>OX104065.1:114531458-114589162 GCA_944474145.2 Dicrocoelium dendriticum
TTTTGGCGCAACAGTCACGCCCAACAAAGTGGAAGGAGATCTATTACGGTTCCCTGCCAGACGCTAATCGATAACCTAAGCATTTGCAATGTTTATACACAACACGTTTTAGTGGTTTCGGTTTAGTAATAGTCAATATTCATCTGTTTTTGTATTATTTGTATTGTTATAAATGCCAGAGAATACGACAATGAGAACGTCTTCGCTTGCTGTGCTTTTTTGGTGCCAGTGAACGATTGAACCTTTCCTTAGAAAGTATCATGAGAAACTAGATGTCAAATATAATTAGCTTTTGAGAATGCACCTATTAGATATGATCCGTAGCTCGGTAAAACCCATGACTTTACGGATGTTGTTTACCTTGGCGAAGATTATTCGGCCATCAATTTCCTTTGCTGAAATAATCGACCTTCATCCCTCTGAACGCCAATGTCATGCGATGAAAGCGCTCCTGGTAACAGAATTATCAGTTCCAAGATGATGAACTCATTTACACCATGGTCAAACATACAAGTCAAAGTAGGCACAAATCATTACACACACTAATAGAACAGACAACTAGTCAATGAGAAGACAACTGGACTTAATTCCTGACATTTTTGAACAGACTACTATCGGCAAATGAGCGTGATTGATGGATATTCGTCTTTGCCCGAAACAAGCTTTATGAAATTGATTCAACATTTGATGTGCAGCATGACGTAGTGTGACATTGTTGAGATTCATAAGGTAAGATCTTCGAAGTCCGTTTAAATGGTCATCGTAAGTGTATCTTCTCTTTGCCTTCCCATTATCTTCACAGTGATCTTCTATGCTTGTTCTCATCAGCCATTCTGCTAAGGCACAACCCCATCGACTGCTTTGACAATGACACCTAGCTCTCCACGAGGTGTTAGCCATGCGCCCCTTGCACCCACTGTGGTCCCTTACTAGGTAACTGAGAAAATCTAATCTAATCGCATACGACGGATTTCCTTTTATTGCTGACCTACTGGCCTATTATGATCTAGGTACTCACTGGACCCCGAATCCTTTGGAATGCTCGAAAGGACTCGGTTGGTGCTTCATTTTCTTCTCAACATCCATTTTCATCTCACATATTGTTAATTGGCTTCAATGTGTATTAGTTGCTGCGCTTCGCGCCTAGTTACACCGCAGTGTTTCCTATTCATACGAAGCTATTCTGCTTTGTATGCCTCCTGGTTTTCACTTGCAGACGTGAATTTGAGCAGTTGTCTAGGATTTAAGCTGCAGTTCCATGGCGAAACATCGCACTTGCTTTTATTTACCTCAGCACATGCGCCATCTATACGTCCCAATATTATTCCTTGACAGACGTCGCCTTCAGCCCGATTCTCTTCATGCATAAGTCTAAATGTTGTATCATACTTCTTTTACATGTTTTATTGTATTTAGCCATCTCCTACGCTCCAGTTTAAAACACATCAGATGACACTTCTCTTTCGAACGTCATTTTTTACATTCTCTACTGTAGATATATCAGTTTACCAAGAATAAGCTGCCAGATAATTTGTTCAGTCAACTCCCAAGGTCACTGGGGCCAAGCTACTCTATCAAGTTTTGAATACATACGCTGATGAGGTACACGACTCCCGAGCTATTGCGTTTTGACACACGGTTGACGTCAACGGTAATGAACTATGAAGAAATCTTTTAATGAAATCCTCCCTGTCTTGAACGGATGAAGCTCCTGAATATTACGTTCTGCATGGTGGGACTGTTGCTCGATCCATTTATGACCATAAACAGGAACTTTGTGAGTGCTACGCGATAATTACACTTTTTGCAGTCTTATAATTGAAATGCTCTTGAAGAAAAGCGTTTGAATAGACACTTTCGACGAAACTGAACTGCTGTCATATTTTCTCTCGGAAAACATGACATCCAGTTTCGTGGACCTTGGAAAGTGTGTCACCTCACGTTCAAATGCCGTCCAGTGTGCACGCTGCAACAGATGGATGCACATAGTTTGCTGTAACATTGCTAATGATCATTACCAATGGCTTCAACGCACTACATCTACAGGCGTAAACTCTCACTGCGACAAGTGTCTAGCATTGGTCATCGACAAGCAACTACTGAGGAACCCTTTCAAAGTATCTACTGCTTCTGCGCAACTCATCCCTAACTCGGACAGGGAGACACCTATCTCATCAGTGTGTTTACCCGGGTCTGGGTATTCTACACCGAAAGGAACAAAGAAGCCTGGCTTCCTTCACTTCCTTGGACTTAACACCGTTGCCCAGTGAGAACGGGAATGGGCTGTTGGATAAGTCCAAGTCCTATGCTGCAGTCGCGAGCGCCAGCATCTTAGCAAAAGAGAGGATTCACACAGGTGAGAACAAAGCCTCCAGGAAGATATCCTCACGGTCCAAAATGAAATCAAACATCAAAAACACGGAGTTAAAGTTCGTCCTAATTTGCGTATTGCTGCTAGAGCAACTGGTCAACGAAAGAAATGCCCACAAAACCCAGCATTACCGAAAAGAAACTAGCTGCCTGTCGGCAACCGTTGCATGGTAATCACAAATGTCTAAGAATCCAACAAAGGTGCGACCAGGCCTTCCTTACATGAATGGTCGCCATAATGTTTGATGAGGGTGAGCGATGGATAAACCTAATCTCTGCTTTTCGCTACTACAGCAAACAAGTGGACGCAGCCAAGTTTCGTCCTCTGAAAATCGTCTGTCAGGATAAAGAAGGGTGTCAAATCGTCCTAAGACAGACCCCGCGTCTCAAGGGAAATCTTTCCACATTATGCAAGACCTCTCTCCGGAGGACCTAGTCCGAATGAGGCAAGTTTTCTGCGAGCCGCGAACCCGACCAGCAAATGGAAAAACAGATATACACATTGTGGATTTTAGCGTAGTAAGAAAAACGCAGAGAGCTCGATGGAGACCAATCCCCTTTCTCTTCGGGGCCTCATACATAAAGGGCGGATTACGAGTAATACTGGCGAACGTAAGCAGTCTCAGAATCAAACTATATGAGATTCTACTCCATACCTCTGATCAGCAATTAGACCTAATGGCCTTCACTGAAACCTGGCTTTCTTCTGATACATCTGACTCGGATTTACATGCTTCAGGCTCTCATCTGTTTCGAGGTGATTGCCATGGTGGGCGGTCCGCAGGTGGAATACTCAACTACTCAAAGAACTGTCTCAAGGCCCACCTTGTCGAAATCCCATTGTTACAAGAATGATATGTGCAAAGTGCTCTGGTGTCGAATTCATGACGGATACCAATCGATGATGATGGGAGTGGTCTAAAATGACCCTACAATACTTGGCTTACATCTATTACTCTCCGTGCGAACCCAGAGTACAACCACAAACTGTCCGCTTATAGGTGATTTAGGCACCCCCGGCATAAGCTTTTAACTGCTTCACAGTTATCTCACAGCGAAATGCTTTGAAGTTGATCACCTTGATACCGTTCACGAGTGAAACCTGCCACAGCATGTCTTGACACCAACACGCATGATCCGTGGTCAGACACCAAACATTCTCGACCTGGTTCTCACCTCGGACCCATCTGATGTCTCAGATTTAACGGTATTCCAAACTCTTGGAAGGAGTGTACAGTGTCCTTTTCATGGACACGACGCCTCACAATCCACGATCTGGGGATATTGCGTCAAAAATTATGACGCACTGACTCGCTCAGAGTAAGAACGGCTGCAAGCAACATGGAATAGAGTATTCCGCAATCCACGGAGCTTGAGGACGCATGGTAACTTCTACGCTCTATGATACTGCTGCACATGGAACAGTTTGTTCCAAACTGCAGAAGCAGATCACCATCAAAAAGGACCCCGATGGATTGATAAAGAAGTAAGATGCTTAGTGAAAAACAACGGAAAATATGGGACCATTCCATGATCACAGGACTGAAATCAGGCTAGTTAGAATATAACACTCAGATATCTATGCGCCATTAAAAACGAGACAATGACTAACAGCTAAACCTTGATAGTCCAAGGAATCCAAAAGCTGTCCCAGAAATGGGTTTTGCCCACCTAAATCCTAATTCCAAAACGGGTAGGGGAATCCCTGGTCTGTCTTCTCCTAAGGAAGGTACCTTTCTCTACGGCGATGGAAAAGCAAACATACGAGCTGCGCAATATTCCTCGGTCAATTCAATGGAATCTCCGCTGCTCAACAACTGGTTGCCTGCACGCTAATCCTCTCTAGGTTAAGTTGAAACTAACCCTGAAATATTCATTAAGCTACTCCTCGTAATGGACCCGAACGCCTCCCTAGGCCTGACAGATTACATCCCAGCTTTCCCTGAGCGATAGCTGAGTACATCGCCGCCACTCGGTGCCAAGTATTTTCGCATTTCCTTGAAGTCGGCCGCCTACCCACAGGCTGGAAAGCAGATACCGTCCAGCCCAAATACATGATGGAAACCAACAAGGCCTAGCGAAGTACCAGTCAATTTGCCTAACATCAGTCGCATGCAAAGCCAAGGAACAATTAGTCGAACGCACCCTCCGGCTAAACTGCGTGCTCCTTAACATCATTTCCTCCGTTTAACATGGTTTTCGGAGAGCATGCTTATGAATCTATAACTTGCTCATCGCCAGTGAAACATTGGCAGAAGCCATAGATGTCCGGAAACGGGTTGACATAATCTTCACTGACTTCAGAAAAGTCTTTATAAAGTTCCAACCGTACGACTGCTACAAAATTCCAGACAATTGGCATTACAGGATATCTTTTCTCCTGGATTGCCGATTTTTTAAGAGGTAACACAATGCGCGTACATGTGAACAAAATACTCACTGCTCCTGTGCCTATGACTAGTGGCGTTCCCTAAGCATTAATGATTGGACCAGAGATCTTCAAACTGTACATCAACGAACTGTCGAGTGCACATCAAATCGACTGCTTGATCTGAGCCGATGACTTCAAGCTATAGTCAGCAGTATCCAGTTTTGAGGATGCGGAGAGAATACAGGGGGCCCTGCACCATTTCTCGACCAAGTTGTCGTCTTGGGCTACAGAATAATTCTGAGGGGCATACAACATGAATCTACTCTATTAATTTGAACCGTGCGTACGCCGCTTACTTGTGAAGGTAAGTAGGTGTGCGTGCATAGCTCGTCGCCTTCAGCCAATTGGACCTCAGACGCACTAATTCATAGAGGTGCAGGTGGGAGACTTCAGCTCCTACCAGGAACAGTGTCGCTGGCCCATGCACCAGGTTGACCTTCGTTTCTCTGTCCTAGGAAGCGATTCCCACCAATTAAAACAAGAGTAGGGATTTGAATGACGAATGGGTTGGTATAATGAGTCACAGCCAAATAAGTTTGCCGTATGCATTTGAATATGCAGTTCACCTAAACGCAATGGTTGGCTCGTGTGTTTGGCACTCGAGGGAGGTGAAGAACGTCGTTCTGAAAGCGTACGAGGAAGGTGACGATTGGAAGCTGGTCGCTTGCGTGCTGAAGGTGAAGATGAAAACTTGCCGCAACTGGATACGAGCGTACTAATCGACGTAACCGTTGGGGTAGCACGGGGGAGTCATTCGCAGAGCACATGGAGAAAGTCAAGTCAACTTTCTGTGGAGTGGGTTTCTGTAGAGCCTACCGTTACCCTTGAATTCCATCGTTGGCGGTTGAAGGCGGAGTTCAAGCTTACAGTAAGTACCAGCACTGTCACAAGATGCTTGGATGGTAAGCTTATAACAATGAAGAAATTGCACATCATTCCGGAGTCTATGAACACGCTGGAGAACAAAATGACTCAAGGCTATCGTCTTGCAGCCCATGGATTACGAGATGGAAGGAAGGCAACCGGTGTGGATTGAAGAGACCAACTTTAACTTATTTTTCTCCCGCACTCGTGGCCGATCACGAAGTGGTCGTCGAGCGCAGTGTACAGTGGCGAACAGCCAGGGACCGAATGTTCATTTTGTCGACGCCCTTACAAACAACGGCTTGGTAGCGTGTTCGCTTCTGAGAGGAAGTTACAACAAGCAGAGGTGCGCTCAGTGGCTTCAACAAGTGCTTGATACCAACGGTGCAGGGTTTGTGGATAGGTGTCTTTTCATTTGCGACAACGCACCCTGTCGCACACACCTGGAGTACGATTTTCTGGGGTAATCATATCGCTCTGGGAGACTTCTGCGCCTTGCGCCATAAGCACCAGCTCTCAATCCCATCGAGGGCATCTGGAGCATAATAAAGTCTCATGTAAAACAGGCAATGAGGGGACGGTACTCCGAGATGCTCCTGGGGGATCCTGAAGGTATTGTGTATAAAAGCGAGTAGCGGATTCGCTTTTGAGAGCACTCGGTTTCTGAAGCAAGGGCCTTAGTGATGCAGCAGCACTGCTAACAAGTGGTTCAACATGTCAATAAGAATTACGGACGTGTTGTTCGTTTGGTCGATCTGTAAAACATTCTGTTGGCAGTAAACCACCTGTTCTAAGCGAGTGTTGTTCTTACATTATTATGATGACGGGTCAGAGTGAACTTTATACTATGCTAGAAATAGCCGATTCTCTATTCTGGCAAACATCGTGGATTTCGGTAAGTTGGTGTGTATGGTCGCACCGCACACTCATTTTAGTTGCCGTGTCGTAGAACAATCATGTGGGAGCTTGACAAACAGGTGCCACTCTAACACGGTTGTGTAACAAGCAATTATGTTCTACCGCCTGTCGCTGATTATATTTGGAAAGCCAGTGGATAAGGACTTTGATAAGGGCATAATAAATATGAAAATTGAATTATGCAGACTTGACAAATATGGGTAGTGTGTTTGGCCATTTGCCGGTTTGCTTAACCCGTTACACCGACGCAGGCGGCTGGACGCTGTATGCGGAAACGCAGAGCATGTAGGACAAGCACAACTGACGTTTACCAGGATCTCTAGGAAAATATTTCCCGATGGGTATTTGTCAGTTGTGGACTCTATTCGCACAAACCACATGGTTACGGTGAGAGGATGCTTTGAAGCTGCAAATAAAATGCACTCGCTGATCTCAGTGGCATAGTGCTCGTGGTGTCAACCATGAGCCACTAGGCTCTGAGTTCCAGCCCAACTCAGGCTATCTCCAACTGATGAGTCCTAACCAGGACGAAACCGCGGTCTTGGGGTGCTCGTGTTGGAATGAGCAACACTATAAAACGTTTCTTTTTACTTACGGTCTTTAAGATCGCAATGGCCGAGGTACACCTCAAGTGAACCGAAGCCTCAATAGAGGTTGCTTGTAGCAACCCAAGCACCAGCGGATTCTACAAGTCCACCATTAAAATGCACTCGCTTCGGCGAATCACATTTACTCGTCGGGTTGTAAACTCTGCACAGGGATAAGTGGCTCCGTATGACGCAAACCAATCCGTGCGTTCATATGGCACTTGCCATTTGCAAGTGCAAGTTACAATTTCGCTTCATCCCAATTCTACGTGGGTAAATGATACGGTTATAGCCGGACATCTGTTGCAATCACACCTCCTGCGTCTTATCGTCATCCATCCACACACCTCAGGCTCCATCCCCCATCGCGAGCTGTGACTACACTGTGCAGCTAAGCACGAGATATAAATCAGGCGCACTGACCATCCACCTCGGTCTCCAAGTAGGTGGTTGCTATGAAACGGTCCAGCCGCCTACCAAATATATGTTTTGCCTATCAATCCCCTGAGCCTTTGACGACCCAAGGTAGGCCCGAATATGGAATTCCTGGGTACTCTTGCCATGATACATATGGCATTAAGCGAGCGATCCGTCTAAACTTATTTTCAGTGTTGTACTCGGGAAAATGAGCGGTTATCTTACGTCCGTAATTGTAATAGACAAAAATTTCACATGCTTTACCGGCACATTCAATCAAGCGCTTTTCCTCAGGAACGTCATCCACATGGTTGTTAACCTAGTGATGCATCTCCAGTGTAAGCGCTTTGGTTTTCAGTGCACTCTGTTTGAGTTTGGATGAGCAACTGTCGATGATTGAGCTATGGTGTCGTTGCAGAACTCCCTACATGTGATGCTTCTTAATGACGGGGAGTTACATTATGTAGACGAAGAGATGACTAATCCGCTTTGAAGATGTTTAGTTGCTCCGTTTGCAGAAGCGCACCATAGGGGCGCGTAGGCGGTCCGTCCAGGACGGCACATGACACCGGGCCGCATTTTTGTTACCGTCGTATCTTGGATACCAAATATGAAGAAAAATTATCCGGATAAGCTGTGGGTGGACTATTTGCATGTTACTCTGTATGATCAAAAACACATTTGCGCCAAGTGTTACACTTGTGCAAACGTTCTTCCCAGTGCTCTTCTTATTTGTTCTATAGTGGTTGCTTTCAACACATTCACCTGAAGGTCCCAAAGGCATATTAGTTTGCATCGCAAGGTAGTGTGCTCCTTATCGATCGTTTTGCCTTCATGTTCCTATGCTGCCATCAGTAAGAGTGATAATGTTACCAACCCCTCGGGTGGCAAAGTAGTCGGCCAACATCCACAGTGCCAAGTGGCCCATCAACGGACGGTATGTTCTTAGGCTGGAGAGAAAATTTCAGAAAATGGAAGCGTGTGCGACGCCAAAAAGACAGGGCGGTCTTGCATCGCCACGAATGACTTTCCTGTTTCTGTGGTTATTTGTGAGGTGTCCGGAAACAACGATCTAAGTATTCATAAACTCGCCCGGCATTGCGACACCACCAGCTATGTTGTCCATAGGGCTTTAAAGGGAAAGGTAATTCTGGAAGTATAGCGCCGTCAAGCGCAAGTTTTATACCCATGTGATTGGGAGAAGCGGCTTCATTATTGCCGCAGGTTTTGAGTGTCATGGACATATATTCAATTCATTTTACCGATGAGGCAACTTACCCTTTGCACGTCACGGAGAATTAACAGTTTTGGGCAAAGTGTAATCCACGTCTATGCAGTGCTTCACGTATACAACATGGCGCAATCCTCATGGTATGGGCTGGTTTAACTGGCCAAAGAATCGTTCAGCCACTTTGTTTTTTTGGTAATGTGAACCGTAGGTTGTTGTTTCGCAGTACTAATGCCTTACATGTTCTAGCATCCTCGCACAAGTAAATACTAGAAAATTGTGCCATTCCGGAAGTGAAGGCCGTTGGGTTATTAAGTACCGTTTGATTGCAACAAGATGGCGCACCCGCACACTATGCACAAACGGTGCGGGATTTTCTCAAGCAGACGTTCTCTTGCCGTTGGGTCGGGCGGGGAGGACCTATAGAGTGGCCTGCTCGGTCAACAGATTTGAACCCTTTGGATTTCTTCCTCTGGGGTTGCTTGAAACAGCATGTTTACAAAACAAAGCCAAACTCTCTAAAGGGATTGAAGCGGAGCATTTTTCAAGAATATCCTGGATCACAGTTGGTACTCTGGAGGAAGTGCCAGCAAACACCATCAGGCGAATGCTGCGCTGTACGCAAAACGCCGGCGGACAATTTGAACATCAACTTGGCTGACAAATCTGAGCATTACACTGATAAGCTGTAAATATATGTATCATGCAAAGACTTATCGACTAAATTCGTACGCTGGCTTATGCTCTCTTTTCATTAGGAGCTTCAGTTGACGGTTTCTCTTGGCGTTTTGCGTGCACGCGTCGTGTTATAAATAGCTCCGGATATTCGTTCTCCCGTAGGTCACCCCCAACTTGAAACTTGTCCCTAGGGTTCAGTTTTTCTATTATACCAACTCCATGTGTTAGAATAGCAGTCGAGACTCAGTTTGCAAATATAAACGAATGTCTTCCCAGACAAACACAGACCAATGTGGAGACAAGCGGTTGCCTTACAACTAAGAGGGTAGAACTTACCAAAGAGCCATGCGCTAGTGACACCAAGAAGTGACGTCCCATGACAAAGGATCATTGCGAGTCCTTAATGTAATAGCTACGCAATGAAAAGGTTGTAATACTGAAACAAGATTTGGGATTAGGTGTGGTCCTAAAGCAGAAGCAGGGTTACATCCAGAAAATGCATAAATCTCTCGCAGACTAGTCGATTCGTTTTTGCTGTGATAGATAACGGTAAAACGGAACATGTTATGAAATCAAAGGTTTATGAACTAAAGACCCTAAGGACGGTGGGATGGAATTACGTAAAAACTTTGACATAGCCGGTCACTCGAGCATCTCGGCTTCCTTATTTGTAAGGACTGCCGAGAATCCACAACGAAGATATACCCTTATCACCGATTGTTTCAATGGTAGGCGCACCGTATCATAAGTTGGCCAAATGCATGACCAATGTAATCCAACCTATCCTAAGGGAACTAGCCGACTACAGCGTTAAAGATAGTTTTGTGGATAGAATCCATGCTACCGCAAGTACAGTGGGCGTAATGACAATAGGCTTTCAGAGAGAAACGCAGAGCACAACCTCAACAAGTTTACAAAGAGTCCCAAGCTGCCTACCAGTTTGGTTGCCCCCTACATACTCGATTGCTGTTTGTGCCAAAACCTAGTTGGATCTTTCAGCGTAATTAGCTAACGAAGGGACCCCATACCCTTTCCCACCTATGTTCTTGAATTGCCAAATTAAATTCCTTTGATCACGAAGCGTTGCCGTATGTAGCAGCCGTGATTGTGCACATTGGTCTAATGCAGATAGCTAATCACAGCTATTTCTTACGCAGTGTTTTCATTCATAAGCTGGAAAACTGGTCCCATACCTTAATTCGGCTTAATGTATATATGGTTGCGTATCGAAAATGTTGCTCTTGTGATAAGATGCCCTAAGTTTCTTCAGTTTGCCTTCGGCCTTTTTAGTTGGGTATGTTTGTCGCATTACCTATAGGTGCGGCTGCTTACCACAAGTGCCAGTACGTCAGTACATGCAGCAATCTTGTTCACAAATTCATCGGCAACCGTAGTCAGGTTGCCGGTTCAGAATGCTGACTCCCAACTCATAGGGCAGATAAGTTCAATCACAGGATGTCAACCAATTGTAACACGCTCCGCAATCTCACATTTGGAACTTGGTGAAATGGTTTACGCATATCGAGATATATATTGACAACGCAATTATTAGCATCAGTAGTCGTTGTTGTGTGTTTACAAGTTCATTTGCAAACTCGCATCGAACCAGGCCTATAGAAAATCATGTTATGCCTAATTGAATAGATATTCCAAGAATAAGCTACTTAGCATCTTATTTTAACTATTCGCTGTTGTTCCAGACAATTAGATTGTGATATAACAAGAGGCAACCCGTATGTTAATCTCTTGTAAAGGGTACTCGACAGTGTAAATTCCTCCATCATCTTCCGGGGTGCTGAACGCCTACGTACATTCTATGTCGAATAAGCTACCCAGGATCGGTAACACTGGTTAAAGCGCGACCTCGCTGCGCTCAAACGATGCCGGGCAAAGATGGTTGTTAAGGGCTTGCGGCACCTCCGCATCCAAACAACTGCAGAGACTCTGATTTCTCAGTGGACGCTACGGGGAGACCTCATAATGGTATACCAAATACTGCCTGATCGCAGTCATGTACACGGACACCTATAATGAGGAGCTCATTATAGTGTACTGTTAATTTACACAGTATCATGCCATTTCCACATTCATGTTACATTTGGGTCTAGCGCTTACATGACCTGCGGTCAATATACACCTTGTAAAGGGAGACCGTGTCTTTCGCCCATGGGTTTGCAACATTGCCTATTAGTGACTCCAGCATTTGTAACCTTGTCAGGTTTCTGTGTTCCTCATTTGTTCCACACCTGGATTTCCCACTGACAACTGATGCTAACCATTAAGTGTTTGAAAGCAGCGTTTCAACTGCATCTTTTGACTACCTGATGTTTCATTCTGGCCTTGTACCACTTTATCGCATTTCGTACTGGCTTCATTTCACACTGGCTACAGACACTGCAATCCTGTGCTTTGTTTTCATGCAGGTAGTGAATTACAAGTATCGCTTGCTCAGTGCTTTCATTCATATGATGAGAAACAGTTCCCGTACTTTACGGATCCTATCTGACCTTCCACATTCATAATAAGTGATTTTTGTTAAACAATGCACAGTCGGCCGCGTCCAGTTGCCTGGCCAACGATTACTCCATGGTCATTGCGAGCAGCCCTGCATATTTCAGTGGTCAAGCCAGGTGTCAACTCGTCTTATTGCTCTGTCATCGCCTCATACTAAGTAAGTCTATTCGCCGTGTCTCTTAATTGTTTTGCAAACGCTTCATTACCAAACAAAATGAATTCCAAACTGCATTATTATGTCGAGTGCATTCTTATTGCTTTGGTCGTAGATCGCAGGTCCATGACCTTTACCCGCTCTTCCGAGGACTCTAATAGACTTGGCTGATCCTTGAGAGGAGTCCGCCTCGGCTATTGCGGTTTGTCTGTTGTTACTTTGTTTCGCATGGTACTCTATCGAACATTTGATGAATCTGCGTGTAGACACTGATCCTGTCTACGGAGCACGCATATGGGAGAATTCAAACCGACATCTAACATTCACGAGCAGCTAAACAAACCGGCAACAGAACAACTGCAACAGCGGCAGCGGACACATCTCACAAACCGCCCAGTTCTATCAGGACTTCTGGCTAGCGAATGTAGGTCACGGGACCTGATAGCTGGAGCAACTCAAAAGTCAGCTGTCCATCGATCTGCGATCGACTACCAAACCAGCGAGATTGCACTCGGTATAATAACACACCGAGGAATTCACCATGTTTGGTGATGAAGCATTTTGCAAAACTCAGCAGCGCAATGATATCTGGAGTGTCTTAACTAACCCATATACACAGGCATCTAGCATTCTTCCCCGAATTAGTAAGTACATTTGGCAGTCAACTCAACACACTGTGATTCAAGTTCAGCCAATGTTTCATTCTCTACTGATGTACGCTTGAGAGCTAAGTTAACGGTCAAACTTCAAATGTCAAGTTAATTTTCTTTTCCTTCACAGGCCACGCAGTGTACCAAACCAGATGTTGTCTTTTATCTGATTTAAATTTATTCATCTGTTCCAGTGATTTTGATAGAATAACTTGTTCACACGGCACGGAGTCTGTACATATAAGGGTGAGGTTGCGTCAGCAGGAACAGGTGAACAACTGGCTCGGCATGTTTAATAAATTGCAAAGGTATGTTTCGCCTTTCCCAGACCAAAACACGAAACTTCACTTGATCACTCTCAAAGACGCTTCAGAGTGGTCACAACCTGAGCAACGTATGCTATTATGTGAGGAATTCCCAGATTTCACCACAGCCTACAAATGGTGTACATTTTTGTTGCAATAAACTCCGGTTGTGATTTCTGTTTTCCCGAAATTGCGTTGGCCAACCATGTTAGCTATCCGTTCAGCCCAAGCCTAATCAACTACTTCTTACTCATTACATTCCTAAAAACGCATTATACCATCGATCTAGCTACTGATGTTGAAAAATGGATTATCCCTAGGACTTATCAAGCGACAGTCTTTCACTGAAATGTGTACTTCCCTTATAAATTTTACGGAAGGAACGACAAAAAGTGATGAATCTACCATGCTAATAGTTCGTAAGATTCTGTTCGGTAAAGTTGTGAATCTACAGCGTATTTACATCCTTCGGCAATTCTAATCCAGCACTGGAGGTATTCCGAAAAAAATGAGGCTTGAATAATTGAATATTAATTGGTAGTTCATGTCAGTGATTGCATTTAGCTTGCATTAATTTAACCAGCAGCTATATCGTAACAGCTAATTTAAAAAGCAAGAAGCGTGCCGCAATATCTGCTTCTTTCATGCTGCTATTCTATCGTAATCCAATTTCCATAATTCAGTATTTGGTCAAAACAGATGCAACAGCAAGCCTGATCCAATTTCAAGTTTTACTGGAATGGAGACAGTACGTGCCCGATGCTGGTATGCGCCGCATGCCAAGTACCACAGTGACTTATTTCTAATTGCACTCCTTACACATTTCTCAGTGTCACCAGTTGACATTAATTAATTCCTGACTCATATCCAGATGACATTTTGGTACATATTTTTAGGGATACGGTCCTCGAGATCGGAATGACCGAGGTTTACCTCAAAGTGAGCCGAGGTCTCAATAGAGGTTGCGCGTCGCAACCCAGCCACACAGCGTGCTTCCAAATTCAACTTGAATTACTTTCCGCTGTGCCAAGCATTGCTCGCGGATCTCAGTAGTATAGTGTTCAGGGCGTCAGCCATGAGCTACTAAGCTCTGAGTTCCACCCCAACTCAGGCTATCTCCACCTGACGAGTATAAACCAAGACGAAACCGCGGTCGTGGGGTGTCAGGGTTGGGAAGAGCAACACCCAAATATATCCATATTTTAGGTGTTTGCAGATACATTCCGCTGCATTACATCCGACAAATATTGCCAGTTAGGGAAGGACTTCAGACATTATTCTTTCAGAAAATTGCATCGCAACCTTGAACGTCTAATTCTCTCGACACCCGTCACTTTGTTAACCTCGGCTGCGAAGCTGTCAAATACTGACCAGCTTGGAGAAAGCTTCTTTTTATATCAACAGGACCAATTAATTTGCTGCCTACGCAAATCATTGCGTTAACCAGTTTAATTTAGCTTGTACTCGAAAATAAATAACCAACTCTAAGCAATTGACGACCCAAAATACAGTGCAAACTTTGTCTAACTAAGATCTAATTTCGTAGTTATAACCACAAGAAAGCTCGACCGCCGCACCAGAATGGACGAGGAACCCAGGCTTCCTATTAATCGGGTCGCCTTAGCCTAGTGATCCTTTCCAAATCGTTCATGCTGTGCGCTCCTGTCTCAAACCGGAATCTGGCAATATAAATAGTACAACGAATAGCAATGGAGCATTGGTTTGTGACGCCTATGAAGTTAAATGCTTGACAATTCACATAGGTTGGTAAGGGTGCAAATTATAAAATTGTGTCGGTAAACGAACGCGCGTCAAGCATGACTCAACAAGGGGTTTGCATTAGCACAGGTTTTGCGTATACCTGCCTGAAGCTTAGGAGGATTAGGACACTGTCTACTTTTGTTCCGCCCTAATGCCATCATATGACGGTCATGGACTGTATCAGATAGCTTTAATGTGAAGAGTATGATCAATGCGTTTTTGAATAGGGATAAGGTGGATGCATTAATTATATGCACATCAAGCGCGTTAGTGGACAGTGATACTTGGAGGGAGAAAGCGCATCGTTGACATTCCTGTCTGCCGTAGTGCGTGGCCAAATTAAACCGATGACCCTATACAGTTGTGATTTGGTTGAGGTTCAAATTTACAGGCTTTTATCATTTGTTGGAATACCTGTGTCCGACATAAGACAGCATTTCCCGTTCTAGTCACTTATCTATTTTGTACAACACCTTGACCTATTAACCACAGATATAAATTCCATGCATAATGGAATGCCGCAATTCTTCACCTTTGGGATTGCATCACGTAATGGTGTGCATTGCTAATGGCTCCGAAGGAGTAGCTGAGGCAAGCTAGGGAAATGCCACTTAATATTGTCTACCTAACTACAAATCAACGTTAAGAAATCCATTCCAAGGACCCCTCAGTACTAGGTAGTTACCACAACTGCTAATGTGTATTGTCAACTACAGTACACGCTGATATAAAAAGTAACTGAACTCCCTCCTGCATCACATCAACTTTTGTGCGCTCATTTACATCTCGGATATTATCTTTTACTTTGATAAGCGTCTGGTATCCACGGACTTTCCTAGTCCATTCGCCTTGAAATTAATCTCTCGCCGCTTAGGCCAATGACATTACCAAGTCATTTACTGGTTGCAAACATTTACTCCACAAACGCTACCGTTCCGCAACCGCATCTATAATCGATCATTCAACACGCAAATGCCAGTTTCCATTTTGACTGAAAGTATTCACAGTAGGGCAATGTGAGATCGATCTACACATCTTTATTTTCTATACATGCAGGTATGCTAGATTGAGTTCATCCGTGATTCCATAATAAATCCTACTCTCATGCTAACTCCTGCTTCTAATGATAGTGCAATTCAAAACACAGCAGTCAGATGAATCGTGATTTAACATACGAATTTAACGAAGTTACAGACATACTGAACACAGCAGGCGCATCACAAACGCAGGCGTTACTAAGACGGTACTTCACACATATGCGGACATCATAAAACCGAGTGACACGGATCAAAGGAAACAAAATAGCAGCCAAATTGAACACACAAATTCTGATAGTTGCCGCCTGACTTGTATTTTGCTAAAGGATCGCCAAATTAAGATTGGCGAGAACATTTTGGCACGGATATCGTTTTGTTTGTTAAGTTTGAAGTTGACATTAGGGGATATATTTAGGAAACACATATAGGATAGCCAAACGGACTATTTTTGCTTTTATTTAACACAATTAGATTGAATCAGCTGAGTGTTGGACTGGGATGCAGATTTTGACGGATTTGGTTGCGGGCTCTTCGCAATTGTTTTCAAGTCAGAAAAGAAAGCGCATGTCCGCATAAGCATTGGACGGCCGTTTCGTCCCATCTGGGCTGGCCTGAAGTGCACATCGCTCGGCCCCATTACCTCTATCGAGTTTGTCACTTGCAAACTGTTTTGGCACAATACTGCGGGGACCGTGGTGGACCGTCATGGCTAACAATCCAATTGCGAAACAGCGCAATTAATCATCCAAGCAATTTACGTACGTTGAAGAGAACGTCGCTTACTCTAAGAGCCATGCACGACATAATATCTAGAAGCCGCGCTGGCTTATATATTAGGTATGCGATAGGACGGTGCAACCATATAAACAATACGGCTTTACATTATGAAGCAAGCGAATGAAGCAAATGATTGGACGCCTACGCGTCTTCGCTCATACGCGGATTGGTTCATAATTGGCAGCGCTGGAGTTAGTGCACTTGCTTGCTTCAACGGAAAAGCTCATGAATGGAGAAGCTTCATAAGTTTTGGAAGTGACCTAGTTATTTACATCGTGGCTATTACTAGAAATACGTACTACCATTTTTATTGACCCTGCTTTTCGAGTAAAACGTCCGTCGCTGCTGAATTGAGTTTGGTCACAAGGCGTGAATGTTTGATTTGTCTAAGCGATGGCTTCGCATTCCACTGTGCAAAAGTAATAGCGCTGAAGGAAAATTTAGGACGAAGAAAATCAGAATTGATTTTGAACTGATCAGCCCGGTAGCCCATAATCTCTACAAAACTTCAAAAAACCAAAGATGCATAACGAAATAAAGCGCAAAAGCAACGTTAGACAATTGTCGTAAGGCAAGGATGCATGACGTCGGTTCCCAGATTACGCTGGGGGTGATAGTGGACAGGTTACCGTTGCGTGGTGCCCTAAGTGGTCGAGTCCATTTTACTTTTTGGTGACTCGTTGTGGAGATGAGCATTGTCTAAGCCCCCTTTAATTTTTGCAACAGAGCTTATTTCAGCGACTTTGAATAGGCAGCCATTATGGCGCGAAACGCTTTAAAAGTCGATCCTATGCAAAATTCATGATTGTGGAAGCAAAACTAGGTAAGTGTTAGCGTTAATAGAAGAAAAACCAAGTTCTTATCATAAGTCCAGCATGACAGATAGAATGCCTTGATCAAGAACAAGGTGGCATCAGCAAATTAAGAAATTGTTGCAGGATTTAAACTTCATTTGTTATACCCACTGCTTTATCTGCAGGTGTAATATCCGTAAAACAACTGGTTTGTTGCTTTGAATGTCAGCAACCACAAGAAGGTGATGCGAATGCTTGACAAGTTTTCTAGAATGGTTAGGTTGAAAAGTACTGTATGGAACGCCGTATCATTAAAAGATCATGCAAGTTACTTGACTAACTAAGTGATTCGCAGCTGCACTGGTGTAAATATTACCGTCTGGAGATTATAAAGCTTATGATATATTTCGTTTGTTTCCAACTAATACTGTCATTTGAAGTTCAGAAACTATATCACTTAGTGTATGGACGTCAGTTTGTCATTAAGCGAATTTTAATAATGTTTGGGGCGTCAATCACAAGAGTTGGGGGATATTCTTGACTGCGACACTATGAGGGAGAAAAATCTTTGTCGACATTCCAGCCGGCTGTACTGCAAAGCCTGCTTTAAATGAAGATCCTTCAGATATGTGTTTTGGCTGAGGTTTAAACGATGGAAACACATATGTTCAGGAGTTTACAGGTGCTGGCTCACCATTATGAGGTCTCCCTGTATAGGTCTATGAAGTCCGGAATAAACCTTTGAATCTTTAAACCTGATTGGTTAAATAAGGTTGGGCAAACCATCACCGTTCCCCGTCGCGCTGGGTTGGGCACTCTTGGAAGGGCTACCACACTTAGATAGCATATTCCATGTGCGGCCTCACCGTCGCGTCAAGCATTTACACATCGGTTGAATGGTCAACATTTTAATCGCCCTAGCTGCAGGCCGAAGCGATGATTTACTTTCCTTGAAGTCTTTTCGGTCTACCTCCAACAGCCAAGGTCGCGTTGCACAAAAGCGCTAAACTTGCTTTCATAGGAAGCAACATTTAGCATTTGTGTTTCTAGCCGGTACTCGTGATTGCTCTGATGATATTTAATCAAACGTTTGCACAAGGCCGCGCTGAAATGGCGTAGTTACAGAGGGGAAGATATGCAAGGTATACGTAGATTATTTTAAGGTATTCGTCTTAGTCGATTACAAGCTACACTACACGGTCTAGTCCGGAAAAGCACCAGACGAGTTTCGCACTATTGGGGCTCGCCAGTGTTGCTCGTTCAATCGGTTCCCTACTGAGGATCGAACCCATGACTGCAAGAGGTAGATGGCAGCTATCCAGCATCTTAATACACTGAGCCATGGAGGAGATGGGCTGGGCTTTATATTGGCCGAAACCTTTGACGTAAAGCTTGAGCCTGGTACCATCCAAGCCATTATTTTCTCTTTTTCTTCTTAGTAAAGGTGTGCGAATAATATTTTTATAATCTGTGACTCTCGCACTGATGTCAACTTTGAGCTCGACCAGTTTAACGGTGCATATCGCTCAATGAAATGCGTTAGTGAAATGAAAAGGGAAGGTAACCTGGCAATTTTGGACGTTTGGTTGAGGAGGCCCGTGGATGCAGTTTGAAAAGCTAATGCACCAACTGGCTGAATTAACATTTATTCCTCCTCTGGACAGAGACAAGTTGAAAACCAGTTTAGTGCACCTCAGACAACAGTATCTACGCTGCGAAAAGATATCAGCAAAAATTCTGTCCAAGAAGCATCGAGAAGCAATCAAAGAATTGAGGTCAAATGCCGACATTTTTCTTTATAGACCTGATAAAGGATCGGGATGGGTGCTAATGGACAAATCAGATTACATTTCAAAATTACATGTTATCTTGCAAGACAAGAGTAACTTCTCACGTGACACAATCCAGAAGGACAAGACAACAGACGATGAAGCAAAGATTACAAAGTTCTTGAGAGAATTAAAACAGTTGTACTTGATAACCGATGTTCAGCTTCAGCAGTTAACGCCAGTTGGCTCCCAACCTCCTCGGCTCTACGGATTGCCAATTGTACACCAGCCACAAGTCCATCTACGTCCAATAATTGACATGTCCGCTTCTACACACCACTTAGTTGCGAAATGGATTGTTTAATTATTGGGACCTGTAAGTAAGCAGCACTCTATCCATTATTTGAACGATTCGTTTGAAATCGCTGCTAAAGTTAAAGACTTGAATTTAAATGGTTAACTGATGTTTTATTTTGATATAAAATCACGTTTTAAAAGACGTCCCATTGCTAGAAATCGTTACTTTATCTGCGAATATAAAACGGAAAGGAGCATAAACGATGGTAAACATGTGCCTAAGTTCAAGTAGGTAATTTTGAGATGAACGTTTAATGGACACTCTATTTTGACGGAACCTCTTATAGGCAAATCCATGGTTTGGAGATGAGGTACCCCTTTGAACCCCTTTCTGCTGACATCTTCATCGTAAAGCTTAAGCGTGGTCCCATCCAATCCATTATTGTGTCATTTGAATCCTATTAAAAGTATGCGAATGAAACTTTCATCACCTGTGATTTCCGCACTGATGTCAATTGTGTTCTGGACCGGTTTAACAGTGTGCACACTTCAATGAAGTACGCTAATGAAATGGAAAATGAAGGTAAGCTGGCTTTTCCGGACCTTTTGTTGAGGAGGTGTCAGGACTGATCATTTGAGCGTAGTGTCTTCCGCAAAGCTACGTGGGTTGGACGGCACACACACTTTTTGTGCTTCGTACCTCTGAAGTAAAAACGCAAATTAGTGCTTTGCTTGTGTTACCGCGCCAACAATATTTGTAGTCTCGAAACACCCTAAGGTAAGAGGGCTGAATCGTGTAAACTCTTCCGTTGTAAATTTACCATGAACCTTTCATCAAAAACTGTACCATGACCCGTGAGCACTTTAAGCACATAGAAATATTTCAAAGAAGGTTAGGTGTCTAGCTGTTCCTTTTAAGGGAAATATCGTCCTCGATCTCCTTAAAAGGCGAATTTCTTTTACCGTAGCATGGAATTACCCGGCCGCCCACCGCACGTGCTTGCGGAGACCGCACCTTTTATAGCTCAACGTCTTAAAGACAGACTACCAATGCAGTCCGAATCGTATATTGTTTACCAAGTTACTTGCACCGGCGGTGTCAAGAATCTTGAAAATACGACCAGGCTTCTGTAGGTATGGGTGGCTGAGCATTGTCCAGGGTTGCTGCGGAGAGGTACGCTCAGAAGTATCAACGGCTTGATCTCGGAACATTTGCTTCCAAGTGGGCATTCAATTTTGACCAAATATGTCTTCCAGATCTATTACACAGTTGCAAGGCGATACTCAAAATGGTCAACCAAACGCCTGTTGCAGACGGCTGAAGCCGTCGCGATCAGGCTAACGCAGGCAGATCTATGCCAGCGTAGAATTCTTGTGCAACCCTTGAATTTGTCGTGGCCTTGCCGAGAAGTAATTTCTTCCGGAGTATTACGCAGAGACTGGTGCTGCTTATTTTTATACGATTATGTAATTCCATATTTTGTTAGTAGTTTCAGCTGATCTGTTTACACAAATGATTTTGTTGCGCACGTCCTTTAATCCCATTACGATGTCACCTGATTACATCAATTTGAGGATTGAACGAACATGCTAAAGCTGCTCATACCGTCCCAACCTCCTCATTATTTGCTTTCATCAACCTGCGGTTCAAGTTTTCTGTCCGGTAAGTGTATTTACCTGGTGAGAAGTGATCTCTTTGAAAACCTGTATTGTGCTTTTACATGGGCATTATCTACGAATTATACTATTATATCTCAATAATTGTCGGGTTATTACAGTGTTACTCCACATGTGCTTGGTTGATTTTGTACACAAGTTTGCATCTGCATCAGTATCAAGTACGCTTTCTTTATGTTAGTGGGTATTTGCTGAATCCACTTTCGGTTCGGCGGTTTAGTATTGCTATCATCGTATGCAAAACAATCGTTTCCTTGGTACCAGTATACCTAGTATGTTGCAGATCATGATGTCACAAAATTATCTTCACGTGTTTAAATGATGTACAGGCAAATGGAAATTGGGTGTTATTCAGCCCAAAACACTGCACAACCACGACGCGTTTCGATGTAATTTCATCTCCTCAGGTGGAGACAGCAGGCCACGATGTACAGGCAAGTATAAATAAACTTATAGTAGTGTAACAACTAATTAAAGGCGTTATTTACTCGGTATGACCTAGATAAGTTACGTATTGAACAGTATGTCCATCAGATAGATGGAACTTTAGTGCGCGCACCTGATTAGTTACAGTGTATGACACCATAAAGTGTGCAGTTTACTTCCAGAAAGAGGCAAGACATTTGTTTAGAGTAACAAGCTATTTACTTCTGATTGAATGTTCATTTAAAGGGTCTATATTATGTGGCTTACCTGAGAAATTGAGTGTTACAAGAAGTCGATTGTCATGGAACACCGCTTGAGTAGTTAAATACCATTTCAAGTTAACTTTTACAGTCTCTTCCTTGTCATGCCCAAAACGAATTTCAGCACTTCAGTGCATATTAAAATATTTCATAACGATAAAACCAATGCACGTCTACGTGCCCAAATGTACTCTATGACATTGACTAGGCTTGTATATTTCGCTGTTGATCGCGCGCCAAATAACTAGCAAACCATTGGATAGGATCTTGTTAATTGGAGGAAAAACCCCCCAAGCGAATGATCCCAATACGACACGTGACTTGTTCATGGCACTTCATCACACAAGCTTTACAATAATAGCTAGCATTCAGTGCGCATCTTTGTCGCAATCTGCAGTTGGAGAAAATGCATTTTGTCATTATCCAACGAATTTAATTATCCCCTTTCCAACAGCACAGCTATTTTGGCTGAAATCTGCCAGCGAACTGCTGATACGGCACTCGCTCTTATTTAGCCTGCTATCCCCTCCGCCCTCTATACGCCTCAGTTTTCTCTCAGCTGATTATGCTGTCCACCCGGTACCTCTCGTGCTTGTGTCTGAACGTTGTATCACCCTAAGTTAAAATCTTATATTGTTCATTGTCACATTCTAGGCTCCTGTTTGAACCGAATCGCAAGACACCGGCAAATGACAGACAGTTTGCCCCGCAAAAATCCGAAGTGGGACAGTAAATCATTTGGCGGCGGGTACCAAAAAATCTCTATTGATCTCTCATCGACTGTCGAAGGATGACGTTGATTCCGAGGTGACAAATAATCACAATATGGGATAATTCATTAACCCAATATACCTACACGAAAGAAAAAGTAGTGTTATAGATTGTAACTAAATGCAATTTTGTGTCTCTGAAATTAAACATGGTCAGTATACACTACTGTTTAGAGTACATAAATGTGAAAAATCAGAGCAGCAAATCTCATCTATTTCATCTCAGTGGTATTATGTGCAGCAACTAGAGCATCACTGCCGTAGCAATTTGCCATCATGGTCCTAAGGTTCACAAAATTTCGGAGGACCTACTGAAACTCAAATCTAATCCCTGTTCCAATGAACATGTTGATGGAGCAGAAATAACCGTATCCACAGGTGCAGCAGCACCAGAGGCGAACACAGCACGTTTCTTGAATGAGGCTTCCCTCGTAAATCCAATAAGCGACTTTCACCATTCAACACAGTGTACAGACTTTTCAAAGATCAAAGCGTTTTCCATACCAACCTACGTTAGAAAACGTTAGTTGCTACCTCGTAAATTTAGCGCAGTGTTTAACAAACGAAAACGGGATAAGGGAAATTAATTTATGCTGCACACCATCGATAGATGTCCGCATCCGTCATTTACCGCCAAAGGAAGAACTAGGCAACATTAACTCGTGATCTAACCTTTACAATTAGTTAAAGCTTCAAGTGAAGATGGAACTGTCGATCTGTGATAGATAACTTTTCCAGCTTCCATAGCGACACACCCTCACTTAACGCGTACCCACAGACGGAGAGCTCAAGCAATATTCGTAAAAATGTGTCACTTGTATTGCCATACTGATTTCTTAATAGCCAACAATTTGCATCGGATGAACAAACGTTGTTTCACTCGGAATTTTCCACTACGCACACTTTACACTGCGTCTCCAACATACTGTGGAACCTGGTAAATTCGAAGAAGTGACCTGCGGCAATTTGACCTTGGAGGAAGGTTTCCTCCAGCATGCATTCATTGTCCATTTGTGACCCTAGGATTTGTCATGGGAGCTGACTGATAACTAGACGAAGATATATTTCACGAAATAAACTGTTCCTTTGTTAGGTTGTTAACAAAATGCAACGTGATAGAGGAGTGGCTAGCGCGTGATCCTTTTCAGTGGTGTATCACACTGGTGATGTTAGCTGCAAGTAGTTGAATTCAGATATGCAATTACGACCTGCTATACACCATTTTCATTAGCCCTCTAAATGTTTAATGCGGAAATGAGCAATATACGTGTTACACTAAAACAAATAAAAGAAACATTGATCTGGTCTATTTAGACGGAATGTTGGTGACGTAGTCTCGAATTAGAGGTCCTGATGCGGATGACCAATCAGGACAAGCGTGCGCCTAACTTCCTTATTTTATACCTTGTTCCCAGAGCTGAACCTCTACGCGCCCAATAAGGTGTGTTTTCTTTCCATTGTATTAGCAATAAGAATAATGTAACGTCATTTATCTGAATCTGCTAATAATTACACAAATAAATCAGTAAAGCCACAGGCTAAAATCCGTAAGCAACTTCAGAATGAGTGACAGATTTTTGTCTATTTGCCATCCCAATAAGACACACTTTATCCAAATATCGCATTCCCGGGGGCTTTGTTGGCGTTTTGAGTCTTTAGTAATGCTTTGTCACGCTGTACGAATCTATTCCAGCTGGACAGCTCAGTCTCCTGTACTCTACACTGTGCCAACCACTAGTTGACATGGCTTTTCCTCTCAGCAGTAAAAAGTTGTATAAAGGTCGCTCTAATGTTAACAAAATTTTAAAGATACATGCAAGGCATTATGAATATGAGAGGAACGAATGTTGTGAAATGTTCATTTGTACAACGAACGCAAATGCAATCAACTTAGATATGTAACTGCGTTCCCTAAGTCTTGGTATGCATTGTAAACCAGAGGATTTATCACATTTGTACGAATATCCAACCACTGTTTTGAACCCCGTCAGTAGTATGTGTAAAATTTGGCATTCAGCAAAATATTCCAAAACTTGCCGACATTTTCCAATCATTTCCGGGATTTTCACAATGCTTGTCTGGGCTTAGATGTGGTAAATTTTGTATAGGCCAGTAACAGCAAAGTTTTTGCGATTATAGCCAAAATGTTCAATACTAGAAATGTCCACATTAATGACATTCAATTCGCTGGATTCCAGCGTGTGAATATCCTGAATAATAGAATATGGCAGCTCCCGGTGGATAAAGCGCATGGGGGTAGATGAAATCAGACTGAGGATATGATCCCTAAACTTCCCCGAAAATTATAGCCTTGAGTAAGCTGAACACATAGTCATCAAAACCGGTATCCTAGAGTATTTTGAGCACAGTGGCACTTCATTTCCGTATACTGTGAGAGGCGCTAAACTAGTGTTTGGCTATTTCTGATGTACAGATCACAATGAAATATAACAATCAAACTATGCATGATCAATGGGTTTCTGATTCCTATAAATATACAAATATTACATTTACGGACGCTGCGATATACATAAAAACTAACTATTCTTATCATTTTGTACGGCACGATCAACTATAACTAAACGTTGTTCGACTTTTAAGCTGTTCTCAATGCAAATTTCGGGGTAATCAGTAAGTTAAATGAATTCGTAAGATAAAGAATTTGAGAGTATAAATAGCTATAAGTATATTCAAATAGCTGAGTAATGTAATGCGGCCATATGTGGAACCGTCTCTTGGGGACCTGCTTCCATAGGGTTTATGCCCTGAAATGATTCAATTCACTTTACACCGTCTCTCTGTACGTGTTCCGATGTGGCCAAAGAGCAAGTAAAACAGCCCTTTTATTAAAGCATGCTTGAATTTGCTGTAACTGGTATATTGCACAAATACTACAGCCATTCAGCCGGTTTTAACATCGGACTCATTTTGGTTCACCTCCTTTATTTACGTGTCAGCGAATCTGTGGCTATTCACCTTGCGTGTGTGGTATGTATTAGCTTGGAAGCTTCAATCCATCATCTAAGGAGATTGACCCAGACGTGTGCAGCAACAGGAAGAAACGAAGAATTAAAAATCAGGTGAAATGTCGGTGGTAAGATGGTATATGCCTCACTAGTATAACTTGGAGTTTGAATGTTTTCGGATTCAGACAGGGCGCCATACCCGCATTATGAGGCGAATTAACACCGGAGCGGTTGACTCTGCTCTTCGTTGTCTTGTATTATATTTTGGCCTGCAGAAGACGTTCGATTGAGTCCCGCACACAAGGTTTTTAGTGAAACTGGCTACTTTTGGCTTATCAGATCAGCATCTTTCTTGGTTTGAATCCTATCTGACAGAACACTCATAGACAATTAACAAAATGGGCTCATATCTACGTCTCAACATGTCACTAGTGGCATCGTTCTGGGTAAAGATTAAAATTCACTTCTTTTTTTACACAAACATTTTATACCGTCGTACGCTTCAGAAGCTCATACTAGTTTGCAAATTATTAGTAGATAATGTATTCGCTTCATTCGTCTCAATACACAACTGAGGTAGCAAATATTAAATGTACTGAGCAATTCATGTAGGCGTGGGTTGCAAAATTACAGATTCACTTCTACACATAAAAATGCAATATAATGAATAATGGATGACGTATCAGACAGGATTCTTTCAACTTCATGGCGATACTATTCCAGTGTGTTCTTCTGTCAGCGATTTGGGACTGAGCTGTCCCACCCCCTTAAATTTTATAAAGATACGGGCTATAAATTTACTAAGGGAACGTATGTTTAGAGGAGGCGATTATGAGCTGTTGGACGGTTATGTGTTGCAGGGCTGAAACTATGATCAGATTCAGATCTTACAGCACTATATTCAT
Source organism: Dicrocoelium dendriticum (assembly GCA_944474145.2). Taxonomy (NCBI): domain Eukaryota; kingdom Metazoa; phylum Platyhelminthes; class Trematoda; order Plagiorchiida; family Dicrocoeliidae; genus Dicrocoelium; species Dicrocoelium dendriticum. The sequence goes on from OX104065.1 coordinate 114,558,014, forward strand.
CAGAGCGTATTCGCGTTAATCGGGCACCCGTTTGCGGACCGCGTGTAAAAATGCGAAGAGTGAAATTTGTTGTGACTGGCGGAATATTTAATGTAAGTTGCACCAGTAGCGGGTATTCAGAGAGTAGGTTCATATAACCGGAACGAAGGTCGACGATTCGGAAGAAAGGAATGAATACCGGAACCAGCATAAGAAGGCCTCAAACACTAAGTGAAAGTGACCATTCCCTAGGAAGTCTTGTGTTAACGCGTTTCCGCCTGGATCGAAACAACAAACCCAAAACTGGAATATGGTAAAAAAGCAATAAATTAAAAACAACAAATTTACTATACCTCAATAATATGTGCCTAAGGTTTAGACAAATCAACAACGGCAACAGTCAACAATAGCCAACAAGTATGGCTTTAGAACGCTAGTAGGAGTGAACTCGTCTCTGTGTATTGTGCCTTAAAACGGGCTTACACGGACCAGTCAGAAAGAACCGAGGTAACCATGAGCGTGGGTGCGAGAATCAGTACATTTCACGCAGTGCTAGCATTGTGTGTGAATGTACACAAGGGGAAACAGAACTGTGGGCCTATCAAATCAATTGAGTTCAATATGTGACCTTCCTTCACAACAGCTGCAATATTGTCAGGTAACATGCGGTGCACAGTGGTGAGCAAAGTGGATATATTGTGACATTCTAGGCGCACAGATAACATCTCGAGGATTACCATGTGAAACGATAGTGGTTTGTTCTGACTTAAGAAAAGTAGGTGAAACGTGATTGAATGTGAGTGAATCACATTCTTAAGATAAAAAATAAACGCAATTAATCCGATATCAGTAACCTAATGTGCGTTAACCCAGAGAAACGAAGGTTTTGAGACAATGATAAGTTGGCTAAATGGTATATGGAATCACAGCCAAGGGTTTCCTTGAACGGGATAAAGGTACCACGGGTTAGATGATCCGGGATTCTGCTACATTCCGGAGGAAATTGCGCTCGAAATTTCTTCTGGTATTCGATGTACTTTCATTTAATTCAGCCTGCTCCTTGAGCATCGAAATGACTACAGGACGTACAACGGTAAGCCTGCACTCTTTTACTTCGGCTTGCTAACATTCCAGTGGTCCTCCCTGAGGCGACAGTTTCCGAAAACCCGCCTCCCACGTACGGAAAGCCAACAGACGTGACTGACTTCTATCAACTTAGACGGATTATCAAAACAAATCCCAACTCTCAAGCTTGAACTAGTCGCACCTAACCTGCTTCAGCAGTAAAAACATGATTTCATCTGACCGAATACTCAACAATTATAAATTCTCCCGCAAATTGTAAACGACCACGTTAAAATGACAGCCAAAAGTTATCCGATGGGACAAGTCAAATAATTAGGTACACCATGAAAAATATAACCATCAAGCAAAACATGTCTTTATGGGTTAGTTCGTTCTATTATTGCAGTTAGAAGCTAGCAGAGGCGATGGTCGTTTCTGACTTGTTTGACACTGCTGACTCAAACAAACCCAGTGAGAGCGCTCTGTGATCCAAAGATAGAGACATTAGAGTCGAACAGGTTTTGCCTGGAGCGAAGACCTATATGTGTCAGTTTGTACTGGCCCGTTTGTCAAATGATTGAGTTTGAGATCTACCCCTGTGCCGCAGTCCATTAAAGACCACGTCTGACTAGGAGAGGTCTGTGATCCAAACAACATAATCGACTAAGAGCTGCATAGTGGAAAGATCATAACCTCTCATTGTTCTGCTGACCTGACGGTCAAATGATGAATCATCAGATAGCAGCCTCTACAAGCAGATAATATTCATCTGGTTTCTGATCGTATTGATTGCATGCCGATAAAAACCACAAGTATTCTGAATTCCAAGCACCCTAAAACATAATCCCTAGCATCAAGGAACCTACCTTGCCAGATACCGCATTACTCACCTCAACCATATAAACCCAATCGTATACTCTAGGTGTCACAATACTTTGGACTTAGCACAAAATACTCAACACTGCAACGTATTGGATGCTCGTCCGCGAAGCTAAAGAGTATTTTATGAGCCGAAAATGGGCAACCAAATTTACGACAGTTTCATGAGTGCCGATTCACCCAATGTGATGCGATAAAATACCTAGCGCGCAACATGCGCTGAGGTAAGTACATCGCATGTATAGGCAAGCAATGGAACGGCTGGAAAAGCAACAATTTACCTGGCCGAATAGTTAATATTCACAGTATCACAGTAGTGTACATGAAAATGAAACTTCAAGGTATGGCCTATAAGATGGATCGAGTAATTACCGAAACCGTGAACTAGCTCTCGAGTATAAACGCTCTACTAGCACTTGAACTTAACGTTTTCATCCTATAAGGCTTTGCTTAATGAGATATTCAGTACGCCACACGATTATAGTCCCCATTTATTCACTGGTACCAGGATCTTTTATTTTCCCTGAGGCCGTCATCTCTTTTATAAGTAGAAGCCTTGACAGTGTGGAACAATAGGCGTGCTTCGCTATCTTTGCTAGTACATAACCACCTTCCTATGCCAGTGAAATACTGCCAACCATTCACCGACCTCGTCATAACAAAGTCAGTTAATGTGACCTGCGTCTCAACTTCAGCTAAATAAGATGATCAAACATTTAATTCTTTGGCATTTGTGTTCGGAGTTGCAGACAATAACAAGCACATAGAACCAGCAACTGCATTCGAAATCCTATTTACGACTGATGAATCTTGGGTCTCCTCATTTGTATAAAAGCGATTAACAGTTGATGTGTCACGCTCATACAGGCCATCTAAATCAACGACATTTGCTGGCTGAATGCTCGTATACTGAGAACCACTTGACTCAGCTTCCGATTTCTCAAGATGGTGCATAAATCAAGGACCGGAGTTCTGCTGATCCGAATTACCAATGTGTGATTGAGTATCATTCACCGTGACGTCAAACAATGTGTCGGCGATCAAAGGACATTAGACACCATCATGACATGGTAGAGCATCATGACACTGGATGGTGTCTGGAGGCTTTACAAATGTCACCACCTCATCATTACCTAGCACAGTTGGTTTCATCTGTTCAACATCGCTAGATTCCAAGGAAGGACTAACATAGAATACATCCCTAGAGGCTGCAGACATCTGCTGAAATGAATCCGTGGCAGCCACAGTAACCGAGGTCAAGAGGCAATCCGCAGTCTCTGCGTCTGGTGTAGGGGACATCCAGTTCGACTTGCTACCATGTTTTTGACTGCAAGTCCCAAGAGATGTGATGCATTTATCGGTAAGGTACACATTCGACAGGCTTACTTGAGTGGGAATAACAAAATGTGAGCCCGAATTGTGCCGCTGTTTAATTTGTCTGGACACATGGAACCGGGCAGTTTATATCATGAGTGGAATCATCGGTCCGGAGTCTAAGAACCAAACTGTTCCCTGAGTGTCCCCGTTTGGAATGGCCCATTTTGTGCTCCCGTTTGAACTCCAACGGGCAACTGTGCAAACTTTATTTCATTCTCAGCACAAACTAATCTTATCTCCCTCTCTACTTCTAACATGAATATTGATTGATCCATTTTCATTCCGTCAATCTTATAAACGAGGAACGTATCTCTCTGACTAGGGCTAACCAACTTCCTACAACTAACGTGGGAACTAGAGCATGAAACATTGCCATCATGCTAACCACACGTGTCTAGCCGAGATCCATTGAATTTCAAGTTCTTAAGCCAAATGCTTGGTAATGCATGAGCCAAGGTGATTAATAACGAAAAGTTGCGTATTGTACTCCGAATATCAAACTACACTCCAAAGCGAGGAAGATTGTTGAGTAGTTTGACTCCAAAGATTATTGTGACTAGCCTTTATTGAGTACTGCACATCATTCTTCCGCGTACGACACTCAAGTCTTCACTCAAAAACGAGGAAGCCGTATTGATCATGTAAGTGAAAATCCGCAAGGAAGTCTTGAGTTTCCACCTTTTCCACCGGAATTAACAATATAAACCGGAAATGGAATACGGTACTATTGGCAATCAATTAAAAACAACAAATTTACAATACCTCAATAATATGTGTCTAAGACGCAGACAAATCAACGACGGCAACAGTCAATAATAGCCAACAAGTATGGCTCTAAGACGCAAGTAGGAATGAACTCGTCTCAGTGTATTTCGCCTTAAAGTGGGCTTGCCCAGGACCAGACAAAAAGAAGGGAGATTATAACGTTCGTGGGTGTGAGAATCCACACATTTCACTCAGTGCCTCATTGTGTGCGAATGTACACTAGGCGGAACGGAACAGTGGGCCTATCAAACTAAATGATGTGTGACCTTCCTTCACAACAGCTGCAATATTGTCAGGTAACATGCGGTGAACAGTGGCATGCACAGTGGCTAGATTGTAACATTCTAAGTGCACAGATAACACCTCGGGGATTACTATGTGAAACGATATTGGTTTGTTCTGAAGTAAGAAAAGTATGTGAAACTTGATTGCATGTGAGTGATTCACATTCTCAAGGTAGAAAATAAACTTAAGTAATCCGGTATCAGTAACCTGCTCTGCAGTGCGCTAGAGCAACGAAGGTTTTGGGAAAAGGATAACTTTGGTAAATGTTGGATGTCATTCAACGAGATGTAGGTGTTACGTTATAGTGCCTTCGGTATTCTTTTACACCTTTATTATTATTGTCTTCTAAACTTCTATGGCGACTGATACAGAAGCAGGCATGTAGACCCACGGAAAATCACGACGGAGATTATTTCCAGGTTCATAATGCGCGGAATAAATTATGCTATCAGAAACTTGTGACTGCAAACTGGTTGTACTTTAGCTTTGCGTTCTTTTCATTCGCTTTTGCTGGGATGAAACTGACTTTCGCTTCTGTGTCGATGAAGTATATGATGGACGAAACGTTGGTCCTTAAGGTAAAACCAGCAATTTCTTTGATTAATTGCGGACGCGTTGGTCGTACTAGTATGGGGGCTAATCCATTACCATGAAGCTGCTGCCGTACTTAGTGCAGGAAGCCCGATATCATCTAGCTCTTCCACTACATTGATGGTGATACCAACATTATTATTCAAACTATTTTGATATTGTCTGACTGACAACGTGCAGAGAAAACGCTGCGTCTTTTTGTCGAACGAGACATATTCGGTGCAGGCACAGAGGAGCCGCAATGAACGGTAGCCAAAACGTGGTCTGCATCTTCACCGCGACATTGGCCGCTTCGAAAACTTCATTGTTGCTGCCCTGCTTCAAAGTAGTGCTACATCATCAACTTTTCAAGCAAATAGGCCTAACTAATTTGAGCAAATACGAGGCTCGGCTTTCATCTGTGAGAATAGGTCCCTGGAGATTTTAGTCAAGAGCTGAAAAAGACGTTCGAAAGTAGAGTATGCCATGGTAGCGAATTCTTTCAGGGGCGTACCCAAAAACATGGGCAACATTAACGGCAACGTCTCTGGGAGACGGGCAAATACCATTTCCTACATAATTTCTCTGCACAAGAATAAGCGACCCCTGAAGCGCTGAATTTCGCGGAGCAACTTTGACAGCTTGAAATCTCCCAGCTTGAGACCAATGAGTTATTCCAATCGAGCTCGTGCGCTGGGCTGTAACTATTTTAGAATCGTTAGCTTCATCATTTCATACTTTGCGTCATTCGATGGGAAGACTAGAAGGTTCTCAATCAGCTTCACAATCAACGAAGGAAGGCTTGCGACGAGCTGCTTGTACCTCGGACGGTCCGCCTGAATGTCCTTATGTTCCAGTTTGAACATCACTATCGCAAACCCAACCTCTGGGCTCTGTTTCATGAAGCTTAGAACAGCCAAAGTACTCAAACTTACGTAGTGAAATGATTGAGATGTCACTTACGAAATGTACATAAAAAAGATCATGGATAAACGAGAACACGATGAGACTACTAAAATTACAAAAGAAACAAATAAGTACACATATGATCGAGAAGGAGTTGAAGGAAGATAAAGGTTTAAATTCGCGAGTGCGGGTCTAGATCTCTAATTTTTAGGACTAGTAAATACCAGTCCGAGACGATGCGGGCGATTAAGCGGGGATATCAGAAGGCACTTGGAGTCGGACAGAGCAGAGTATTCGATGAGCTACAAGAAGACGTGGACGGGTGAAGCGAGTCAAGTGCGACAGCTAAAGCGGGAACTTACAAGAAGTTCGAGTGACGAGCCGGTTTTACGGAAGCTTAAAACAAGAAAGAATAATATACATTCGGCCAACAATGAAATAGTGCATAAAACATAGCAGTTATTTTTTGGGCGCTACAAGGATAGAAAGATATTGCGTAAGCCAATTATGTGAGGGAGCGGTGGGTGATGCAATAGCTCAGAAGTCGGCTCTTCTGTTTTAATACGCAATTTATTTGATGTTGAGCCTTACTAGCTTGATATCAGACTTTAAGTTTGAAAACTGCGAATCTCTTTATCAAATACGTCAGGTGATTTACACCCACGAAGCTTGGACGGCAACCTGTTTCATAAGGTTGCGTAGAATATCGGAGATAAATTCCTGTAAGTCTAGGTTCTGGTTCTTTCTATTTCATTACATTATCGCTGTTTCGGATAGTATAAGACTAACTATGTTTAGAATCTACATGCAGTCTAGGCGCGTGGATTCGCTTGTGTACTATATCGGCGATTGCTTTTTCGCTTAGTACCGTCGATTAGGGCGCAATAGTCTATCAGCGGTCGAGTTGGTAAGGTGTTTAGAGCTACTATCTAATCTTGCATCTTAAGTGTTTTAAAGAACAAACCTTTTCTAAGGCTGACTGAAGCTACTGCATTTGTGGTGTGCTCAGTGAAGTGCAGCGAGAAGATGTGGTAGATGCCTAAGTGTTCTATTCTATTCTTGAAGGATATGGGTTTACCGCAGTGCATAAGTGTTCAGGAAATATTATGCAACGAAACAGAAATGTGCTGCACTTTTCGGCTGAAGAGGACAGTCCCAGGGAGAGCTCCATAGCCCTAGTGTATTCAGATCGAACAGGATTTCCTCTGTGGTTTGGATGATATCAATATGCTTCAAAGGGTGTGCTATTTTCAGGCCGTCCGCGAAGAGATATGGCGCAGTGTAACATAATACTTTAACGATGGCGTTTATGTATATGAAAAGAGTAATGGGCCGATGACGCCGCATTGGACAACTCCACACAGTACTGGTTTGGTTAGGAGCTTTAGACACTTAACCACTAATTTGGCAAGTTTCTACAGGTACGACCTGATCCACTCAAATAATGGGCCTGCTATCCCGACAGAGACAACTTTATCCATCAACATATAGTGTGGTACTCGGTCAACAGCCTTCTGCATGTCGAAAATAACGACTATAGCCGATTTCCCACTATCTATAGACAGGGTGAACTTGTAAATGAATGCTAGTTGGCATGGCACCCAGAAGCGTGTTTTCAGGAATCCATGTTGTGAGTCATGTATTAGACATCGCGCTTGTAAGATATCAATTACTTTTGATGCGATTGGCCTCCATCATCCTGCAGATAATGTAAGTGAAGGTAATTGGATGGAAGTTCCCGATGCCAAGCCAAGGCCCTGTCTTGGTACATGGTACAACAGTAGCGCTTTGTCACATGGTGGGTATTTAACAGCTTTCAAAGAGAGATTGAAAAAATTGAGTAGGAGGAGGGAAATACCCGAGCCACCAATTTTACTTACCATGCAGGAAAAAGCATGAGGTCATTCGTAGATAGATTGCATAATAGTGGTTCAGTGGATCGTTGATGCCGTAGTCTAATATTCAGACTCTATTTGTCTTCCATCGGTAACTATATATTTGAAGTTTTTCGTCGGTGTTTATATGAACCAGGATATATAAGAATGGCAATTGGTTTTCTTGTTCTTTTTAAATGTTTCATTTAAACTCCTGGAATGTAGTACTGAAACGTTCACTGCAATTTTGGATAAAATCTCACCTGATGACGACAAACGTGTCATTCACGTACCGGATCCATAATTTCGTTTTGAATAACGGTACTGTGATACTCCCTACTTTTGCATCACGGCCTCTGTAATATGTCCTGAGGTGGGGAACCCAATTTGCGTTGAATTCAGTTGTTTGTATACTTGCCGATCAAAGTAAAAGTAAATGGTCAAGCAATTATCAAGAGTTCCAGTACTCTCTCCTGCTTGAGATTTCCTGTTGTATTTGGTTGCTTTTGACGTAATTCCATCATGGTGCTTGAAAAGATGGCAAAGAATAGCTCTGCGAGAGCGAGGAGCGAAGGAACAGTGAGACCATACGACGGTGGCTGGCGTTCGCGATACTATTTAGTACCCTGTCATCAGCCACGAAATGACTGAAAGCCGAGTGGCATCCTCCTTGACTTGTCATCTCATAGAATTCATAGATGATGCAACTGAATGTCACCGTTGAGCCTCACAAACATAATACAGCGAACAAGATAATATTTGCATAAGAGTGTGAGTTGGAAGCTTACCACTGCCAACCTCATTGCAGGATCCGTCCCTTAGGGACAGGCGAATTATTCTGCAAAACTAACCATGAAGGATAAATATCACTGTTACCCAGCAAAATACAGAGCCAAATAGTACGTCAAGGGCTTACGAAATCTGTCACATCAGCAAGTGCGGAATACATTGGGTGATTTAAGTGGCAGTTACCGAATGGTGCACGGCGATTTCATAATAGTCTATCGAATATTGTGTGACCCTAATCACGTATGTTATCACTTCCTGTTTCTCAGCCATAACACTAATCTCGGAGGCACAATACTGCAATCGTGTGAACAGTAAGGCGAAATGGAAAATCGGCGGCGTTTTTTCTTTGGGTTCAGCAACCCTGGTATTCCCACTAACACGTGATTGTTTCCAACCCCACCTAGAAAATTTTCAAAAAATCGCTTGTATCTTGCTTTGGCCACCAACAATTGATGGCCCATTCTGCACTGCTTTGGAATATATTAAATATTTATTCAAGCTTATTAATATGTCACGTAATCTTGTAGAGTTGGTAAAAAATTAGGTATTCATGTTATTACTTTACTAACGGAGTAATTCAGCAATAACGAGAAAAATTGCGAACCTTCTGACCACCAAATGACCAAGCTTTCTTAACATATCACCAGTTGCTTTTATTCTACTAAGCATTATCTACTATATACTGTAAATATTTTTACGGTATTTGTTCTATCACTTCAGTACAAGTTTTGCTTTTCTTTCATAGAGTTGTTTTGCCAAAATACAAGTGTGCAAGCACTCTAATTCCTTAATGCATGGCCAAAAGTTTACGTTGGCTAAACACACACGGATATTGGGTGAGCGACTTGAGGCCACTATCTGATAGATTGTGCCTTTGTTGAAGACAAATTATCCAACTATGACCGCCCAGCTGACGCAGCAACCTAGCTTATAATATTAACTTGCAGGTCGCAACTGATAGCCAGTTTCTGCCCAATTTGCTACAATGCATCAACGTGCTTTGAAGCAACGAAAGCATTTTGCCTCGTCAAACTTCTGGCTTGCTACAAGTTTTGCATCTCACACCACGAGTCAAGTGACCTTTTGAACGCGATTTGCCTGGCTTATGAACTGCAGGTAGGGATAAGTAAATCGATTTCAAGTCGTTTTATTTGCCACCTAGAACGCTCATTTGCTTAGCATGTGGGTGTTTATCACATGTTTGAAGGACGACATTTATTATACTTATGCCAAACAGACAATTTCTGCTTTTATTTAACGCAATTAGATTGAATCAGCTGAGTGTTGGACTGGGATGCAGATTTTGACGGATTTGGTTGCGGGCTCATCGCAGTTGTTTTCAAGTCAGCAAAGAAAGCGCATGTCCGCATAAGCAGTAGACGGCCGTTTCCTCCTATCTGGGCTGGCCTGAAGTGCGCGTCGCTCGGCCCCATAACCCCTATCGAGCTGCGTCACTTGCAAGCTGTTTTGGCACAATACTGCGGGGACCGTGGTGGACCGTCATGGCTAACAATCCATTTGCGAAACAGCGCAATTAATCATCCAAGCAATTTACGTACGTTGAAGAGAACATCGCTTACCCTGAGAGCCATGCACGACATAATATTTAGAGGCGGCGTTGGCTTATATATTAGGTATGTGATAGGATCATGTAACCATATAAACAATACGGATTTACATTATGAAGCAAGTGAATGAAGCAAATGATTGGACGCCTACGCATCTTCGCTCATGCGCTGATTGGTTCATAATTGGCAGCGCTGGAGTTAGTGCACTTGCTTGGTTCAAAGGAAAAGCTCATGAATGCAGAAGCTTCGTAAGTTTTGGAAGTGACTTAGTTATTTACACCGTGGTTATTACTAGAAATACGTACTGCCATTTTTATTGAGCCTGCTTTTCGAGTAAATCGTCTGTCGCTGCTGAATTGAGTTTTGTGACAAGGCGTGAATGTTTGGTATGTCTAAGCGATGGCTTCGCATTCCACTGTGTAAAAGTAATTCAGTTAAAGGAAAATTTAGGACGAATAAAATCAAAATCGAATTTGCACTTATCAGCCAGGTAGCACATAATCTCCAAAAAACTGCGTAAAAACAAAAGAACACACTAGATGCATGACAAAAGGAAGCGCAAAAGCAACGTTAGACAACGGTCGTAAGGCAAGGATGCATGACGTCGGGTCCCAGATTACGCTGGTGGTGATAGTCGACAGCTTACGGTTGCGTGGTGCCGTATGTGGTCGAGCCCATTTTACCTTATGGTGACTCGTTGTGGAGATGAGCACTGTCTAATCCCACTTTAATTTTTGCAACACAGCTCATTCCAGCGACTTCGAATAGACAGCCAGTATGGCAAGAAACGCTTTAAAAGTCGCTCCTATGCAAAATTCATGATTGTGGAAGCACAACTAAGTAAGTAGTAGCGTTAAGAGAAGCAAAAACCAAGCTTTAATCATAAGTCCAGCATGAGAGAAAGAATGCCTTGATCGAGAACAAGGTGGCATCAGCAAAATAAGAAATTATAGCAGGATTTCCCCACTGCTTCATCTGCAGATATAACATCCGTAAAACAACGGGTTTATTGCTTTGAATGCCAGCAACCACAAGATAGTAAAGCGAATGCTTGAAATGTCTTCTAGAATGGTTGGGTTGAAAAGTACGGTATGGAATGCCGTCTCAATAAACGATCATGCAAGTTACTTGACTAACTAATTGATTGGCAGTTGCACAGGTGTAAATATTGCCGTATGGAGATTATAAAGCTTATGATATATTTCATCGTTTGCTTCCAAATAATACTGTCATTTGAAGTTCAGAAACTATCTCACTTAGTGTCTGGACATCAGTTTCCATTAAGCGATTTTAATAATGTTTAGGACGTCAATCGCACGAGTTGGGGGGGATATTCTTGACTGCGACACTACGTGGGAGAAAAATCTACTTCGACATTCCAGCCGGTTGTACTGCAAAGCCTGCTTTAAATGAAGATTCTTCAGATATGTGCTTTGGCTGAGGTTAAAACGATGGAAACACATATGTTCAGGAGTTTACATCTGTCTGTCTCACCATTATGAGCTCTCCCTGTATAGGTCTATATAGTCCGGAATAAACCTCCGAATCTTTAAACCTGATTGGCTAAAATGGTTGGGCATACCAACACCGTTCCACGTCGCGCTGTGTTGGGCACTTTTGGAACGGTTACCATAATTAGGTAGCATATTCCATGTGCGGCCTCACGATCGCGTCAGACATTTACACATCGGTTGAATGGTCAACGTTTTAATCGCCCTAGCAACAGGCCGAAGCGATGGTTTGCTTTCCTTGAAGTCTTTTCGGTCTATTTCAAAGAGCCGAGGTCGCGTTGCACAAAAACGCAAAAATTGTTTCCATAGAAAGCAAAATTTAGAATTTGTTTCTAGTCGGTACTCATGATTACTCCGATGATTTGTAATCAAACGTTTGCACAAGTTCGCGCTGAAATGGCGTAGTTACTCAGGGACCATTTGCAAATTATACGTAAACTATTTTAATGTAGTGATCTTCGTAGATTACAAGCTACACTACACGGTCTAGTCCGGAAGAACACCAGACGAGTTTCGCCCTATTAGGGCTCGCAAGTGGTCCGCGTTCAATCGGTCCCCAACTGAGGACCGAACCCATGACTGCTAGAGGCAGATGCCAACTAAACAGCAGTTTATGCCACTGAGCCATGCTGGAAGTGGGCTGGGCTGCATATTGGCCGATATCTTTATCGTAAAGTTTGAGGTTGGTCCCATCCAAGTCCTTATTGTCTCATTTGCTTCTTATTAACGGCATGCGAATTACACATTTATCATCTGTGACTCTCGCACTGATTTCAACCGTGAGCTCGACCAGTTTAACAGTGCACAACCCTCAATGAAGTTCATTAGTGAAATAAAAAGTTAAGGTAAGCTGGCAATCCTGGAAGTTTTATTGATGAAGCCTGAGGATGCAGTTTGAAAAAGTAATGAACCAACTGGCTGAATTAACATCTGCTCCTCCTCTGGCCAGAGACACTTTGAAAACCACTTTAGTGCATTCTGTCAACAGTATCTAGCCTGCGAAAACAGAGCAGCGAAAATTCTGTCCAAGAAGCACCGAGAAACAATCGAAGTATTGGGGTCGAATGCCGATCTTATTCTATATGGCGCTGATAAATGATCGGGATGGGCGCTAAAGGACAAATCAGATTACATTTCAAAATTACAGGTTATCTTGGAAGACACGAGTAACTTATCACGTGACACAATCCAGAAGGACAAGACAACCGACGATGAAGTAAAGATTACAAAGATCTTAAAAGAATTAAAGCAGTTTTACTTGATAAGCGATGTTCAGCTTCAGCAGTTAACGCCAATTGGCTCCCAACCTCCTCGGCTCTACGGATTGCCAACAGTACACCAGCCACAAGTCCATCTACGTACAATAATTGACATGTCCGCTTCTACACACCACTTAGTTGCGAAATGGATTGTTCAATTATTGGGACCTGTAAGTAAGGAGCACTCTATCCATTATTTGAAGGATTCATTTGAATTCGCTGATAAAGTTAAAGACCTGAATTTAAATGGTTAACTGATGTTTTATTTTGATATAGGATCACGTTTTAAAAGATTTCCCAATGCTGGAAACCGTTAATTTCATCTGCGACTATATAACGGAAAGGAGCATAAACGTTGGCAATCAAGTGCCTAAGTTCAAGGTAATTTTGCGATGTACTTTATTAGACACTCCTTTTTTGACGGAATCTCTTATAGGCAAATCCATGGCTTGGAGATGGGGTCCCCCCTTGCACCCCTCCCTGCTGACATCTTTATCTTAAAGCTTAAGCGTGGTCCCATCCAATCACTTATTGTGTCATTTGAATCCTATTAAATTATGCGAATGACACTTTCATCACCTGTGATTTTCGCACTGATGTCAACTGTGTTCTCGACCAGTTTAACCGTATACATTCAGCAATAAAGAACACTAATGAAATGGAAAACGAAGGTTAGCTGGCTTTGCTGGACTTTTGTTGAGGAGGTATCAGGACTGATCACTTCAGCGTAGTGTCTTCCGCAAAGCTACATGGGTTGGACGGCACACACACTTTTTGAGCTTCGTCCCTCTGAAGTACGAACGCAAATTAGTGCTTTGCTTGTGTTACCGCGCCACAATATTTGTAGTCTGGAAACACCCTAGGGTGAGAGGGACCGAATTGTGTAAAGGCTTCCGTTATATGATCACCCTGAATCTTTCATCAAAAGGTCAATTATGACCCGTAAACAACCTAAAACGCATATCAAAGATTTCAAAGAAGGAAAGTCTATCTGTTCATTTTAAGGAAAATATCGTCCTCTATCTCCTTAACAGGCAAATTTCTTTTACCGTAGCAAGGACTTACCCGCCCGCCCACCGCACGTACTTGCGGAGACCGCACCCTTTATAGCTCACCGTCTTAAAGACAGACTACCGATATAGTCCGAATCGTATATTGTTTACCAAGTTACTTGCACCTGCGGTGTCAAGAATCTCGAAAATACGACCAGGCTTCTGTAGGTATGGGTGGCTGAGCATTGTCCAGGGTTGCTGCGGAGAGGTACGCTCAGAAGTATCAACAGCTCGATCTCGGAACATTTGCTTCCAAGTGGGCATCAGATTTTGACCAAAGATGTCTTCCAGATCTATTATACTGTGCCAAGGCGATACCCAAAATGGTCAACCAAACGCCTGTTGCAGACGGCTGAAGCCGTCGCGATCAGGCTAACATAAGCAGAGCAATGCTAGCGTTGAGTTCTTGTGCAATGCTTAAATATGTCGTGGGCTTGACGAGAATTCGTTTCCCCTGGAGTATTACGCATAGACTGGTGCTGTTTATTTTTATACGATTATCTAGTTCCATATTTTAGTAGTTTCAGCTGATCTGTTTACACAAATGATTTCGTTGCGCATGTCTGTTAACCCATCACGATGTCACCTGATTACATCGATTTGAGCATCGAACGAACATGCTAAATCTGCTCAAACCGTCCTACCCGTCCTCATTTTTGTTTACACCAACCTACGGTTCTAGTTTATGTCCGGTAATTGTATGTGCCTTGTGTGAAAAGATCTCTTTGAAAACCTGTATGTTGCTTTTACATGGGCATTATCTACGAATTCTACTATTATATTTCAAGAATTGTCGGGTTATTACAGTGTTACTCCACATGTGCTTTGTTGATTTTGTACACAAGTTTGCATCTGCATCAGCATCATGTACGCTTTCTTTATGTTAGTTGGTATTTGCTGAATCCACTTTCGGTTCGGCCGTTTAGTATTGCTATCATCCTATGCAAAACGATCCTTTCCTTGGTCCCAGTATACCTAGTATGTTGCACATCATGATGTCACAAAATTATCTTCACGTGTTTAAATGATGTACATGCAAATAGAAATTGGGTGTTGCCCAGCCCAAAACACTGCACAACCACGACGCGTTTCGATGTAATTTCATCTCATCAGGTGGAGACAGCAGGCCACGATGTACAGGAAAGTATAAATAAACTTATAGTAGTGTAACAACTAATTAAAGGCGTTATTTACTTGGTATGACCTAGATAAGTTACGTATTGAACAGTATGTCCATCAGATAGATGGAACTTTAGTGCGCGCACCTGATTAGTTACAGTGTATGACACCATAAAGTGTGCAGTTTACTTCCAGAAAGAGGCAGGGCATTTGTTTAGAGTAACAAGCTATTTACTTCTGATTGAATATTCATTTAAAGAGTCTATTTTATGTGGCTTACCTGAGAAATTGAGTGTTACAAGAAGTCGATTGTCATGGAACACCGCTTGAGTAGTTAAATACCATTTCAAGTTAATTTTTACAGTCTCTTCCTTGTCATGCCCAAAACGAATTTCAGCACTTCAGTGCATATTAAAATATTTCACAACGATAAAACCAATGCACGTCTACGTGCCCAAATGTACTCTATGACATTGACTAGGCTTGTATATTTCGCTGTTGATCGCGTGCCGAATAACTAGCAAACTATTGGATAGGATCTTGTTAATTGGAGGTAAAACCCTCCAAGCTTGCACACTGCGAATGATCCCAGTACGACACGTGACCTGTTCATTGCCCTTTATCACACAAGCTTTACAATAATAGCTATCCTTCAGTGCGCATCTGCGTCCCAATCTGCAGATGGAGAAAGTGCATTGCGTCATTGTCAAACGAATGTAAATATCCCCTTTCCAAAAGCACAGCTATTCTTACTAAAAGCTGCCAGCGAACTGCTTATAGGTACTTCCTCTTATATAACCTGCCATTTCCTCCGCACTCTATACGACTCAGTTTTCTCTCGGCTGATTATGCTGTCTACCCGGTACCTCTTGTGCTTGTCTCTGAACGTTGTACCACCCTAATTTAAAATCTTGTACCGTTTCTTGTCAATTTCTAGGCTCCTGTTTAAGCCGATTCACAAGACACCGGCAAATGACAGACAGTTTATCGCGCAACAATCCGAAGTGGGATAGTAAATCAACTGGCGGCGAGTACCCAAAAATCTCTATTGATCTCTCATCGACTGTCGAAGGACGATGTTGATTCCGAAGTGACAAATAATCACAGTATGGGATAATTCAATTAACCAATATAGCTACCCGAAAGGAAAAGTAGAGCTTTACAGGTTGTAACGAAATGCAATTTTGTGTATTCGAAATTAAACCTGATCAATATAAGGTATGTTTAGAGTACACAAACGTGAAAAATCAGAGAAGAAAATCTCAAGTATTTCGTCGCAGTGGTATTATTTGTAGAACATGCAGCATTATTGTCGTAGCAATTTGCCATCATGGTCCTTAGGTTCACAAAATTTCGGAGGACCTACTGAAACACAAATCTGATCCCTGTTACAAAAGGCCATGGTGATGGAGCAGCAATAACCGTATCCACAGGCGCAACAGCACCAGAGGCTTATATAGCACGTTTCTTGAATGAGGCTTCCCTCGTAAATTCAATAAGCGAGTTTCACCATTCAACACAGTGTACAAATTTTTCAAAGATTCACGTGTTATTCGTACCAGCCTACGTTAGAAAACGCTAGTTGCGACCTCGTATAAATTAGCGCAGTGTTTAACAAACTAAAACGGAATAAGGGAAATTAATCTATACTGCACACCATCGATAGAAGGCCGCATATGTCACTTACCGCCAATGGAAGAACTACCCAAAATTAACTCGGGATCTAACCTTTACAATTACTTAAAGCTTCACGTGAAGATAGAAATTTCGATTTGTGATAGATAAGTTTTCCAGCTTCCATAGCCACACAGCCTCACTTAACGCGTACCCACAGACTGAGAGCTCAAGCAATATTCGTAAAAATGTTTCACTTTTATGACCATACTGATTTCTTAAAAGCAAACGATTTGCATCAGATGAACAAACCTTGTTTCACTCGGAATTTTCCACTACGCACACTTTACACTGCGTCTCCAACACACTGTGGAACCTAATGAATGCGAGGGAGTGACCTGCCGCAATTTGGCCTTGGGGGAATGTTTCTTCCAGCCTGCATTCAATGTCCATTTGTGACCCTAGGATTTTCATGGGATCTGACTGATACCTGGACGAAGATATATTTCACGAAATAAACTGTTCCTTCGATAGGTTGTTAGCACAATGCAACGTGATAGAAGAGTGGCGAGCGCGTGATTCTCTTCGGTGGTGCATCACACTGGTGATTTTAGCTGCAAGTAGTTGAATTCAGATAAGCAATTACGACCTGATATACACCATTTTCATTAGCCATCTAAATGTTTAATGCGGAAATGAGCACTATACGTGTTACATTCAGACAACTAAAAGAAACATTGATCTGGTCCATTTAGACGGAATGTTGGTGACGTAGTCTCGAACTAGAGATCCTGATGCGGATGACCAATCATGACAAGCGTGCGCCTAACTTCCTTATTTTATACCTTGTTCCCAGAGCTGAGCTTCTACGCGCCCAATAAGGTGTGTTTTCTTTCCATCCTATTAGCAATAAGAAAACTATAACGTCATTTATCTGAATATGCTATTAATTACACAAATAAATCAGTACCGCCATCGGCTATAATTCATAAGCAACATCAGAATGAGTGACAGATTTGTGTCTATTTGCCATCCCAAGAAGACAAATTTTATCCAAATATCGCCTTCCCGGGGGCTTTGTTGGCGGCTTTGAGTCTTTAGTAATGCTTTGTGACGCCTTACGGATCTATTCCAGCTGGACAGCTCAGTCTCCTGCACTCTACACGGTGCTAATCAGTAGTTGACATGGCTGTCCCTCTCAGCAGAAACAAGTTTTATAAAGATCGCTCTTAGGTTAACAAAATTTAGAAGATACATGCAAGGCATTAAGAGTACGAGAGGTACGAATGTTGTGAAATGTTCATTTGTACAACGAACGCAGATGCAATCAACCTTAGTTATGTAACTGCGTTCCCTAAGTCTTGGTATGCGTTTTAAACCAGAGGAATTAGCCCCTTTTTACGAATATCCAACCACTGTTTTGAACCCCCCCAATAGTATGTGTGAAAACTGGCATTCAGCAAAATATTCCAAAAACTTGCCGACAGTTTCCATTCCTTTCCGGAATTTTCGCACTACTTGTCTGGGCCTAGATGTGGTGAATTTTGTGTATGCCGGGAACAGCAAAGTTTCTGCGATTATGGCCCAATTGTTCATGACTAGATAATGACATTCAATTCGCTGTATTCCAACGTGTGGATATCGTGAATAATAGAATATGTCAGCTTCCAGTGGTTAAACCGCATGGAGTAGATGAATTCAGACTGAGGATATGATCCCTAAGTTTCCCCGAAAATTATAGCCTTGAGTATCCGAACACATAGTCATCAAACCTGTTTCCTCTATTATTTGTGACCACAGTGGCACATCAATTCCGTATACTGTGAGAGGCGCTAAACTAGTGTTTGACTACTTTCTGATGTACACTTTACAATCAAATTTAACAATTAAACTATGCATGATCTATGGGTTTCCGATTCCTATAAATATACAAATATTACATTTCCGGACGCTGCGATGTACATAAAAACTAGTTATTCTGATCATTTTGTACAGCGCGATCAAATGTAACTAAACGTTGTTCGATTTTTAAGCTGTTCTCAAAGCATATTTCGGGGTAATCAGTAAGTTAAATGAATTCGTAAGACAAAGAATTTGAGAGTATAAATAGCTATAAGTATATTCAAACGGTTAAGTAATGTAATGCAGCCATATGTGGAACCGTCTCTTGGGGACCTGCTTCCATATAGGGTTTATACCCTGAAATGATTCAATTCACTTTGCACCCTCTTTCTGTACGTGTTCCGATGTGGCCAAAGAGCAAGTGAAACCGTCCTTTTATTAAATCATGCTTGAATTTGCTGTAACTGGTATATTGAACAAATACTCCAGCCAATCAGCCCGCTTCAACATCGGACTCATTTTGGTTCACCACCTTTATTTACGCGTCAGCGAATCTGTGGCTATTTACATTGCGTGTGTGTTATGTATTAGCTTGGAAGCTTCAATCCATCATCTAAGGAGATTGACCCAGACGTGTCCAGCAACAGAAAGAAACGAAGAATAAAAACGGGATGAAATATCGGTGGTTAGATAATATGTGCCTCACTAGAATAACTTGTAGTTTGACTGTTTTCGGATTCAGACAGGGCACCATACCCGCATTATGAGGCGAATTATCGTGCATTTGACTTTGCTTACTATATGTGAATGAGTTAACTTGACAGAATAATGTGTTCATATGGCATAAGGCTACAGCAAGTGATCGTTGGATTAGAAGTTGAGATTGCGTCAGAGTAAACGCAAACACCGTTGACTTAGTGTGTTTGCCGCATGACAAAAGTAGGTCTCGCGTATCGTAAACCTAAAGATGAAACTCCTTTTGTACAAGCTGAGCAATTCAAGTTGGTCGCCACTTGATTTAATTTAGCTGACTGCTGAAGAAACAACATAATTTGTCATATAATATAGCAAGTGTGTCATTTACCTCCGATAAGCGCTGTTTAGGGAATTAAGTTGCCGTTAAATTGCGATGACTTGTCAAGCGACCTTATCTCAATTCTTAGCTGTGTCAAACTCGCTTTATTGTGGACAGACGTGCAATAAAAGCGCGCAAGGCAATATTTTGAACGACGAATTCTGTCTATGCGCCATAATTCCGCAGATGTTGGCGCTAAGTGTGCCATTCAATATTGCATGTTAACCGAGCGGTGACAACCGAAGAAAATTGTTGAAATATTTTTCTTTAATGATCGGAAGTTAGGGTAAGCGAACATTTGTTTTCTCTAATTAATCTCCAGGCTTACACAGTTGTATGCAAATCAAAATGTGCAGACGGACATTACAAATGGTTACTACTGGTGCGAATTAATTGGATGCTGACAGCGCTGTCCGTTATGTCACGACAATCGACCGCGTTTGACTTCGTGGGTCAGAGGTCATCGGCCGTTTGGGCCAGGGCAGTCCCAAGCCTTTAGTTTGCTTCTTCTGAACACAGAGCTCCGGTTCATACAGCCGGATTGCAATTGCTTCAGCGACTTCTACTAGTCGCTTGCGGACGTGGTTCGAGCGGTGCATTGGGGCCTGATAGACAAGTTTGAACGAATCAGTGAATTTTGTGGCGTGCCCTGTATCGGCTAGATGCGCGCTATTGAAGTTTTCGCTGTATTTCCACTTCCATTTCTAAGCCCGACCGGGTGGTGTTCCTTCATTTGCTCAGATAGACGCCGTGTCGTACGACCAATGTATTCCGCTCCACATGCGCATGAAAACGAGTATATACAGGCCTCAAATTCCTTGAGTTTAGTCTCACCCTCGGGATGCTAGTGAACTGGATTTGCATCTGCGCTGCTGGATAGGTGCGTCTGAGTGTAAACGAAAGAGGACGAGAGAGAAAATCGGTCGCAACCTCGCCCTTGTATGGCACATGTACGAAGATTAGCTTACATTCTACTGTCAAAACTACTGGCTTTTTCTTCTTATGTTCAATGTTGGCTCTAATGAAGCTTTCCGGATGGCCGTTCTCCCTTAACACTAAGCGAATGCAATTTAATTCTTCCGGAAGCGTGTCATTCGAGCAGATACGTTCAGATCGGCTCACTAGGGTAGTTATCAAGTTCCGTTTAAACATAAGTGACACAAAGCTACAGAAGTTTGTGTACTGCGCATTTCACGTACGTTTCCTATAGAAGCAGCACTGTAACGCACCTCCATCCAGTCTTTTCATGGCCATGTTGCACGATTTAAAGTGCATTCACTTGTTTATACCATTTCTAGTCTAATTCAGTCAGTATCCTGAGAGATTGGTACTAGTGCCATTAAATATATATTTACATTTAAGTTAGTGTTTGCGAACAGACTTTACGAATGTCCTGGCAAACTTTCTAAATATACATTTTCCCCTAGAAAAATGAGGGTAATATCTGCAATTCTTTTTTCCCATCGTGGTCACGTTTCCACGATGTGGTATTTGGTCAAAATAGGTGCAACATCATGGCAGACCCAATTTCAAGCTAGGCGTGAGTGAGGTCAGCACGTGTCCGCTTCTGGCACGCACTGTTTGCTAAGTCCTACCTTGTCTCCGTGCAACCTTCACTCCATGTAAATTCCTCTATCACCAGTTACCCTAGGTTAACGCATAGTTTGTGTTCAGATGACGATTTGGCACATTTTGAGAACTGATCGCTGAGACATTCCGATCAATGGAGCGGACGAATATTGCCGTCTATAGGAGGACTTTGATTCATGCACGTCTGCTGTGAAGATGCCAAAGAATGACGAGCTTGCAGAAGGTCGTTGATCGCGTTTATAAGAACCGTCAAATCGGCACCTGTGCAGTGAGTTGACTTAAATACTTTTATTCTGGTTTTGCTTACAAACAAAACAAATAAATGCAGCCAGTAGCTGACACGCTTGCTGACTTCTAAATCTGACTAATTAATATCTAATTTATTGGCTAGGAACGCTAAGAAACTTGGTTGCATCACCAGAATGGATGAATAACACACGCATTCTGCTTATGGGTCCCCACAGTTGGGTGATTTCATGTATATATTTCGCTGGTCGATATTACACTTCCGAGATTATAACCTACCATCAACATTCGTCTGCGCTTTTGTTACTGAAAAGCTTCTAGCACTTTCAGTAAAGCAAATGACAGCTCCTGTGTTTTAGCGCTCATTAGAATAAATGTGTCCGACACACTACTGCGTTGCACTCTCCACTGAAGTTGTAATAAGCGCTGGAATTTTACAGTCCTTCACGCACGACAAGGCGACATGGAGGATAATGTCGTGTTGATGAATGCTGAGACAGATAAGATTCAATTTTCTGGTATGCTACTTACGGTGTCTACTCGACGAACTTTAAGTGTAAATGAAATCCTATGAAATGAAAGAACCAGTAACATGTAATTAAATCAGCTGCAAATGTATTGTCAGCAATATTACACGCAGATGTAGGAAAAATAACCTTCCTCCAACATTGCTTTTGTAGATTTGTGGTTGACTGCAAGCATAAAAACATATATTCCTGTTCCATTCACCCGGTGACACTAATCTCCTCGTTAAGGTCAATGATATTTTCAGGGCATTACTGAAATTCAGGATATCTGCTGGTTGCCTACCTACGAACTACTTTCGCGACTGCGTACTAACCGCAGTTGATATCGGTGTTTCAAACTACAGATTGCAGTTCCATGATTTAGCTGATTTAACTGCTAACTCCGGCCTGCTTAAGGTACATCAATGTACCTCATTATATGTAGAATGCAAGGAGAATTACTAATTTGAGATCAGCCGTGATTCCTTATTAAAGAACTGCTCATATGCCAGCGCCTGCTTTTCTCAACAGTGAAATGCAATTCAGCGCATTCCGTTGAACTGTCATTCAGTATGCAAAGTTTGGGTTATTATTTAAACACCTGTTAAAATATATTCCTCACCCACAAGGGTGCTTTTATGCAAATAACTAAATAAATAAACGGTTTATTCCCCAACGGTTCGAGGCATAATTCAACTGAGTGGTCTGATCAATCAGTACAAGAAGCTCGCATAAAATAGTTAAGTGTGCATCTTTAGTATAACGGGTCCCAAATGGGTTCTTCAGTTGATTGGAAACTTGAAATTATCAGACAGATTAAGAAACTTGGAAATATAACAGCTACATATCCGAAAGTACAAGTAAAGTAATACGGCCATCCGTGGAAAGATCCCCAGAGGATTCGCTTCCAAGCGATGTATTTCCCTGATGGGTTTCACGCCAACATCCATACTTAAACTGGGTGTGTGTGTCGGTGTTGCAAAATAGCATGTAAGTCGTCACCTGTGGAAAAATGTTGTTATAAGGCTGTTTCGTTCATGAATTACTGGCGATGCAGCCTAAGCCCGTTCCGATATGCGGATCATAAAAGTATGGTATTATTTGTTGCATGCCAGTGTGTCAATGGCAGTATGTCATTCAAGGGAATAAACTTTTACCTCGGAAGCTGTAAAATCCGTCACCACAAGAGATCAGCCCACTCATGGCCAACAACCAAATAAGGAAGAATAAAACTGAGGAATTAAAATGCGCAATACTGATAACTACCTTTTGCAGATAGGGCAATCATATGTTCATGGAAAGTCTTTGTGTATAACGACGATGACAGAGAAATTCCGCAAGAGATTATTGTTGCATTCCGGTCAGGATTTTGTAAATACTAAAGAGCAGTAAAGATTATCCAAATACACTTGCTAGTGTTTGCATTTGTGGTTGCTTTATCCTAAAAGACGAACAATTGTAACCATCAGAATTGGAAGACAATGAGTTAATTGTTTCCTGACAATGAATCGCAAAATGAATATCCGTTATCCATCGCTCAGTGAAAACATGAAAATGAAACAAGGTCTATTGATGAGTACAGCAATTTAACATAGGGCATGTTTCGAGTAATAACGTAAATAAACCGCAGAGATAGACTGGTTATCTTCATTAACGCAGTAAGAAGACATAGGTTGCGATATGTTAACATTTCGATTGCTCTCGTCAGTCGCTACGCAATACAGGCAGCAAAACACGCAATATATAGGGTCTACACTTAGTAACATAGCTAAGCAGATAAAATTGATGGGAATGACGTAATCAGGTCCAAGGCAATCTAATTGATTGCCTCAGCTGTTTCTGGGCACAAAGCACGGGACACTTCAACCTTATCAGTAGCGCCTCGCCAATTGCCAACAACGTTGGGTTCCTGTTGCGAAATAGCACCTTGAATGAATCGATTGGGTTCACCTGGTGACGAGTCAGCGTGAGGTGTTTGGTGACAGACGATTATCAAAGATTATCTTCAACGAATGGCAACCGTTATCTTTTTTGTTTCAAATACTACCCGGTCCATCCTCAAAAAATCTAGCATCGTTCAATTGCAAACATATGATCTGCTCCACATTTACTTGTTTCAGAAAATTCTTAGTATTTTGTTGAATACGCTCACGAATTTTATACATCGTACACAACTAGGTAGCTTATTCCATCTCAGTTTGCAACATATAAACATTTTATTTGACCGTTTTCTTGGACTGAGGTACAACAATAATACATTCACTGTGGAATATTTCATATCTGGTTTCCAAACGAAATTTCGTATAGAGCAATGTTCACTATGTACATTATACCACACAACTTTGTGAATAAAACCATGGTTTAAATGTAATCTGCGTAGCCATTAATGCTCGTCTGAATTGTTTTTTACATCTAACACTATAAGGAATAAATGTGTGGTAACCAAAGATGCGTTTGGTTAAGAAACGTTGAATCTTTTCGATGACCTTCAAGTCACATGTATGCAGCTTGCTGAAGTAAGTCAACAGAATTATAATAGGTGACTTACTTTTAATATATATGTCAGTAAATGGCTAATATGTGGTAGTATTTGCGTTGCCATAGTAACAATATACCCGGTATGTTCATTGAAATTTAAGGGGGTGAGACACCTCGTTCCTTAATCTCGGACAGATGAGCACACTGGAATAGTATCGCCATGAAATTGATAGAATCCTGCCTTGATATGGCATGCACTTTTCATTATACTGCATTTTGATGTGGGGAAGTGAACCTCTCATTTTGCAACCCAGGTCTCCATGAATTGTTAAGTAAATTTAATATTTGCTACCACAGTTGTGTATTGAGATGAATGGAGCGAATACACCGACTACTAATCATTTTCAAAGTTCCATGAGCTTGTGAAGCCTACGACCGGTATAAAATGTTTTATATAGAAAAGAAAAGTGGACTTTAATCTTTACCTATAACGACACTACTAGTGACATGTTGAGACGTATACATGAGCCCATAATTGTTAATTGTCTGGGAGCGTTCTGTCAGATAGGACTTAAACCAAGAAAGAAGTTGATCTGATATGTCAAACGTATCCAGTTTCATTAAAAACATTGGGTGTGGGACTCCATCGATCATCTTCTGCAGGTCAAAATACAAAGCACCGAAGAGCAGAGTCAATCGCTCCGGTGAGATTATTTGGATATCAAGTTGGCAAGTAATGCACGAAGAAGAGTTTAAAAAGCCATGTTGAAACGATAGAAGATTATTGTGCGATGAGAGGAAAGGAGTGCGTTTTTCTTTACCATTTTCTCCATCTACTGTCTTAAGAAGGTGTGACTAATGGATCGATAACTATGAGTAGCAGTTTTAGTCCAACGTGTATCGCTCTATGACAACAGATTTATTCTATTTTCAAGGTGCTGGCCCGTCTGTAAGAATAGTGGAAAATACGCAGTAATATTGCTGGCATATCACCACCAGACTTGATCACAACTCATACGATACCATCGGGACCAGGGTGATGCGTTAGCCGAAGCAATTTAATCAAACGTTTAGTGACTCCGATGTCGAAGTCAATAACTGAAGTAGTTTTGGGATGATAGATAAGACTGGAGGTACGAGAGTCGCATTTTCGTATCTGAAATATTCAGCAAAGTATGCTCTAAAAGCATTTGCCCTAGCAGTAGGCTTATCGACAACACAGCCGTGAGGTATTGGTTTTTAAATCATCGATCCGAGTAAATTTGATCAGGGGGAATAAACAAGCGGCCAAACTGAGAATAACACTACGCGGTGTTTTATGCTTAGTCGAGGGGTTTGCTACACTTTGAACAGCACGGTTGCTTAGGCAGTAACATTTTTGGCTTGGAAAAAAGACTTTGGCGAACAGCAAAGAAGAAAATGCTGTTTAAAACACTGCCAACCGCTAATATTTACAAGGCAACCACGGTATAATTTTTAAACGGGGATGTTCGCCGCTTTGCTTACTCAGATGGAGCGACGTAAGGTCACTTAAAGCTGAGCTTTGGGCAGTGGAGCGGATGTGGCGGACATAGTTTAGAGCACTTTCCCATTGCTTACAAAGCAGTCGGCAACGCAGAATTCCGGTTTAACACTAGACGGCCGTTTCAACCTATCTGGCCTCGTCAGAAGTACGCACCACCCGGGCATATGGCCTCCAGTGAGTTGTGCCATTTGCCGGTTGCATTTACCACGGGGCTACAGAGAGAGTGGTGGATTGTCATGAGTTATAAGCCGTGTGGAATACAGCGCCATTTAGCTTGCATGCATTTTATGGATGCTGAATAATATATGGAGGACCCAAAGCCCCGGGCACGACAATAACATTTATGGCCTGTGTAAGCTGTGATTTGGCAGCCAAATCAGCCAGCTAGGAGAACACAGGCATACCCTCATAAGCACTACTGCTCCAGGTGAAAGTAGGTCAAAGGAAATAACAAATTTGTTTCGATCTGTCAGCTACGTAGCACACCAAACAAAACACAGCAAACATACAAACTAGCGGAATGTTGGCTATTAGTGAAGGATGATCCGCGATAAAATAAAATAGAAAGTTATTATTTGTCAAGTATATTTCACCGACTAGTTACAGCAGTTGGTCTGGAAAACTTTGGGCGTCCTTCCTCTGAATGGTCGAAAGCCCCAAGAGGTCTGTAAATTGTGCCCTACTATTATGCTTAGCAAACTAAAATAATAATGATTTTTAGTGTCCTCATTCAACTGAGGAGTGGATGCGTAGTTGGCCAATAGTTGGGAACTGATCTCAGAATATTTTAATGTGTTAAGTACTGTGTTTCGTAAGGCTAAGAAACCCATTTTATTGATCCTTTATAAAGGCTAAATTCTGTTGCTTGTCTACACACAAAATATCAACCGACGCTTGGTGTGTCATGGCCATTCTAATTGACACACTATAACTGACAGCAGGCTAAGACATCGTGTGGCACATCATCTGGTTGATCGTGACAGTACATGATTGCGAAATCCAAACATCCCACTGAAGTTGAACATGTATTTTTTACCCCCAGTTTTGTGGAAATGCTGCAAATAAAATGTTTTCGACACTTTGATGATAAACAGTCGCTGATGGCATAAAACTTAGTACTAATTCGTGCGAGTAAAGCTAAATGTGAATAAGCAGCTATTTTCTTTGGTGGATGGTTATATTGTTTCAAGTTGCCGCAGACCAGTAGAACAGACAGTGCTTCAAGGTTTACCAAACACAACACAAATAACGTTAACTCTACAATTCAGGTACTGTTTGTTCCAGCATCAAATAAATTAATGAGATATGACGATTCACATTTTACTAACGGCCAAGCGCATCACGTATAGTGGTAAGATATTATTCTTTCACAAACAAAATGAAATCTACCTACGTATTAGTTGTCTTGTTCAATGAATTTACCTAAAAATTTGATGAAGACAACCACGCAGAAACTAGAATGCAAAGACAACATATATTTTAGGAGATTAACGGGCCTGTGTACATAAATATCATCACATATGGCTTAATGTGTACTAGGAATCTTAACTTCCAAATGCGCAACATTTCTCTTCAAATTTCAAGCTCTATTTTCTATTTACCACATAACCAGGAAGATGTGTGCGTTCATGCAGCCCCAATTTGTCAACACTTTGTTGACCTCTTGATACCATATTTCCACGAAGGTTAATTATGTAACAAGCGCCGCACCATATTATTCTATCATTTTGCACAATTACAAGTCTTTCTTGAGAATGAAAACAGTGAGTCCTGCTTAAACAACTTGGATCATTTTTAACCCATTTGCCTGGGTCGAATAATTTCATTGTTCGTCTGGCGCTAACCGGCTAATACACTAAAAGTGGGCAAATTCAAAACTACCGGTTAACCGAAGTACCTGCAAAAGTCTTTCAACTTAAGCGCTGTTTTCTACGTCGAATTAATTTGCTTTGCTTTACTGTGGAATCAACCATTACCGTTATGATGAGGTTTTTGTTAAGCTGTTTGCCATGGTGACACGGATTATGAAAAGAAATAGATGAGAGCACTAGTTTCTGAAAATGTATCACTAAGAATAGATCGGCGAAACAAGTGGAACTTGTACTAAAATAAAGAGCTAACGTATTATGGATTGATGATGACAGCACGACTAAGGCAATAGGTCGTAAGGAGTATTTGATCGATTCGTTCAACTCCTACTAGATCGAAGACTAATCTCATGAAGAGTACAATGCGTAGAAGGTAAAGCAGCATCTCTACGACAGCCTGAAAACAAAAAGCGCAGAAGCTTCGAAGTGTGGCTTGCAGCCGCCCCAAAATCTGCTCCCAAGAGAACCTTCGCGTACGTGAAGCGGCGTCTAAGGCCTGCACGAAATATGCCTATGTTGGAGGGTCAGACGGACAGCTCCTAACCTCGAGTACACATCATGCGTCCGCATTGGCGGAGCACTTCGCCGCCCTATTTGCAAGTAAGCAGGTGTCTGTAATGAGTTCGACGAGTACGGCTCCCACTGAACTAGACAGCTTGGATTGCCGTACTGAAGATTTACGCAAGCCTCTGGCAAGTCTTGATGGGACGAAGCCTGCCGAGCCAGACGAAATCCACCCACTGATCCTCAAGTCTTTATCGGCCATCATCTCGCCTTCTATAACTGAAATGTTCAACTGGTCACTATCCACTGGACTAGTGCCGGGCAACTGGAAAAGCTCAGTTGTAAAGCCAATACCGAAAGGTGGTAACCAAAGCAAAGTAGATAAATACCGGCCGATCTGCGTGAAGAAGAGTCTTCTGTAGCTTCTCGAGCCGAAAAGCCTCTTGACGCCCGCCCTGCATGGTTTCTTGAAAGGTAGCTCGTGCCTTACCAACCTGCTGTTGATGAGGCACGTATGGTTACAGGCACTGAACCAAGGCCAGTCGGTCGACGTCATTTACATTTATTTCAGTAAGGCTTTTGACAAGGTAACTCATGCAATGCTGCTCGACAAGCTGAGGTTATACGGTGTTGGTGGCTCATTGCATCAAAGGAGCAAGAATTTCCTTGTTGATCTAAAATGGATGGTCTAGGTGGACAACTATTTGACCGATTGGTACCCCCCGAGCTGCGGCCTGCTCAAGGCACTGTACCGGGGTAGATTTTGTTACTGATCCATGTAAACAAGGTGCCTCATCTACTCTACTCACCTTGTGCACTGTTCGCAGAAAGCTTGAACGTGTGGAGAGTAATCCGCACATCCAATGATTGTGACCTGCTTCAGCAAGAACTAGACCGCCTCTCCGCATGGTCTGCAGAGGTCAACCTTCCGATAAACTTGGTCAAGCGGTAGATTATGAGGCTGGCTAAGCGTGGGCACAGTCGAACCTGCACGGCGACCGATCATCCTTTGCATCCAGTGCCTTTCGTGCGAGACCTCGGTGTACTCACAAGTTTCGACCTCAAGTCCATGGACAATAGGAAAAGGTCCTATCAAAATAGTATTCGGATGCTTTGAACCCCAAGGCGCAGCTTCAGCTCTTAGTTCGAAGAGACTGTTACTTGCCTCTTCGTCTCAATAATATGACCAATGCTGAGAACAGCTCCGCCGCGTACTGTCCTACCACCCGGGGTAAGATAGAAAAGCTTGAGCAAGTGCGGCTTGTAGCCACTGCCAATGGCCCTCCGTTCATCCAAACGTCATAATCTAGGCCTCGATTAGAAATTCATTATTCATAGAACGCAAACTCATTTTAAATCTCGAATCAATCCGAGTCACTTACAGATGCAGAACAAATCTCCTTAATATTACATTTTTGGCCAGCATTCGAGCTAGGTTCAATGTAGATCCAAGTTGATTGCTTGCTATTGTTTAGTTCGCCTCTGCAGCGATCGACCAGCTTTCAGACTGTTGGCCCATAATCATTAAGCTCGACCGATCGCTATGCAACGGGCATCTAAATCTAGTGTCTTACCATCACAGTCACCAGAATGATTCTCAAGTTACGAGGTATACCGTGGGAAGGCCAGTGTAAGAAACTAGGGCTGTACACCCTAACTCATCGTCGACTGAGGGTTGACCACATCATGATGCACCGTACATTACATTTGCGAGATTGCCCCATCTTGTAACCGCTGCTTTATATGCGCACACCAAGCAGCACACGAGGACACCGGTACAAGCTTGTCATACCGGATTTGAAGCGGGTCGCACACCAACTTTTTCGAACGCAGAGTGGTGAATGTATGGAACGACCTGCAGCTGCACGTAGTTGAAGCAACGTCGGTGTCGGGATATGAGATATTTCTGTCGACATAAAAAATATCGAGAGCACCACAACCTTATGGGTGTTTGTACCTGAGTGACAGTAGATTCAGCTACAGAGAGAAACCTCTACTTACTGCTTCCAACCACTAGTCAATAATCATTAGTCAGTGAACGGATAGCACGCTTTAGGCATATACCTTGGGATTGGCTTGAGTCCAAATTCATTTAGGTTGTCATATTTTGCAAAATTGTGCTATCGTTTTTATGGTGTGTATCTAAGTCCTCACTTCGGAGTTGGCCTCGGTTGGAGCTTCTTGGCTACGTGTTGGTTCCGAAAGACAATCAACACATTTGGCTGTATACACTTGCTGATAAGGCTGGGAGCCGACCTTAGTGGCGTTCGTGCTGTGAGGTTCTTTGTCCCACCCCATCCTTCTTAACATTCCCCTCCAACCACGACCTCATTATTAAGCCTCATTTAATTTGGTATAGTAAATTTTTTGCAGTATATTAGCCGGCTGGTAGCCTACCGGAATGATGCCCATCCGTTTTGCTTCTATGTACTGCGGCACAATAGCTGAGATGTATCCCACCTCTAGCTAACATGTATAAATGATTGATGATGATAGTGGGGTTATAGACTTACGTTTACCAACGGTGGGAAAATTGGAAGAAATGGCTTGCGACTATTAGACAAGAGTATTTTCGCTCAAATTGCTATTCCCTTTTACTAAGAGGACTACTATTAGAAATTTTGTGCTATACATTTTATGTAAACATGTTATTATAAAACAGTTGAAACTATATTTAACAATTTTTGGTAGGTAATACCATTGCATTAACTGATTATTCACCGGGCTTAATAAAACAATGAATTCCTGATCCTTTCTGAACGTTTTCCAGGATACAGAACCAAATATATTATGTTACAACAATAGATGATTCGGCAGATATGGACCTAACATTTGTCAAAATTTTTACACAGTAGTCGCGGGAGTTTGTTCCGGATCATGGAAATCTATCCCGACTTCAAGCA
>OX104065.1:114589625-114681487 GCA_944474145.2 Dicrocoelium dendriticum
AAAGCCTCATGAAAAAGTAGATGTTAATTATAAGTGGCTTTTGGGAATGCACCTATTAGATATTATCCGTAGCTCGGTAAGACCTATGACCTTACGGATGTCGTCTATTTTGGCGAAGATTATTCGGCCACCAAATTCCCTAGCTGATATAATCGACTGGCATTCCTGTGAACGCAAATGTCATGCGATGGCAGCACTCCTGTTAGCAGAATTATCAGTTCCAAAATGATGAACTCAATTACACCATGGTCAAACAGACAAGTCAAACTACACACAAGTCAACACACACAATAATAGGACAGACGACTAGTCAATGAGAAGACAACTGGACATAATTCCTGTCATTTTTGAACGGACTGCTATCCGCAGATTAGCGGGATTGACAGATGTTAGTCTTTGCCCGAAACAAGCTTTATGAAATTGATTCAGCATCTGATGTGTAGCATGAACAGTGTGACATTGTTGAGATTCATAAGGTAAGATCTTCGAAGCCCTATTAAACAGTCATCGTCATTTTCTATTCTCTTAGCTTTGCCATTCTCTTCACAGTGATCTCCTATGTTTGTTCTCATCAGCCATTCTGCCAAGGTACAACCCCTCGAATGCTGTGACAATGACACCTAGCTCTCCACGAGGTGTTTGCCGTGCGCCCTTTGCACCCACTGTGTGTAGTATATATTTACTCAAATTTTTGGCGACGTGGACCCTATTTCAGCGGAAGCTGGCTTTTGTTGTTAGCTTGTATAGGCTTTTACAAAATGAAAATGGGGTGGCGTGTTTTGTAAATTTATTGTTGTACACTGAATAAGCACCGGTGTTACTCAGCACGGTAAAAAATAATGACTGTTGTATTTAGGTTACATAAAACTACTTATGGTAATGCTAATTATGTGGTATAAAATTGTTTCTGAAATGCAGCGCTGACATTTTTCACATTTAGTGTCATTAAGGGAAGCTGTTATCTCAAATATGGTTCAGCTTTAAGTCGAGTAGGAAAATGTATTTTCAGAGATAATTTAAATCTAATTAGAGAAGCACGGTGACAGCTGCCTTTAATATGACATGATAATCGTCCTACCTTTTAAACCAGATTTCGGACAAGAATATTTGAGAAAACTCTTCCTGAAGGGAAGAATCCGTTAATATGTAGTTGGTTTTTTCATACTGAAGTGATGTGAAAGGTGATGGATATTTGGTTCAAGTACATGGGTTCATGACCCATGAAACATCCTTCAAATTTGCCTCATCTTTGTTGAGAAGATGCTGAGACACGTCTTCTGCCAGATTTTCCATATGCTGTACAAGCTTCATAGACAGATCCTCTGGGATTCATGTGCCATATTTTCAATTTTACAATATCATTTAGTACCGGAAAGCTATCCTGAACAAAACTTACCAGAATTCTAACATTTTGAAACATTACTTTTATACTTTGCATTCAATGTGTTCGCCGATATTCCTCGCACTTCCTGCTCTACTTCTTCTATTTTTGAGAAAATATTGAACAAATAGACAAGTTTGGACAACCAGCGTTTTTTAGCCATCCGGAATTTTACAGCAAAATGTTGATCCATGTAAAAAGCGGAGAATTCCCTGCGCATAAACGCAGTAGCATTTTACTAACGGCTGTATATCATAACTAAGTGTGTATCAGTACTTATACGTGGACACGCCAAATGTCATCACACGGCATCCTAAACAATCAGTTGGTTAAAAGCCGAGATTTACCAAAATTTATTATTTGCCCTGCCTCATCGGGGACAATTTAGTGATTGTGTGGAATCTTTTCTAAGGGCAGGTGCTTGCCGATGAGATATCTATTTGCTATGTTGCAAGCTGTTGCAATGGTTTTGATTCATGTCAAAACACCAGCAACTTTTTTGTACTTGCTTTGGCACCATCAGTGTAAATGTTAATGCAGTTTCTCACTGTAAATCCATTTTAATGCATAAAATTATTTACGAGGTTAAACATTTCAACGTCACTAGTGTTTTTCCTTAGGGGTTCACAAAACATGTGTTGGTATTCTGCAAGTACAATCAGCAAGGGAAGTGCTGCCACATCTGTCTGCTCATGCAATTGAATAGCAAATTGATTATGCCTGGTTAGTGAGATTAATTCGTCCATGACAGCAGTTGTTATTGTCTCGATTCATCTAGATACCGTATAATTTGATGGTGATATTACAGACAGTGTTATTGCTGATTATTCTTCTAGCATGCACACAGTCATTTCGGAAGCACATGGCCTTTTAATTTGTCCGGCTTTCGTGTGAACTTCTCTTGTCACCATAATACAATAACTGACCATGTAAGATGTATTCCTATTGTTTTTCTTGAAAGTCTGAGATGCGAGAATCATAAACATTTGGGTGTTCAACAATCCCTCTCTCAGCGGCCAAAGTACTTCTTTTTTCTTGCTTTACATTCTGCATGCATTTTTTCACAATGCCGCTGCGTTTTTGCAGTTACCATGGAAAGTATCGAAAGAACTTTGTCACAAACGACCACTGTGGGCAAATAGTGGGTACCGGAACTTCAAAAGAAAGACAATATCCTTGTGTTTACTTCTCTACCTATTGGTACATAGACTCCGGTTTGCACAGATTTATGTTACATTCCATCACATGGAATGTTACAACTTCAGTTCTCTTATAAGGCACATGGCCCGTAGATTACTACATTCAGCAGTGTCCCAGACTTCAACCGAAGGTCAATATTGATGCTAAATTTTCAAGTTCTGAAATGCAAGTAAATAACACAGCACAACGGTCCAGAACCCACCTCGAATTGGATTACTAGGGGAAGTTGGACTTCGAGTGAGGTGTAAATAAAGTAAACAAAACAGCTACTTTTCTGTGAAAGTATGGGGATAGCCTCTCACAGGTTCACGAAATCAAATGATCACAGGTCAAACACTAAACATGCACGCTTATCTTCTGAGCTTCCGTGGGTAAGACCGCGCCAATGGGCCACTGTTTTCGGTGTCCTGATTTTGGGAGATAACAACTTCCGAAAAGTCCGCCAAAAGAGGCCTTATCTTATGTGTTAATTTTCGCCTTTCCGTCACGGGTACAAGCCTGGGTTATGTGTGGTTGAGTGCACGGAGCATGATCCACACCGCCTCCACCCATCGCAGCACGGTGAGATTACCATGCTAACAATCTGACAGTTGACAGCTGCGTTCACAACCAATTTAATTCCCAGGCAAAACCATGTTCCTTTTGGATAGGAGTGCAATTTACACGGCCCATACAGAAGACTAATAAAAACCGTCAGATAAGAGGCAGTAAAGTTTCACAACAGTTTGGTCATCAATACATAATATAAAATTGTTAAGTCTAGTAAATTTGTTAACGGAATTAGAAAGTTAAGGGGAAATCCGAGGACCCGTTTTGGGCTTCGCGGATCACGAATTGCGAAACTTTGCTCTTGCGAGTAGACAATCATGCATTCGAAACTAAAAAGTAACAGTTGTAGCCGCTGTATAGTATCAAACGCAGAAACATAGAGTTTGGTTGACTAAGCTACTTTTTTACTGTACGGTCGCAATGAGATAATTCCTATAGATTTTATCCTGTTTGAGAACCTACCTGATCATATGGAACCCAGCTCGACTCCGTGGACCTGACATTCACGACCACTGTGAACTCTTTCTGAAATGCGTCTATCCCAACACCCTTAACTCGGCAAAACGAAAACCCAGCTGAGTGCCATTTTAATCAACTTTACACAATCTCCACACTAGGCGATAAAAATCGCAACCGTATAGAACGAGTTACCAGCAGCGACGGAACGCAGCAATCTAATGTCCTGTTTCCCGAACGTTGACGCCAATTTTTGCAGACTTCAGTTCACGTTCATCACTTGTCTGAGAAATCTCTCCGAAAATGTCGGCAGCCTGTAACAGCTGGGTTTTCACACTCGGCAGCTTGACATTTGCTTGTAATCATTTTGCTCCTAGCGATTTATTACCTCATATTTTTCATGTGCTTTAGGGTTCTTCCTACAGAACCCTTGTGTTACGAACATGAGGATGTGCTGGCTATCTAATATCCGTTGTCCATCTTCCGTCTGTCATTGAAGCATGCCGTCTTCAGTCATTAATCATACCACCCAATTTAACCTCCGATGACCATGAGAGTGCAATGTGTTAGAAGATATCAACTTCCGTACATGTGTTGAGTACTTTGATGTGAAGTCAGTCGGGCCATGTGAACGAATTGTTACATGTCAAACTCGCAATTTACACAACATCGTCTGGGATATTACAGCCTACATTCGTTTAGGTGCCATATCTCACCGTTCGAAAGACATCGGTGCACAGACTGCTTTCCAAATGATTATTTTTCTCGTCCACGCATGACACTCCTACATACGAGATAGTTTTGGTATTGGTGTGCAGTATATCTTCTCATCGGAAGGTCATCTGGTGTGGTTTAGCTGACTGATCACGAGTAGCCCTCACTGGAATCAATTGGCTCGGCATAATTTCTACCTGCGACATTCTCTCTCTCAGAGACCACAAGAAATCGTATTGATTTAAAGAGTATCATGTAAACTGCTCTAGCTTGTTGTCGTTTTGTAATACATTCGCAATACTGTCACTCCGTAATGCAGATAACAGAAGGTTTATAATATTAAACAGGTATCCGTGGTGCACTCTCTGTGTACAGTGGGCTGACCGAATAATTAACGCAGATGTATGTGTACCGATGCACGTCTATTGTACATGAAGGATGCGCATAAATGCCTTTTGAAATCTGATCAGTGACGTTAACTGGTCTTCATTCATCGAATCTTTATCGGTCACCTACACAAGCAGAGATTGCTGGGTGAAATATTCGGCTTTGATTGAAACCGCTGAACCGTTATTGGACGAAGTAAGGAATGGGTATAAAGTAATTGGTCGTCAGAATTAAGCGAAATGGTGCGCGCTATATTCTTTGGTAACAGCCGCAAGGTTCACCACATAAGAAAAAGTAAGCTTGTAAATTCCCCGTGCAAAATTTAGTGATAAACAGTGATATACCCCAGTAGTTTCTCACTGCAGATACAGCACTACAAGAAAAGATTCTTGCTTGTTTGACTCCTTAAATTCTCGATTCATGGGGATTGAGTGTGAAAACTGGGCGAAATGAGTTTCGAGCTAACCACCGTTTAGCTCTTATCATCGCCCAGTGAACTTTGGTAGCACACTCTGATTCCCTGATTCCAGCAACTACTGCAATTTTTATGCCCGAAAATTATGAACGAATATAAATAATCTAATTGGGTTTAGTGTCTGAGTCAAGCAACATATAATACTCGCTACTTCAGACAGGGACCCAGCGTTCGAGCAGATAATGTTGCAATTAAGGATCGATTGATCAAAAGGGATCGCATGTTACCCTCTGCAAACCTAACAGATAATTCAACAAACGTCACCTCATCTTATGTACTCCTTTCTGTTCTTATGTACTGATCCATTTGTCTACAACATCCATGTTTTCCTATCTTTAATCTATCTAATCTAATCTATCTTTAATCGTTATGGCGACTGCGCTCACAGTAATGGGAATTATTCCTTTTGGCGCAACCTGCACGCCTAACAAAGTGGAACGAGAACTATTGCTGTTACTTTGAGTGGAAGGATTGTGGTGAGTATTTTTGTTCGTCGCAATCAGCCGACAATTCAGATATGTCGACCAGCTATCCGGAAAAGTATTAGATGGCCGTTTTGCCCTATTGTGGCCCATCAGGGGTGCGCATCCTTCGGTCCTCGGTGGAGGATCGAACCCATGACTGCTAGTGGCTCTTGCCAACTATCCCGCAGCTTATGCAACTGCGCCATGGACGGGCTATATAGCATTTAGCTAACAATTCGTGATCGTCGGATACTCGTGCAGCCAACTTCCTGATTTCTTAAAATGGGACACAATGAATGACCAGCCGCCCCATGTATAAGCGTTTTCATTCGCTCATATCCTTACGAAGATAGAAAGAAATCTAACATCAGATATCTAACGGTAAAAAGCAAAATGCCCTGTTACCGACACCGGATTCACTCCAAGCGTCGGCGCGATTTGTGTCCTCTGAGCTTACAAGTGGCATACAATCTGGCCAAATATCGTTCCAACAACATGTTCTTCTTGCTTTCCATCTTCTACACCACATTAAGACATTCTGCAAATTGACATATGCTACGCACGAACGGTATGTACTCATGGGAAATATAGAGCATGATCTCCGTAAACTGAACACACAGACGACTGGACGAAATTGAGCAGAGCAGAGCGCTGGTCAATACATGGAGGTCCCAAACAAAATTAGAGTATCTTACTTTGCAGTTTTGAGCACTGATTTATAAAGTTTATTTTCCTGTACATCTTCCTTTCGATCACATTAGATAAGCTCTTTCATTACCACAAAGAAAGATAATTCATACAGCATCGTATTTCATCAAAACGCAGTGTGGTTTCCTCAAACATAAGTCCGTTTGGAAAAGACAAAACCTGCCTGCCTCCAGCTCTTATCACAAACGTAAATGAACAGCTTATGTTAACATTATTTAATCAAATATTAGTGCGCACGCAAAGCTAAACGCGACCTGTGCAATAAGTGAGCATACGTTCTAAAACGTAGACATGAAGTGTGTCTGTGCATGTAGATGGATGGGAGGTGGTTCACAACAAAATGAGCAAGGTCAGCCTGTGGATGCGGGTATCTGGAGGTAAAACTCATGCGCGTAAACGCAGAGGAGAGGGATACAAGTTGCACACTTACGCACACGGACAGAGTACAGGTTGTATGGTCGAACTTCCGAGCAGCTGTAAAGTGGGCTTATTGTGGGTCAGGACCTAATCACATTTTACACAATCCCACCACGCACCCAGTAGTATGCGAAAAAATATTTCGAATACTGTCCAATGCACAGTACGCTTTCACATATTCGTCATTGTAGCTAGGTTCATAGTGACAGTTTATGTATATTCTGTTATCCGACCACTTACAGATCGGATCCAAATAAAGAAGCCTTGTTCCATAGGATTCAAAACATGAACATTCGAGTCATGAGAAAACGGTCAACTTAGAGAAGTGTTCAGAACTTATGCTGTGTACGTTGCAAAATCCAATTTTGGTGAACGTTATTTGACAAAAACCTAGTTCACTGGGATTATTGGATACCTGCTGATCGGGCACCCATGATAGCTTTTTTAACGAAAACTGTCAGCAAGATTTGCTCATGCTGGTTTAATAGGCGCTCCAAGTATTGGGTCGATTCACTGCTTCGAAATTATGCATCTAATCACCATGAAATTAGACAACTCATGTAGTCGCTTAGCCACCTTTAACGTGGCGTAGCTCACACATTTACATAATGCAGAGTGATACTCATAAATTGACCATGTTGCACAACTCAGCAGCATTAATTTTTCAAAGGTCGCCGCCGGGTCAGCAAATTATGGTAGGTTCATGCAACGCCTAATGGATACGACGCGTGCAAACGGTTTGATAAGTTCATGTGTACAATGAGAGCAACTGCGAATAGTACTTATTAGTTAGCGAGGTAAACCAGGTACCGGTTTTTAATATGAATCAGTGGTTTAGGCACCTGCATGTAAATAAATGGTCACAGTTTGAGCCCCCTACTTACTCTGTGCACGAGTTACCAATGGACAACAAATTCCTAAAATATTAAATAGAGTTCCGGTCCCATCTAAAATTGTCAAATTGTTTTGCTGGGCCAGAGTGCGATAAACGGTGTGTATGCCAGTTGTCGGAAAGCTTTTGCCAGCACAGACGACCTGTTCGAGAATGGAATGGTTAGCCTCAGTTTGAATTCATTCGCAGGAGTTACAACTGTGGATGTCTTCCAAAACTACAAAGTTAGCTTAATAGAAAAAAGCAGTTAACAGAGATCAAACCACATGTGGGTGGATGAAATCAGCTTGTCGATCTAATCACAAATGTTCGCATGAAAATTAGCCTCTTTAGTTTAAAATAGCTTCAAACACCCTTAGCTCGATTTGATGCTTTCGGGTTTCATGTGTCCCCGACTATTTTAATTGTTTTGCAAACGCATCATTACCAAACAAAGTGACTTTCAAACTGCATTATTATGTCGAGTGCATTCTTATTGATTTGGTCGCAGATCGCAGGTTCATGACCTTTATCCGCTTGTCCGACGTCTCTAATAGACTTGGTTGATCCGTGAGAGGAGTCGCCTTGGCTGTTGCGGTTGTTCTGTTGCTACTTTGTTTTGCAGGGTACTCCATCGAGAATTCGATGACTTTGCGTGTAGACATGGATCCTGTTTACCTAGCACGCATATGGGAGAATTCAACCGGATATCTATCATTCACGAGCAGCCAAACAAACCGGCAACAGAATAACTGCAACAGCGGAAGGGGACATATCTCACAAACCACCCAGTTCTATCAGGACTTCTGGCAAGCGAGTGTAGATCACGGGGACCTGATAGTTGGAAGCAACTCAAAAGTCAGCTGTTCATCGATCTGCGGTCGACTACCAAATCAGCGAGGTTGCACCCGACATAATAACACACAGAGGAATTCATCTTGATTGGTGATGAAGCATTTGGCAACACATGGCAGCGCAAAGAAACCTGGAGCGTATTAACTAGTCTAAATACACATTCATCAAGCATGGTTTCTCGATTTATGTAAGCACATTTGGCAGTCAACTCAACACACTCTGATTCACGTTCAGCGAATGTATTATTCTCTACTGATGTACGCTTGTGAGCTAAGTTAACGGTCAAACTTCAAATGTCAAGTTAATTTCCTATTCCTTTACAGGCCACGGCGTGTGAAAAATCAAATGTTGTGCTTTTTATCTGATTTAAATTTATTCATCTCTTCTAGAGCTTATGATCGAATAACTTGTTCACACAGCACGGAGTCCGTGCATATAAGGGTGAGATTGCGTCAGCAGAAACAGGAGAAAAATTGGCTCAGTAAGTTTTATAAATTGCAAAGATATGTTTCGCCTTTCGTATACCAAAACACGAAACTTCACTTTATCACTCTCAAAAACACTTCAGAGTGGTCACCACCTGAGCAACGTATGCTACTAGGTGAGGAATCCCCAGATTTCGCAACATCCTACAAACGATGTGCATTTTTGTTTCAATAAACACTGGTTTTGAGTTCAGCTTTCCCGAAATTGCATTGGCCAACAATACTAGCTTTACGCTCAGCCTATCCATAATCAACTGCTTCTTACTCATTACATTCCTAAATCACATTATAACATCGATCTAGCTACCGATGTTGAAAAATGGATTATCGCTAGGACTTATCATGCGGCAGTCATTCCCTGAAATGTGTATTTCTCTCATAAATGTTACTGAAAGAACGACAGAAGGTGACGAATCTGCCATGTTAATAGTTCGTGAGATTCCGTTCGGTAATGTTGTGAAACTAGAGCGTATTTAGATGCATAGGCACATTTAGTCAAGCATTGGAGGTATTCCGAAAAAATGAGGCTTAAATAATTAGATATGATAGATATTAGTGCTTGCGAATAGCTTGCATAAATTTATCCAGCGGCTAGTTCGTAAAACTTAACTTAAACAGCAGGAAACATACGGCAATGTCTGCTTCTTTCATGTTTTTATTCTATCATGATCAAATTTCCACAATTCAGCATTTGGTCAAGACAGATGCAACAGCAAGGCTGACCCGCTTTCAGGTTTGACTGGAATAGGGACACCACGTGCCCGATGCGGGTATGCACCGTAAGCCAAGTACCACAGTGACTTATTGCTACTTGCACACTTTACACATTTCTCAGTGTCACCAGTTGACATTAATTAATTCCTTACTCATATCCAGATGACAATTTGGTACATATCTTAGGTGTTTGCAGAGACATTCCGCTTCATTACATCCGACGACTATTGCCACTGAGGGGAAGGACTTCAGACATTATTCTTTCAGAAACTTGCATCGTAACCTTGCACATCTAGTTCTCTCGACACCCGTCGCATTGTCAACTTCGGCTGCGAAGCTGTCAAATACTGACAAGCTAGGAGTAGGTTTCTTTTATATCAACAGGACCAATTAATTTGGTGCCTACGCAGATTATTGCTTTAACCAGTTTAATTTGGCTTGTACTTGAAAATAAATAAGCAACTCTAAGCAATTAACGACACAAACTGCAGTGCTAAATTTGTCTAAGATCTAATTTTTGTAGTTATAACCACAAGAAAGCTCGACCGCAGCACCAGAATGGACGAGGAACCCAGGCTTCCTATAAATCGGGTCGCCTTAGCCTAGTGATGCCATCCCAATCGGCCGTGCTGTGCGCTCCTGGCTCAAACCAGAATCTGGCAATATAAATAGTACAACGGATAGCAAAGGAGCATTGGTTTGTGACGGGTATAAAGTTAAATGCTTGACGATTCACATAGGATAATAATTGTGAAAATTATAAGAGGGTGTCGGTAAACGAACGTGCGTCAAGCATGACACAACAAGAGGTTTGCATTAGCACAGGTTTTGCGTATACCTGCCTGAAGCTTAGGAGGATTAGGACACTGTCTAGTTTTGTTACGCCCTAATGCCGTCATCTGACAGTCATGGACTGTATCAACTAGCTTTAATGTGAGGTGTATGATCAATGCTTCTTTGAGTAGGGATAAGGTGGATGCATTAATTATATGTACATCAAGCGCGTTAGTGGACGGTGATACTTGGAGGGAGAATGCGCTACGTTGACAATCCTGTCTGCTGTAATGCGTGGCCAAATTATACGGATGACCCTATAAAGTTGTGATTTGGTTGAGGTTTAATTCTACAGACTTTCATCATTTGTTAGAATACCTGTGCCCGACATAAGACGGCATTTCCATTTCTAGTCAGGTTATCTATTTTTTACAACACCTTGACCTATTAACCACTTGTATAAATTGCATGCATTATGAAATTCCTCAGTTCTTCACATTTGGGATTGTATCACGGAATGGTGTGCATTACCAATGGCTCCGAAG
This sequence comes from Dicrocoelium dendriticum, assembly GCA_944474145.2. Lineage (NCBI taxonomy): Eukaryota > Metazoa > Platyhelminthes > Trematoda > Plagiorchiida > Dicrocoeliidae > Dicrocoelium > Dicrocoelium dendriticum. The sequence goes on from OX104065.1 coordinate 114,600,621, forward strand.
GAGTAGCTGAGGCAAGCTAGGGAAATGCCACTTAGTATTGTCTACTTAACTAAAAATCAACGTTAATAAATCCATTCCAAGGACTTCTCAGTACTAAGTAGTTACCACAGCTGCCCATGTGCTATCAACTACAGTACACTCTGGTATAACAGTTAATTTTACTCCCTTCTTCATCACATCAAATTTTATGCCCCCGGAAATCAAGTTTCACCTTGATAAGCGTCTGGTACCGACGGACTTTCCTAGTCCATTCATCTTGAAATTAATCTCTCGCCGCTTAGGCCAATGACATTACTAAGTCATTTACTGGTTGCAAACATTTAATTCACAAAGGCTAGCGTTCCGCAACCGCATCTATAATCGATCATTCAACACGCAAATGGCAGTTTCCATTTTGAATCTACGTATTCTCAGTGGGGCAACGTGAGATCGATCTACACATCGTTTTTCTATACATACAGGCATGCTATATTGTGTTCATCCGTGATGCCATAATAAATCCTAATCTCATGCTAACTCCTGCTTTTAATGATAGTGCACTTTAAAACACGGCAGTCAGCTGATTCGTGAATTAACATACGAATTTAACGAAGTCACAGACATATTGAACACAGCACGCGCATCACAAACGCAGGCGTTACTAAGACGGTACTCCAAACATATGCGGACATCATAGAGCCGAGTGACACGGATCAAAGGAAACAAAATAGCAGCCAAATTGAACACACAAATTCTGACAGTTGCTGCCTGACTTGTATTTAGCTAAAGGATCGCCACATTAATATTGGCGGGGACATTTTGGCACGGATGTCGTTTTGTTAGTTAATTTGGAGTTGACATTAGTGGATATATTTAGGAAACTCAGGTAAGAAAGCCAAACTGACAATTTCTGCTTTTATTTAACGCAATTAGATTGAATCAGCTGAGTGTTGGACTGGGATGCAGATTTTGACGGACTCGTTTGAGGGCTATTCGCAGTTGTTTGCAAGTCAGAGAAGAAAGCGCATATCCGCATAATCACTAGGCGGCCGTTTCGTCTATCTGGGCTGACGTGAAGTGCGCATTGCTCAACCCCATAACCTCTAGCGAGCTGCGTGGTCATTAGTAGAAATACATACTGCCATTTTTGTTGAGCCTGCTTTACGAGTAAATCGTCTGTCGCTGCTGAATCGAGTTTTGCGACAAGTTATACTCACGAGGCGTGAATGTTTGATATGTCAAAGCGATGGCTTCGCATTCCATGTGTAAAAGTAATACCGCTCAAGCAAAATCGAATTTGAACTTATTAGCCAGGTAGCGCATAATTAACACAAAACTTCGAAAAATCAAAGAACGCACTAGATGCGTAGCAAAATGAAGCGCAAAAGCAACATTAGACCACGGTCGTAAGGCAAGGATGCTTGCCATCGGGTCCCAGATTACGCCGGTGGTGATAGTCGACAGCTTACGGTTGCATGGTGCCGTATGTGGTCGAGCACATTTTACCTTATGGTGACTCGTTTTGGAGATGAGGATTGTCTAATCCCACTTTAATTTTTGCAACGCAGCTCATTCCAGCGAACTTGAATAGACAAGCAGTATGGCGGGAAACGCTTTAAAAGTTGCTCGTATGCAAAATTCATGATTGTGGAAGCACAACTAAGTAAGTAGTAGCGTTAATGGAAGCAAAAACCAAGCTTTAATCATATGTTAGCATGAGAGATAGAATACCGTGATCAAGAACAAAGTCGCAGCAGCAAAATAAGAAATTGTAGCAGGATTTAAATTTCATTTTTTATCCACTGCTTCATCTGCAGATATAACATCTGTAAAACAACTGATCTATTGGTTTGAATGCCAGCAACCACAAGATGGTGATGCGAATGCTTGACAAGTCTTCTAGAATGGTTGGGTTGAAAAGTTCGGTATGGAACGCCGGATCAATAAACGATCATGCAAGTTACATGAGTAACTAAGTGATTCGCAGTTGCACAGGTGTAAATATTGCCGTCTGGAGATTAAAAAGCTTATGATATATTTCGTTTGTTTCCAACTAATACTGTCATTTAATATACAGAAACTAGCTCACTTTATGTATGGAAGTCAGTTTGTCATTTAGCGATTTTTAATAATGTTTGGGGCGTCAATCGCACGAGTTGGGGGGATATTCTTGACTACGACACTACGTGGGAGAAAAATCTTCGTCGACATTCCAGCCGGCTCTACTGCAAAGCCTTAAAGTAATATCCTTCAGTTATGTGTTTTGGCTGATGTTTAAACGATGGAAACACATCTGTTCAGGCGTTTATAGGTGCTGGCTCACCATTGTGAGGTCTCCTTGTATAGTTCTATAAAGTCCGGAATAAAGCTATGAATCTTTAAACCTGATTGGTTAAAGAAGGTTGGGCAAACCATCACTGTTCCCCGTCGCGCTGTGTTGGGCACTCTTGGAATAGCTACCGCACTTAGCGTATTCCATGTGCGGCCTCAGGAACCCGTCAAGTATTTACACATCGACTGAATGGTCAACGTTTTAATCGCCGTAGCTGCAGGCCGAAGCGATGATTTGCTTTCAATGGTTCAATGGTGTATGATGGGATAAAAATCATAACTTTACAAGACCCACAGGATGAAAATGCAAAAGAAAATTAAAAGCAAAATGTTCCAACGTGGAACGTAAAGTATCAGTGGTTAAATCATTGCACTTTAACAAAGGGTTGTGTATCGTTTATCACTAATATGAAAATCTAAGAGTCTTTCGAATGTCGTCATGTCTGGTGCGTTCACCACATAGTTTGGTAATGCATTTCAGTGAGAACAGATTCTAAGTGAAAAAAATACCTCCTACAATTCAAACGAGAGTGTTGCTTCATTAGTTTCAGGTGGTTCCCTTGGTTTTGTTTGTATGGAGCTAGAGTCAACAGTGATGTACATGGATGCTCGCTTTCGGTTAGTATTCGGTATGTGAGAGTAAGATCTCCGCGAAGCCGTCGGTATTCTAATGAGAACACACCGAGTACACGAAGACACAGTTCGTAACTTATACCGGATAGTCCACGCGTCGCCTTTGTGGCTCTTCTTTGGGACTGTTCCAAGAGGCGGATGTCTCTTTTTAACCATGGACACCAGGCCTGAATTGCATACTCAGCATGAGGACGAATGTAGGATTATATCAACAATGGTACTAGCTGTCGCTCAAAAGTGCCGAGAGCTCGCCTCAAAAGTCTTAAGTTCAAGTTCGTCACACTTGCTGCTTTCGAACATTGGAGCGAATTTCCAAGATTCTCTTGCACGATTATACCTAGGTCGCGTTCACTAGTCACATGTTGCATGACGTGTTGCCCCAAAGGGTATGTGTTGACGAAGTTGTTGTGCACCGTCAGCAGGTGGCATTTGCAGGGTTCAGTGGGAGCTGGTTCTTTTCTGCCCATTCGTTAATCCGGGTCAGATCTTGCTGGAGGTAGACACGGTCGGATGCTGAGCGAATTGCTCTCCATATTTTAGCATCGTCTGCAAATATTTGCATTAGAGATAGAATGTCTGCTGGAAAGTCATTAATGTAGACTAAAAATAGGAGCGGGCCAAGGACGGATCCTTGTGGTACACCACTGGAGACGTAAAGGCTTTCAGAATATGTGTCGACTACTCTTACCTTGATTGCTCTGTCGTGTAAATAGTCTTCCAACCAGGTGAGCAGGGAACCGTTGATACCGTAGGCAGCAAGCTTTTGGAGGAGAGGGAAGTGATTGACCCTGTCGAATGCTTTAGAAAAATCCAGGTATATCACATCTGTGGACAATCCTTCATCAGCCGCCCTGGTCCATAAGTCCCGAGTAATCAGCAAATTGGTGAGACAAGATCGTCTGCGTCGGAAACCATGTTGGGCATTAGAAATTATCTGTTGACTTTCAAAGTATCTCGTCAGTTTATCTGCGATTACCGATTCCATAAGTTTCGATAAAACAGGAAGGAGAGTAATAGGTCGGTAGTTAGCAGGATCCGAGCGCTTACTACCTTTATATATTTGAGTGATAATGCCATTTTTTCACTCAGATGGGAGTGTATGGGAGTTGATCAAACACTGGAAAAAGGTCGCAAGTGGTGTTGCTATGGTGGGAGCAAAGATTTTTAGTACTTTTCGGCAGATCATGTCGATTCCAGGGGCACTGTACTCTCGGAGAGACTGTAGTTTGCTTGCAACAGCTGCTGGAGTAACGGTGACGCTGGATAAGCCAACGACGTTTGTTGGGAGTTGATAGAGCGAAGGTTCCATGACATTTGTAGCTACCGAGCCAAACTGCAAGAGTAGAGCATTCGCGGCATCCACAGCAGTATTTGTTAGGCCACTGGCCGTCCTGAGTGGTGGTATTCCGGGCTTAACCTTACTTTTGCCATTCACAAATCTGTATAGCAGTTTGGTGTTACTCGTACATTTCAGCACCATATTCTCCTGCCATTCGTACTTATCGACCCTAATGAATGACGTGCAGTAGTTCCTGGTGACTTTGTAATCCTGCCATGTGATATCACATGGGCTTAGCAAATGTTGCCTCCAGATTGCATCTCTTCTGTTGATCCATTTACGTGTTCTGCTCCGGATCCACGTATTGGTCCGGCGCGATGTTCGTAATGGTACAACCTTCGATGCTGATTGTATGACCCAGTTAATTTTGTCTTTCACATCATTCCACGCGTCATTCGCTGAGCTATGCGTCTGTAGGTCCCAGTCAACAGTATGCTGCTAAGCTGCGCAGCTTATAATAGTCCGTAATAGTGCGTTGAGTCTCTCTTTCTTTAGCAACAATACTGGTGTAACATACATATTCAAACGTAACGACTGAATGGTCGCTACGGCCCAGTGGAGGATCGTTTGCTACTGACTCAACCATCAACTCTTCATTAGTCAGAATTAAGTCCAGGAGTGATGGCTTGTTTGAACAGTGATGTCTGGTTGGTCGATGCACATGGTTATACAAAACTGCCACATCTATGAACTCGAGCAGTTTCGATTTGAATGGCAGCCCATTAGGGGACATTGATGCTATTGAAGGAACATTAAAGTCACCCATTATAAGGTAGTGAGAGTACGTTTGTGAAACAGCATAGCGGAGGGCGTTTACCAGAAGGTTATCGCTGTCTGCTGATGTGTTCGGAGGTCTATAAATAACTGCTAAGAGACAAGCATCACTCTACTTCTGTGAACCAACATCTCGACCTGCTAGGTGCAGTCGGCAAAATAGTGCGTCGGGAATAACAAGGGAATGTTTGGTTAGTGCCTCACATTTCAAATAATCTCGATAGTAGAGAGTAACACCGACCCCGCGAGATGGAGGATCATTTCGAATGACTGACATCTCACTGAGTTCAATCTCCGGATCAAGTATGTCTTTTGAGAGCCAAGTTTCAGTGACTGCTATGAGGTCCCAAGTTGTTGTTTAATGTCGGTGGCGCAGCTCCGAGAGCTTAGAGTACAATCCCTGATTGTTTGTGTAGCAGCATTGTATTTGTTGACGCATCAGGAGCTCGGTTCGCTGTGAGTGACCGGCACAAATAGTGCCGGTCTGCTGAAGTTTTTTGAAACGGTTGTTTGCACAATTGGCTGGTTTGAGATAGGTACAATTGAGGGTGGCTCATCTGTATCTGAGGTCTGTGCTAATTGAAGGAATGGTCTTAACCGTACTGCTGGTGGCCCTAATTTCCTGTTGTCATGCCATGCTTGGATTGCAACTGATACCATTTCGGGCGCAGCCAAGGTAAGTTTCAAAATTCGTGGCCCGCTACCTTGGTAGTTTGTAGAAGCAATTAGACGGGTGACGTCAAAAGCCACGACATTCTTCATGTCGTATAGTTCTGCGATGTACCGCCATTCTTCAATGTCGTGCTTCTGCCGTTCACTGCTGTCGTCATGTTTCTATTCTGGCACATCATGAACTAGTAACACTCTCTTCATCTCATTTTGACGTGACGAACTAGGGTTGGATTTATGCTTCTGTTTTTCTGCCCATGGCTTGTCAGGAAAAATGCGGGCACTGACAGAAGAGTTCACTAGCATGTGGCTTGCTAAGAGAACATCTTCCAGGTCACGCGTGTTGCCAAACGTTACTCGCAGTAACCGAGGTTCTCCTAAGTGTGGAGATGATGGATTTCGTGAAAGGCGAGTAAGACTAGTTGGGAGAACTTTCAGTCCGAGTGCGCAGGTAATTTCAGCTCACCGGTGTTGCTCCTCGGCTTGTCTACATTTTAGCGACTCGCTAGTGGGTTCTGGGTCGTTTGAACATATTACTGTCATCGCCTTTTGGTTGCGTAGTAATTGTTTGTTCTGCAGTTCCTTGTGAGCGTAGGTTTGTCGAGTGGAGGTGTCTGGCTTGTCTTCAGTGGACAATACGCCAAGGCTACAGCAAGAATGTTTACGTGCAACGCCGTTTGCTGCGCTATCTGTAGGGGTCAATTGTTGTTGACCAGCTACTGACGGAGGTGAGCATGCAATTTGTGCGTAACTCTGCATGCTTTGGCGCATTACGTGAGACTTGGAGTACCGTTCAAGCGGCCTGTTTTCACTGCTGTTTTTCACTAACGGTGTTTGCCTTTCGCTGGACTGGGTAGCATTGTGGCTAGAGAGCTTTTGCCTTTTAACAGGTCGGGGATTCGGGCTACTTAATGCACTAATCTGCAACTCGAGTTCTGAGATTTTCCCTCCAAATGCTGCGATCAGTTCCTTTTGGTCTGCAAACGTAACAGTCAATGCTTCACACCTTATCTTAAGTTTTTGAACAATCTTAATTATCGGACTATTTGAACATATGTCACAAAACCACAAGCTATCTGTCGATACGCTGTTAGCTTCGTTAAGTGTAAAGTTCACATTTGTCGCGTCAAATGAATTGGCACAGAATGAACACGTGATTTTCGAGCGGACTTCAGTTCCGCGGTTGTCTGAGCTACGGTTGACCTTAGCTTCGTTGCTCACTGGATTCCCGGTGGACAAAATTCTCCGGCCCATGGATCAATGGTCGGTGTGCACTTTTAGGTTACGCTGGTCACGTCGTTTGGCTGCCTCAGTTGCCTGCTTCAGTCAGCGCGTTTGGATGGTGCGTCACTAGGCGCACGGGTAGGCAAAATCACACAGGCTTTGTGCAGTGAAATGCACGTACAAATATGGTGGTAAGGTGAGATGACAAAAATGCTTGTATGTATGGTATACCCTGGTGCACAGTACTAAGTTATATCTTGTCTGACAGCCTTAAAAAAGACCTGTCGAACGGTATCCCGAAGGAACTGATGAAACTCAAATAAGCAACGTTACTCAAGTTGGCCTTGGTGAATAGACTTCCGAAGACTTAGTTTGTGGTGTACCAGCGTATAGTTGGACTTACTTAAAAAATATAGACGCCGTTGGATAGAGCTCAGTGATCCGAATCGATTGAGCGTACTTCCGAAGATATGGCACAAGAATGTGAATGGATACGTCTAATTAAACACAGAGCACAGCATTGAACGATTAACACGCACACGCCGACAAGGTCATTCAGAATTTTTTTCGGTCTACCTCAAACATCCAAGGTCGCGTTGCACATAAGCGCCCAAATCGTTTTCATATGAAGCAAAATTTAGCATTTGTGTTTCAGGCCGGTAATCGCGATTGATCTGATGATATATAATCAAAGGTTTGCCGAAGACCGTGGTTACTCGAGGAACCATATGCAAAATATACGTAGAGTATTTTAAGGTATTCATCTTAGTAGATTACAAGCTACACTACACGGTCTAGTCCGGAAAAGCACCAGACGTGTTTCGCCCTATTGGGGCTCGCCAGTGGTGCTCTTTCAATCGGTTCCCTACTGAGGATCCAACCCATGACTGCGAGAGACAGATGCCAACTATAGAGCAGTTTAAGCCACTGAGCCATGGGAGAAGTGGTCTGGGCTGTATATTGGTCGACATATTTATCGTAAAGTTTGGGCGTGGTCCCGTCCAAGACTTTATTGTCTTATTCGCTTCTTAGTGAAGGTATGCGAATAACATTTTTATCATCTGTGAATCCCGCGCTTATGTCAACTATGTTCTTAACCAGTTTAACAGTGTACATACCTCAATGAAGTACACTAATGAAGTGGAAAATGAAGGTAAGCTGGCATTTCTGGTCCTTTAGTTGAGGAGTTGTCAGGACCGATCACTTGGGCGTAGTGTCTTCCGCAAAGCTACATGGGTTGGAAAACACATACTTTCTGAGCTTCGTCCCTCTGAATTACAAACGCAGATTAGAGCTTTGCTTGTGTTATTGCGTCACCAATATTTGCAGTCTGGAAACACCCAATGGTGAGAGGGACCGAATTGTGAAAACGCTTCCGCTGTAAGGTTACCCAGAATTTTTCCATGACCTGTGAGCACTTTAAGCGCGTAGCAAATATTTCAAATTAGGAGAGATGTCTATCTGTTCCTTTTAAGGGAGTTATTGCCCTCGATCTCATAACAGGCGAATTTCTTTTACCGTAGCAAGGACTTACCCGGCCGCCCACCGCACGTACTTGCGGAGACCGCACCCTTTATAGCTCAACGTCTTAAAGACAGACTACCAATGTAGTCCGAATCGTATATTGTTTACCAAGTTACTTGCACCTGCGGTGTCAAGAATCTCGAAAATACCACCAGGCTTCTGTAGCTATGGGTGGCTAAGCATTGTCCAGTGTTGCCGCGGAGAGGTACGCTCAGAACTATTAACAGCTTGATCTCGGAACATTTGCTTCCAAGTGGGCATCCGACTTTGTCTAAATATGTCTTCCTGATATATTATACCGTGCCAAGGCGATATCCAAAATGGTCAACCATACGCCCGTTGCACATTGCTAAATCCGTCGCGATCAGGCTAACACAAACAGAGCTATGCAAGCGTAGAGTTCTTGCGCAACCCTTGAATTTGTCGTGGCCTTGACGAGAAGTCGGTTCCCTCAGAGTGTTACGCATAGACGGGTGCTGTTTATTTTTATACGATTATCTAGTTCCATATTTTGTTAGTAGTTTCAGCTGATCTGTTTACACAAATGATGTCGTTGCGCATGTCTGTTAACCTTATCACGATGTCACCTGATTACATCCATTTGGACTTTGAACGAACATGCTAAATCTGTTCAAACCGTTCCACCCACCCTCATTTTCGCTTTCATCAACCTGCGGTTCTAGTTTTCTGTCCGGTAAGTGTATTTACCTGGTGAAAAGTGATCTCTTTGAAAACCTGTGTTTTGCTTTTACATGGGCATTATCTACGAATTATACTATTATATCTCTCGAATTGTCGGGTTACTACAGTGTTACTCCACATGTGCATTGTTTATTTTGTACACAAGTTTGCATCTGCATCAATATCATGTACGCATTCTTTTATGTTAGTGCGTATTTGCTGAATCCCCTTTCGGTTCGGCGGTTTAGTATTGCTATCATCCTATGCAAAACAATCGTTTCATTGTCCCACTATACCTAGTATGTTGCAGATCATGATGTCACAAAATTATCTTCACGTGTTTATATGATGTACAAGAAAATGGAAATTGGGTGTTATTCAGCCCAACACACTGCACAACCATTACGCGTTTCGATATAATTTCATCTCATCAGGTGAAGCCAGCAGGTCACGATGTACAGGGAAGTATAAATAAAATTATAGTAGTGTAACAACTAATTAAATGCATTATTTACTCGGTAGGACCTTGATAAGTTACGCATTGAAAAGTGTGTCCATCAGATAGATGGAAGTTTAGTGCGCACACCTGATTAGTTATAGTGTATGACACCGTAAAGTGTGCAGTTTACTTCCAGAAAGAGGCAGGGCATTTGTTTAGTGTAACAAGCTTTTTACTGATTGTATGTTCATTTAAATTGTCTATGTTGGGTGACTTACCTACAAAATTGAGGGTTACAAGAAGTCGATTGTCATGGAACATCGCTTCAGTAGTTAAATACCGTTACAATTTAATTTTTACAGTCTGTTTCTTGTCATGCCCAAAACTAATTTCAACACTTCACTGCATATAAAAAGATTTCACAACAATAAAACCAATGCACGTCTACGTGCCCAAATGCGCTCTATGAGGTTGACTAGGCTGGTATATTTCGCTGTTTATCGCGCGCCAAATTAGTGACAAACATTTGGATAGGATCTTGTTAATCGGAGGGAATTCCTCCAAGCTTGCACACTGTGAATCATCCCAGTACGACACGTGACCTGTTCATGGCCCTTCATTAAACAAGCTTTGCAATAATAGCTAGCATTCAGTGCGCATCTGTGTCGCAATCTGCATTTGAAGAAACTGCGATGCGAAAATTATTCAACGAATTTAATTATCCCTTTCCAACAGCACAGCTATTTTTGCTGAAATCTGCCTAGCGAGCTGGTAATACGGTACTTGCTCTTATATAGCCTGCCATTTCCTCCGCCTTCTATACGCCTCCGTTTTCTCTCGGCTGATTATGCTGTCCACTCGGTAACTCTCGTGCTTGTGTCTGAACGTTGTATCACCCTAATTTAAAATCTTGTAATGTATCTTGTCGCATCCTAGGCTCCTGTTTAAACCGAATCACAAGACATAAGCAAATGACAGCCATTTTTTCGCACAAAAATCCGAAGTGGGACAATTAATCAACTGGCGGCGAGTACCCAAAAATATCTATTGCACTCTCATCGACTGTCGAAGGACAATGTTGCTTCCGAAGTGACAAATGATCTAAATAGGGGATAATTCATTAAGCCAATCTAGCTACCCGAAAGTAAAAGTAGAGCGTTACAGGTTGTAACTAAATGCAGGTTTGTGTCTTTGAAATTAAACCTGATCACTATACGATGCTGTTTAGAGTACACAAATGTGAAAAATCTGATAAGCAAATTCCATCTATTTCATCTCAGTGGTATTATTTGCAGAGCATACAGCCTTACTGCCGTAGCAATTTACCATCATGGTCTTTAGAGTCGCAAACTTTCAGAGGACTTACTGAAACACATGTCTAATCACTGTTACAAAAGACATGTTGATGGAGCAGCAATAACGGTATCCACAAGTGAAGCAACACCAGAGGCGTACACAGCACATTTCTTGAATGAGGCTTCCCTCGTTAATCCAATAAGCAAGTTTCACCATTTAACACAGTGTACAAATTTTCAAAGAATCAAGCGTTTTCCATGCCAACCTATATTAGGAAACGCTAGTTGCCACCTCGTATAAATTAGCTCAGTGATTAAAAACAAAAACGGAATAAGATAAATTAATCTACACTGCACACTATCAATAAAAGGCCGCATGTGTCATTCACCACCAATGGAAGAAATATCGAAAATTAACTCAGGATCTAACCTTTACAATTAGTTAAAGCTTCACTTGAAGATAGAAATTCCGATTTGTCATAGACAAATTTTCCAGCTTCCATAGCCACACAGCCTCACTTAACGCGTAACCACAGACTGAGAGCTCAAGCAGCATTCGTAAAATATTTCACTTTTATGACCATATTGATTTCTTAATATCCAGCAATTTGCATCATATGAACAAACCTTTTTTCACTCGGAATGTTCCACTAGGCACATGTTACCCTGCGTCTCCGACACACTGTGGAACTTTGTGAATGCGAGGGAGTGACCTGCGGCAATTTGGCCTTGGGGGAAGGTTTCCTCCAGCCTGCATTCAATGTCCATTTGTGAACCTAGGATTTTCATGGGAGCTGACTGATACCTAGACGAAGATATGTTTCACGAAATACTGTTCATTCGTTAGGTTGTTAGCGCAATGCAACGGGATAGAGGGGCGGCTAGCGCGTGATTCTCTTCGGTGGTGCATCACACTGGTGATTTTAGCTGCAAGTAGTCGAATTCGGATAAGCAATTACAACCTGATATACACCATTTTCATTAGCCATCTAAATGTTTAATGCGCGTTACATTCATAAAAATAAAAGAAACATGGATCTGGTCCATTTAGACGAAATGTTTGTGATGTAGTCTCGAACTGGGGATCCTGATGCGGATGACCAATCATGATAAGCGTGCGCGTAAATTTCTTATTTTATACCTTGTTCCCACCGCTAAGCTCCTACGGGTCCAAAAATGTGTGTTTCCGTTCCATGCTTTTAGCAATAAGAAAACTACAAGACATTTATCTGAATAGGCTAATTACACAAATAAAGCAGTACCGCCATCGGCTATTTTTCATTAACAGCGTCAGCATGAATGACCGACTTGTGTATTTTTGCCAACCCAAGAAGACAAATTTAATCCAAATATCGCCTTCCCGGAGGCATTTTTGGCGGATTCGCGTCTTCAGTAATGAGTTGCGACGCTTTACGGATCGATTCCAGCTGGACAGCTCAGTCTACTTTACTCCACACGGTGCTAACCAGTAGTTGATATGGCTGTTCCTCTTAGCAGAAACAAGTTTTAAAATGATCGCTCTCATGTTAACAAACTTTGGAAGATACTTGCAAGACCTTATAACTATGAGAGGTATGATTGTTGTGAGACTTTCAATTTTACAACGAATGCAGACGCAATCAATCTTAGTTATGTAACTGCGTTCCCTAAGTGTTGGTATGCGTTGTAAACCAGATTAATTATCCCCTTTGTACGAATATCCAGCCACTGTTTTGAACCCCCTCAGTAGCATGTGTAAAAACAGGCATTCGGCAAAACATTCCAAAAACTTGTCGTCAGTTTCCAGTCTTTCCTGGAATTTTCACACCGCTTGTCTGGGCCTAGATGTGGTGCATTTTGGATTTGCCGGCAACAGCAAAGCTTTTGCGATTATAGCCCAATTGTTCAAGTCTGGTGATGTTAACATTAGTGACATAATCAGTTCGCTGAATTCCAGAGTGTGGAGATCGTGAATAATAGAAGATGGCAGCGCCCAGTTGTTAAACCGCATGTGGGTAAATGAAATCAGACCGAGGATATGATTCCAAAATTTCCCCAAAACTATAGCCCTGCTTTGCCCGAACACATGGTCATCAAACCTGTTTCTTGGATTATTTTGAGCACAGTGGCCCTTCACTTCCGTATACTGTGAGAGGCGCTAATTTAGTGTTTGCCTACTTTTAAAGTACACTTCAGAACCAAAGTTAACAATTGAACCATGCATGATCCATGTGTTTCCGATTCCTATAAATATACAAATATTACATTTCCGGACGCTGCGATATCCATCAAAGCTAGTTATTCTGATCATTTTGAACAGCGCGATCAAATACAACTAACGCTGTTCGATTTTTTAAGCTGTTTTCAAAGCAAAATTCTGGGTAATCAGAAAGTTAGATGAATTCGTAAGACAAATAATTTGAGAGTAGAAATAGCTATAAGTATATGCAGACGTTTAAATAATGTACTACAGCCAGATGTGGAACCGTCTCTTTGGGACCGGCTTCCATAGGGTTCATGCCCTGAAGTGATTAAATTCACTTTACACCGTCTCTCTGTACGTGTGCCGATGTGGCCAAAGAGCAAGTAAACCAGCCCTTTATTAACTTATGCTCGAATCTGCTGTAACTGGTATATTGAACAAATACTCCAGCCATTCAGCGCGATTCAACATCGGACTCATTTTAGATCAGCACGTTTATTTACGCGTTAGCGAATCTGTGGCTATTCACCTTGCGTGAGTGTTCTGTATTAGCTTGGAAGCTTTAATCCGTCATCTAAGGAGATTGACCCAGACGTGTGCAGTAACAGAAAGAAACGAATAATAAAAACGGGATGAAATATCGGTGGTTAGATAGTGTGTCTCACTAGAATAACTTGTAGTTTGACTGTTTTCGGATTCAGACAGGGTACCATACCCGCATTATGAAGCGAATTATCGTGCATTTGACTTTGTTTACTATATGTAAATGAGTTATCTTGACAGAATAATGTGTTCACACTGCATAAGGCAACGGCAAGGGGTCATTGGATTAGAAGTTAAGATTGCGTCAAATTAAACGCAAACACCGTTGACTTATTGTGTTTGCCTCATGACAAAGGTAGGTCTCGCGTATCGTAAACCTAAAGATGAAACTCCTTTTGTACAAGCTGAGCAATTCAAGCCGGTAGCCACTTGATTTAATTTTGCTGACTGCTGAGGAAACAACAGCATTTTTAACGTCATCTAGCAAGGGTACCATTTAGTTTAAATAAGCTCTGTTTAGGGAATTAACATTTCGTAAATTTGCAATGACTTGTCAAGCGACCTTATCTCAATTCTTAGCTGTGTCAATCTCGCTTCATTGTGGACAGACGTGCAATGAAATCGTGCAGGCTCATATTGTTAAACAAAGGATTCTCTCGAGGCGCTATAATTCCACAGACGTTGGCGTTAAATGTGCCATTCAATACTCCATGTTATGCGAGCAGGGACAACCGAAGAAAATTGTTGAAATATTTTACTTTGTTGATCAGAAATCAGGGTACATGAACACATGTTTTCCATAATTCATCTTCAGGCTTATACAATTATATGCAAAACCAAATGTGCAAACAGACATTATAAGTCGTTAATAGTAGAGCGATTTGATTGGATGCTGACAGCGCTGTCTGTTTGGCCACAAAAATCGAACGCGTGTGACGGCGTGGGTCAGAGGTCATCGACCGTTAGATCCAGGGCACTCCCAAGCCTTTAGCTAGCTTCTGCTGAAAACATAGCTTCGGTTCATAGAGTCGGATTGCAATTGCTTCAGCGGCTTTTATTAGTCTCTTAAGGACGTAATGCGAGCAGTGCTTTGTGGACTGATCGATGAGTTTGAACGAATAAGTGAACTTTGTGGTGTTCCCTGTATCGGTTAGGTGTGCGGCTATTGAAGACTTCGCTGTATTTCCGCTTTCATTTCTAAGCCGGACGGGGTGGTTTTCCTTCATTCGCTCAGGTAGACGCCGTGTCGTACGAACAAAGTATTCCGCTCCACAGGAGCATGAAAATGAGTGGATACACATTGAGTTGGTGTGGAAAGGTCTCTTATCCCTTAAGTTTAGTTTCAAAATCGGAATGCTAGTAAACTGGATTTGCATCTAGGCTGCTGCATAGTTGCAAATGAGTGCAAACGAAAGAGGACGAGATAGACGTTCCGTCGCAAACTCGCCATTGTAGGGCAGCTGCAGGAATATTGGCTTACGTTCTACTGTCAAAACTACAGCCTTTCCTTCTTATGTTACATGGTGGCTCTGATGAAGCTTTCGGGAGAGCCGTTCTCGCTTAGCACTAGGCGAATGCACACTAATTCCTCCAGAAGCGTGTCATTCGAGCAGATACGTTCAGCTCTGCTCACTAGCGTAGTAAACAAGTTCCGTTTAAACCTAATTGGCACAAAGCTATAGAAGTTTGTGTACTGCGCATTCCACGTACTTTCCTATAGAAGCGGCGCTGTGACGCACACCCATCCAGTCTTTTCATGGCCAAGTTGCATGATTTAAGGTGCATTCACTTGTTTATACGACTTCTTGTCTAATTCACTGAGTATCCTGAAAGCTTGGAACTAGTGCCATTAAATATATATTTACATTTAAGTTTAGTTTTTACGAACAGACTTTACGAATGTCCTGGTAAAATTTCTAAATACACATTTCCCCCTATAAATATGTGGGTAATGTCTGTAATTCTTTTTCCCATCGTGGTCACGTTTCCACGATTTGGTATTTGGTCAAAATAGGTGCAACATCATGGCAGACCCCATTTTAAGCTAGGCGTGAATGAGGTCAGCACAGGTCCGCTTCTGGTACGCACAGTTTGCTAACTTCTACCTTGTCTCCGTGCAACCTGCACTCCTTGTAAATTCCTCTATCACCAGTTAGCATAGGTTAACGCATAGTTTGTGTTCAGATGACGATTTGGCACATTTACAGAACTGATCGCTGAGACATTCCGATCAATGGAGCGGACGATTATTGCCGTCTATAGGAGGACTTTGAGCCATGCACGTCTGCTGTGAAAATGCCAAAGAATGACTAGCTAGCAGAAGGCCGTTGATCTCATTTATAAGAACCGTCAACTCGGTACCTGTGCAGAGAGCTGACTTAACCTGGTTTTACTAGCCAACAAGAGAAACGAATGCAACCACTTGCTGACACACTTGCCGAATTCTAAATTTTTTTAAACTAATATCACATTTATTCGCTAGGAAAACTAAGAAACTTGGTTGCATCACCAGGATGGATGAAGAACACTCGCATTCTGCTTATGGGTCGCCACAGTTGGGTGATTTCATGTATATCGTTTGCGGGATCGATATTACACTTCCGAGATTATAACCTACTATCAACATCTGTCTGCGCTTTTGTTGCTGAACAGCTTCTAGCACTTTCAGTAACACAAATGACAGCTCCTGTGTTTTAGCGCACATAAGAATAAATACGTCCGACATATGACTGCGTTGCACCCTCCATTGAAGTTGTAATAAGCGCTGGAATTATACAGTCCTTCACGCAAGACAAGGCGACACGGAGGATAACGTCGTGTTGATGAATGCGGAGGCAGATAAAATTCAAGTTTCTTGTATGCTACTTACCGGTGTCCACTGGACTACCTTTAAATTTAAATGGAATCTTTTGCAATGAACGACCCAGTAACAGGTAATTAAATCAGATGCAAATGTATTGTCAGCAATATTACACGCAGATGCAGGAAAAATTAACCTTCCTCCAACATTGCTTTTGTAGATTTGTGGTTGACTGCAAGCATAACCACATATATTCCTGTTCCTTTCACCAAGTGACACTAGTCTCATCGTTAAGGTCAATGATATTTTCACGGCATTACTGAAATTCAGGATATCTGCTGGTTGCCAACGTACGAACTACTTTCGATACTGCGTGCTAACCGCAGTTGCTATCTGTATTCCAAATTACAGATTGCAGTTCCACGTTTTAGCTGATTTAACTATTAACCGCGGACTGCTTTTGCTACATCAATGTACCTCATTACATGTAGAATGCACGGAGAATAACTAATTTGAGATCAGCCGTGATTCCTTATAAAAAATTGCTAAAATGCCAGCGCCTGCTTTTCTCAACAGTGAAATGCAATTCAGCACATTCCGTTGAGCTTTCACTCAGTATGCAAAGTTTGGGTTATTGTGGAAACACCTATTAAAAATATTCCTCAACCACAATGGTACTCTTATGCAAATCTTCAACAAATCACGGGCAATGCTGATTTTCAAGACAGCAAATGTTCCCATTGTAATCAGATGAATCAAGACCAGAAAACGGTTCAGGGTTATGATATCTTTTCGGTAAAATCTCGTCAGACCCAAACTTTTACATGACACGGATTATGTGTGGTAAGCGTCAAATCGGGCTGGTGTTGATTTCTAAGGTGTTTGAAGGGTCAAGATCGATGACTAAAGGTGGCTGCAGATGGTAGGAAAAGTGCATCAAAGGAAATTAATACAAGCTTCAGGGCCTAAAGTAAATAGATAAGGTCACAAAGGGTAGTTAAGTAACCACGTCAGTCGGCCAAGGTAGTGGTATCGGCCTTATGAATCGTTTGTGTACGCATAATTCCGGCTTCAGATGATGGATGTAAATAGCCTCGGCGATAGACAAGATTTGCTTTCGGAAGCCTTGTGATAAGCGTTCAGGTAGTGAGTAGATGACTTTAAAGTCATTCTCAGATGCAGTATGGCCAATTTCGAGGAGGTTCGACATGATTGAACTGTCTAAGGCCCTCATTTCGCCTTTGTAAAACCACGCCGGGATGTGCTCGCGAATCCTCTGGGATAGACGTCTCGTTGTGCGACCCACGTATCGTGCACCACAAGAGCACGAGTATTGATAAACGAGCATTGAACGGGTCAACGATGGCAGACTATCTTTCAATGGTTTTGCAAGCAATGGTTTGTAGTGGTAAACAATTCTTAAGCGGGCTGCGAAATAAGTTTTCTCAACAGCATCTTTCAAACGTCGGGATAGGATATCAGCCGCAATATCGCCCTTAAATGGTGAATGTATGAACGGCTCTTTCTTGGGAGTAATGCTTCTAGGTGGCTTTTGCTTGCGTTCTTTCATATGCTTCATGAAAAACTTATCGGGGTAACCATTCTCACGAAGGGCGTCGCTGATTCTCTATAGCTCTTCGCTGACGGTATCCGGAGTGCAAATACTGCGCGCCCTGAAGGTAAGAGATCGGATTAAACTCCTCTTGTGCCGTAAAGGCACCGCGCTGTGAAAGTTAGTGTACTGTCAAGTCCACGTATGCTTTCTGTGTACCTTTCTGCTACATGAGCCGTCCGAATTGCAGATGACTTCTACACCCAAGAAAGGCAAACGGTTTTTAGTTTCGTGCTCACAGGTGAAGCGTAGATTATCATGTGCATCATTAAAGGTCTTCAGCAACTGTTCTGCATGCTTTTCGGATTCGCAAAGCACGAAGGTGTCATCGACGTACCGTAGGTACATTTTAGTTCCACAGATGTGCGTCCTGCAAATGACTAAATAACTAACGGTTTATTCATTGTCGTCTCGTGGCACAGTTCATCTTATTGGCCTGATCAATCAGTACAAGGAGCTCGCATAACATAGTTAATTGCGCATCTTTTATATAACGGGTCCCAAATAAGTTCTTTAATTGATAGGAAACTTGAAATTCTCAGACAGATTAAGAAACTGGGAAAGTAACAGATGTATGATTATCCGAAAGTACAAGTAAAGTAATACGGCCATCCATGGAACGGTCCCCCGGGGACTCGCTTCCAAGCGATGTATTCCCCTGATGGGTTTCACGCCAACATCCATACGTAAACTGGGTGTGTGTGTGTGTCGGTGTTGCAAAATAGCATGTAAGTTGTCACCTATGGAACAGATGTTGTTATAAGGCTTCAAATTCTTGGAAGATACTTGGAACCGATCGAGTAGTCATGAGTTCAGAGAGGTTTGAAAACTATACCAAACCGATTGTTTTCAAACCTCTCTGAACTTGTTATAAGGCTGTTTAGTTCATGAATTACTGACGATGCAGCCGAAGCCCGTTCCGATATGCGGATCATAAAGGTATGGTATTATTAGTTGCAAGCCAATGTGCCAATGGCAGTATGACATTCAATGGAATAAACTTTCACCTCGGAAGCTGTAAAACCCGTCACCACAAGAGATCAGCCCACTCATGGCCAACAACAAAATAGGGAAGAATAAAACTGAGGAATTAAAATGCGCAATACTGATAACTACCTTTTGCAGATAGGGCAGTCATATGTTTATGGAAAGTCTGTGTATATCGACGATGACAGAGAAATTCCGCGAGAGATTATTGTTGCATTCCGGTCAGGATATTATAAAAAATAAGAGCATTAAATATCATCCAAATCCATTTGCTAGTGTTTGCATTTGTGGTTGCTTTATCCTAAAAGACGAACAATTGTAACCATCAGAATTGGATGACAACGTGTTAATTGTTTTCTGACAATGAATCTCAAAATGAACATCCGTTATCTAGCACTCAGCGAAAACATGCAAATATAACAAGTTCTATTGATGAGTACAGCAATTTAACATAGAACAGGTTTCGAGTAATAAAGTAAATAAACCGAAGAGTTAGACTGGTTACCTTCATTAACGCAGTAAGAAGACATAGATTGCGATGTGTTAACATTTGGATTACTCTTGTCAGTCGCTACGCAATAGAGGCAGCAAAACACGCAATATATAGGGTCCACACTTAGTAACATAGATAAAATAGATGGGAACGATGTAATCAGGTCCAAGGCAATCTAATTGATTGCCTCAGCCGTTTCTGGGCACAGAGCACGTAACAGTTCAACCTTATCAGTAGTGCCTCGCCAATTGCCAACGTCGGGTTCCCGTTGAGAAATGGCATCTTGTTTGGTGACAGACGATTATCAAAGATTATCTTCAACGATCGGCAACCTTTATCATTTTTGTTTCAAATACTACTCGGTCCATCCTCAAAAAATCTAGCGTCGTTCAATTGCAAACATATGATCTGCTCCACATTTACCTGTTTCAGAAAGTTGTTAGTATTTTTGTTGAAAACGCTGACGAATTTTATACATCGTACACAACTAGATACCTTATTCCATCTCAGCTTTCACTTCATAAAATTTTAGTTTGATCGTTTTCTTGGATTGAGGTACAACAAGAGTACATTCCATGTGGAATGTTTCATATCTGGTTTCCAACTGAATTTGCATAGAGCGGTTTTCACTATGTACATTATACCACACAACTTTGTGAACAAAACCATGGTTTAAATGTAATCTGCGTAGCCATTAATGCTCGTTTGAATTGTTTTTTACGTCTAAAACTATAAGGAACAAATGTGTGGTAACCAAAGATGCGTTTGTTTAAGAAGCGTTGAATCATTTCGATGGTCTTCAAGTCACATGTATGCAGCTTGCTGAGGTAACTCAACAGAATTCTAATAGGTGACTAACTTTGATTATATATGTCAGTATCTGGCTAATATGTGGTAATATTTGCGTTTGTCTTAGTAACAATATACCCCGTGTGTTCGTTGAAATTTAAGGGGTGGGACACCTCATTACTAAATCTCTGACAGAAGAGCACACTGGAATAGTATCGCCATGAAGTTGAAAGAATCCTGCCTTGATACGGCATCCATTATTCATTATACTGCATTTTGATGTGGGGAAGTGAATCTGTTATTTTGCAACCCAAGCCTCCATGAATTGCTGAGTACATTTAATATTTGCTACCTCAGTTGTGTATTGGGATGAATGGAGCGAATACATTACCTACTAATCAGTTGCAAACTTGTATGAGCGTCTGAAGCGTACGACCGGTATAAAATGTTTTACGTAAAAAGAAAAGAAGTGGACTTTAATCTTTACCTAGAACGACGCCACTAGTGACATGTTGAGACGTAGACATGAGCCCATTTTTGTTAATTGTCTGGGAGCGTTCTGTCAGATAGGACTTAAAGCAACAAAGAAGTTGATCTGATTACCAAAAGTATCCAGTTTTATTAAAAAATTTGGGTGTAGGACTCCCTCGAACGTCTTCTGCAGGACAACATACAAGGCAGCGAAGAACAGAGTCAATCGCTCCGGTGAGATTATTTGGAAATCAAGTTGGCAAGTAATGCAGGAACGAGAGTATAAAAAGCTTTGTTGAAACGATAGAAGATTACTGTGCGATAAGAGAAAAGGAGTGTGTTTTTTCTTTACCATTTCTCTATCTGCTGTCTTAAGAAGGAGGTGTGACTATTGGAGCGAGAACTATGAATATCAGTTTTAAACCAACTTGTATCACGCTATGACAACAGATTTATTCTATTTTTCAAGTTGCTGGCCCGTCTGTAACGATGGTGGAGAATACGCAGTAATATTGCTGGCGTATCACCCCACCAGACTTAATCACAACTCAAACGATACCATCGGGACCAGGGTGATGCGTTATTTGAAGCACACACATCACACTTTTAGTGACTCCGATGTCGAAGTCAATAACTGAAGTAGTTTTGGGATGATAGATAATACTGGAGATACGAGAGCCGCATTTTAGTATCTGAAATATTCAGCAACGTATGCTCTAAAAGCATTTGCCCTAGCAGTAGGCTTGTCGACAACACAGCCGTGAGGTATATGTTTTTAAATCATCAACCCGAGTAAATTTGATCAGGGGGAATAAACAAGCGCCCAAACTGAGAAAAACACTATGCGATGTTTTATGCTTAGTCGAGGGGTTTGCTACACTGTGAACCTGAAAAAAGGATTTTGGAGCGCAGTAAACAAGCAACTGCTAGAATAAAGCACTGACAACCGCTAAGATTTAAGAGGCAACCACGGTATAATTTTTAAACAGGGATTATCCGCCCCTTTGTTTAATCAGATGGAGCTACATAAGGTCATGTAAGGCTGAGCACTGGAATGTGGAGCGGATGTGGCGGACATATTTCAGAGCACTTTCCCATTGCTTACAAAGCAGTCAGCAACGCAGATGTCCGGAATAACACTAGAAGGACGTTTCATCCAATCTGGCCTCGTCAGAAGTGAGCACCACCCGGTCATATAGCCTCCAGTGAGTTGTGCCATTCGCTGGTTGTTTTCGCAGCGGGGCTACAGAGAGAGTGGTGGATTGTCTTGACTTATAAGCCGTCTGGAATACAGCGCCATTTAACTTGCATGCAATTTATGGACGTTGAAGAATATATGCATGACCCACAGCCCCGGGCACGACGATAACATTTATGGGCTATGTGAGCTTCTATTTTAGGTATAGTCATGAACCGTGGATTTTCCAGCTACTTAATCGAGGGCTTAATGTTGCGCTGGGTATAAGCACTACTGGAAATCCGTGCGAATATTTGCAGCTCTGGATCCGGATGAGGATATGAAGATGTTCTCCGAGCTGGCTGATTTGACAGCCAAATCAGCCAGCTCGGAGTACACCCACATACCCTCAGAAGCACTACTGCTCCAGTTGAAAGTAGGCCAAAAGCAATTACAAATTTGTTTCGATCCGTCAGCTACTTAGCACACCAAACAAAACACAGCAAACACAAATTTGCGGAATGTTGGCTATTAGTGAAGGATGATCCGCGATAAAGTAAAATAGAAAGTTATTATTTATCGAGTAAATGTCTGCGACTATTTACAGCAGGTGGTCTGGAAAACTTTGGGCGTCCTTCCTCTGAATGGTCAAAAGCACCAAGAGCTCAGTATTTTGTGCCGTACTATTATGCCTAGTAAATTAAAATAATAATGATTTTTAGTGTCCTCATTCAACTGAGTAGTAGATGTGTAGTTGGTTAATTTTCCGTAACTGATCTCAGCATATTTTGATGCCAAAAGTACTGTGTTTCGTAAGGGCAAGAAACAACTCTTATTGATCCTTTATGAAGGGTTATTTCTGTTGCTTGTCTACACACAAAATATCGACCGACGCTTGGTGTGTCGTTTCCATTCAAACTGACACACTTTAACTGACAGCAGTCTAAGACATCGTGTGGCACCTCATCTGGTTGATTCATGACTGTACATTACTACGAAATCCAAACATCCCACTGAAGTTTAAAGTGCATTTTGTACCTCGGTTTGGTGGAAATGCTGCAAATAAAATGTCTTCGAAACATTGATGATAAACAGTCGTTGATGGCATAAAGTAAACGTTGTACTAGTGCGTGCAGGTAAAGCTAAATATGAACAAGCAGCTATTTTCTTCGGTGGATGGTTATATCGTTTCGGGTTGCCGCAGACCCTTAGAACAGACAGTGTTTCAGGGTTTACCAAACAGCTATCACAACACGAATAACGTTAACTCTACAATTCAGGTACTGTTCGTTCCGTCATCAAATAAATGAAAGAGACATGACGATTCACATTTTACAAACGGCAAAGCGCATCACGTATAGTGGTAAGATATTATTCTTTCACAAACAAAATTATATCTATCTACGTAATATTTGTCTCGTTCAATAAATGTACCTAAGGATTTGATGAAGGCAATCGCGCAGAAACTAGAACGCAATGATAGCACATATTTTAAGAGAGTAACATGCCTGCGCACATAACTATCTTCATCTATTGCTTACTGTGTACTAAGAATCTTAACTTTAAAATGCGCAACATTTCTCTTCAAATTTCAAGCTCAATTTTCTAATTACCACATAATCAGGAAGATGTGTGCGTTTATACACTTTGTTGTTCTCTTGTTACCATATTTCCACAATGGTTAGTTATGTACCAAGCTCCGCACCGGATTATTTTATCATTTTGCACAATTATAAGTCTTCCTTGAGAATGAAAACAATGAGTCCTACTCAAACAACTTGGTTCATCTTTAACTCATTTGCCTGGGTCGAATAATTGCATTGCCTGTCTGGTGCTAACCGATTACTACACTAAAAGTAGGCAAATTCAAAACTACCGGTTAACCGAAGTGCCTGCAAAAGTCCTTCAAATTAAGCGCTGTTTTCTATGTCGAAATAATTTGCTTTGCTTTACTGTGGGATCACCCATTACCGTTACGATGAGTATTTTGTTAAACTGATTGCTATGCTGACTAGTCTTATGAAAACAAATAGATGAGAGCACTGGTTTTAGAAAGTGCATCACTAAGACCAAATCAGAAAACAGACAAATCTTGTACTGAAATTAGGAAATAACGTATTATGGATTGATGATGATAGCACGACTGAGGTAATAGGTCGTAACGAGTATTTGATAGATTGCTTCAACTCCAACTATATCGAAAAACAATCTGATAAGTAGTACAAGCCGTAAAAGGTAAAGTAAAATCTCTGCGACAACGTGAAAACGAAAAAGCGCAGAAGCTTCTAAGAGCGGCTTGCAGCCGCCGCAAAATCTGCTCCAAAAAGAATCTTCGCGCACGTGAAGCGGCGCCTGAGGCCTGCAGGAAATATGCCAGTGTTAGAAGTCTCAGACGGACAGCCCCTAACCCCGAGCACAGATCGTGCATCCGCATTGGCGGCGCACTTCGCCTCCGTATTTGCAAGTGAGCAGGTGTCTGTAATGAGTTCGACGAGTACGGCTCCCACTGAACTAGACAGCCTGGATTGCCGCATCGAAGAGGTACACAAGCGTTGGTAAATCTTGACGGGACGAAGCATGCCTGGCCAGATGGAATCCACCCACTGATCTTCAAGTCCCTATCGGCCACCTTCTCGCATTCTATAACTCAACTGTTCAACTGGTCACTATCTACTGGATTAGTACCGGGCAACTGGAAAAGCGCAGTCGTACAGCCAATACCGAAAGGTGGTAACCAAAGCAAAGTAGATAAATACCGGCCGATCTGCCTGTTCACTGTTTTGGCAAAGAAGATAAAGAAGATCATGAACAAGAGTCTTCTGCAGTTTCTCGAGCCGAAAAGTCTCTTGACGCCCGCACTGCATGGTTTCTTGAAAGGCAGCTCGTGTATCACCAACCTGCTGTTGATGAGGCACGAATGGTTACAGGCGCTGAACCAAGGCAAATCGGTCGACGTCATTTACATTCACTTCAGTAAGGTTTTTGACAAGGGAAATCAGGTAATGCTACTCGACAAGCTGAGGTTGTGCGGTGTTGGTGGTTCATTGCATCAATGGAGCAAGAATTTCCTTGTTGATCTATGGTGGATGGTCCAGGTGGACAACTATTTGACAGATTGATATCCCCCGAGCTGTGGCGTGCCCCAAGGCACTGTACTGGGGTCCATTTTGTTACTGATCCATATAAACGAGGTGCCTTATCTACTCCACTCACCATGTGCACTGTTCGCAGAACGCTTTAAGGTGTGGAGAGTAATCCGCACATTCAGTGATTGTGACCTGCTTCAACAAGAACTAGACCGACTCTGCGCATGGTCTGCAGAGGTCAACCTGGTCAAGGGGTAATAAATGAAGCTGGCTAATTGTGAGCACAGTCGAACCTACACGGTGACCGGTCAACCATTGCATCCAGTGCCTTTCGTGCGAAGACCTCGGTGTACTCTCACGCTACTACCTGAATTCTGTGGACAACACGAATAGGCTTTACCAAAATAGTCTTCTGCTGCTTTGGACGCTCAGGCGCAGCTTCAGCACTTGGTTTGACGCGACTGTTACTCGCCTCTTCGTCTCACTAATAAGACCAACGGCTCCACTGCGTATTGTCCTGCCACCAGGGGTGAGATAAAAAAGACTGCGCAAGTACAGCATGTAGCCACTGCAAAGTGACCATCCGTTTATCAAAAAGTCAAAATCTGGGCCTCGATTAAAAATTCATTATTCATAGAACGCAAACTCATTTTATGTCTCGAGTCAATTAGAGTCACTTACAGATGTAGAACAAATCTCCTTCTTATTACAATCTCGTCCAGCGTTCGAGCTTCGTTCAATGTCGATCCAAGTTGATTGCATGCTATCGTTCACTTCGCCTCTGCAGAGATCGACCATCTTTCAGACTGTTGGCCCAAATTCGTTAAGCTCGACTGATCGATATGCAACGAGCATCTAAATCTCGTGTCTTACCATCACAGCTAGCAGGATGATTCTCAAGTTACGAGGTATACCGGAGGATGGCCGGTGTAAGAAACTAAGGCTTTACACCCTAGGTTATCCTCGATTGAGAGTTGACCTCATCATGAACCGGATATTACATCTGGGAGATTACCCCATGTTGAGGTCACTGCTTCATCTGTGCACATCAAGCAGCACACGAGGACACCGGTACAAGCTTGTCATACCGGATTTGAAGCGGGTCGCTCGCCAACATTTTTCGAACGCAGACTGGTGAATATGTGGATGAACCTGCAGCTGCACGTAGTTGAAGCAACGTCGGTGTCGGAATATGAGATATTCCTGTCGACATAAAAATATCGAGAGCACCACAACCTTATGGGTGTTTGTCCCTGAGTGACAGTAGATTCAGCTACACAGAGAAACCTCTACTCACTGCGTCCAACCAGTAGTCAGTAATCAGTGGTCAGTGAACGGATAGTGCGATTAAAGCATAAACCTTGGGATTGGCTTGAGTCCAAATTCATTTAGGTTGCCATTTTTTTGCAAAATAGTGCTATAGTTTTTGTAGTGTGCATCTAAGTCCTCACTTCGGAGTTGGCCTCAGTTGGAGCTTCTTGGTTCCCTGGTTGGTGTCCGAAAGACGATGAACACATTTGGCTGGATACACTTGCTGATATGACTAGCAGCCGACCTTAGTGGCGTTCGTGCTGTGAGTTTCTTTGTCCCACAACATCCTTCTTAAGCTTCCCCTCCAACCACGATCTCATTATTAAGCCTCATTTAATTTGGTATAGTAAATTTTTTGCAGTATATTAGCCGGCTGGTAGCCTACCGGAATGATGCCCATCTGTTTTGATTCTAAGTACTGCGGCACAGTAGCTGAGATGTATCCCACCTCTAGCTAATGTTTATAATGAATGACGATGATAGTGGGGCAATAGAGTTACGTTTACCAACGGTGTGAAAATTGGAAGAAATGGCTTGCTACTATTAGACAAGTCTATTTTCTCTCAAATTGCTAACCAGTTTTACCAAGAGGACTACTTATACAAATTTTTGTACTATACATTTTTTGTAAAATTGTTATTAACAAACAGTTGAAACTATATTTAACAATCTTTGGTAAGCAATACCAGTGCACCAACTGATTATTCACCGGGCCTAATGATACACTAAGTCCCTGCTCCTTTCTAAAGATTTTCCAGGATACAGAAACAAATATTTTATTTTACTACAATAGATGGTTCGGCAGATGTGGACCTAACACCGTGTCAGAATTTTTACACTGTAGTCGCAGGAGTCTCCTCCGGATCCAGGAAATCCATCCCAACTTCAAGCAACGCTTCTCTAAAGGAATTTCACTAGAAGTCTTTAATCACTTGACCAAAGGTTCAGGCCGAATCGTAATTCATCATGCGGCATGTGGAAGGAGTAACTTGTTGGAAAAGCGAACAGTATTACTGAACTATTACGGAAATATAGTAATGGCATAACCGGTAAAAGCTATACACAGGAAAGCTTATCTTGATAACTATTTACACAAAGATTCCTAATTCCACAAATTAAGTTAAGAAAATGGGCTTACCAGCCTACCTACCAGCAAGGAATTTACCAGCGAATGTTAAAATGGAAGCCTAATGTAATTACCGGGGTGAGTTAAAAAGTTGAATACGAGGGACGTAGTGTCATCTGCGCAATGTACCAGCGATTTCTCAGGTGACTGAAAGCCGTTACAATACACGACGGAATCATAACATTCAGGTAAAGAGGTTAAGACAAGGACGGTATTGTCCAAATTTCTAATGTGTCATTGTTAGTAATTGCAACCACGCAGTACTGTAGGTTGAATAGATGAATGTATGGAGTATCAGACCTTCCAACAAGATAGCTTTTGCACTGCTCGTTGGTAGATGTGGGACGCAATTAAAAACGTATAACTGAATACAGAATGCAAAAGTGGATTCCAAAATAGATGAAATAAGCCCAAATGCGCTGGTCAATTATCTGATTCAATTTCAATTGTATTAGACACTTTCAGGTAAGTCATGTAGGCAAGTAATCTCTTCCAACAAGCTTTGATAGCGACAGATTTTGCCGAATATTTAGCTTGCTTTGTCAATGGTAAAGCATTTATTAATTCAGACAACTAGAAAATGCATAAGGACCTATAGATAAGGTAAATCCGCGTTAGATGATTGCACATATGTTCAAGAAGAACGGTGCGCATATATTATTACACAACCTAAATACCGGTTGAGCGAATGAATTGTTTAGCGTTTATGCCCATACATTGCTTAGGAGTCTTTTCTCAGGTCATATGTAGCGATTATGCGAAGCCTAGAATATGTAGTCACAAGAGACTGGGTAGAAAACTGTGGACTAGTAAACCTATAATATTTGCATTATCTGGGCAGAGGAACTAGAAAGTACATTCCAGTTACCGTTGTGTTTCAATTCAGCTTATGAAAGTTATGAAAAATGGCAGACCCTATAAGTCGTGCGGCGGCTTGCGAAGACGGTACCTGCTGACAGTTTGCTAAGCACCGGCTATTATTGGTGAGCTACGATATGCCAATAGTGCGTAGTAAAACTTACAGCGTTTCATCAAACGGGTGCTCACAGATGATCTGGGTAAACTGCTGTAAGGCGAAAGTGCAGATTTGGCAATTTGGATGTCATGTCTGCATAGGCACTACAGTTTTACTGAATATTGTTTGTTGACATCGTACGTGTAACAATTTCATCCGGCGTTACTAGAGATTAGGCTTGATTAACCGATTGAACTCAAACAAGACTAGATTTATGTTTACATTTCATACATATTGCTCACCACTTTTGTGTGTGCATTAATTAATCAAAAACTCAGCAACACAGTAGTCCACATCCATATGTAAAGTAAAGGGCTTGGAATTGCAAACAATTGGGTGAGTATCCAGTAGATTTTCTACGCATTGATTGACACAAGTGATACCACCGAATCGTTCGCAGATGAATAAATGCAAGAATATTTTAACTTTTTTCACTTGGGGTACAGCATCCCCACTGATTGGTTGGACGCAGCAGGTTCAATAGTCTATCCGCCCTACTTACAGTGAGCTGATGGACTGTGGCTTACTCTGGTTCCCCAGATGGGGTTTCATCATCCAACCACACTCCTGCAGGCGGGAGGAACGGCTCAGGCAACCATTCGTTCCACTTGGTCGGTACCTCCTTTGCTCAAAGACAGCTTCATTCGTAAAATAGTTACAGCTTTTGTAAGATTCACAAAGCATTATGTATTAAAACCATTCGCGTAGGTTCCCCTCCACCGCTATACTTTCTGAACAGGCAGGATTCTTTCAAATTTAGCTGCAAAAATTTGTGCTTACAGCATGACTGAAGCTACTCAAGCGTCTCACTTACCGCAACTAGGCGGTCGCTGTGTTCCTCGACTTGAAAATATATATGTATTTCAGCTCATCGCTTTTTTCCCTAGACAGGCCGGATGGCCCTTAATATGCCGTGTAACCCGCCACCACATATCGATTAATGGTCTAAGCGAAAGCAGCTGGGGCTCATCAAGGCCATCCCATTCCCCACCGTTCTTTTAGTAACGTCATTTACTCAGTCACGGTTCAGTAGCTTGTTAACACTAACGATGCATATGCTGGGGTACTGCCAGGAATAAACCCTGGATTAAAGTATGGAGATGTCATCATTCTAGACGGAATAGTTAGGCATGAACAAGAGTTCTGGTATGGTTTCATATTATGCAATTCGCTTTAAACTAGAGACATAACCTGATGCTTCTGAACAACATCATTCACCAAAACCTCCACTGCTATTTGCCTTCCCTAGAACTACAACATAGTTCGAAAGAGTGATACACAATAAGGAGTTTACCCTGAGTGTACCCAGATGTAGGGTGAATTTACGGTCTAACTTTTTCCGTATCCGATATGCTGTCCTTTTTAATAAGCTCCCAGTCTTAATCAGATCGTGGGAGAGCGCAACGGCCTTTTGCGTTAAACTCACCAATTACCTAGATTTGAACACGATTATGACCCTGTTCTCTTGGGAGAGATCATTTGGTGATTTGTACCAAAAAGGGCCAGACAACACCTAATGATTAAAAATTTGTCATCCTGTGGGACACACCCTCTAGTGCTGTTACCAACCACTATTCCAACTAGTGCTCGTTGCATTGAAACACACCTGTGAGTTATTACAAACCCTTGAAACTGCACAAGCAATGAAAATTACAGAAATGTTTACCATTCATGAATGAGCATGAGATATTCTGTAAAATCTGAGCTATGCCAAATATGGCCACAGTTTCTCACTCGATGAGCAATATACCAGTTAATATTATTATTAGTAACATTATTGGTATTATTATAGGAAAGCATGCTGCTTGCTTAACTTGTGATCCTCAGCTATTCAAGGTAGCTAAAATTATATTACGCAGTTCAAAGTATACTGACGTCTCTGTGTATAGATACTTAAGAAATTATTATCTCGCATTTTTCATTATTGCGTGATATGCTCTCAGCAAAATCAAATGGGTGACTCGAGACTTTAATGCGGATGATGCACATTTCAATGCCCCTACAAACGGTGCACACAAAATTAATAGTAGCATCTGTCATCACCTACGGGACCCGGATATTAAAATTTGAATAAAGCGGGCTCTCTCAGGAATAAGACTATGCTGATATACGCACACTATTCTCGTCCAAGTATGGCAGGGTTACCGCAGTGATAGAGCGACATGAAGATTTCGCATCAGGATCGGTAGGTTCATTTCGATGAACCAACGCAAAGCAATACGTTAGCGTGAGGATTTGCGCAAGTTTCTTTTTTACACAAGCTCTTCGATTAGTGACAAAATTGTTGATTTCTGCCTGACAATGAAACGGTGTAAGCCACTGCGTAATTCAGCTCTATCTGACTTCCGTGTTGGGATCCACATGAACCACACTACAAGCTTGATAACGTCCTGCACCTGTGAGGCTTTTAGGGCATTTTCCAAGCCGAAATTATGTTTACATTTTAAATTTTACTATGCTATCTATCTGATGTCATATGTTGCGATGAGCTTGATTGGAAGTCGCAATGCGATTGGTTCAATGCCATCTGTTTCTCCTTGTATGTTGGCTGTATTGCTCACTAGAAATTTCAAAGCATTCAACGCATCAGTCAGCTGCTGGTCATAGACCAGAGCACTGAACTCGTTGCCATGGATGAAGTTCAGCCTAGGCTATGCTTCTTTTCGGAATAAGTTTTGCCTAACAGTGCAACGCCATCAGAAGAGAACTGAATTTAGTAACTGTGTTGTGCCCCACAAACTTCCACAACATCACTTAAGACTGCTTGGCTTTTGAAACCTTGATCCTTTCTATCAATAAACTGTTAAGAGCTCCTGAACAATGGATAGTTGTTTGTAATGGATCGAAAGGCGAGTGAATTACAAACCCGTAGGATGACTTTTGTGAAGATTATTAATCAAAAGGAAAATATTAAGGGAAAAGAAGAGATATGCAAGTCTTTTGTGACCGGCCAAGCTATTCACATGAATACGAATGCCGGTTTCCTTGCAGCACATTGCGAGCATTATACCGCTGAATGCACGTGGGATGGCGTATAGTCCTTGCGTACAGGCTGTGACAAAAGTGGTGTAACATGGGTGGGCATTCCATGTTCGAGAAACAGGTAGTGAGGAAACAGCTCGTCGGCTGTCAAGTCGACTTCAATACGTGGCCACTTTGAGCTTGTGGACGCTCAGGCTTGTATTGTGGCTGAGCTACCACACATAGTGATGTGCATGATTGGGATCCACAACTATTAGGTAAACCCTGGTGAGGTCTCCTGGCTGACGTTTATTTTCACCTCTGCAGAAGCCGAAGTTTTGCAGTCTACATTGAAAATGGTGGAAATGTCCCCTTATGAGTTCGGCCACACTACTTTGTGGAGCTACATTAGCAGCGATATTGCGTCTGCGTCCGGGACGCCACGCTTGGATAGCACATTCTACATGAATCTGCACGTAGGTGCTCAGCGTCTGCGATAAGGTGGATGGTTCGAACTTCCCGAACACACTCCGTAGGAGGTCAAAACGCTAATTGACTCTGCTCAATACCGTTCTGCTTGTTACCAGGAGCCAACATTAGCTGCACATTTACCCCGAGATTAATTTCCCAGGAAGCATGTGAAACTGCTGACCCCCAAATCGCTGATGGCCTGTGCTTAGCAGCTTGCATTTCGCTAGGTTGAATTATGTCGCGTTGAGTACATACAGATATGCTCCATTGACATCGTTGCTTTATCATGTGATCGTCCGGTGTAATAATGTCATGCTACATCTTGACATCCGCTGCAATTGAAAAAAGTTCAAATGAATTACACTAGCAATATGGTTTGTAAAGGAATAAGGTGGTCTCAGTTTTAAGCTTTTGTTACACCACACCGAATTTCAATCGGGTCGGAAATGGCACCACGAACCCTGAAATAACTGACGTTGAATGAGGAAGTTGCCTATCCAACTTAGAGCAGGACGATAGATTTCAGATTCAAAGCTTGTGAAGGAGATCGCTGTATTCTATGCAATGAAAAGTTCTTGAGAAGTTCAGTTAGTTATGTCGAGCGCAGGTTCGTGTGATATCCATATCGAAACCCTCCAAATCGAATCCCACTTTAACATCTACTGGTTCCGTCCAACTTGCTCGAACTAGAAGAAGTTTATAGTGTTGGACTAATTTTGCGAGAATATATGGTGCTCCGACATTAAAACGTTGCCTCTCTCAAGGCTTTCCAATTAAGCTCCCGTGAAAGTACTTTTCATTATTGTAGATAGCACTGGGCTTTGAGTATGCATAACGTGGTGCAACCTTTCACTCACTTTCTGGGAGGTTTATGGGGTATGAAAATCCTCAGCTCTCGAGGCAACAAGTTACGAGATACGTAGTTGAACTTGGCTGGGTTAACATGCTAGTTTTTATCGAGCCGTCAAGCCACATATTTGCAAAAAATTATCGCTTCTGTTTTCCATATTCCCGTAGACAGTTACCCGGCATGGTGGTCCAAAAACTTATATTGCAACAAACCGTTCCATGAAGTGTAGAAAAATTCTCAAGTCTGCGGACCAACCTTTACAACCATGTGTGAGTTATAAGGAAGAAAACAGGCAAAGTGCAACTTTGTGAATACACAGTTGGGACCAACTTCATTTATACCCCCTTTAAATTTCAGAAGTCCGTAGTTAGATGTCGATTCAAATTGATACATCAACACCCTTACACTCTTCGTTTCTCTCGCAGCCATCGTATTTGTTTGGCTGTTTTACATGTTTACAAAGAATCTCTGGGATTCTCTACTCGTTTGCTTGAAATTCGCAGTATTGTAAGTGTTGGTAAGTTACACTATTTCCCTTCCCTTAGCCATGATCTTACCTGTAAACTTTCGTAATTAACAAGCTTTTCAAGCTAGTAAATTGATCGTAAACGCTCACAACAGGCGTTGTGGCGGACTCAACTCTGCTCGTTACATGCCATAAGCGTGTATCGCGCTCAAGTAGCGGATAATCCCTAATGGGTAACCGGTTGAGGGCAGAGATGGCTGCTGAAAATACCGCGTTTTTGCTCTTTCACCATTACATCCTGTTAGTTTGTTGGTAGCATCGTAAATACCGTGGAAGAGTATTGTAACCAAAAATTAGTTATTAGGATACCAGAAATAACTTATTTAATTCATGACGTTGCGTCGGTTGTTTAAATCAATGGCAGATATAACTGGGACTCCAAGAGGTAAAACCGCTAACGATAATGCCGCATAACTTTTCAATGTACCGAGCTCTAATTTGTGTAGTGAAGCAGAAACGTCACCTGTTTTTGATATTTTCTTATGCACCCTCTGACCTTGCTGCAGAGTGCTAAATAATTTTATCAGCCATATTTCCAAAATCTTGTAGTTGATAAATGGTGATCACTCGCACTGAAAATATGTTGCTAACCATTCTATAAAGCTAGATGAAATCTTGCATTTTTAAGCGGTTTAAATTATCCACTCCCTTCAATCATGCGCGCGGCGTTTGTGCAAATGTTCTTATACGTATTCACAGACGCTGAGTATATTCTGAGTAACAAATACTGATGTTCAATCAGTACAAAAATTCCTACATTTCTCATGGTCTAAACTGGAATAATATTAATGCCGTGCAAGCATCCACGCAAGCGCGAGTAGCAGTAAAGTGTAGGCGTGACGCTGTTCCACCCGCGACAGCTCAACCAATTTGTTCAGTGGTCTAATCTTGTTTAATACGTTGCTGCTACGACGTCGTCCGGCTCGCAAGGCTAAAGTCTCATCTAACAATTGACTACTTTCTGGCCGATGGAAGTATGTGGTTTATTCGTTGTGTTTGAATCCCGCGGACTTCGCTATGTTGGTTAAAACAATTTGGATCGAGATAAACAGTGTCCAGGATAATAAAGGTGCAAAAGAGGAATAGTGCGTCGTTTGCTGAAATGAAATGATACCAAGTGTATCTGATCAGTTCAGCTCTAAGCTTATTATCTTGTAGTTAACCAGTGACTTAGTAAGCAGCTTCAACTTCACATTTCTGCGCGAAACACTGGACAATGACGATGACCCAGCCTACCAAGGGTGCCTCTCCGAAACCATGTTCATGCTACCGATAAAGTGCGGGGTTTGAAATTATAGCTGTGTGGATATTACCAATCATTCAGACGGATGAAAAGGGTAAACTGCTTATTTTCCTTAAGTGAGCAAAGAAAAGTGTTTAGAAGCGCCTACTTCAGAGCATGACGCATTTGTTTGGGTGTCCACCGACAGCAAGGAAACGTTTCCACCAAAACATTAAATTCGGAGCCTACAGCAAGTGTTTGCATGTCATAGTTTTTTTTGTACATTTGATGTTTACTTTTACAATAGACAAAAGAATGCCCACTCGTAATCGCAAACAACGGTGCACCAACCCCCTTCACATGTGGCCGATTATGCAGTGTGAATACGCATTATGCAGCTGTTCATAAAGCTACACATATGCGACACATGCGTCAGTCCCCTGTAGTCCACTAGTTTTTGCTGTGACACAAAGTGTGTGGTTGCAGATTGTTTCATGCCTGTGAAGAGCGTTTCGGTGTTGCTCCTTACATCACTTCACTCCACGACGCGTTTCGCCCTTCCTTTTACTCGTCAGGTGGAGGTAGCACGAGTTGGGAGTAGGACTCGGCGCAAAGTGCTCGGCGGCTATTGCTATGATTATCCGGCCATTAAGCTCCGCGATTGGCACATGGCACACAGGCTGAATTCAAAGTTTACCCTAGTCACAACTGTGACTTCGTGTAGAAATCGAACACTCCTGGTGAGTAAACCAAAACCAGGTAATCACGCTTGTGCGCTTCCATGATCGACCAAGTTTCCATGGTAGTTACAGAAATCAGCATGAAGCTTGCAGAGGTCAAGTTTACCAATTCTCCAGTTAGCTAAAGACTATCCTTCACCGCAGTTACATTGAAAGCGTACGCCTTTAATCGTCGCTTTATGGCAATGAGTTTACACCAACTACATAAAACAACCACTGTTTGTTCCTGTGAATTTGTCCTTCACTTGACCATGCGTAAATTATATGACGCGTTTTTAATCCTGGAGCCACTTTACTTGTTAACTCATTTTATGTAACTGACAATTAATCTCATCCCACCTAGGTTAATATCAAAGTATGAAAAACAAGCAGATATGAGATTTTGTACCAAAAACTTTATTTGCAGTTTACCTAACGACCTAATGACATCTTTCTTTTATTCACAGAGGGATTTGTTTTTCAGTAAAACGCTCAAAACACTGAAAGACACAGGTTAGTATGCAGCATGAAATTGCTGCGCTTTTGTCCACATTGGCATTTGCGTTCAACTGAGTACAACAGTATCACAGCGTTAACAACTTGACGTCAATAATCACGTGGCACTCACTGCGTAGTGGTATTTGGACGGATAATATTAATGGCCTCATTAATTTCTAAACATCGTTGCACTTGCAGCCCGATCTAACAACTTACAGATTAAGTGGTGTGAATCGATCTCTATGTAACATAAGCTGGCATTCGTTACAGTTGACAGTGATGAGTAACAAGCGTTTTAATTGAAAATACGGTTTCTCCAGTGAATTCGTTTTCATATCTAGAGTATCAGGCAATATAGGGGATTCGCTGTGAATCTAGAATAGTATAATAAATAAAATGGAACTTTCTGGAACATTTTTCCACATAGTAAGTCCCTTATGTGAATAGGGTTCATATCACCGAAATCTTAGCAAATATCCATTGGCATACGACACATGATTTATCAAGTAAAGTTAAAAATGCTATATATTTTTTCACACGTATGTGCCGCACTACTTAAAATAGGCTTTTATTCTACAGAAACTGCGGCACAGGTTTAACGAACGTCAAAATGTGTAACCCAATAGCCGAATTGAAATACCCGGTGTACCAATTGCTCCGCTGCGCTGTAACTCCTAGTGCGTCAGCTTTTAAATGGGTAGTTACCGCTTGTTATCTCCTTAAGTCGTCCACTGTTCGCTACACAAATTTTGTGAGTTGCGGTGAATAGATATGCATGAACGGTTAGTCCAGTTTTCAACGGAATTATTTTCCTAACCCGTGAGCCTTTCATGAGCCTTTCATTGAGATGGGCTTTGATTCAATCCGATGGGTAGTGTGGTGGAAGGCTGGATATTAATTAGGCAAAAACATTAGTTAATTTATAGCTTACAGCAGAAGGTCTTGAGTAAAATACACCACCACACATGCGGCAAGTTGCCAGATGGCGGTTTCATGGAATTGGAATTATTCAGTCGTCTTATCCCCAGTCTCTTCGTGGACCGAAAACATAAACTGTCGTCTCGTGCAAAGTACCTCAGTAGCTAGTAGCTTATTCCAATAAGTGAAATATGACAGCAGCTTACATTCAGGAATTATAAGCTAAGCTAAATAAAGTGTTACACATAATACAATGCCAAGTAAGTTAGAAAAGTTGCAAACGAGAGCGCTGGTAGGTGAAGTCATTGATTCCATCTATCCTGACAAGAATTATGGTTTCGTTGTCCTTCACCTTCTCACTTTCAATGTATCGGGAACATTATCTGACATCACCAAATCAGTAGCTCTTTATCTTCGTGGATATCAACAGAAAATATCCTACCCTGTAGAATAACTTTGCATGGGCCCAAGATTTGTAGCAAAACCTACATATGACAGCACGTATACTACACTTTAAATGTCAAACATTAATGGCGTTCCTATCAAACATTCCCAGCTGAAACACACACATGTCGATGAAACGGTGACAGTTGACACACACATCTGCATATGATTTGCGAGCAGCTTTGGAAAATCATATTTGCTTGTAATCCAAAGTAAGGCCAAACCATTTGCGATTTTACCTTCGCTCTATTACTAGCACCGGAACCATCCGGCGCAAATAATTTACAAACTAGTTACGCCATTCTAATGTTATCCGAAAAACGACTTGGTTTGTCTAATAAAATAGGTTACATGATGGTGAAGCCAATTACTTTAACTGTAATCCTTTTCTCTCCTACAGATGACCAACCATCCACTTACAACTGCGCTTGCTACACAAATAGGTTCGCAAAGGCTGCAAAGCTCCCCGTAATGAACTGCCCCATAAAAATGTTATTTACCTACAGAAATCAGCATAAACATGGATCCATGTATAATCAGAAGATACCTCAATTACATCTTCTGACAGCAATGCCAACCCCGTACCAATACGAGGAAGATGTGTACCTAACTGAACCAGTCACTTAAGCATGAATTCTCCCAAGAAAGCCACTCTTTCCTTCCCGAGCATAATTACAAGGCACCGTCTAATCAGTGGATCAAAAATTATCACACTTATTCCACAAAAAGCTGTCTGACTTTTTTCTCCAAAATAGCAGGAACGGTACCAAATGAAATATTTGCTCAGCTCCAGTCAGCCGCGATGATGCCGCTGACAGTGTCATCCATACATTCCGGTTTATGGCCAATGCATTTGCCTTAAAAGCATTTTCTGAACCACAACGTCATGGGAGTTTGGCAATGTTATATTTTTAGTTACCCCACATTTTCATTTGAGAGGCTCTTTCATCTGCATCCATTAATTGCAGCAGAATTGCACGGTTTCTTCACTCAAGCCAGGTTATTTTCTAGTTTCCATAGCTACACGCTGCTATGACGTATACCAATCATTTCGAGATTTTCCGAAGATCCTTAATGTTCTTACAGGTTCATAAAACTCATTGAGAGGTTGAAGAAAATAAACGTATCTCTCGGCAACCGCACTGAATAGACAGAAAATTTTCTGGAATTAAATTTATTAGATGGATAACGGCTCTTGGCTGTGTGCAAAATAGATAGTATAGGTCTAGCAACAAACATCTGCTCGGTTTGAACGTGCATATGTCCACTAACTCTTTCTAACAACAAAAATTAGCTCAGTCTGCTTGTTAAACACAGCGTG
Organism: Dicrocoelium dendriticum; assembly: GCA_944474145.2. Lineage (NCBI taxonomy): Eukaryota > Metazoa > Platyhelminthes > Trematoda > Plagiorchiida > Dicrocoeliidae > Dicrocoelium > Dicrocoelium dendriticum. The sequence continues at coordinate 114,639,031 of OX104065.1, forward strand.
TTCTGACGTTGGTTGTCATGCGATGTTTGAAGCGCTAATTTGTAGTGTCGATAAATGAATTAGGGTCGTGAGGCGTTGTTTTATCTGTGAAGCTCCGCAATTCGATTACAAACATTTAACAACCAGTCAAAGTGGTATTTTCTTTGCACAGTAACTAGTACATTTATTTTACGGTAGTGGGCTCTGGGTGAATTCGGGGGTGGATGCTATCAAATGAGTAGCTAATTGTGATATGCACTTTAGCCATCCTCATTTAAGTTCCACATCGTTTGGCTGTCAAGTATTTTACTCGGGAATATTCCAAAGTTATCATTAATTGCTTCAATTTGATATAGATCACTTCCGTCCTATTGACGCAAACTTCTTGTTAGCTGTGGGCGAAGCTACGGAGGTGGTTTGCTGTTCGCAATCGTCGCAAGACTGAGTTTAAAATCTATCGGATATTTTTCGTTCCACCAACACAAAAAACCACACTACCAAACAACCACAACCAAACACCAAAACACACCAACAAACAAATGTAAGTAACACAACCGGTAAAGAATAAGGATGATGTTTGATTTGTTTTGCGGAAACGTTCAGAATGCATATCCAGTCTGCCTGCAAGGCGGCTAAATATTTATTTTAAAGAAGTTACCTTGATTGATCAAAAACCGACTTGGCGTACTCTGGAACATCTCGGCGTCTTTTGTCTTCGATTTAAAATACATAAAAATGGTCCATATCTAGAGCGATGGTTGGGCTTGTCGTCCAAAGCCATTACCAAACTTACTTTATACAATAGTTCATCGTAATTTACTCCTAAGTACGCATGAGGTAGTACTAACCCACTGTGCCTATGTTGCTCAGCCATCGACGTAAGGCCAATCAGGTGTCTACTTTGGGCTTCATCTCATTCAAAATAGTAGTAAAATAGTAGGAACTACTACGCAGCGGCACGAATTATCGGTTGACGTAGATTCCATATGTAGACAGTTCAACAACTAAACCTTCTGAGCTTGAGAAATTTGCCACATATATAAATCATAACTTGTTTTAAACCACAGCTCTCATGTAGTTGAATACCATGGGGGAACTAAGCAAATGTGATAGATTACTTATGTCTTAAACGTCAAGTATGCATTTTTGCTTTTTCAACTAAAGCATAACACCAACTTATATATTTGTTTACTGCCATATATTCATTGTCAGCTACAGGGAAAATACTGAATAGATAAGAAGCATAGAAAAATCCACATCTTCTGAATTTCGATTATTCATTAATTCTCGGGTCAGGATATCGTTGCAAAGCTATGGAAACTACCAGCATTCGAAGGGAGTCGAACACGGCAAACAGATCATTTCTACCAACAGCTTTTTCTGCTTGACCCTAAACCTTGACAGTGCGTAGCATTCTTGGCATAAAATAGACATTCTTGAATCAAACTAAAAGCCGGAATGCTGTAAAAACTTTTTCGCATTGAACTGGTTTACCCTGTGGTAGAAGCGTCTGGAGAGTAGGCACACGGTCACAGGTATTATTCTAACATGGTGCCATCAATATTATGAAGCTCTAGACTGGAGATGCCAATAAATCCCCGGAACACAATCTGAGTTCAGCTTATAACTCAACCTTCATTACAAGGTCACACTTGTTTGCAGCTCAAATATAAATGAATTTGTAACCATGTGCATTTGAGTGCATTAAGTTTACATGCAGGATTTCGAAGATCAATTTAATAAGGCCCCAAAAGTGAAAGTGATCCTCACGTGCTCGGTAGCACAAAATCCGTTGCTGACCATACCGGATAGCAGATCCCTGCTTGCGGTGACACGACTGGTAATCCCCATGGAAACATTACCGGACTCTAAAGGTAACTCTATTAGGACACTGGCTTCGATCATCGATTTAGTCGCATGTGAATCAGTGGTGGCAACATAAGTTTGTGAACACTATGCACCGAGTTTGGACGACTTGCAGCACGAGAAAGTGTGGCTGCCTCCAAGCGGCCTCAGTTATTGGTAGGAACTTTCATACTCAGAAATAACTCGTGGATACAAAATCAGGTCGAAACTGTGGCTATGGATTTCGCTCAATTTCAGTAGACAAAAAGGAAACAAGGCCACAGCAAGTAGTATGCCTATGCAGAAGACCATTATTGTGGTAAGTTCCGGACTCCAGTTAGTCTAGGTCAAAGTTGAGACTAATACTGTATTTTCGAGCAAGTAGGAAATTTGCTGTACAACACCAATGAATTATGAAAAAGCAAAAACCGTTAATTGAGGATTGTCGGCGGTAGTGTTTGATCAATGAATGTGTTATCCATGTTTGGTTAGAAATTCGTATTCGCTTCATTAGTTCCGATTATATAATGCATATTATTGTATTGTATGTGCACCCTTTCACAAAAGCACAGGTGTCCGAAATAATTGTCGATACGCATTTTGTGATCAGTTCATCTCTCGTCAATTGCACTGATGCCGTTCGAGTGAAGTATCGATCATTACGTTGGCTTAACAGTCCATAAGTTTCGAACTGTCACCGCGTGTCATGTTTAACACCACTCTCTTGCTGCTCTGGCTACTTTACGTCATTCCTCAGATGTTAACATGCGATAGAATTTTATGCTGTGGTCCTAATTAGAGCCATTAGCTGAAATGTGGTGCATGGCATTCATCGCTATTTATAAAATAGCATGCTTGACGTCAACTCTGCTCCCCCAAATCAGTTCAGAGTTTTGAATGCCTTGATGGAGGATTCTGACACTCGTTGTTAGTGCAGTAAGAAGACAGAGGTTGCGATATGTTAACATTTCGATTGCTCTCGTCAGTCGCAACGCAATACAGGCAGAAAAGCACGCAATATATAGGATCCACGCTTAGTAACATAGATAAGCAGATAAAAATGATGGGAATGACGTAATCAGATCTCAGACAATATAATTGATTGTCCCAGTTGCTTCTGGGCACAGAGCATGTGACACTTCAACCTTATCAGTAGCGCCTCGCCAATTGCCAATAACGTCGGGTTCCTGTTGCGCAATAGCACCTTGAATGAATCGATTGGGTTCCCCTGGTGACGAGTCAGCATGAGGTGTTTGGTGATAGACAAGGCAGGGTTCCGGTTCATTCTTTGGTTCGCTCTGCCTTGGTTAGACAGCAACTGCCTTAGCCACTATTGGAAGTGTTCCGCCACCCTTTGAGCCAGTCGGCGACCAGTCTTGCCTATGTAAATGTCACCGCAACTGCAAGTGAACTGGTAGATGATGACAGAGGCCGAACTGCCTGACGCGCTGCTGGAACGGATGTGGAGAGGAATCCTTCGTGTAGTGTGAATAAGTCGCAGTTGGGCGGTAGAGTAGGTGCGCATTAGAGCGGACCTGAGCTTCTGACGAACTTCATTTGCGAAGTGATCCACCTTGAAGGGTAAGAAAAGATAAACATCCTTCTTCGCAGTTTTTACGGGCATCTTCTCCTTGGGGGGACTGCTATGGGTCTGAATGAATTTCTCTGGATACCCACTGGCTAGCAAATTCCAGTATAAAACTCTCCTTCAGCTTTGAGCAGTTCCGGAATGCAAATCCTCCTGGCCCTGTAGAAGAGAGCTTTTACAAAGCCGCGTTTGTATGCAACTGGGGCGAAGCTGGAAAAATGTAGGTATGGTCCTTCCTAAGTCGCTTTTCTGTACACCGTGTGCTGCAATGTGCCATCGGTCCTTCTCTTGATGAGCACGTCAAGAAACGGCAGTCTGTCCTCTTGTTCCTTCTCCTGTGATACAGAAAGGTTCGGGTGAATTGAGTTCAGGAGGGCAGCATAACGATCAAAATGTTTACCATTAGTGAAGATGAGAATATCATCTACATAACGTTTGCAAAACTTGGCTTCACCTATAGAGGCAGCAACTTTCTTTTCAATCATACACAAGAAGATATCTGCCAGAACTGGTCCCAAAGGACTGCCCATAGCGACGCCGTCAATCTGTTTGTATGCCGTCCCTTCAAACTCAACTCGCACATTCTCAGTGCACTCCAATATCAAGTCTCCCAGGAACTCAAGAGAACGGCCCACAGTGAGGTTCCGACTCAAAAGAAATTGGCATAGGTCGTCGACCGTTTCACGTAGGGGCATTTTCGTGAACAGCGATTTCACGTCTAGGGAATACATGAGCTCCGCGTCAAGTGTTGTTGTTCCAGTATATTCACTAATTCAAAGGATTACAAACAATGCGTGCACTAGAGCTTACGCACGGGTTCTAAGAGCTTTGCCAACAACCGGGATACTTTGTGGCAGGATAACTTATTCATACACATTAATGGGCGTAGTGGAATTCCCGCCCAGTGCAGCTTCGACGCACCCCTCATTCTTGGTGTTTCAGTCCCAGTTGGTTTTAGCTGCCGATATTGTGACTCGGAGATATAACCATGAAGCAAAGGAATGTGTAGATGTCTTGTAATTTGTTTCTCCATTAAGATATTGTTGTCCAGCGTCTTGTCGATACGACACTTGCGTCCATCTCCGAGAATCTACTCCATTTTTGCGGTTTAACCAGCTTTGTTTATTATTACCACACCCGTGCCTTTATCCGGTTGCAGGAAAATTACATACTTTATTTTCTACAGCTCCTTGATTGCAACATAGTGTTCCGACTTCAAGCAACACCTCTGACTGATAGGCGCGTTCCGGAACTAGTGTGAGGTATCCACTAATTTTGCCCGAAACCATCCTGCATCATCCGTTGATTTCGATGATAGGTTGCTTAGTTGACCGTACAGATATTCGAAATTAATCTGTGTGGATCCTGGCTACATTCTTCGGCGGTATTCGGTATTTCAATCCCAGCAAAAGAACCTCCAACTGTTCTCTCGTGAACCGAGCTGTTGGCAGATTGTACACATGCTTCTGGCCATCGGTAGGGAAAAGAATGTTGGCCGCCCTCACAAGGGTACCTTGAAGGCCGCGCAGTGTCTTCGTTTTAGTGCGCTGGAGAGGCGTACCGACTGACGAGAGCAATCGAAATGTTAACATATCGCAACCTATGTCTTCTTACTGTGTTAATGAAGTGGCTGAAGGGGACTCAGTGTTTCAAGTATCTTAAAAGAAGACTCCCTGCCGACGTTGTGAGGTCATTGGATCAATTGTTGTCATTGCGCTGCAAGATCACGGTGGAACGCATACGGGTTAAAGTTTATCAAGAATGTATCCAGTCAGGTAGATTACCAACGCAACCTAATAATGCATTGCCTACGTTTTCCAAGTAGCCCATCCTTACGTCAGCAATGCTCGCTTCCATGACTTTGGAAAGCGCAGAGAGAAGTGTTACCGGATGGCAATTTGTAGGATCAGACGGACTTCTCTGAGAGATTCCGGCAAGTGGCTGGGATAGGTGTATGGCTGCTGCCTGCAATGCTTTAGGGTGAAGGCTATCCAAGGATAGTGGCTTTTTCAGAACCACCTTTGCTATGAATTTGCTGTTGAGTAACACGGTATACGGTTTGAGGCTAGTACCCCTTGGAAAGTAGGCCAGTACTGGGCAATGAGGGGTTGTCTGCCATTTTTGTTGTGTGTGTATACCCACCAATCGTACTGAGTGGTGCGATTCCACGCTGCAACTTTCGAAGTGCATTCAAGTGTCAGTAAATAAGGCTGTGCTTTGAACGGAATTGTTTTGCTAGCTCCAGTCGGTGTGATAACTCGTTTGCACGAACCAAATATATATATTACTTGCTCAGTGCTACGTAGGCTGTCTCATGCTCCGTGTCAGGATTGTTTATGTGAAGGCGCCATGTGTTCTCCCAAGGTAATAACGCTTCATATTTCGTTTCTGATTAATAATGTTGGTTTCATGTGATGTTGGATGATTTTTGCTCCGATGCTTCAGTGACTAGTGATGTGGTTTTCAGCTGTTTCTTCCAGACCATCTCAAGGGTGCACTCAGTCATGTATGTCCAACTGGCATGCTAAAAGCACACGACGAAAGGCTACGATCACAGAATTGTGTGCTTTGATTTCATTCTCTACGACCAATACACCGATGCACAGCCCGAATACGAAGCAACAGGCTGCTAGTGAGGGAGTTCCAGTACGAAAGCGCTATTCCAACCTTACCTCAAATTGCAGAGACGTGCACAACCGCATCGTACCTAAAAAGAAATATTCATAACTTACGAAATACAGTAACTGAAAGAATATATTTTTGACGTTAAGGATTACTCGCCGTTTGTTGAATTGTCAGTGTTGTCTTCCTCGTCGATTCTCATGGGGGTACCAATCTCATCGCAACCTTTGCATTTGTGCATTTCGGGAATCTGCGAACTGCGTTTCCATGTATTGGGATGTGCCCCAGAGGACGTGATCACCTCGCAGGCTAGCGACTGTCAGTGACAGTGAGAGATTGTTGGTGCTATATCCCAGTTAGATTGCAAATTATGTAGCCCGGAGAAATCCCCTCATAGCTCAGTGGCTTAAGCTGCTGGCAACTTGGCATCTTCGTCTAGTGGTCATGGGTGCGATCCCCAGTATTGAACCTAGGGTATGGGCACCACTGCCGTGCCCCGATAGGGCGAAGCTCATCTGGTACTTTTTCGCACGAGGCTGCGCAATGTAGCTTGTTAACAGCAGAATGAATTCCTCGGAAATACATTAAAATTCCTGCTACGTACGAGTAATATAAGACGCAAATATAATTCTGCCATTAATTTTCTTTACAAAGATCTATAGTACTCATAAGTAGCAGGATTTTACAAAGATCTGTACGTCGCGTCATTCTACAAATGTATGTATGGAAATACTTTGACGACTTGCATCAGGTCATCTTAATTCTCTGTCAACTGCAACTGAGCACTTTCTTAACTCTCCTTCGACTATATGAACTTCTCGCAAAGTACGCAAGCTAAACTGCGCTATGAACCCGAAGCCTACTGTATCCAAGGAGGCTAGATTTTCACCTGCGGCATTCTGTGACATTGGAAAAAGAATAGTTGGTGAATTACACAAAGTGACCTCCTTCAAACACGACGACGAAATGAACGCATCAAAGATAATTCTGTATGATAGAACTACGAAACAATTTAAAGAAGTCCGTTAAACAAGCAAAAGTAAGTGTTAACTAACATTTGTCTTTAATAATTCCGCTTCAGGCTAGTAGTTAAATACTAGTTACGTTAGCGAGATAAACTACAAAGGTCGGTTAACTCGGGTGAAGTCCTTTTAGAGTGGGTCAGTTACCATTATTAATCCGTTGAAGATCGGATGCTTTAAACGATCCAATTGAGTACAAATCACTATTCGAGCGGACCAGGGCAGTTGTAAAGCCTCAGCAAATCATTTCTGAGCTCACATGTACGGTTCGTGCAGCCGACTTGCGAAAGCATCAGCAGGTCATTTTATCCGTCAGCGCAAATAACTTAATCGATCATCCGGAGCCCTGTAGATAAGTTAAAATGCTTCGGCTGGATTAGGTTTGTGCACTGCATTGGCGAGTTCGGCGGCTATGGCTGAGTTACCTACCCTTCTGCATCCAGTCGCTAACCATGCCGGACAGTATGCAATTACTATCTCGGATAGTCTCCTAGTCGTAGGATCAACATCTTCTGTTCCACAGGAACAGGTAAATGAACAGATGCACATTGAGTTGTTGTGAACAGGTCTAATATACTTGAGCTTGAACTTCATTATCGGAGTGCTGGTAAAGTAGGTCTGTAATTTCGCTGCTGGGAACGTCCGTCTGATTTCCTGTGATAGACGGTGATTTATAATTTTGGTCACGTTTTACGATTTGTAAGGAAGTTGTCAAAAATTGCTTCTCTGCCGGAAGTTAAGATCACCGCGGTTTACTACCCCTGCTCCATATGTACTTTTTGAAATGAACTGGATATCTATTTTCCCGCAGATTCGTGCAGATTCGCCGTAGTTCCAAAACGGTTGTCAAATTGCGAAGCGCTGCTGATCACGGAAGTTCGTCTAGCGCCATGCGCAAAAATCTATTGACTCAGTCCGTTAAAATTTAGTGGTTCAGTTAATCTTGTTGAATTTCTATTCAATTTGGCTTTCTTACAAATACAAATTTTTACCTAATGTTTATATGGTATATTGAATGTCGAAAGAAAGCTAAATGTCCACATATCGCACAATTTGTCTTCTGCATAATTAAAGTGGTTGAAATTGACAATATTTTTAAGTGTCTCGGATGAATTCGACAGAGGTTGATCCCCTATAAAACCCGAGACCTCTTGAAAAACCTACTTGCATAATTCTCGTTAAGTCAGAGAAAATCATCGCAGGTACCTGTTTACCCATAAGGGACATTGACAGGAAGGTTACTGTTACCAGTACTTTGGGGGAAATTCATTGTGCAAATCACACAGTCCCCTTTCAGTGGATCAGTGATACATGGCGTCGCTTTATTAAGGTGAATAGAGTTGTTGTGTATGCCTGATATGGAATGTTGTCCATAATATGTGTTTTGGAGCATGCGCTTCGAAGATTGTCAATCCAAATAGAATGCAGTATGAATTCAACTGTTTGACTTGTAAGACCCGTGCTCTGGAATTTCTTTGACGGGTGGTGAAAAGCATGTGTTTTGTCATTCGGACGCAGTTACCCCTGAGTAAAGTAGGACGTAAGCATTGCTAACTACTAATGAGTGAAGAAACTGTATTTAAAACCAAGGAATATGAAGATGATGGATGCCGATCAAAGTTTGGTTTACTTTGTCTGGGTAGGCTCAATTTGCGTAAGTGATAGGAGTAATTAGTAGGAATGAAAAACAAAATTCGCAATAAAAGCCATGCGGTCATATGACTACAAGTCTAATGGATACTGTCATAAGGCCGATCAAATCGAAAACTTTGACTACGCCATTATAGTGATAGACTTATCTTTTCCGGCTAAATTACAAGGAGTATACGCTCCACCTGGAGCTAACCGGGTTTCCGAAATTCTCTTGCTTAATTGCCTAATCAAGGCAATGTTTTTGCAAACCGAAGCGCAAGTTAATATTTCAAAGCATTATGAAAACAGCGCTTTGCTACGCGTTAGCCGACCATCAGTTGCACTATGGAGCGTTTACCCATAATATATGGACAAAAGAAATTCTCGGCCAAGTGTCAAAAATAATCGGTGCAAAGTGCACGGACCGTCAGCAAGTCCGTCATGCTTAAACAGTTTTACTGAACTCTGCACTACTCATGCAAGATCAAGTCGCAACCATCCCAATACATCATGAAGGTTACTGTGTTGATTATTTGAAAGCACTCAGATGGCTAAACAGCCTCTTGTCTTTAACAGGAGAGCAGCCCCGTGGTAACTCAGTTGTTACTGGTTAGACCATGCTTTATCTCAGTGTTTGAAGGGAGTAGTTGGCCAACAGGAATAAATTCACCGTTAGCTAACCATTTGGCATCTCATTTCAATATCGTGGATGCTGTCATTTGCACTGGATGACAGTTTAGACGAGTTGTAAATTGTTTTACTTTTCTTTTAAACGGACTGCGTTCCAGTCAGTGTACGGCTTGAGTACTGAAACACTGGCTCACACACCAAAGTCATGTCGCTACCAGGGTGGTTACAAACGTTTAACTGTCAAGTGGCTTTGGGTTGATGTGCTGGTTTTCGTATCTATGAGTTAGTGAACATTATCCATCCGGCACTGTCAGTTCGAACAAGAGCACTGAGTTCAAACTCAGGCGTCATCGGTTCCAACCAGGAGAAGTAGTGCAACTCCAATTCACTAGCCCTGACTCCCATTTGCCTAACCATCGCATCTTGTCTACTTCTACAAAGTTTGGCTTCGGCTGTCTGTGTAACCTTCTAGCGCAGAACTACTCAAATGCTTTGGGTCCGTGGGCCCCATTTTAGCGGAACTTGGCAGCGTAGACTTCCAGACATAGTGTTAAGCACAGTACTAGGCTCGTTAAAATTAAAAAGATGTGCAGTGTCATAGAAAATTCGTTATTATACACTGGGTTATTGACAGTAAAAATGGCAACCTGTTGCATTTATTTAGAAAAACAACCTATATTAAGGTTTCTTTGTGGGGGGAAATGGTTTCTCATAAGCAGCGCTGCTTTGTTTGATGTTTGGTGTTATTAAGGAAATCTGCAATCTCCTATCTTAGAAGCTAACACTTGCAAAGAGAACTCTTTTCGGCAATTCACTTCAGGAAACTACAATTATAAGACAGATAAACGTACAGGTAAGCGAAGGCTGGGGATATGATTGGTTGAACGAAGTCGATCATGAGTCGCGCGAGCGCGAGCGGAGACGCACACACGCACAAAGTACAGACGCGTTGGCCGGCAGGTCTACAATGGTCACTCTCAGTCGTAACCGCCGTCCGACATTACGGCCACGGCAACGGTATAGACTGTATCAGTGATCTCAGTCTGCACAAATCCGGCTGTAGTATTCTGATTGCAATGGCTTCAGCGGTGGTCAACAAGCGCTTTCTGATTCCTTTAGGGTTGTGCCTCGATGCCGTGTAGACTACATTGAATGCGTCGTTAGACCGAATCTGATGGCCGGTACTAAGCGGATGTTCGTGGATTGAGCTGCGGAAATTCTTAACCATACCATGTTGCAAAGATGCAGGGCAGTGCTCCGCTATCCGTCTGGATAGACGCCCGGTCGTATGCCCGAGGTACCTTGCACCACAGGTGCAGGTAAATTGATTTAGAACAAATGATTCGGAGCGAGCCGGGATTCTACCTTTTAGGCGTTGCGTGACGAGCGGAACAGTTTCAGCAAATATATGAACTTTAGCGGCCGGATATGTCTTCCTTACCGCCACTGATAGTCTCCTATTCAGTAAGTTGAAAGCGATATCACTTTTGAAAGAAACTTAGAGGTAAACATCCTTCTTCCTTGCAGTCGGTATCGCGTCAATTTAATCAGAAACAGCGAAATGCTTTTTAAGGAACGTCGCAGGATACCCGTTGCTCTGCTGCGTCTTTTGAATAAACTCCAATTCCGCTTCTAGCGTTTCTGGACTGCGGATTCTTGCGGCCCAATAATGCAGACAACGCACGAGGTTTCTCTCTCAGTTAATGGGCACAAAACTAAGAAAGTGCTTGTACTGACCAACCCAGGTTGTTTTACGGAAGATTCTTCTCTCGGTTGAGCCATCGGTTCGACGTCGCAACAAAACATCCAAAAACGGAATTTCACCGTCTTTCTCCAGCTCAGAAGTGAATTTTACTGATGAATATACGTGGTTAAACTGGTCCAGGAACTAAGTGTGATCAACATAGGAATCACACACGATGAACGTCTCATCCATATACCGCCGATAGAGATGAAGGGAATTGATATGTTGCCGGATGAGGCCACGCTCAACTTTTACGAGGAGGAAATCGTCAAGTAGCGGCCCTAATGGCGACCCCATTGCAACTCCATCTATTTGTCTATAGTACTTTCCGTTGAATAAGAATTGCTTGTTAAAGGTACAGCGTAAGATTAGTTCTTTTATCGTTTGCACAGGGGTTGCAGTGGCAATGTTCTTATCAGCTAGGTTATCGCAAGTAAAGTTCACCGTTTCAAGCAAAGGAACATTTATGAAAAGGGATTCTGCGTCAAAGGAAAGCATCAATTTGTCTCTCACATTGAAATGTTCCAATTCTTTAACAAATTCAAAGGAACCACTCACAGTATGAACTGATAATGCTTTTCCTAGCGGCTCAAACAATCCTACAAGCCATTTAGCAGCTGAGTACACGGAGGAGCCAGACATATGGATGATCGGACGCAGTGACACGTTGGGCTTATGAAATTTCGGTAATCCGTAAAGGTGAAGTGAATGCGATCCACACGGGGCTAGCCTCTCCAACGTGCATGTATCAATGTATTTACTGCGTTTCAGCTCCTTCAGTGGTTTGATTAGTTTGGTTTCATCTTGTATCGTGCTGTCCTTTTGCATTGGATCAAGTCTGAATTTTGTCGTATCATGCAAAATGGCATGCATCTTCTTCATGTAGCCGGACCTCTATCAACACCCAACACGACCCTTTATCCGGCCGAGTTAGCACAATGTCAGGATTAGATGTTAATTCCTTTACAGCTTTCTGATGCTCACTAGTGATCAGCTTCGAAAATTGTGGCTTGTAGCTAAGGTACTGCTGAGAAAGGTGTACCAAAGTACTTTTTAAAGTGTCTTTGGCGAGGGCAGACGGGGAGTCAACCCAGTGAGTTGTTGCACTGAACTTTCGAAGTGCTTCTGGTTCAGCTTTATGCAAGTATGGTACGTCGTTTTTATAGGTGTTAGGTGGAAATGCGTTTTCGTGCACTTACTTTGTGACAACTTTTAGAGGCACTACTACAGTTTTCTTCGACATTACAGGGGCCACATTCCGTGTTATACACCAGAATTCGGGCAGCGACATTTGGTTAAACTTTTCCTAAAGCAAAGTCTTTGATATCAGGTGGGCGTTTTGCTCAAAGTTATGTGGTGTGATAGGAGGATGGTAGTTGGTAGATGGGTTCATGATCAATAAAACTTCCTTCAATTCTTCCTCATTTTTGCTCAGGAGATACTGAAACACGGTTTCTGCCAGATGTTCTATAAGCTGCACAATTTCTTCAGACAGATCCTTTGGGATATTAGTGCCTTATTATCTCTTCTAAAATGTCTTTTAATCCCGGAAAGCTAGCAAGAACAAAACCAACCAAAATGCCGGCTTACGTTCGAACTTTATCATTTGCTTTGAATATGGTCACTCATTTTTCCTTCTCTTCTAGATCTACGTCATATAATTTTGAGAAGATATCAAACAAATGCACAAATTTAGCCAAATGGATTCTCAGTCATCCGGAAATGTACATAAAAATGTTGAGCTATGTAAAACTTGGAGACCTTTATGTATAATTCCAACACACGCAGTAATAGTTTGCCACATGGTAGACTTCTTGATTCCGTACCGATCAGTAACTATATGTGAACACTTCATATATCATCATACAGATTCTTAAACAGTCGGCTTTTTTAAGTGCCGAGATGTAATACAATTAATGCTTTTCAATTTCTCGCCAAGGACAATTTTGTGATTGTGTGACGTTTCTCTTGCCTATTGTGCCTGGCGATGAAGACTAAATTTATCTGTGCTGGCTGTTGTAACGGTTTTGATTCTTGTCACAACACCAGCAACGTTGGTTGTCATTGCTTTGGCACGATGAATGCATATATAAATGCGGTTTCCAGATAGAATGTAATTTTCGGGCATACAATTTTTTACGATGTTGTATTTTTCAGCGCCACTAATCTTCTTCCGTAGAGATTCACGGAACAGCATGTGTCCAGCCGGGGATAGTACTTGTTGGTAGCTTACTAGCACTATCGGCACGGAAAGTCTTGCCACATCTGTCAACCCATGCATTGGAATAGCATATTGAGTATACATGGCGCGTGAGATGAACTATTCCTTGACAGTAGTTGTTTTTGTCCTAATTCATCTAGAGACCGTACTAGATGATAATGGTATAACAGGCAGTGGTTTTGCTGATTTTTCATCCAGAATACACATAAGTATTTTGAATACACATGGCTTACTAAGTTTCTCTGTCATTGTCCGAGATTCTTCTGTAAGCGCAATGCGACCGCCCACTGTGTAAGATGCTTCAGAAACGTGAATCATGTACTATTTGGTATTCTACCGTTCATCTCGCCTGCGCCCAAAGTACTCCTTTTTTCTGTCTTTATGTTCCACATGTGTTGCTTTCAAAATGCCCCCACATTGTTGCAAACACTTTGCAAATGTTCAGAAGAACATTGTTACACAAAGCACACTACGGGCAACCGTTTGACACCGTAAATCCAAAAAAGGTGTTGTCTTTTTATCTACGCCTTCTACTACTAAAGAGGCTCCGATCAGAACCCACTGATGTTGCATCGTATCGTAGGAAAAGTCGCAGTTTCGACATTCTCAGAAAGCACATTAAATGGCCCAGCCAATACTACATTTTTGACGATGAATACTTTGATGATACATTTATCAGTGTCCCAGTCTGTAACCAACGATCCGTGTTGATGTTATACGTCCAAGTGCTAACATAAAAACAAGTATTCAGCATAAGAGTCCAGAACCTAACTCGTATTTACTTACTAACACAAGTTAGACTTTGAGTAAAGTATAAAATAAAGTAAACAAAAATGCCATCTTTTTGAAGCGTATTGAGTAAGTTGCTTTCCTATTCGCAAAAGCAAAGCGTCACACTCGTCAAACACCGAAATATCAGCATGTTGTTTAGATTTTCCATGGGTAGGGTCGCGCCTGTGGAACCCCATTTTTGATTTGCTGCTTTTGGGGATAGAAACTTTCGAAATGTTCGCAAAATGAGTCCATATGTTTTGATTTAATTTTTACCTCCACCGAGTACAATGCCTGGGCTACGTGAGTTTACGTGGACTGAGAATTATCCACCCAACGTCTATCTATGACATCACGGTGAAATTACCACACTAACTTTCTGATATTTGACGGCTTCGTCCAATCACATGTTAATTCCCTGCTAAAACCAGGTTCCACTTGTAACGAGTACGTTTAACATGCGCAAGTTTAATGTGAGCCGTAAGGTTTACTTCAGCAAATATTCACAGCAGCATGGCCAACAACATATAAACTAACTCGGCCATGTCCAGAAAATTCAGTAACGGAATTATAGCATTTCGAGAAAGACTGCGGATCTATTTTGTGGTCTGCGGATCACAATTTGAGGAACACTTCTCTAGCTCGTATGCCCAGCGGAGAAAGCAACTTCACCAACCAGCCAGCCAGCCTCAACATAAACTGGCTAGCTGGCTGGTGAAATTGCTTTCTCCGCTGCGAGAGTGTGCCAATCTATACAGCCTCAAAGATTCTTTCGAGCTTATCGACGACCTCGACAAACTTAATATATCCGACAAGTTCATGTGTTCATTAGATGTGGAATCGCTTCTTACCAATATTCCCCTGCACCAAACTGTTGATTACATTTGTGAACTAGCAGGAAATTCGCGGTGTCCCCTACCGATGCCAGTTGAGTTACTAAGAGACTCTTTGTTGTTGTGTACGGAGAACGTCAATTTTCACTTAGGAAATACATCGTACTCTCAGATTGATGGAGTAGCGATGGGCAGTCCATTGGGCCCAGTACTTGCTGATTTCTTTATGTTAATGGTAGAGGGAGGTATGTCTGGAGAAATATCTCGACTTCCATACTACAAACGGTACGTGGATGACATTTTAGCAATTTGCTCACCGGAGCATCAGATGCAGCAGTTGGTAACGCAATTAAATTCTGCGCATTATAACTTGCGGGTCACCTGTGAGGTAGAGAAGCAAAATTGCCTTCCGTACATAGATATCCTTATCAGCCGCAGAGAAAACGGGCAGATTAAGAGGTCTGTCTACAGGAAACCAACATGGTCCGGGCAGTATCTGCATTTCAATAGCTTCACACCAATGCGATACAAGCGGACGCTCGTGAGAACCCTGATTAGCCGTGCCAGACGAACATGCTCTGCTGATTGCCTGGCCGACGAACTGCAGTTGATTACCAACACGCTCATCGAAAACGGCTACCCCCGAAGGTTCATTGAGAAACATAGTCAAGTACGACCAAGGGACCTAGTTCACACGGTACTTAAGAAGCCTGTAATCATTGAACTGCCATTCAAAGGTGACGTCTCCTCGTTGAGGACCACAAGGCGTCTGATCTGTGCCATGCAGACAACTTACTATGCCGCAAAGGTCGTTGTCATTAACAAAACCCAAAAACTGCCACTTCGTTCTCTAAAAGAGGCTCAGTCTGTCGGGCCAAATCGCATTGCGTTTACCAATTCATTTGCGACTGCGGCGCCAGTTACATAGGCAGGACCGATAGAACATTGAGTTCCCGAATGAAGGAGCATATATCTAAGTGGGTTCAACATTCGACCGTGCAGGAAACTGACCAGAGTCAAGCTGCTTGTCTGCGTAAGCCACCAGCCTCTTCGATCGGCCGACACCTATTGACCACAGATCACCGAGTCAAGGTCAATTCGGCGTTCACAATCCTAACACAACACACCAATTCTCGCCTCCTCCGTTTCGCAGAGGCGATTGCAATTAACCGGATTAAGCCGATGCTTTGTGTTCAGAAACAATTCTCGGTCAGCATTAGACTGTCCTGGGGATAGGGGTGATAACCCTATCTCACTTATCACGTGTTGGTCTATTTGTCTGTTTGTATGTATGTTTGGTCGCACCCTTCACTGAATAAATATATTAGAATTGTTTAAGCAAGAATTAGACTGCACTCAAACCACAGCTTGCTAGCTGTGCGGTCAGCGGTTTTATGTCCCAATGCTAGGCAAATTGCTTGCCTGTTTATGTAATTGGGTGGGAAATTGTTCGCACCAAAACGATCAAGGTCAATCTGTGGACGCGTATTTCTAGAGGTACAAACCCATGCTCGCAAGCACTGAGTTGTGGGACAACCTTGCACACACACCTACACAGACGGGAAACGGGTTACAAGTTAAAACCGCCGCACAGTCGTAAAAAATAGTTATTGGGGGCCAGGACATAATCACACACCACGAAATCCCGTCACATACCCATTAGTTTCGAACAAATACTTCATTTGGACAATGAATGAGCGCTGCTTTACAAGACCCGTTGGATAGCTGGTAAAGATATGGCAAAAATAAAACTAATGCTATTAATAATAATAATAATAATAGTGAAACAGGCAGTACTTTATTTTTTGAAGCGAAGGACTTATAGTTTTTGTCACAGTTTAGCATTTGAGGGACTAACACCAACTGGTTTATGCCTTTTTCTCACCAATCAAGTTTAAAAAGGGCTTGTGGTCAGTAAAGATTTCAAATTTTTTCCACACGCATAATGGTGGAATTTGTGGACTCCAAAGATAACCGCTCAAGGTTCCCTGTTGAGCTGCACATTGTTCTTTTCCGCTGGTGACAAACTTCTGGATTCAAAAGCTATTGGTCGCTCGGTCATGTCTTCTATTTGGTGTGGCAGTACGGCCCCGAGCCCTGTGGATGAAGCATCGCAACGAAGAGTGATCGGTTTTTGGGTCAAAATGCACTAAGAAGTTGGAGTTACTGATAGCTACTCTGACAGCATCGTAAGCATTTTGTGGTTCATTGAACCACAGCCAACTGGTATTCCTACTAAGTAAAGTATACAGTGGTGCGAGAAAATTAGCCAAATTTGGGTAAGAAACGACTGTATTGGGTTACCATCCCAAGAAATGATTACAGTTTGTTTATATTTTGGAGTGTTGAAGAAACCAGAATGGATTGAATTTTTTCCCGTAGGGAATGTAACCCGTGTTTGTCCAAACGAAATCCCAGCTACTCAACTGTATCACAAAAGAAGACACGTTTAGGTTCCTTGAGATTTAGTCCGCTCACTTGAAGACATTTTAAGGCTGTTTCAAGTGCTGTCATATGTCGATAGTTGGTACAACCAGTAACCAAAATCTCGTCCAAGTAAGCGCAAACTACCTATAGTGTTAATTGTTGGACAGAGACGCAGATTTAGACGGATTTGGTTGAGGGCACTTTGCAGTTGTTTTCAAGTCGGAGAAGAATCCGTATGTCTGCATAAGCACTAATCGGACGTTTCTTCCTATCTGGGCTGGCCTGAGGTGCGCATCGCTCGGCCCCATGACTTCTAGCGCTTTGCACCACTAGCATTCTGCTTTTGCCACAATACTGCGGGGAAAGGTCGTGGACCGTCCTGGCTTACAATCCTTTTGCGAAACAGCAAAATTTATCTTCCAAGCCATTTACTTACGCTGTAGGGTACATCGCTGACTCTGAGAGCAATGCACGACAGAATATTCCGAGGAAGCATTGGCTTAGATAGCAGGAAAGTGTTCGGATTACGTAACCAACAAATAAAATTGATTTAGTGGACGAAACAAGCGAATTAAGCAGATGATTGGACGCCTATGCATCTTCGCCGATGCGCTGACTGTTTCATAAACGCAGCGCTGGAATGAGTGAACTTGATTGATTCGAAGTAAGAATCTCATGAATGCAGAAGCGTCGTAAGTTACGGAAGTGACCGAATGATTTACATCGAATATTCTACAAGTAAGCGTTGTCATCTTTCAATTCGCTTTGAAACTAAACTGTTTGTCGCTGAAGAACAGAGATTGTGACATGAAATCAGGGAAGACCAAGAAATGATCTCCGAGCGGTGCTCAGTTGCTGATGGAGTGCAGACAACCGTAAAAGCGCCTGCTTCTTTGAACATGGAAGATGACAACTTGCATAGTAATTGAAGAACTTAGTAAAGTAAGTTATAGATTTGCTGCGAACTGATGCTTCTGGACCCACAACCGATAGCGCATCGCCTGATGAAGTTTCAACTTACGACCAAAGGTGAAGCACTTTACATTCTGAAAACCACGTAGTACAAAAATTGCGAAGACAGGCGATCTGGAAAGATGCATCTGAAAATCCGGTGATTTCTGCAAAGGCCAGATTAACAAAACGCAACAGCCTACTTTCGTTTTTCTCGATACAGATACCGGAACGATTTGATCGAGTACTATGTAACATAGCTGATGATCCTGTTTCGTTCCTACAATTTTTGCAATTGGATGGATAACAGTCTTCTCGGAGGTAGAATCGTGCTGGGGATCCATGATGAAAATAATACCTAGCAGTTTTTGCCGTAACGGCACTTTTCGTCCAGACAATGCCTTGTTACATGCTTCAGTGAATCTTCAGCTGCACACCACATCCAGAAGTGCGGTTACTGACTGTTGCGGTACGGTATGCAATACGGTTTGTAAAAGATGCAAGAAATTTACAAATGCTGCGCCGCGCGACACCCGAAGTATTGTGCTCATTGTCCGGCGCGAGAGCCTCATTTGCCCATTGTAACAAAGGAACTCGTTTTAGTCAATACTGTTGGTCTTCCAAATTGAATGCACTCCATCGTGTCACAACATCCTTAGGCTCTAAATGTTCAACTTGAAGTTGTCACGAAGGAGACGAAGAAGTGCATATACATAAGTTTATTGGCTAGCGACGAAATCTTGTGCCTCCAGTCAGAGACGGATGTTACCAACAAACGAATACCAAGGAATCGGTGTCGTGACTGCGCATGCCACCTTATTGAGCAGGAGTGGTGGCTCCAAGCTTGAATTGAATTGATCAATCCCAAAGACGGATTTAACACCAGCTGGATTTCGTGGTCGTGGATAAAGAGCTCGCGCCAGTTCTCGGCATTGATTCTATTCAGTTTCTCAGCTTAATTCATTCAAAACATGATTATTTTGTCCATGTGTGGAAAGTGGAGACAGATGTTAGCCAGTAATATCTTTCCATGTTTAGCCCAGGCTTGAGGAATTTCGAAGGTTCTGCACAATGTCACTAGATCCGTCATTACGACTGACTGCGCTACGGGCTAGGAGCGCTCCGTTTTGTTTAGTTAAATAGCTGACCACCAAATCATATAACTCGCCGCAGCTAGGCTAATCGCTAAGCTCTGCGAGCGGACAGAGTGGATTAGCCAATTCACGCTTGTTATGAAAAAGTATCGTGTTATGCTTTTATGAAAAGATTTTAAGTCATCGAATTAAACTTTACGTAGAGAGCACCGTATGCTGCCAGCGATAGTTGATGTACTGTCGCATTTGGCTAAGGCGAAAGACTTCATAAAGATTGATGTCAGATCGGGGTTTTGTCAGGTGGTCCTAAGGGCCTTAGCCGCGCAATTCGGCCAATTTCCCTGACTACGTTTAACGTGCGTTTAGAAGGTCTCAAACGAAACGTCACAGAAGCGGTATTTTTAAACGGTTGACGATCAAGATGGTGTAACATGCGTAGCAAATGATGGGCTGATTTACGGCCCGACCGAGCAAGAGCACGGCGTCAATATGTACCACTTTTTGCAGAGCTGCATGCAAAAGAACATAATGCTCGAATGGGAAAGTTTAAGCTCCGGAAATCAGAAGTGTTATTTCATGAGCACGTTCTAACGTCCAAGGTAATAAAGAATAATTCCGAGAAAATCAAGGCCATGCATAAGATTCCAGAACCTAAGTACGTCAAGGCTGTGAGTCGTTGAAATTTCAGGGCGAATTATTTGAGGCAATTTTTGCCAATGCTAACTGAAATCATGGCTCACATCCGGAGGCTGACACACAAGGGTGTAAAGTAGGGTTGAGACTCAGAACAGGAGGGGGATTTTGTAGCCTTCAAGCATCACATCAGCTGTGCACCAGTACACAGTTACTATAATCCAGCTCTGCCACTGGCGTTGCAATGAGACAGTTGTCAGAACAGAACAGGCGCTTTTCTCATGCAAGATATCAAACGCTTTGCATTCCGCAGTTGGGCGCTCACAGTGGTGAAACAGTTATGCACAGATCAAGGAGTACACGATGCCTGTCGTCTATCCGATGGAGCGGATCAAGGATTGCAGATTTAGGGGGATGACTACGATATATGCTAACATTAACCGATCGTGTTAATAGCCGGTAAACCGTTGCACAGTGTCTCCCGAAGTCTTCAACATAAGCTTATCCAACATGGAGCTTGTGTACACACCGAGGGTGCAGATTTTCATCGCAAACGCTCTGTCGAGAGCTCATCTTCCGAAAAGAAAAACCTAGTTTATAGATCTGCTAACTCTGGCGGTAATGTCCGATCGCCTGAAAGAAACAAGCTGTCATAAGGTGACGGATGCGAGTTACGAAACGTTAAGATACATGATTTTAAGTAAATGGATAGTTACAAGGAACAAACTTTTGAAGTGATTGCCATTCCTCAACTTTCTGGATGAACTAACGGTACGTGAAGGTTTTGTTATCAAAGAAAATCGCACTCGGCTTCCACTTTCGTCTCGCGAATAGATGCCAAAACACACTCATCCAGTCCATTTGGATGTCAACTACAGCTTTAGTAGTGCACGCAAACTGATGTTTTGTCTCGAGATGACAAGTCAAATACGAACTCAAGTATCAGATAGCTCTGTCTGCCGGTCTCACGAGGCTTAATTTGCCAGGGAACCAAAGGTGGTGTGTAAGATTCCAGGTCAAGTATGATCGAACCAGCGGTGGACTGGATCTGTGACAACGAAAAATACTACTTAGTCAATGTGGATTAATACAGTGAGTATTCTGAGATTGATCCCCTCCCCACTACTATCACGGAAGCAGTCAACAATAGCCTTATATGTCAGTCGTCCAAACACGGAATATCGGAAAACTGAGCTCCGACAATGGCCCGCGATTTACAAGTGCGGCGTTCAAGGCTTTTGTGAACAAGTGGGAATTCTCACATCCACAATCCAGCCCGTATCACAGACAGTCTAGTGGAAAAGCAGAGGCAGCAGTTGAAGAAGCCAAGAGATTCTTGTCGAAAGCTAGAGCCAAGCTTGAGGACCCGTAGTTAATGCTGTTGAACATTCGCGAGACCTCCTCAACGTAACTCAGTCCCAGTCAAGCGCAATATCTGTGCAGTACAATAGACAAGAATCCTAGTGTCAGCAGAAATTTAACACACGCGTTTGTCCTATGGACGAAACGTATGTACATGACGGTTCAAGCAGATAGCTTGCCGCAAGTGAAGGAAGCAGATGTTTGGACGCTTACGCAAATTCGTTAATGCGCTGACTATTTCATATTTGGAAGCGCTGAGGTGAGTTAACTTCACGGGCCCAAAGGAAGGATCCAATGAAAGCAGAAGCTTCTTTAGTTATGTAAGCGACCTAGTTGGTTACATCATGGCTTCCACAAGATAGGTAAGTTGACATTTTTATTGAGCTTTCATTCTCATATATACCGTTTGTTGCTGGAGGATCGAGTTTGGCGACAAGGTATACTAATGTGCCATGAAGTATTGATGTGCCTAATCAAGCGCTTCGCCTTGCACTGCTTTTGATCACTCGCGCTCAAGGAGAAAGTAAGACGAATAAAATAGCAACTCCAATTTGAACTGGTCACCTACGTATCACATCAGCATCGCACAACTATGCACGACCAAATGACACACATAGACACATAACAAAACAAAATGCAGTAGCAACGTTAGACAAATGCCGTATTGGTTAAGAGATTACGATGATGGTAATGGTCGTCAGCTAACGGCTGTGATTTGTCGTATTTGGTCGAGCCCATTTTAACGTATACTCGTTGTTCCAACCCGTTGCAACCCGTTTTGTTCCAGCAACTTCGGATAAACATACAGTATGAAGGAAAACGTTTAAACTTGCTCATGAGTAAACTACGCGATTGTGGAAGCACAACCAGTTAAGTAGTAGCGTTAAGAAAGCAGAGTTGTAGCTCTACGCATATGTTCCGCATACCAGATAGAATGCTTGGTCCAGGAACAAGTTGATATCAGCAAAATAGGAAAATGTAGCAGAATTTGGATGTCACCGGTTTTCATCCACGCTTCATCTGCAGATGATAACATCCGTAAAACAACTGGTCCATTGCATTAAATGCCCGAAACCACAAGATATTTTTGCAACTAATTGATCTATCCCGTAGAATGGTTAGGATGCAAGTTATACTCTGAAACGCTGTATCAATGAAAGATGGTGCACGTCACCTGGCTAACCAGTGGATTCGCGGTAGCACAGCTGTAAATATTTCCGCATGTAAATCAAGAAGATGTTGATGCAATTCACTGTTTGTTTCGCACTAATATTGTCACCTAATATTCAGAAGTTATATCATTTTGTCCTCAAGTGATTTCTAATGGTGTTACTTTTGGGGCCTCAATTGCACGAGCTGTGGTGTGTTCCTGGGCTGTGACACTAGGAGGAAGAAAGACTTCGTCGACATTACAGCCGGCTCTACAGCGAAGCAAGCTCAACCTGATGAACGTTCGAAGGTCTGTTTCGTTGGTTAAAAGATGGAGGCCCGTATGTTTGGGGTTTACAGAAGTTGGATCACCATTATGAGCTCTCCCGGTAGACATCTATAAGGTCCGCTTTGAGCTTTCTAATCCTTCAACCCCAGTGGTTATAAAGCGGGGCAAACGTTCTCGGTTCTCGGTCACCCTGTTTCTGACAGTCCCTTGCACAGTGAAGTGACACTTTTGGCAGGGCTGCTACACTTGGATGGCGTATACCACGTGCTGCCTCAACAACGCGTCATGCATTAGTACAAGGATGGAATGGTCAACATTTCCATTGCCCTAAGCTGGAGGCCGAAGTGAGGGATTGATTTCTTTGAAGTCTTTCTGGTCTATCTCAAACAGCGTAAATCACATTGCACAAACACGCTGAGATCGCTCGCACAGAAAGCGCAATGTGGTATTTGGGACCCTAGCCGGTAGTCCTGAGTGCACTGACGATGTACATTCAAATGCTTGAATTGGTCGCTTTGAAATATCGTATGTACTCGGTGGACCATTTGCAAACTATACCCAGATCACTTTGCAGAGCTCTGTTATCCTCCAGTGTCTTAAAGGCACGGTAAATAGTTGTAGAACAGTTAAAGATCGAACTCTAGCGCGGTCATTTATGAAGACCTGGAATTGGTATGGTCCGAGCGCCCAGCATAGAGGTGCGCCACAGTGTACTTCGATTACATGAAATGACGTGCTGCGAAAAAGCAGATTCATGTAGGGTTAAACTATAGACTTTCCTAAAGAAATCAGAATAGGTTCCCCAATTTCCTTATCCTGGAGCTTGTGAAGTTAAACGAAGGGGTTCATACGATTGGATGCCTCCGAAATACATAAATAGACGGCAACTACTCCTACTCTAGCGCCAACAGACTCCGTTCAACATGGACTAGTTATCAGCTGTGTAGTAGTTCATGATTGATTTTGCCGAAATACTTGCTACTCGGGAGCGATAAATCTATTGCTGTTCAGGCACCGCATGATTGCCTCAGCGATCAACGGCTCCATTAAATTAGAGATCACGCCCCCGATAATGCGCTGATTCTGCTTGGTACACATTGCTGTAGGTTGAAATAGGGATCCCGTAATTTCACGTTGTTGGAATCTGTATTCAGCTAAAACAATCTGACGGAAGATTTAGCTAAACTTATTGCAGCCATTTTCAACGCTTTTGGTAGAGTGCCGTGTGTATCAAATAAGCTATACAAGTGCAAGTGCATCAGGCTCTTCAGTTCATCGGTTGTGACAGCAGTACTGTTACTACAGTACTTTAACCCGTGATGCATTTCTAAAATCTTCACCAGCATGCCCAGTTTGTGGTACAAAATCAAAGAGAAGGAAATTAAGTGTTTGTCATGACCAGATCACCTACGCAGCTTAGCCAGACTGTTTGTACGTACAATACGGGATAAGGCGTGTGGGGAACAAGCACCGTGAAGTCTTTTTATAACTTAGGGCCAGAACTTTATCATAAAGTTAGTTTACTTTGCTACCATCTAAAAAAGTCCAAGAGTGACAACACCACCTATGTTGCGAGGTGTGCAAGGTAACCAAGCGCCAACGACTACGCCAGTGCGGCGGGGACTGCGAACGCAGGTTGCGTGGGTATTGCTTGGTTGACCGTGGTATGGTTCGCGCATGCGGATTTTAATCTTCTAGATTCCATTTATTGCAAACGAAAATTACCTGGGATTAGCGAGGCGCCACGGAAGGAACACCCATGGGAATATATCCTCCTCTTCCAATCCTACTTGAACTTGAAATATGGATCACTCAGGTATGCGCCGGGGCTGTATATTTAGCGAACCTAGGTAGACGGCGTCTGAGATACGGCTATAATTACACCAATACACAGACTAAATATGAAACCCATCACTATTCGACAGAAACGAAGCCAATGACTTGCACGATTGGAAGTCAAAACTGCGATTTTGAGAAGATTCGTTGCGTCTCGAATCATTCAGAAAGCTACCACAATTCCAAGAAAGCGCAAGACGTCCGTTTCGTCCTAATGAGAACCACAAGTAGCGGGTATCTGCCGAAAACTAGCGGATTCAACACGTGACTCCAATCTTACGATTCAGCGAATAATGCCACTAAACCATAAATGACGGCGGCAGACCGTCATGTCTGAAAAATGACTGTAATGCAACATAATTTAGCCGCGGATTCGGTGGACGCGCGCTGCTGACGAAAGCCACTAGGACGAAACGGTGGTCCAATGCTTACCGGAATGTGGGATTTCTGTCTGGCTGAGTATAACTCAGACGTGGCGTCTCAAAAACACAATCAATTCCCTTACTACTCCCTCGTGTACCGAAATAGGCAACCCAATGCGTGAAGGTAAAGTCAAACGAATACCATATATTCTCTGGGCTCATGGTAAAACTACGTATTTTTGAAGAATTTTTACTATTTTATCTCAAAAATTGCCAACTTGTTGCAGTGCCATCCCATTTGTGCAATGCTGGGTTTGTACTCTAATTTGCATCTTCATCAGTGTCATGTAGGCTTTTTATTAGCTTCAAATAGCCTTTGCCTTTTCTTTTCCTTGGATTACTGTTTGTTATGCGGGTGATGGCTGATGTATTCATTTTATTGTGCTGTTCTCGGAGTTTTTTTTATCTGAACCACTCTGAGGTCATCAGTGGTGTCCAACTCTACCGAATTTATGAAATCGTTTCGAAGCGCCGCAAGTGTAGCTCGTCAACGTGTCATTGTAGCAAGTCAACAGGTAACTTGTCGTCCAGTGTAGCTTCTATTGTGATCGTCATTTCATCTCGTCTTTACCTTCCCATTTCATCTTCTATTTCTTTGGAGTAGCTATCAACCATGCGCTTTCAGGTCCTCTATCCAGTCGCCTCGCGCTCGGTCCCCTACGGGCAGCTGTGACAATACCGCCCAGGGAGCCAAGAGAAGTGACACAAGCAGCTCCGACACTTACTAGGTACTTTTCCAGTCGTCTGCGAAGTATCTCCTTGGCCTTTCAGCCTCGCTTGGTCTCGTACGACACATGCGCCCCGGACACAAGGAATTTGGAACCCTCGACCGGACGCATTTTACAGCACGAAGCACACTTTATGCCGAATGAGATAAAAGGACCAGGAACTCCACCAAACGAATTTTCAAAAAATATTTTGGTAAAATGAACAAACATCGTGCAGGTAGGCAAATTGGCCTTAGGCGCTGTCTTATGGATAGAGAACAAATCATGCTGATTCTCTCCAGCAGTGCGCGCACTCTCCTTAGTAAAATCGCTGACCTTATTGCACTATAATGAGTATGGAATTTCCAAATACAAGTGTTTTGATGTTGCAAGAAAGTTGGCCACCTTCTGACTTTGAGGACGAGGTTATCGAACTTAATGACTTCTCTGTCTTTTGGACAGATGGGTATCATGGGTCTCATAGGTTTGTGCTGAAACAGAAAGCTTTGTTTTTCAGTATTTCTGCCTCTAGATAGAACTGGAAAGCCAAATAATCGCGGAGGGGGCGTCTTTCGTTATATCGACCAGCTCTGGTGCAAATCGGTTCCGTCGTCTACCTACTCAACGTCAAATGTCAATTGGCATTTAATTGAATGTAAACACAACTTTTTGAGCGGTTTTCAGCCTGTACTCATGAGAAATGTCAATATAGCTCCTGGCACATTACTGTCTGATTTAAAGAACATTGACGATTATATCTCCCCAGCGTTACTGCAAAATGCTGAGAGCTCACTCTCTAACGTTGTTAGTGGTTTCAACAAAAGTTACACAGCATTCACCAAATCTCTCGGTCTAACAAAAATGTCGAACGACAATGTGAAGAGAAAGCCAGATTGAACAGACAGTTTGAGTTTGTTTTCACTAACAATGCTTAATTGATTTTCAACACTTAACAGGGCTCCTCGCAGCAACTCAGATCACCACATTCTGCAGGTATGCCCTGTCATATACTGTAAGCTTCACTTCGTCTCTTTGACAAAGCAGCCAGTGTAGTAAATATGAAACATTCACTCTTTCAGTATTATTCAAAATTAAATTTTATTCTTGTATGTAACTACCGATCATCCATTTGTGTTGCTGATGGAACGTCTGGTTCACTTTCGAACTCCCTGTGATTCGCACACTACCTTGCTCCGTGCTCTTGTTACTAGTTTATTGCAACTCTTTACGACAAACTTTGCGCCCGACTACGTAACATTTCTCAGTAATTGGTATCTGTATTGGTTCCTACCGGTTCTCGTCGTAACCAGTACCTGCGTTCCGTTCTACAATTGCGGCCCCGACTTCAAACACGGTTCCTCCATCGCAGAAATCAATTTGGATGTGCTCGTTCCACTTCTTCTTTTAAATGCGTTTTGCAACTATTATTTTGTGAGATTCAATGGCTCACCTAGATACTAAGCTTTGCAGCTAATCTATTATTTTCACATCCCTGTCTTTCCCCTATCTTTTGCCCATTATCAGGCTTTTGCTAGGTGGCCTTCCCAGGGACTTCATTCTACAGCACAGTAACACACGTTCGAGCCCAAATGCGGATCTTTCTTATAAGTCTTATAAGCAGGAAATCGTGATTCGACTGGAACAATCAGCAAATACGCGAGTCAAACGGCTATTACCTGGCTAGTGCCTAGGAGACACAAAGCCAACCGTGCTATCGAATGAGATGAATATACTCCTCTACCCGTACTCAATGGAGGACTTTATCTATCCGGGGCTTTGGCTTCAGAATCTACTCGAGATCGCTGAAGCTATTGGCATATCCGTCAAGGTCTCTTCCCTCACTCTAATTGCGCAGCTGGTTGACGCGGTCAAGGATCATTTTCCTAAGGAAGTAGATTTCGCAACGCCACCTGCTACACTTCAGCCGAATAGTCATAACGCGTCTCCGTAGCCACCTATTTCATGCAGGTGCCACGCAGCCCCTCCCTCTGTGAATGCCATAGTACTTAACGAACTAGAGCCATTCAGCAGCACTCTCAGTTCCTATTCAACGCGCGATAACTTGCCGATAACCATGAGCAAGTAGGCCAAACCTGGTAACATACCGAGTAACAAATTATTTTGGTATCTCCGCCGCTTTGGTCGTAAAGCCAAGCGATGTGCGACTTCCTGCACTACTTCTCGACTCCATCAGAGAAACTTTCAAGCAGCAAATCACACACTAAAAGCCTCACTAGCCACATCTCCGGCAGCAGCCTCCTTTAATTTCAGAAATGCAAACATGGAACCGCGTTCCTAGTTGATATTAGTGCTGGAGTAAGTGTGGTTTTTCCTGCGCCTGTTGAGGCTATTCAGCCGGCTACACGCATTCTTCTTGCCGGCAACGACACACTCATCCATACTTACGGCCAGCGCTCTTTAACCCTCAACTTACGTCTCCGCAGAACATTTCGCTATGTGTTCATTATTACCGCCGTTCCATTTGCTGTCATCGATATAGACTTCCCCCAACATTTCGACCTCTTGGACCATGCGAAACAACGCAGAATAGCCGACCGTGCGACGACGCTCAGCGTTTTTGGCATCAACACCGGCATAGCAGCTATCACCCCAGTCAAAATTGGCCCACAGACTTCCGTCGACTATACCCAGCTATTCTCTCAGTGCCCTAAGTTCCTTCAGCCATTGAAGGATGAACTCCCCGTGATACTTCACATTACGCATCATATCCGTACCAGCGACCCACCCGTCTCAAGAAGCCTGCGCTGAGTTACTTCAGAGAAACTCAAGCTAGCTAGAGCGGAGTATAAGCACAAAATCGAAGTTGGATTAATCCGCCCTTCGGATAGTCCTTGGTCCTATCCAGTCCAGATGGCGACTGGCGACCTTGAGGTGACTACCGGGCCCTAAACAAACTTGAGCTCCTCGACAGTTACCACAAGCCACATATGCAGGACATCACTGCATGCCTCGCAGACAAGGCGGTCTTCAGCATGGTCGATATTGTTCGACCCTACCACCATATACCGGTAGAGGAAAAAGACATACCTATGATAGCTGTTAGTATCCCTTGTTCAAAATCTTGAGAATGTCTTTCGCATTGCGCAATGCCGCACAAACATTTCAGCGCTTCCTCCACGACGTCACCTTGGCGGTATTCTATTAATCAGTTTGTCCGACGAAGAGCACCTAGCTCATCTTTAGTCCCACTTCCAGCGGTTGACCCAACATTGCGTCACCGTCAATCCGACTAAATGTAAACTTGGTAAGTCCACTGTACGTTTCCCTGGCCATCTCGTTTCATCATCCGGTCTTTGCGGACTAGTTGCAATCCACCAAAAATTCCCAGCCCCAACTTCATTTAAGCACCTATGTCGATTTTGTGGTCTAATCAACTACGACCGATGTTTTATTCCTCGCTTTACTCATGACATACAGCCATTTATTGACTTACTTAGAGAAAATGAATGTAAGTTTTCTTTTCCCGAGGGCACACGTGGCGTTCACTCAGCTTAAGGATGCTAGTTCCAACATAGCTCTCCTCGCTAACTCCAAACCGTCCGTTCCCATTTCTGTGACAACTTGAGCTTCAGAGGCTGCGGTAGGAGCTGTTCTCTAACATCAGGTTGGTGGGCAGTAGTAATCACTCGGCTACTTCTACAAAAGCCTGAAACCAGCGGAATCCCGCTACAGCACGCTTGGTAGAGAACTGCTTGCCGTCTACTTAGATGTTCGCCACTTCCTGCACACATAATAAGGCCGGACATTGACATTTTACACTTATCACAAGCTTTTCCTTTCGGCCTTTAACTCCTCCTCTGACAAGTAGTTACTACGGGAAAGCAGGCACCTAGAGTTTATCACACAGTTCACTGTTGTCATACGTCATGACGCAGGTGTCGCCAACCCCGTAGCTGACGCTCTCTGTCTGGCTTTAACCTTATTCTCTACTAGTTGCCTACTTTAGACCTTACCGCCATGGCAACCGCCCAGACCCAAGACGAAGATTCTACTGCTCCACGCAGCCAACTTCATTGCAAGTGCAAACAATTCCTCCCTAAACTACGGACGGAACTATCCTTTGCGATCTTTCAACTGGTTGTTCAAGGCCCATTATGCCCTCCCCTTTCACCCGCAACTTCTTTGATGCCCTCCACGCATTCGCTTACTTTGGTTACCGCCCTTCTTTGAAATTAGGCACCGAGCGGTTTGTTTGGCCAAGCGCGAAAACAGATGTTCGTAACTGGGCTCTAGTTTGTGTACACTGGAATTGCTCCAAAATACACCGAGATAACCGCCGTCCTCTAAGTTCATTCCCTGCTCCGTACTCGTGGTTCTCATACCTACACTTAGACTTGGTAGTACTCTTGATTTACTCCCGCGGTTCCGTATACATACTGACATGTGTCGACCGCTTCACTAGATAGCTAGAGCCCTACCCTGTATCAGAATGCAAGGTTGAAACTGTTACTCGTGCCTTTTATAACCGGTTGGCGTCCCACTACTAATGCCCAGCTAACAGCATTACCGACGGTACAGCGCCTTTCGAATCTAAGCAATTCGATACGTAACGCAACTTCTTAGGCGGCTTCCGTATCCACACGACGGCCTATCATCCAGCGGAGAAAGACCTAGTCGAACACTTTCATCGACAGCTTATGTTATCTCTCCTTGCCGATTTCGACCCTCACTGAAACTAAAGCATTCCGTTAGTACTTCCAGGTATCCCCAGGAGCATCAAAGCTGATGGGCAGTGCGCAGCAGCAGAGCTGGTCTACGGCGCGGTGCTTAAGCTGCCAGGAGAGTTCATTTCGGACCCCTTGCCATCCTCTATGCCACCGTCAAGCTTCGCAGCCTCCCTTTCTCAACGTGTGATTTTGCTGCGCCTGACACCTCATCGTGACCAGACCAGTCATGTGCAACTGCACAGCAGACTCCACCTGCACTCAGGTTTCCGTCCGCGCAGACGCAGTGCGTCAACCCCTTATGGCTTCCTACAATGCCCACTTCGGAGTCCTCAAACGGACTCCTATTTATTTTACCTTAGACTAGAAGTACCTCCGGACAACAGTGTCCATCGATCTCCTTAAGGTGGCGTGTTTCGAATATCCCACTTCGACTTTACCTAGTGCAGCCACACAAGTAAACTAACCCCAGCTGCATCTTACGTATCAGGCACCGCAGACTCTTTGTTACCCTTGACCCTCCGCCAATCCAATCCCACCTTTTCTAGGCAGCGTGTGTTACATTTACAAACGGTTTGCAAAACGAAAAATACCTAAAACCCTTCATTACAAAAAGATGTTCACATTGTCGTCCCGTATACTTGATTCGTTAACCATACGTAATCACGCAGCCTATTTTGACCACGTCCCACTCTCCCCGAGTTTTACATTCCAGAACTCAACTCCCCAGTGGAACAGCGGAATCCCCTGGCCCACCTGGTCGAATACTTCGGCATCATGATCCTGGCTCTAAGCGACCGCGAATTCGAAAGACCGGTGCGAAGAAAGCTGGTCAAGACCCAAACGACGAGGTCCGGATTCTTCATGGGACGAGGATGGTTACGGCCGTGGGCTCCGAGTGCAGTTGATGTGAGTGGCACTTCTCAAGCGCTCCGTAGAGCCACAGCGGAGGAAATGTCCTGGCGGCACTTCTTCTTCCTAGTCCATATTGTTGCAATCGGACAAACCCGCCTCGACGGCCCACCGATGATGCAATCCAGTCCATACCCAAATACTAAATAGGAAATAACAAATAAGCCGGGACCCAACGAACTTCCTGCGCGCCCTCTCTTTCAGCCTGCGCATATTGCAGCTACTAATTTACTTTCCCATCCTCACCTTGTTTCTCCACCTGACATTTCTATTGAAGGCTACCTTCGACACGCGGCAGGAGATGATGCGCGCCGCGTACTAGAGACATTGTGTTACGACAAAAGCGAAGATGCCAACAATCTGGAGACAGTTTTTGAAAAGTTCAGTGAATACTGCGACGGCCAAACAAACGAGACATTTCAAAGCTACCTCTTCTGTTCGCGGAACAGGCGGCCAGGTGAATCCGTTGACACGTACGTCACTGAGCTAAAGATTTTGGCCCGATACTGCAGTTTCTGTAAATGCATGGCGGACAGTCTCATACGGGACCGCATTGTTCTTGGGATCAATGACGAAGGTTTGACGAAGCGACTATTACGAAAGCGCAACCTATCTCTGCAGCAATGTATCGACATCTGTAACAGTGAGTCCTCCACTGCCTATCAGTTCCAGCAGATGACAATCACAGGTGATTCAGAGTTTTGCGCCGTTTCCAGGAGCAAAACTACGAGGGCCACGACCGCGCGACAGGAGCCCTGCAACTTCTGTGCAACACGACATCCGAGGAACCGCGAACAGTGTCCGGCGTGGGGCCGCATTTGTGTCAAATGTGGGAAGCGCAATCACTTCGCCCGCTGCTGTCAGTCGACAGATGTCAGTGCACTCGTTCCAGACAAATCAACAGAAGACACCGAACAATCGATTGGTAACGTGTCTCGGAAAGCGTCGCAGAAGTGTATCTATGCAAGTCTTCTGATCGAGGGACGGTCTGTGCGATTCCAGTTAGACAATGGCGCGACGAACAATATTTTGCTCAGAAAGCACTGCCGTGGCGTGCAAATTCAATCGAATCAAGATTATTTGCGCATGTGGAATGGTTCCAGACTCAAGCCAAAGGGCTCAGCGCAATTGAGGTGGTCAATCCAAGAGACCGTGTTTCGCATCGTTTGCAGTTCGTGATCGTGGATGAGGATCTCACGCCGATTCTCGGCATTGATTCGATTTTATCTCTTGGCTTTGTTATTTTTAACCATGATCGTTTTGTGTACGCTTGTCAGAGTGAAGCCGAAGTTAGTGGCCTGTATCCATCTGTGGTTAGCCCGGGTTTAGGGGAATTTGAGGGTACCGCTCACCTGTCGTTAGATCCTTTGGTACGCCCGATTGCGTCACCTGCTAGGAGAGTCCCATTTGCGCTACGTGACCGATTTTCCGCGGAATTGAACAAGCTGGTTATGCAGGGTGTGATGCCAAAGGTTGATGAGCCAACAGACTGGGTTAGCCAGGTCGCAATCATTACGAAGAAAAATGGCGAACTACGCGTATGTATAGACCCGAAGCCACTGAATGAGGCCCTGCGTAGAGAACATTATACGCTACCGACGTTAGAAGATGTTTTACCACGTTTGACAAAAGCTAAGTTTTTCACGAAAGTATACCTTTCTTCCGCATTCTGGCACGTTGTTTTAGACGACGAATCTAGTTTCCTCACCACATTTGCTACACCGTTCGGACGTTATCATTGGCTGTGATTACCGTTTGGCCTGAAGGTGTCTAGCGAAATTTTCCAAAAGCGTTTGGTGCAAGCAATAGATGATTTAGATGGCGTAACCTGTGTGACAGATGACGTTCTGATTTACAGTTCTACCGAAAAAGAGCATGACACTAAGCTACACCGGTTCCTGTGGCGTTGCGTGCAAAGGAACATCAAGCTAAAACGCGAGAAAGTAGAGCTGCGGAAAGAGGTAATTTTCCATGGGCATGTGTTAACATCCGACGGAATCAGGGTTGACCCAGGGAAGACTAAGGCTATACAAGAGCTGCCGTCCCCTAACGATGTGAAGGCAGTCAATCGCCTAAACGGTATGGTGAATTATTTAAGCCGGTTCCTACCAGGACTCGCTGATTTCATGACTCCGATTAGGCAGTTAACTCACAAAGGAGTAAATTGGAGCTGGGGGAAGGAACAGGATTTGGCTTTCGCAACCATAAAGAACATTATCAGTAATGCGCCCGTACTCGGATATTACGATCCAGCACAACCATTGGAGGTACAGTGTGATAGTAGCCAGAGTGGAATAGTTGCTGTTCTGTTGCAGAACGGAAGACCTTTGGATTTCCGCAGTCCAGCACTTACAGAGGCCGAGAAGCGGTACTCACAGATCGAGAAAGAGATGCTGCCCGTGGTCTATGCCATGGAGCGTTTCAATGCTTTTACTTTTGGAAGAAAGACAACCGTGTACACTGATCATAAGCCGCTGGTGTCGATAGCCACTAAACCACTGAATAACGTTCCTCGCCGTCTGCAGCGTATGCTTATCCGGCTCCAAAATTATGACATTGAAATTGTGTACACACATGGCACACAGATGTTCATCGCGGACACCCTGTCGAGAGCACATCCGCCAGTGGCCGAATATCATCTAGAAGAGATCGAGTCAGTTAGCATGGTGCAGCATCTGGCAGTGACAGAAAACCGTTTGAAAGACATAAGGCGTTTCACGGAGGAAGACCAAACTTTTGCAGCTTTGCGAGACGTTATCCTCAATGGGTGGCCAGAAACAAAGAAGCAGCTTCCGAAGGAATTAACACCCTACTTCAATTTTCGGGACGAACTCACTGTCTGTGAAGGTCGGTTGTTCAAGGGAAGTCGAATCCTAATCTCTTCTTCTCTCCGAAAGGAGATACTGGAGCATATCCATCGCACTCACCTTGGTGCAAATTACACCATTAATCGAGCAAGAGAACTGATGTTCTGGCCAGGAATGACAGGTCAGATCAAGGATCATGTGTCTAACTGTGAGGCGTGCCGTTCACACGACATTCGGCAAAACGAAGGAACCGATGATGCTGCATGATGTTCCGGACCGACCGTGGCAAAAGGTAGCAGTGGATCTATTCTGGGACAACGGAAAGAAATACTTACTCACGGTGGACTACTATAGTGATTACTTTGAAATCGATTTACTCACCACCACGACCACGGAGGCAGTAATCAACAAACTCAGATGTCAATTCGCACGGCACGGGATACCGGAGGAGCTAGTCTCAGACAACGGTCCCCAGTTCAGCAGCAGGGCATTCCAGGCTTTCGCAACTAAGTGGGAATCCGCACACCGGCAAACCAGTCCTTATCACAGTCAATCAAATGGGAAGGCAGAGTCGGCAGTGAAGCAAGCCAAGCGACTATTAGCGAAAGCTAGAGATACTCGGGAGGACCCATACCTCATGCTACTGGAGAGTCGCAACACTCCTTCAACGGATATAGGCCTGAGCCCAGTGCAGCGCCTATACAGTCGAAGGACAGAACTGTGATGCCTGCATTCGCAACACTTCTGCGCCCTGTCACGCCACAACTTGAGAAAGTACAGAACAGTTTGAAAAGGCGAATGGCTACTCAGAAACGGTACTGCGACAACGGTGCACGGGAATTACCTGAGCTGACAGTGGGGGAAGAAGTATGAGCTGCACCAATTCCCGATGGACAAGAGCGGTGGAGAAAAGGAGTCGTGTCTGCGAAAGTCGGTGAAAGGTCATACGAAGTAAATACGAAGTAAATGTTGGAGGGAAGAAACTGAGAAGAAACCGAGTACAGCTGAGGAGATGTCCGAGGCGACAGCACGAATCAGGGAGATAGCTTTATACCGCGTGCGGCAATGAGGCGACATCGGCAGATCCAACAAAGAGGACGCGGAGTGGTAAAGTGTATGGAATATTTAGCAAAGTACAGCAGAAAGAACATGAAAAAGGGAGGATGTGATGGGAGTATACACTCGAACGAAAGTGCAGTGCCAGCCCAGCAAGGAAGCCGTTAGGCTGCCGCAAGGAAAGGCGGCAGCTGATTGGACGTTTACACGTTTCTCGCATGCACGCTGATTAGCCAACAGTTGGACGCATTGGAGTGAGTTTGTTTGACTGAATCAAAGGAAAAATGTCATGCATTCACAAAGGTCGTTAATTATGGATCCAACTAGCTGTATATACCGTTATGTTTCACTCGCGCTTTGCCTGCGTTTTCGCCTGGTCCATTTGTTTGCAGAATACACGTTTTGTCCCTTTGGACCGAATTTATACAGACAGCACGCATCTTTTAATTTCAAACCCTGTGAAACCCACGCTAACTTGCACCGTGCATTTGATAACTTGCATCTAGTTCATTTCATCTCTTTACAATACATGTTTTCCACAAAACGCTTCGAAACCTTGAGCGTAACACAGCCACCGGTTGTTCGAGTTCAACAAGTGGACGGATCAATTATCCCCGAGATGAGCCAAAATTCAACGCCGGTGTAACTGAGGTGCTATTAAATAACAACAATTATTGTCAAAGGGGGAACAAACATCAAACGGCTTCTTTACACAAAAGCAGTAATATCGGTAGATATCACAAAAGACCGATCCAAAGCCAAACGAAGACAAGAACAAGGAGCGAACGCGCGGCCAAGCCATAACAAAAGTAACCACCTCGAGACAAGGCAAGAACACACAATGACTGTCCGAATGTAGACACACACAGACTAGGCAGTCCGGAAGGTCAGAGATGGAAACGATTGGCAGGGTAAATACACCAACAGCGTGAATTGAAAGAACGGCCCGATATGAACAGACAGGCAGGTTGTAACCGCTGATTGGCTAAGTGTCTGCCCCGCGCAGCCCAATCGACCGGGCTGTGAACAGACTGCAAGGGGTGTGAACAAACCAGGTGAGCAAAACAGCGTTTAGGAATCACGGAGGATAGGCTGAATGCGTAAAGTCAAAGGTTTGATCAATGTTCATAGGGTGAGTAGAACAGTCAACCTGGGTTTTGGCATATGTCAAGGGAAACAATTTGTATAGGGGGCAATGGGGATTTGGGATTCCTACAATAAAATAAACTGGTCTTGACGATTCACTCCCCGCCAAATCCGGTCCGGATTTTCCTCCTCCGAACAGCTGCCCTCTAACAAACAAATTTTTCTCACATCCCTCTTGACCAAACCCTCCTTCGTCTTGACCAGCACCCACCTGACGAGCCCAGCTTCCGACCTGACACTGATGTCTACAATGCCTAAGGGCGACATACTGCGCGCGATAGCTTCAGAAGCGACTAAAACAACGTCTCCTGGCCTGAAATTCCGACGAGGATATAGCCATTTCTGTCTAGCTTGCAACAGCGGCAGATATTCTCTAATCCATCTTTTCCAACACAACGCAGTTAGGTAGTGTACTTGCCGCCAACAACAACTGTAAGCTTCGGGCAAAGACTCAACCAATAATCCCGATGCGCTGGGCCGAAGTATCGGTAAGTCATTCGGAGTTAGAGCCTGCCGATTAGTAGGATCAGAAGTTAGAGGGACCAGTGGTCTACTGTTAATGATACGCACGGCTTCAACTAACAGTGTGCGCAAAGCCTCTTCACACATTACTTGTTGCGTGGCGATTGATAGTATAACTCGCCTAACCGATCGAATGATATGTTCCCACACGCCACCTCTGTGGCTGGACGCCGGCGGATTAAAATGCCACTGGACTCCGAGGCACAGCAGTTTATCATTAATTCGCCTTTGCGACCACACCTTCGTAACGGCCCTCAGTTCCGCAACCGCTCCCACAAAGTTGCTTCCGTTGTCACCGAATATTTCAGCTGGTGTACCTCTGCGGTCAATGAATCGCATCAGGGCCATAATAAAGGATGCTGTATTCAAGGTACAGGATAACTCAATGTGGACTGCTCGGGTCTGCAGGCACGTGAATAGGCATCCATACCGTTTCTCTCGTTTTCTTCCGTGCTTGACCATAAACGACCCAAAGTAATCGACGCCCACAAATTTGAAAGGATGCCATCCATTTTCTACTCGAGGTAACGGCAGCGGTGTCATCATCTGCTGACCGGCAGTGGCGAGCCGTCTTCTGCATGTCCAGCAACTCCCTATCAACGGTTTTACGGCAGAAAGTCCTCTCACGATCCAGTACTTGCGGCGTAGACTCGCCAACATTTGTGAAGCACCAGAATGACCTTCAAGCAGATGATAAAATCTGATTAACTACGTAGTCACTGGATGCTTGGGAGGTAGTATTGCAGGAAACTTGAAGGAATTTTCATATTCCGAATAAGTAAAACTTCCTCCCAGACACAGCAACCCTCCACTTAGTACGAGACAAAGTCGCATCAGACCGCTCCGGCGCGCTATGCTTCTAAGAGTCGACGCTCCTTCGTTAGTCTTTTCAAGTCGTTTTAACTCAGCTCCGTAAACTTTGTTCTGCGTCATTCTAATAACGTCAACCACTGCCTTGTTGAATTCATCAAGGGTGATCAACACCGTGCGCCGTGTGTCATTATCGGTATACGCGATTCTTCAAATACCTTACAAATCGTATAAGCCACACGACTGACCTTAACAATTTAATCCAATCAGAACACCCGTGAAGCAAGGCGGACAGTTGTATCTCGCTTGAAGTGGCAAATACTTGGACAGTCGAACGCTTAACTTCAACTTCATCAGGCTCGACCAGGGGAGCGAAATTAGGCCATTCATCTTCGTCGCTCGCCAAGAACCGCGGTCCTCTAAACCATGTATCCAATCGCACCGTGGAGTACGTGCCTCGCGACAACGGATCGGCAGGATTACCTCCCGAGTTAACGTAGCTCCACTGACAGGGTGTCGAAAACGCGTGAATGGTAGACAGTCGATTGGCCACAAAAGTGTTGAACCTGCCAGACGTGTTGTTAATGTAATATAAAACTGTGGTGGAGTAGGTCCAAAACCAAACGCGCTCGAATTTCATTTGGGTCCTTTCACGAACGCTCTCAAACACTCGGATAGCGAGTACTGCCGCAGACAACTCCAGTCGTGGTATAGATATAGCTTTCAATGGCGCTACTCTAGACTTCGAATAGAGTAAAGAACACAGTGTGAGATCACCAGCGCGAAATCTGATGTACGTGACTGCGCCATACCCGATTTCTGAGGCGTCGCAGAATACATGTAATTGTGGCAGTTCGACAGAATCTAAGGAGCGGTAAATACATCTGGGAACCTTTAGGACTCCTAAAGCTCTCACCCCATTTAGCCAGGCACGCCAGGCTTCTTCATTCTCTCCGGCGACTGGACCATCCCAAAGTAACATGTCCCTACATAGCCTTTGCAGTAATGATTTAGCAGGCATGACAACCGGTGCTATCAACCCCAAAGGGTCATAGATAGATGCCACCGCAGACAATATGCCTCTTCTCGTAGGACTCTTTTCTGCCAATCCGAACTGAAACAGAAAGGTATCCTCATCGACATTCCACCACATGCCGAGGGTCCGCCGGACGAAACCTGATATTTCCGCCATCGGTTTGACAGACTCAGCGATTTCTGCTGGCGGAACTGCCTTATACACATCTGTATGGCTGCAGACTCATTTCCACAACTTGAAGCGGGCCTTACTCATAGCTTCCGACACCGACGGCAACGCAATCAAAAGGTCATCGACATATAAATTATGGCGGACCGCCGCCGCCACATTGGCATTTTAGTGAGGTCCCCACATAACGGCGGTTTGGCAAATAGCAAAATTAGCACAGAATGGGGATGAAGTCGCGCAAAGGGATGCGCTATCATCTGATATTCCATCACTTCTGAACCGAAATCGTCATTTTTCCACTAGTGAAAACGTAACGCGCCCCTGTCAGCTTCCGGCGCTTTCACTTGCATGAACATATCATCAACGTCAGCGGATATAGCTACTCTCTCAGTCCTGAAGCGCAGCAGTATACTGACCAAGTCCGCCGTGGTATCGGGACCTTTCAACAACTGGTCTTTTAGAGAATCCCCTCTATATTTTGCGGCACAATCAAAGACCACACGAAACTTTTCAGGTTTCTTCGGATTGATTACGGCGTGGTGTGGTAAATACCACCTGGGAGAATAGTGGGGCTGCAATTGGTAGGGAGGCACAGGAACGGCATAACCTTTCGTGATATTCGTCTTCATTGCTTTCACATATCGAGCTCGGAGATCCGGATTACTCAACAATCGTCTGCTCAAGCACTGCAGTCTGTACCGAGCAGATTCGTAATTGGGTGCAACCACCGCGTTCTTGTTTCTCCAAGGAAGGGCAGCTTCGAAATGCCCACCTACAAGCCGTACGGAAGTTTTCGCTATCGACAGCGCGGCTTTGTCTTCAGCGGGGAGTGCGCGGGTGATCGGGCCAGCATCTTCGAATCCAGCGTCATACAAAAGCCTTAACCTCTCTTCCAGGGATAACTCATCCTCTCGTACATAATTTATGGACACGTGAGCTTGGCGGCTTCCATCTACCTGACCCAACATTATCCATCTAAGTAGCGTCCTTGCCGCGATGGGCTGACCACGACCTCCGAGTCGTTGTTCTATCTGCCAATGTGCTTCTGGAACATCAGCTCCCATAAGTATTCTAACGCAGGAAACCTTCAGATCTTGGAAATCAACGGTCGATAGCTGTGACCATCGAGCAGCTACCTGACTAACAGATTCTTTGACTGGTCGCAAGGGCAAACGGCTTAAGCAATAAGCACGTCGCACGTCAATCGACTCACTACCGTCCAACGACACCAAACGAAACCTGGCGACGCCGGATTCCAGAAAACTAATACCGCTCACTGTTTGCATTTTCAGCGAAACCGGAATTATTTCAATACCAGCCTCTCGCAGTAAATCGTCCTGAACCAGACTGACGTCGGAGCCGCTGTCAAGTAAAGCGTATGTTTCAACAGAAAGCAAGGGTCCTTCTAGCCGCATTGGTACAATTCCTAGAGCAATTTTCCCGGCATCAGCAGAAACAGCGTGGCAACTGCCAGGGTCCTTGGGCGGAGAGTCAGATACGCCTGCCGCTTGTCTTGGCATTTGATCTGGATGTAACAGCGTGGGGTCGTTACCCTTACAATTGGCTCGCCCGCATCCTTTACTCCCATGAGAAGCTACAGCTCGGTGACCGAAATTGAGACATCGTTAGCATCCGCCCTTAATTCTGATGAGCTCCCAACGAACGGGAACCTCGGAGGCCAGCAACCTTGGGCACGATTCCGTCCTATGGACATCGTCACAAACTGTACAGACATTTCGGCTGGACTGATCAGCAACAGTATATAAGGCGACATTGTACTCCATTTCCTTATCCTTCGCTCTGGACAGTCGCATGGTACTGTGATTTCTCAAAGCGCTGGAGTTGGCTATTTGCCCAAATCTGCTACGGGCAACTCGGGCTTCGGCAGCTACAAAGTCAGGAAGATCTCTGAAGAGAACCTCTCGACCCTCTTGGACGATTACGCCCGCTGCCCTTGCCCACCTTGATTGCAAGCTGCCCGGCAGGGCACAAACCAGCCGCGCGATGGTGGTCACAGAGTTTAAATCTGCGGTAAAGTTCATCTGCGACAACGCAACATAGTAATTCTCCATCTATAGCGACAAACGAGATAACGCATCTTGGTCGTTAGGTAACAATCTTAACCCGGAAAATAAGCTATCAATCAATGACCGGGCTACTAAGTGAGACTGGCAGAAGAGTTCACGAAGTATGTTTTGAGCCGTCTCCTAGGCCTGTTCTGGGGGCAATATAACACACTCACTTTAGTCCTGCCCTTACAATAATAAAGCAAATACCACAAACGCTGACCACTGTCACTGACTCTAATCTCGAGGAAGTACTCAAACTGTTTCACAAATTTCCATTAAGTAGCCGGGTTACCATCAAAACTTTTAAGCTCGAACTTAGGAAGATCTACGAATGGTAGACAAGGCACTTGTGCCTGGCTTGCAAAGCGCTTATGGATCTCCTCAAGCGGCACGCTATTTCCACAATCCTCCAAGAATCGGTTCACCTGCTTACGTTTAGCAGGGGAGAGTCGCTCAACGTCATCTAACTCCTCCCCGTCATCTAGCTGCAGTTTCGCTATCTCAAGCTCAGTTTCAGCCTTTAATTTCGTGAGTTCCGCTGGCTTACAAGCCCTTAACGCCTTCTGCGAAATTCCGCTAGATTTACGTAAAACACTATGATGCGATCCAGAAGCAGAAGAGGCATCATCAACAATGAGAACATGTTCAACTTTCCGCGGGTCTTCAACAGAAGTCAGCATTCTCGCCGACCTCCTCGTCAAAGGCATGGCGGAATCCAAACGGTGGTTCAATCCAGTCGTCACGATCCGAGTGTTGGTCAAACCGGGCACACCAACTAAAATCGTTTGAGCACTGTTTTCGGCAAAGCGCTTCGAAACCTTGAGCGTAACACAGCCACCGGTTGTTCGAGTTCAACAAGTGGACGGATCAATTATCCCCGAGATGAGCCAAAATTCAACGCCGGTGTAACTGAGGTGCTATCAAATAACAACAATTATTGTCAAAGGGGGAACAAACATCAAACGGCTTCTGTACACAAAAGCAGTAATATCGGTAGATATCACAGAAGACCGATCCAAAGCCAAACGAAGACAAGAACAAGGAGCGAACGCGCGGCCAAGCCATAACAAAAGTAACCACCTCGAGACAAGGCAAGAACACACAATGACTGTCCGAATGTAGACACACACAGACTAGGCAGTCCGGAAGGTCAGAGATGGAAACGATTGGCAGGGTAAATACACCAACAGCGTGAATTGAAAGAACGGCCCGATATGAACAGACAGGCAGGTTGTAACCGCTGATTGGCTAAGTGTCTGCCCCGCGCAGCCCAATCGACCGGGCTGTGAACAGACTGCAAGGGGTGTGAACAAACCAGGTGAGCAAAACAGCGTTTAGGAATCACGGAGGATAGGCTGAATGCGCAAAGTCAAAGGTTTGATCAATGTTCATAGGGTGAGTAGAACAGTCAACCTGGGTTTTGGCATATGTCAAGGGAAACAATTTGTATAGGGGGCAATGGGGATTTGGGATTCCTACGATAAAATAA
>OX104065.1:114681978-114767875 GCA_944474145.2 Dicrocoelium dendriticum
CGGCCCGGGCACCTATCGATTGGAGAACGGCCTAATTGTCAACGCGCGTCGACTCCACACAGCTCACGGACCAGCTAATCAGCCCGATCGATCCGCGCGCGAATACCCGGCTGAGTTACCATTACCACGAAGCCAGCTGCGCCGGTCCGCGAGAACGGTGAAACCTATTGATCGCTACGAACCCGGTTGAGGCAGCTTTTCGGAGGGGGAACGATAATGTGGTAATCATGTCAGCAACATCGATTGGCTCGATCTCATTGGTTGGCTTGCTGACTCATTACTATTGGTTGTGTGCGTCTGTCGCTTGACTCTCCGTTTAACAAGTGATTGACTCAGATGTACACCGTTAATTTTGCGAGATACATTGTACCTTTCCTACGGCTTTCTTGATACAACAGCATCATCATTATTATACACGTCAGCCAGAGGTGGGAAACGCCTCAGCTACTGTGCCGCAATACATAAAGGAAAAGGGAAAATAAATACAACCGTTGCATGCTAGCTGAGCTACCAGCAACGGATACGCATCGTTCCGGTAAGCTACCAGCCGCTTTCTAGGCAAAACGAAGAATCATCATGTTTTACGTTACGGAATGTGATCGTGGGTGGAGGGGGGCTAAAAGGGATGAGGAAGGATAAAGAAACTCACAGCATGAACGCCACTGAGGTCGGCTTCTTGCCATGGCAGCAAGTGTATCCAGTCAAACGCGTTCACCGTCTTTTGGACCTCAACCAGGGAGCCATGACGCTCAAACCGAGGCCAGCTCAGAAGTGAGGGTCTTCATTCCTCTCGATCAATTTATCGCTTGTCCACCCCTCCTCTTCTTCCACCCACATCC
Source organism: Dicrocoelium dendriticum (assembly GCA_944474145.2). NCBI lineage: Eukaryota > Metazoa > Platyhelminthes > Trematoda > Plagiorchiida > Dicrocoeliidae > Dicrocoelium > Dicrocoelium dendriticum. The sequence continues at coordinate 114,682,818 of OX104065.1, forward strand.
CCGGTGAGCAAACAACGCACGTCGCGGAAGTCGGTGGGCTGGCATGCGCAACACGTGGCCCAGCCATCGAAGGCTGGTGCGTGAAATGACGGTGCTGAGCGGTTCAGTTCCTTTTCCTGTGCCGTTAACAATGCGTCGAACACGCTCATTACTCACGCGGTGTTCCCACCAGAAGTGAGCCAAAATGCGAAGACACCGATGGTCGAACGTAACTAGCCTCTTCATGTCCGCCGATCTAATGGGCCAGGTTTCGCAACTGTACAGTAAAGTCGAACGTACCGCTGCATCGTACGCTCTACCCTTCAGGACGAGAGTAATGTCGCGCCGGCCTCCATAGGTGGCGAAGGTTAGCACCACTCTGCTGGTGGCCGAGTGGTCTGCACGTTCGGTTTGCAACCATAAGGTCACCGATTCGAATCCGCGTAGGGGTAGGCGTTCTCGCGGTATACTCAGCCCGCGCGCGACTGGTGGTGGTCTCGCGGCAGCAAAGCGCCGTTACGGCGTATAGCTGACACATTCTTATTTATTACACGGTTCGTGATCTCGTCTTCGATCCCACGGGCGCTGATACAACTTCCCAGGTAGTTGAATTTCTGAACGACTTCTAGCTGATCCTCACCAAGGGTCAGCGCAGGAGGCCATCCCTGCCAATCTTGGAGGAACGCTTTGCATTTCGATGGTGCAAAGCAAAGCCCGAAGCGGCTGACAGCCAGTGCTAATCTGTCCAGCGCGGCTTGGCACGTCTGGGAGCTGTCACAGATGAGGGCAATGTCGTCTGCATACTCAAAGTCAAGAAGTCGTTCTCCTTGGAGTAGCTCCACACCTTCTAAGTCATGTCCTGTAAATGCAATCTCCATGACTTCGTCAATAGCGAAGTTGAAGAGGAAACGTGACACCGGGCATCCTTGTCTCACACCGCTGGGGATATTGAAGGGCGACGACAGCTTGCCGTAAGCCCTCACTCTGCCCGAGCTACGCGCGTATAATGTTCGGATAACATTTACATATTTCTCGAGCACACCTTTCCTGAGTAGACAATTCCAAAGAGCACATCGATCAACCGAATCGAAGGCACCTTTGATGTCGGAGAGCATGACTACCGTGGGCCGCCAATATGTGACGGTGCTCCAACAACTGACGCAAAGTGAAGATGTGGTCGACGCAGCCACGACCCCAACGAAACCCGGCATGCTCCTCACGAATCTGGATTTCGCGAGCGCCAGTCAGTCTGTGAAGAATTATGGAAGCGAGTAATTTGGAGGCGATGGAGATCAGACTGATTCCTCAATGGCTGCCGCATTCCGAAAGCGAGCCTCCTTTGAAGATGGGAACAATAACGTAGCGGCTACAGTCGGTTGGAATGGTCTTCTGCTCCCACAGTTTCACTAGTAATTCATGTAAATCATCAACAAGAGCAGAGCCCCCGAATTTGAAGAGGGCTGGAGGAAGATCATCTAGTCCCACGGATTTGTTCTACTTCAGCAGTCCGATCTCACATTTGTCTTCTGAGCGAGAGGGTGGATCCAAAGGGACAGCTCACGAAGCAGGGCGATCACTGGTCGGCGAGGAATCAAACAATTCCAGTCGATTAAATAGCCTTATGAAATGCTTAGCCGAACACTTTAAATGTTTTGACAAATTGTGTATAGGCTGTCCACTCTCGTCACGTATGATTTCACTAACACCAGGTCTCCTGCTGCCCGTTTCCCGTATCCGACGGAATAACTTAGGATAGTTACCAAGGGCAGCGGCCACTTCCATCTCTGACGCACGATGAGACCACCAAGATTCGCGGTCTCTCTTTAGGCTAGCACGGAGTCTTGCCCGGAGATCTTTGCGAGTTTCGTTGTGTTCGCTTCCAGCCAGGATACGCCGGCGAGCATCGATAAGTTCCAGAGACCGCGAAGAGACCCAATATCCATGTCGGCTATTACATATACCACATGAGGATTTGCCTGCTGCTAGTAAGGTCTGGTGAACATGTGACCAGTGACTTGCAATTGTCTCCAGTGAGCGCTTACTCAACTGGCATATTAGCGCACTTTGATAGGCATTCAGAACAGATGGCTTTGTCAGTTGGCTGGTGTCAATGCGCCCACAGCGTCGTCGTGGGCGTCCGCCAAAGCGCATCCGCATGTCAGCGCATACAAGTGCATGATCGGTGCTCACATATGTGCTCCAATTCGAGCGACAGTTTTGGATGCAGTCTCTCCAGCGGTAACTGCAATGTGACCGATTGGCGTCCAAGGCTGTTTCGAGGCTGGTGGGCGCCAAGTCACCCTCCGGCGGGTGCTGTATCGGAAGTTAGTACTCGCAAGAAATAAACGGGCATATTCACATAAAGGAAGTAACCGCTCACCGTTATCATTACGGAGCCTACACTGTGCTGACCGCCCAGAGGCATTTCATCAGTGGACAACTTTCAAACTTGTGCGTTCAGATCCCCGCCAGCGCAGCAGTGTCCGTGCTTCTTCTGTGTCGAAGGAGCTGGGTCAATTGGCGGTAGAAGCTGTTCTTTCCCGAATCATCGCTACAGTTTGTGGGCGCGTAGGCAGCGATGATGAATAGACCTCTGTTAGTCCCGCGCGACTCCGAAACTTTGGACGAGCCAGCCAATCCGACTGCACACATCAGGCTACTGATTGGAATCCAATCAACCGGAGCAGCTTCAGCTCGGAGACCCAGAGCAATGCCAACACCAGCTTCCCCGGGGATCGGAGCTGCATCGTCACCAGGTAGGCGCAATGAGAAAATACTGCTTGCGTCACCTGAAGGGGATCGCAGAGTGAGCACAGGGCTCGAGTCTTGCAGGCGGGTCTCCGATAAGCAGCAGATATCGATCGAGAGGGTCTCTAATATTCGGGCAAGAGCTACCTGTTGACCCATCTGTTGTAATGTGCGTACATTGCGTGCCAGTCTGAAGGAGGATCGAGGGCTCCAAATGGAAGCCGATGAACTGGAATGGACATGGGTTTGTCAACGGGAGAAGAGTGAGGCTCCGTGTTAGCATGTGAGTTGAAATTAGAAGATAAATGCCTAGCAAAGCATGTTGGGGGAGGGACAAGAATCGGGGGGTTGAAAACTGGGGGGGATATAAGTGAAGTTGGAAGGGGACGATAAGAGTGAAAAAGCGGAAGATGGGGAATAAGAAGACGGCAAGGCTTGAGCAGTAGCATCCAAACCCCTATCCACCCTGCTCGATGCAGCAGATAGGGCACCGCTGATTGTTCTCTGCGGTGGCCAGAGCATCAGGGAATTGTTTGGCGTTCGCGTGTCGAGCAGGTTGTATGGTAGATTAAAACAAGAAGTGATGATGTACAATCGGTGAACAATCAAATTGTATATGAAAGATGGCAGTTAATTTTTCGGTGCTACATCTTTAACTGAATCGTGTTCTTTACCATCTAGCATGTATTGATGATATTGCGGTTGTAAACAGTGTACAGTTTGACCAGAAGCATACAACCATTCCGCCGATGTTGTTTTCCGCACCATCTGTTAGTTAATTGCTAATCTAACACGTGAAAATAAAATCTCAAAAATCACATGCATTAAGCTCACAAATCCATTTTTTTACCGTTGTATTCTGGTTTTTTCTGTTTTTCACTATTTCTGATGTCACATCGTCTTTAACCAGACTGAGTATGTATGTATGGACTTCTGCTGCTGTCTCATTGATTAAATTGACACTCAAATAATGCGTTGTGAATTGGTATGTGCTGAAAATTATCGTTGGTTCTTGCTTCTAGCCATTATGTCATCAAAAATCATCTTTAGACCAAGGCCACCTCGGGGTAGGTGTTTTAACGATCTGACCATTACTCTGGAGCGCTAACAGTAGACCAGGATTAATCACTTGAGTGGAAGAACACAAAATTGACCAAGCGAAATCTCAGATTACGTAGGATAGGGTGATCGCCGCAAGAGATGAAGAACGACAACGGGGCTTTTGCCAATGTTGCATCAACATGATATGACCAAGATGAATCGTAGTATAGCATGATATTCAAATATTTCACTGATGTTCATGGATGTAACTCGCCATCAGTATTGCGTTTGAAGCTGCTTGTTGCGTCGGATTCTGCTAGAGTAGGGAGTAAGCCAATCCCCAGTAAGGAACAACTAGCAGGACGACTACGCGGCTAACACTGGAGTTTGTTCCCGACCAAAACGTGAATCAGAAGTTAGCAAACTTACACAGTACGGTCTGTGCTTGTTACCGTACTATCGCTTATGGGCGTTGGTTTCAGATCAAAACCAGTCTGTTGATCGATCTTTCCGATGTGTTATCATCCGACCGTTGGACATCAGTTGACTTTGACCTAGGGCTCAGCTCGTTCAGGTCTTCGGGGCAGATGATTGAGTGCCCAAGGTTCACGAGCTCCATTGGCCTGTGCGCGAAAAAATCGCACCTCCATGCAGCGAAAAACAACATAACTACGCCGCCGCATTAATCCACAGCTCATTATATTTTGATCAAACCGCGATATCTCAGGTTATCTTGTAATCTAACTTGTAAGTTACTACTGTATCACAGCTTGTTTCGTATTCCGGCCTAAATCACAGTCCCATCTACACTTGTAGCCTGATTTTACACGGCAGTGCGCATTGCTTGCAAATGCAGATTGCCTCTAACTTGGTTGCTTGTTTCTGAAATGACAATCTTTCAGTCGCACATGTTGTGAACTGTGCTGCATACAATTTCTTTTCCTTCCAGTGATGCTACAGAAACTTATCAAACATACTAAAGGAATCTAATTTCGTTGCATCGTTTACGACAGCATTGTATTTGATTCAAAAGTTTTTCGCTCATTCTCCAATTTTCCCTTTGGTTTTTTGACTCTGGCCTCTGTCAAACAATGCTGTATTTCGAAGATTTTATGGAAGGTTGGTTTTACGTTGCTTATTTTTTGAGTGTATCCTAGCTGTAGAAAATCTTCCCGACGAGCTGAAAGAAAGCCTCGCGACTGTTCGTCAATTGGATCTCTCCGTTCTAAGTTGTCGACTTTTGGATTGATTTCTAATGCTGACCTTTAGCTATCATGGAACCTTTAAAAGAAACCACCAAGACATTTTTTGAAGATAATAAATGTGGTCGTCTATCTGAATCGCAGAAAGCTGCTCAACGTGCTGAAATCATGGCGGAATATGATAAGGCCTTGTCATATTGTAAGGAAAAAAGAGGAATCGTAGAAAAAATATTTTGCACGGTAAACTCATTTGTCGTTCATTACTGTGTTCGTACTTTCAGTACAAGAAATTGGTCCGCAAGTTGGATGCTGAATTGGAAAAATTTCGTCTTGAATTGGAAGCAGACAACTCTGGGGTAACAGAACAAATTGAAAAGAGTAGGTTTCGGTTTTTATTTCCTGAATGGTACAGGAGTCCTCGGCAAGTCACCGTGCGCTATCATCAAGCCGGAAAGTAAGTCTTTCTAGCGGAGCTCATGCATTCTGCAGAAAGACGCCCACGATTCCGATATCCGCCGGCAGGTCATTTCAAAAATCCATTCCTAGTCCGTCGTCGGATCGTGGGTCAGGCTTGTCGCACTGTCCTCAAATCGCCAGTCGGCCGCTCAGTTCATTCCGCTAACCAAGCCCAACGGATGGCCGGGCGCACTCATGGTCGCGTGGGCGGAACAAGTATTTCGCAGTTGCGTGCTTCTGATGCTTGGCGCTTGCCCACTGGAAATGCTCTGAGAAACTCAGCCGAAGCTCAAACCGGTTCTGTTGGATCCACCGATGAGCGTGAGTTTCTCCTGTCATGCTTTGTATTTGGTTTTTGGTATGGCGCTCAAATATGCCCAACTGCATCATCATTGTCCTTTCGTTTTATCCACATTTGGGGGTTTATTTTATCAGTGCATGTTATTGTGAACACCCGCGTGCTGGATTTTTTACTTCATGAAATGTTTCCAATTTTCGGAATACTTCGTTCTCCAGATTGACAGCGATTGAAATTACGATTATATCATATACTTTGTACTTTTCGCTTACTGCAGTTATTTGCTATTTAATCTAATTTTATGCTTTACCAATCTTATTCTTAAATAGCAATCTGTCCGCTGGACAGTTTTAATCTTTCTCCCGCTTCCCTGATTGACCTGATTGTCTAAACCATATTTTTACTCTGCAAAAAATGCTAGAGCAGCGCCACACTTATCGCAGGCGGACAATCGCTACCTGCCCGGACTTTAAGAGATCTTTCCAATGAGCCGACCGATGCATTCTGTTCGAAATACATGTGCGAAAAGGTGTTTCCTTGAAATGTCTGCACATTTTACGTGCCATGTACTCGAACACCACAACCTGAGTCAGTCTACGATGACTTCCTAGGTATCTTCCCAATAACAAGTGGCCTTCGTCACGGTTGTCATATTTCAGCATTTTTGTTTAACCGCTGTGAACTGCATCATGAAATGTTCACTTGCGAAACCTCAGGATGCAGGCATTGAGGTGTTGCCTAGTGAGATGTTAGTTGATCTTGATTATGCGGACGATATTTTCTTCTTGTTTACTTATTTTGGTTCGACCTACTCGACCCTCAATAATCTCTCTACAGTGGTTCCATCATTTGGCTTGCACTTCGAACCTTCAAAGTGCAGTGTTGTTACAGGACCACCAATCACTTGGTGATCCATTGACTCTTGTTAGCGAGGAATTCGTGGTAGTTGACTAATTCACTTACCTTCTCAGCTGCATCTGCAACGATGGGCGCGTAAACACTGAAGTCAGTTCACGTATTACAAAACTAGAACTTCCTTCTTGAATCTGCGCTATCTTTGGCGCCAGAAATGGTTTCCCTGGGTGTGCAATTTCGTGTTTACAAGACCACAGTGAGAGCCGTCTTGCTGTATGATAGTGAGACTTCGCCCCTTCCATCTAAGGATGTAAGGCCCCTTCAAGTCTTTGATCATCACGGTCTACGAAGTATTGCTTTTGTCGGGTGGCACCAACGTGTCCACAACACTGATGTACGTAGACGAGTGAAACCACGCTGGTTCCTTAGAACAACCGACAGCACTGAATAAGTTGCATTGGCTTGGGCACGCACTGCGTATGCCCAGTCACCTCTTACAGAGGAGCGCCTTGTTTTATTTAACGGATGTAAGGGACACAATGATTGAGATACGCAAAAGTTAACTTAGCAGCGGGAGATGAAGTCACTGACGACCAAACTCAGTGCGGTCGGTTCGTCTTGCCTTTCAGAATGCAGTACACCTGATACGCCTTGTGCTTGGCTGGAGACGTTACGGGACTTGACTCACAGTCGGCACCAGTGGCTTGCCTGCTGCCGTCTCGTAATAGGATTGTTGTGTTTGCTGCGGTTATCTGCGGGGCAATGGCTGATTGTGACACGGGGCAATGAAAACCGCAAAGGAGCTATCTCGTCTACACCGTCTTAACTTTGCACGATAGCCAACTGTTGTGATGGTATATTTTTGACAATGTGTAGGCATCTTGGCTCTGAGTGTTGACTTAGAGCACAGAGATTTTATGTCATGTCCTTCTTCTTTCCCTTATATTATTCTTCGTTCCGCAGGTCACCATGGTTGTAGGGCAGCGAAGAATCAGTTTAAATGGCTGATGTACTACTGTTGATGACTGCATCCAACATGACCAGAATGTTGAAGGCGCCTCAGACCCTCCGACCGAAGGGACCTTGTCCAATCTCATAGAGTATATCAGCCCTTGCAATGTCCTTGTGCGCACATCCTTTCAGACAGTGAGTACTCTATTTCTCACGCCACCAATATCACTGGTTCAACAGGGCAGTTCTGGCTCTTACACTGTGTGGACTAATCTTAGCACTCATGTGCCTATTGTTGTTAATGCAGCAGCCAAGACAGGTGACTTGATCAACTGCCTCCATTTAGTCGTCATCGATAATGAAGTAGTTGCTAGTGGTCCTATAACAACCCTTAGCACTTTGAGGTCGTGAAGTGCTTGGCGTATGACGGAACCGTTCTAAAGTTTATCCTGGGTTGGCTGAGTTGCCTCAGGATTGGCAAACAGCAAGACAACATTGTCCTAGTCACTATCGGTTGGTTTTCCGCTGCAATACCTGTAACGTGAGGTTCCTCAAGGAGACACTCCAAGATGGAGTCCATGATAAAGTTGATTAAAAATTCAGAGTTTGTCATTCTTGGATCGGCGGGCCAACGGAACTGCCTTCGAAATCGATCCGCCAAACGCATTTGGTGACGTTCCTCATTGGTACTGGATGCATTGGTGGTGCACTTGACTGTCTTACTGATGAATACCTTCTTGTAACCAGTAGTATGCATTAATTTGGTGACTTATCCTGCCTCCTCTATTTCTTGTCTCCACCGAACTTCCCTTTCAGCACACGGACCATTTTAGTTCACCTCCAATAGTCCGTCAGATAGCATTGCGTTCGTTGCCAACACGGTGCTTTTTTCTAAATTCCAATAGGCTCACAGATCTTCCGGATATTCAATGATTGATCTGTTGATGACCCGATATCCTCACCAGCAGCCTTGCCGCATCGTACATGACGGCCGAGATACGATTGCGCTGAAATTGAATCTCCTTAGGCTAAGACCGTCCATGTTCGGTTCACATGGAAAGCCGGTATGAATGCCTTAATTTCGGGTGGTGTAACTTATAAGCTGGCAGTTGTGGAGACGTCTCCAAGTAAACTTCGGGAAGAATTGATGGTGTAGTGTCGCATGGTCAAAGCCGGCTGACGATATTAAACCGAGCAACATTCGAGAATAGAACTACAGCTCCTGATCTATTTGTGTCCATCGCTGGCCATCTACAGAAGAATATCAAGTAACTCATCAGTGCCTGCTATGCTTCGTTCCCGTGCACAGTTACAGAAAACAATTACTATTGTATGTGCGTTCCGAGCTAAACCTTATCTGCCACTTAAAGGGGTTTCTTTGGGGCTCCTGATCTACATAGCATTCGTATCCCCTGTGACTATAACGATTTCTGAACAGGTAATGCTGCCAAGAAGCATGTCACGTTCGTGTTAGAAAGCCTCCTTGGTAGTTTCAGGACTGCAGTCGGTAATGCATAAGCGGCAACCACTAACAAACGTGTATTGTGCTACTGCCTGAGTTAGCTCTAGTTGATGTCAGAATCGGACTACGCACGAATGGCTGATCCCTGAAATTCAGTCTGTTAACGATAGTTCGGTCTTGTGGCTAAAATCGATGCCTAATGTAGCTTGGCTTATGGTTGCTGCATCAGTTTCTTCGAGTGCATATAACAAATATGTTGATGAGAAGCTGGGCGTAACCACATGGGCTATTGCTCCTTGTCTTGGACACGACACCAACAACAGTCAGGGTGTCCAACGTGCGTGTGGATGCAACATGTTAATCAGTTTGTTTAGGGGGTTCGAACTTTGAGCGCCACCATAGAGACAAGGCATCCTGGTTTCACGGGATCCGCGTTAACCGAGTTCGCCTAATTTCTGTTGTCTGGTTTTATTGGAGTTAGTGCTAGCCGATTACTGGTTGCACTGTGTCCATTTGTTTCTTTGTTTTATGAGCTTACCAGTGTCAAGCTTGTCAGTTTAACGCCATGCTAACTGTCGAATGAACTATTTTAATTGTGCGAAGCGTTGCCTTTGTTGCTAGTCAGAATACACTTTGCGTATCGCCCCGAAACTGGCGAGTTCTGCTCTCTCTGGTGCTGAACGAGCCGAATACCTCGTTCTCCTGAGAGTTGTAGTTTCGCACGTGCCAAACTGTAACAGGTGATGATGAGGGGGGATGTTGACGATAGGGGAGTCCAGTGGAGATGAAGCACGAAGTTTGCAGCGGCGGAAGAACTCCGGTGGTGCTGCAGCTTTTGACAATTTTATGTTGGGACTCATGGGAAGGAAGGCTGGCGATGGGAGTCGTGTGAGGTATAAGCGAAACAGGTGTGAAGAACAAGGGGGTTGTTTGGAGTCTCATCCCAGGCAAAATAATCCATCTCGTTTATTTTTTTACTCCACAACTACTACGGTTTTCGCTTATCACTAATGATACTCTGGACCGTGATGGTGTTTTCCGACGATCTAAGCTCTATTCCTCTTAGTTGTCCTACTCGGCGACACATCTTCGGTCAGTTACAGTTTACATTCTCACCTACATCGCTTTTAGCAGCTTGGTTAATTGACAGGCGCCATGAATATAACAGAAGACAACTGAAGCATGTTTTCGCTTATCCACCCTATTGTATACAGTAGGTAGAGCGACTATTGTAGGCTCCGCGACTTCCGATGCAGGATCTGGCTAAGTGTTGATAAAATGGTCATGATTTTACACGGGCTGACTTAGTGCCAGCACGCCCAGCAAGCCTAGGGAGGGGAATGATTAGGGTCCCTAATCTGACCTCGAGGTTACGGCGCAATGAAAACGATCCGATTGTTTGGAAATAGTTACCATTACATTTCTGACTCTCAGTCTAGAAAGCCAGGAAATTGAGTTCCTATATCCTTTAACCATTGACCAATCTGACAAGAGTGGCCCTGATCTAGTCTGAAGTCACCATCCACTGTAGCTCAACAGGTTGAGGAGGTACACAAATTACCGCGCTGCATTAAACTAATACCATCGTGATGGTCTTTGTCAATTGAATCCTACTCTGAACCTTTGTTTCCGCCTCAGTGCTGAGCTTCATCAAATCACGGTACAAGGGATTATTGTCCTCAATTTACACCCTTCCGAAGTAGGTTTCCTCTGACTCAAAGACGCATCCATTACCCCGGCGCCATGCTGGATGCATCTGTTGGAATCTTAGATTCAGTCTTGCAGTCGGGACTATTCCGGACAGCGTTCAACAATGCGTGTTTAAGCGAATCCCAATGAATCGCCGCACGTAAGTGTCTTCATCGCTCGATTAGGGTGGAGAAGTTCGAGTTCGGACAAGACACCATGTACCATCTGGTGACTGCAGTCCAGTTACCGTCAAATTCCGTTGTTGTCGGCACCTGATCTTCCCTTACCCATTTGGCCTAGTGAGCAAGTGTTATGCTCGCTACTGGTAACGTGAACGTCTCATTGGGGATCATTTAATCACAACTCTAAAGACGCAACTGCTCCATCATTAAGTCAATAATAATGTTGCCATCGCATCGCTTAACGCACTGTTTCGGACTTTGCGCTTGTCACATCTACGATTGGTAACGGCTTCTATAGCTGTGTACAGATTTTCCTACCGACAGCAATTGCGTGCACGCCATTCTACTACATCCTCTTGTACCCTTCTAATAGACGAGTGCCTTGGCTCCCATTGATCACGTTACTTGGCACCGTAGATGGCACACACTAATTCAGGAGTATCTGTCTCTTTGGTAATCAACTCAGAATCTCATTATGCATGGGTTGCTGACTGTGTGACATTCACTGTAGCGGCTGCAAGGTTAATCCACCTTCCCCTGAATTCCACTTCGCTTATTTAGTTTTAATTGCACGTCATTTGTCACTGACGAACCGTTTTAATTAATCGGATTCCTGTTAGAATCACCTCAAATGCTTCCTGAAACAGACTCCTTTGAATTCGTGAATATACTGGGACAGACAAAACGTGACACGGAGCTCATGTATTCCCTAGACGTGGGATCGCTGTTCGCGAATGTGCCCCTACATGAAGCGGTCGACGACCTATGCCAATTTCTTTTGAGTCGGAACCTCTCTGTGGGCCTTCCTCCGGAGTTCCTGCGAGACTTGATATTGAAGTGCACTGAGAATGTGCGATTCTAGTTTGAAGAGACGGCATGCAAACAAATTGACGGCGTCGCTATGGGCAGTCCTTTGGGACCAGTTCTGGCACTTCTGTCCTTGGGTATGATTGAAAGGGAAGTTGCTGAATACAAGCGCTATGTAGATGATATTCTCGTCTTCACAAATGCTGAACATTTTGACCATCTTTCTGCCCTCCTGAACTCAATTCACCTTAATCTTTCTGTGTCATAGGAGAGGGAACAAGAGGACAGACTGCCGTTTCTGGACGTTCTCATCAAGAGAAGGACCGATGGCACATTGCAGCGCACGATGTGCAGAAAAGCGACCTGGGGAGGACAATACCTACATTTTTCCAGCTTCGCCCCAGTTGCATACAAACGCGGCCTTGTAAAAACTCTCTTCTACAGGGCCAGGCGGATTTGCAGTCCGGAATTGCTCAAGGCTGAAGAAGAGTTTTTATACCGGACTTTGCTAGCCAATGGGTATCCGGAGAAATTCATTCAGACCCATAGCAGACCCCTCAAGGAGAAGCTGCCCGTACAAACTGCGGCGAAGAAGGATGTTTATTTGTTATTACCCTTCAAGGGGGATTACTTGGCAAATGAAGTTGGTCACAAGCTCAGGTCCGCTCTAATGCGCACCTACTCTACCGCCCAACTACGACTTATTCACACTACACGAAGGGTTCCTCTCCACAGCCGTCCGAGCAGCGCGCCAATCAGTCCGGCCTCTAACATCATCTATCATTTCACTTGCAGTTGCGGTGACACTTACATAGGCAAGACTGGTCGCCGGCTGGCTCAAAGGGTGACGGAACACTTCCCATTGTGGCTAAGGCAGTTGCTGTCTAACCAAGGCGGAGCGGACCAAAGAATGAACCAGAACCCTGCCTCGTCTATCACCAAACACCTCATGACGACTCGTCACCAGGTGGACTCAATCGATTCATTCAAGGTGCTATTGCGCAACAGGAACCCGACGCTGTTGGCAATTGGCGAGGCGCTAATGATAAGGTTGAAGTGTCCCGTGCTCTGTGCCCAGAAACAACTGGGGCAATCGATTAGATTGCCTTGGAGCTGATTACGTCATTCCCATCAATTTTATCTGCTTATCTATGTTACTAAGTGTGGACCCTACATATTGCGTGTTTTTCTGCCTGTATTGCGTAGCGACTGACGAGAGCAATCGAAATGTTAACCTGTCTTCTTACTGCGTCAATGAAGATGTTTGTTTCGCCATGTACTTGGTTTTAGCACTTTTAAGCGATGCTTAATGAAAGATCCTCGAGTCGATTGAAGGAAATAACTTGGTTAAGATCATTCAGGTGGCGCTTAAGGCCATTGTGGATTACACAATTTTGTCCCTACTCTTCTGAATTGAAATGATTGTCTTGAAGGGTCAGCGTCTAACTCATTGAAATGCCATCATTTTGAACATTGTGTCGAATGCTTTGAGGAGCATTCGAATTCGTGTGCTTCCTCGCTGGCTCTTAGGTCGCTCGTCTGAACTACGCTTCGACTCCTCTGCGGAATTATCCGTAACTTGTTCAGCGGAATATCTACCACTGAAAAACAACGTTAGTCCTCTAGTGGTTGAATTACCCTATTTCATTGACGCAATATGGTTCACGGTGTCACTGTCTTCGGACTGAAACTTTGGCAATGGAAACCACATTGATTCGACAGGAAGTATAGTCAATTGGTTCGATGACGATGCGGACTATGAAATCATTTTCGCCTGTTTGGATCTGCCGATGATTACGAGGGGTAAAAGAGAGCTGAATATGTGTAACTGTGACAAAGCAAAGAAGGGTCGATAGTTCGAAGTGCAAGCCGGAAGCGTACTGAAGATTGCTCCCAAGGAGATATCTGCTCAGTTGAAGCGGCGCTTGAGGTCTGCAGATGACGTACCAATGTTAGAGCACTCGAACAGACAGTCCTTAACTTCAACCACTGAACCTGCGCCCATATTGGCAGCGCATTTATATGGAAATGGCCAAGCATATGTGCTGAGTTCGGCGTGTATCTCGTCTGCCGGACTCAACAGCTTGGATTGCGATGTTATGTGTACACAATCTACTCACCAGTCCTGATGGCACGAAACCTGTCGGTTTTGCAGAGTTCCATTCACTGATTCTCAAGTGTGCTGTTCAATACGTTGCTGTCTGAAGGTGCATTGCCGAAGGGTTGCAAACCCTCAGCAGTACGACCGGAAATTTGTGACTCAAGTAATGCGAATTTGTCTGATCGCCGTTTTGGCCAAGTCCCTTGATAAGATCGGGAAGTCGGGTCTGCTGCAGTTACTGAATTCAATAGGGCGGGTTCCCGCACAACACGGTTTCATGAGAGTCCACTCGTGTATAACCAAACAGCTCGTGACTAGGCATGGATAGTTGCAAGCGCTGAACCGGAGGAAGTAAGTTGAAGTGGTCTACATTGCTTCCAGTAAAGCGCTTGACAGGGTTTACCATGTGGTCCTCCTCTACTTGCTGAGGATGTGCGGTGTTGGAGACTCACTTCACCGTTGGAACAGGACTTTCCTTACTGCCTTGAAGTGGAAGGAACAGGTGGATGCTCACTTAACTGACTGGTACTCTACCACTTTTGGTGTACGTCAGGGCAAAATTCCGAGCACCATTTTGTTCCTGACTCACATCAGCGGATTACCTCATCTTCTGCGGTTGTCTTGTTTCCTGACGACCTGAAAATGTCGATGGTAATTTGCTGCCCTCGACAATTGCGACATACTTCTACACGATCTGGACTGCCTGTGCATGTGGTCTGCGGAGGTCGATCTGCCAATCAACCCTGTTAAGTCGTTATTTAGTTACCTTGGGAAGGGTGGTGATTGACATAGGTACACCCTGACTGGCCACTTGTCACATCCCACACCTTCCGGGAATTACCCGGTTTACCCTCATCCTGCGATTCGAAGTCCGTGGGCAACACAAACAGACCATACGGAGACGGACTGCGCATGCTTTGGCCACTCAAGCGCAGCTCCTGCACTTGGTCTGCAAAAACTGCCACTCACCTCTTCTTTTCTGACATAAGATCAATAGAACAATGCAACTCGCCCTTCCATTACCTGATCACCTGTGGTCGTGGCGGAAAACGTGACCGTGTTCTGCGTGTAGCTACCAGTCTCATTCTTCGTTAAATGGTTTACCGTACGAAGACCGATTCAGGAAACCAGGACTATACACTGATACACACGCGCGGGCGCCATTATTATTGTACCGAATCTGAAGCGGGTATCTCGCTCTCTATGCTTTGAGCGTCTAGTGGTGCAATTTCGGATCAGTTTACCATAGAGACAGTATTCCAAGCAGCGTCAGTGTCAAGCTTAAAGACATTCCTAGATATTTGTTTTGCGAATCTCGGATTTAGAGGACGTTGAGAATCTGGATAAGACGTTTTACAGGTGGGGTGTGTTATAAATGCACGTGCATTAATGACATTATCTTACGTGTGCATTTGCATTCAAATTTCGATGGAGCGACGCAGATTTATATCTCGCTTTCCTTTCACCCTATTCCATAATTGCTGCTCTGGGGCACGATCCCCTTTTTATGAAATGCCTGAGGCTGTAATACTCGGCCTTCTAGGAACCCAGCTACATCCGGATATGGAGATTCATTGACCAGTAAAAGTTGATCTTGTGATTTCGTGACAATATGTTAATTCCTGAACAGTTAATCGAACGCTGTTAGTTTTGGGCACCACTTACCATGAATCCCTTTCTCGATCTGCCATCTGCTGACAAAATGTCGCTGTCTACCATTCTTATCACCACTTTTGTCTTCAAATCACCGTTACATATGCTACTATGGAGTTATCTCGCTTACTCTCCACCTTATAGTTACAATTCTTGACGAAAACTTTATCCTCCACTCGACCGTACTACTTTTATTATGACCAATACACTGACCATCACTCGTCGAAACTGTGTTCACTCGACACTCTTTTTTTTATCTCGACGCCATTTCATTTAATTTTACAACTAAGCGGCTTTTACTTCATGCTTTCGTCACTTGCGATGCTTTTGTCCATCTCTGCATTCTCTATCTATCCCCCTGCACAGTTTGCTTCCCCCGACGAATCAAAACCGACTATTTCCCGGATCCGGATCCATACGGGACCGATTCTAACTATGACACCAAGTGAGCCTGGCTGTTGCACTAGGTTATTTTCAATGAAACTTGAGTTTAGGTTGGTTTTTTTAATTTAAAAAAACCTATGTGTTCGCATTTGGATGGTTTATTTCACTACCCAGTCTTCTGTTTGTGTGATGCTTTGATGTTGATTTCAGCTATACCATTACTATCGGAGCATGTAGTCACTTTATGGCCAAATTTACTTTCTCTAAATCGGCATCAAGGTAGGCGCTTATTGCCTAACCCTTTTATTACTCTTGTCAATAAAATAAAATAATTAATGGTATAGGTAGAAATTCGTCACATCTAGACTCATTCAGACAGCCGCCACACGCCCGGAAAAGCACTGTACGCGCGTTTCATCCTTTCGGGAATCATCAGCAGTGCGCATTCCATCGGACCCTTTGTAGGGCTCGAACCCGCCACTCGACGGTTGCCAGTCCGTGGTTGAGACCACTGAGCTACGGGGGACGGCAACGACCATCGTGAATAAGTTACTAGATGTGATATAGCGCCGCTCACTATCCACTGACTTACACGTTACTGCCGTGCATAGGACAGGGTAGCCCCCTCACCAAGCGACGAGCTTACCAAACTTAAGCCGCCAATTATCTTATGGCATTATCAGCAGTTTGGTCTGCGTACTGATTACAGAAGAGTAGTAGGGAGCGTTGAATGGTATAGGTAGAAATTCGTCACATCTAGACTCACTCAGACAGCCGCCACACGCCCGGAAAAGCACTGTACGCGCGTTTCATCCTTTCGGGAATCATCAGCACGGTAGTAACGTGTAAGTCAGTGGATAGTGAGACGAATTTCTACCTATACCATTCAACTCCCCCTACTACTCTTCTCTAAAATAATTAATGTTTTCTTTCCGACAGTGCAGGACACGCCTAAAGCGGCAGGCTCATAGTAATACAGACGCGAATGATCACGAACGTTACACTTTAACCAGTATATACTGGATTTGTTTTATGTCTACATGTAAGTGCTTGGGTGAGTAATCATATTGTGTGATTTTGTACCTGTTATGCTGAAGTTGTGGTTGTGTTCGGTTAATTCGCCAATATAGGTGGGGACCAACTAATATCTTCGAAGTGGCTGACTTTCTTTTATAGGGTGCGATCCTCCGGAAAGGCAGAAAGCAGTGATTGTATTTAGTGGCGAGTCATATCCGCCACTTCACAGTGTTGTTAAACAGGCATTTGTGGCTTTTTATAGGGAGAACGTTTGCCAGGCGAAAACCCACCACGCCCTGGAACACACGGCCGCCGAACTATTTGCTGGAACAGGATTAACCCGGACCACCCAGCTTGCACCACGTAGAGGTTGTTCGGCTAGCCAACCATTTTGAGAAGTACTTGTTGTGTGGATGGATTGGGACACGATCTCCATGTGGATTGCGATTACCGATTGAAAGTGAACCTTAGCCAATTCCATCCGTGGAACCGTAGCGTGGGAACAGACAACACTGCCCTGCCCTATTCGTCTGAAGTAAATGCTGTGACTCGAACGGGGAACATTTTTTCCTACTATCGGAGGCGTCTACTCCGAATCGCTGTTATCTTTGATTGACGCGCGCAATTGATTACGAAACGGATCACAGAGTGCATTTTGTTGCTAGCAGGCGACACTCATCGTTGATTTGCTGTTGGCATTCTATTGAGGTTACTAACTGACATAGTTCTCAATCTTTGGCGATTTATGTGCCCATAATTTGCACACATCGTTCTGCAATGACGCCTGATCATGCTTTTACATATGTGTCTTATACGTACACGGGCCTGTACTTTCGTCTACACGTCATGTCCTGCGGTTTTGAAATAGACTAAGAGAGGTAAATTCGAAGTATGAATAAAGTGTTCTTTTATCTGTTTAACATGCTTGAGTGACGTAGTAACCATAACGATTTGCCGAGTAATCCTGATTCCGATGGATATAGGGATTCGAGAATTGGTGTTAGTTTGAGCATGTTGCTCCCTAACACTTGCTCATGTCCCATCGAGTGAGGTGTCTGTTGTCCTGGATGTCGTTGTATTAGATACTCATCTTCCCAGTGGAATGTGCGAGTCGCTCTAGTGACTCTCTGCTAAATGTTATGAGCACTTGCGTGCCGATAATTTTTGCACTTTCTTGAAACGGTTTTGAAATCGATTTTCCCCAGGAGAACCTGGTGATGCTTAAGCTCGGGACAATGCAATTTGTATATTTATAACAGAATATTATACGCTGTCGCAAATTGATTGCGACTGGTAGCCTGATATACTGAGTGACGTACCTGTTTAGGAAGAAGTTGAAATACATGTTTGTTCTAGTCGTTGCTGTGGCTGACATGCGGCTTTTGTCGCATAAATCTCACTTTTATTTATATCACAACTTTTCAGTGATCGAATCCTCATAATACTTGGCGTGTCAAATCGTCTAGGACCTACAAGTTCTTCCATTTTCTTTGCTAAGGGGGTTCGAACTGGAGTTGATGGCAGCGTTATCAATAGCTTTGGGTTAAACTTTGGTGCTTTTCCAGACTTGCCAAAGTCTGCTGACTGAGAGTGGACCATTATGAATTATCCGGATTATACTCACTGCTCATTAGTATTATTATTAAACATACGTTTGGTACACAAACTCTGCCACTCATCACATTGCCGTGAACAGTCCTTCATTATTCGAGGGCAGTGTGGGTGGGAATTTTAAAATACCTTCATCTTGCCATGCTTCTGTAGGTTTTGTTACGTATATTATACGCATGTTGTATGTTATGCTCTGTTTGTTACTTAACTCGGTTAGGGATGCTAAAACCCAAATCACGAATAAACCTATGTACACAAATCGGGTGGGTTGTTTTGAAGCACTCGCTGTATGTAAGCAATGTCGGTACACGGCCTTGAGGATCACAAGTATACCTTGTAATCCGGAGGTCGCTGATTCGAGTCTGCGCAGGCAATCGGGCGACGTTCGCAGTATCCTTAGCCCACGCGCTACGGGTGGTGGTTTCACAGCAGAGAAACGTTGGTACTGTGTACCGGCGTAATGCTGATGCCTATTTTGATCGTAGGAGCAGAGGCTTCGGTTGACATCCCAATAGTCGTCCGATCTGCAGTCGCATTCCCGCCATCTGGATCTGATCAGTACCAACGAGTACTACGCCCGTCCTGTAGTGTAAAGCTATGAACAAGTATCACCTAACATCTATTTGTACACAAACGTATTCATACTAGATCTCACCAGATCTTTGTCGGCTGCTGTTTTCACTGCCGGGCTGGTGACCCACGGACGACACACTAGTTGACATGCCGAAGAGCCGACCTCAGTGGCGTTTGTGTTGTGAGTCTGTTTGTCCCTCCCCTTATTATTTTTATATATTTGCGACATATTAGCTCAGATGTGTTTCTCACCCTCGGCCAACAGGCATTGATGATCATGATGACTAACGGATTCTTCCTAAACCGAATGCCCATAAAACGCTTGATTTTCGGGTTCCACTTCCAGCTCGGGTTATCACTACCTAATGAGCCCAAACAAGAATGAAGCGCGTCGTGGAGTGCAGGGGTGCAAAAAGGCAGCACTGAAATCCTCAAAATGCTTGTTCTTTTTACCGAGAATTTCATCGCCTACGTGTTGCATAGGAGTCGTGCCTTTCTTGCATGAACCGTAGTGTATCCCAAAGCTTCTCTCACGGATTTTTAGACCATCTTGGTATCATCGGGGATGAAAATAATCATCGGCTCTTTTTACTGAGCATACCGATGTCGACGATTCAGATAAATTCTGTTGTACAACAACTGTCATCCGAGCACCAAGGTCTCGTGAATCGAGTTCCCAGGACTCATATCGCAAGAATAATAATAAATAACAACGACATGATAGTGGAGTTAAGGGCAAATGGAATATAAAGAAGCTGCAAGCAAGGAGGAAGTGCTTTAAACTAATCTGAATGGAACGAAAATTAACAACCAGATACAAGAAAACGAATGCAGGAACACCACAGACTGTGGGACTGCACCATTTCTGATACGGTCTCCAACCATTGGTGTGGACTTTCCGAGGCCCCCCTCCACGAAGATAGCACACGCTCACTGACCATGTCTTTCAGTCAGTTTCTTCATTGCTCTATGCCACGTCGTGCACTGACCGCCTTGCGGTTTCACCCAATTTGGTGCGGATACATCGTATAATGCACGCTGAGGAAGCCGGTCAACAGACATATGCAAGATATGGCCTAGCTAAACACTCGTGTGAAGCATCAGAAAGTTTCTTGCCGAAAACCAACTGGCGGACCTCAATATTGCTCACCCGGTGTTCCTACCAAATGTGAGCAATACTCCGCAAGCGCCGTGGGTCAAACACGGCCAAGCGTTTAATGTCTTCGCCGCGAATTTGTCAGGTCCTGGATCCATGCCTCAAGACTAGTCTTAACGTTGCCTTATAGACCCTACATTTCACTGACAGGCTGATATCCCGCCCTTTCCATAGATGGTTTAGTCTATGGAACGCCACATGGGCCTTGCTAATACACAAAGTAACTTTCTCAGTGATGCGACCACCAAACGTGACACAGCTACCAAGTGAACCGACCCCTCTCCATTGTCTGTTCGTTTATAGATAGAACCGGCGGTGTGTCGATTCAGTTTTGCATTAGTACTTTGCACTTTGATGGTGTACAGCACATGCCGAAGCGTACAGCGATACATATCAGTCTGTCCAGTAGTGTAAACAGCGACTGCGCCAAACCCAAGTGGAACTGTATCGCCTATATACTCCAGCTTTCTCATTCAGTTGCCTGGCCGAACTTCCACTTCAGATTAGTCTGAATCCTGACAAACCCTCCTTGTCGTGGGAAACTCAGGAGAGAGCTTCCCGTAGACCCTTACACGACCTCGTGAATCACCGTAAAACGATTGCATATTAGAAAGGAATTTAGCCGGCAGCCCTTCATGTATAGGCAGTGTCACAAGCTGCCACGGTCAACAGAGTCGAAGGCAACTTTCAAGTCACGGAAAACTACCATTGTTGGTCGTCTATATTTGTCTCTTCTATAACACTTGACAAAGAGTAAATATGTGGTCAATACAACCACTGCCAGGGCAGAAACCAGCCTGGCTTTCAGTGAATCGGCTCTCGCAGGGACCAGTAAGTTGTCGAAGAATGAAACCCGTGAGAAGTTTGGATGCAACGGAAACAAAGCGAATGTCTTGATGATTCTTGTACAAAGAGCGCTGACACTTCTTGAATTTGGCCATGACATTTGACAGTATGAAGACACCTCTTTACGGTTCCAAATTGTGCTAAAGGCAGAACCAAGTCCAATTAACCGAGAGTCACCGCCATCTTTTAGCAAAGATAATGGAAGGTCGTCGGGTCCAGGGGCGTTGTTTCGTTTCAACGCGGAAAGCTCACGTCGAATCTCTTCCAAAGTGAAAGATGTGACATCAAGTTACCACGTCGGCTCAGGTGATTCGACAAACGGCAGTGTTGCTGCAAGCCAACGGTCTAGCCGACGGCGTTGTAAATGCTTTATCTGTCCGTCTTTCTCAGCTCTTGTCTCACTAACGGATGGCTTTCTCGGACCCGTATTCCGGATGAGCTAGAATGACACTCGGTTGTTCCCAATAGCATTAGCAATCTCCATCTCACTAATTCTTGCCATCCACTAACGTTCCCGGTCGGTTCGAAGACTCGTTGTTATACCTCATTTCAGGGAGTTACGGATACACTGTTGGAACCTCTACGCACTTCCATCAAACTGTCCAATGTTTCACAGATCCGTTCACAGTTGCGACGTCTCAAGTTGGGTGCACAGCAGGCGTCGAAGGCATTTGAGACGATCCTAGTCATCATTCCGCTCACTAACCTCATTGGTGGGCCAGTTCGTTGTGATTTTGATGAATCACAGATTGCCAGTTACAGGTAGAAGCTAGACGCATATTGAAGCGAGAAGAGTGAGTGCCAGACGTGCGCGCACTAGAGCATGGTCGGAATCCAGGCATGTGTTCCAAATTGACCGACCGTCTTGGACTGATGTGTACCATCTGTAGCTGATAGCAACATGATCAATTGGGTTCAGGTCATTGAGGAATTCGGTTGGCGCCAGGTGACGCGGTGTAAACATATCTACTGGAAAGCAGCGCTGCTAATATAAAGGTTGTGCTGGGCGCACATTTGCAGGAATCGATCACCATTGTCTGTTCGGCGTGCATCGACTCCGAAGCGTCCTCCCATTTGTTGTTCATAGTCTGGAAGATGACCGGCTTTGGCATTCATGTCACCAGCAACAACCACGGTGTCAGTGTTCTTCACCATGCGAAGAAGAGATGCAAGATGGTGGTAGAAATCATGTTTGTTACCTTCCGAACTGCATTCAGTAGGGGTATAAACTGAGGCGGTGAAAAGGCACCTTGTCTTCAAATGGTGCTTATTAACCCCAATATGGGTTCGAAGTCAAACCGCCCACATGCAGCTGTTCGCCGGTGTCCACTCGACTAGATTACCTTCAGCATGTGCTGAGGGTGATTCCAACACCATCAATACCTTGATTAATTGACTCAGTATCGCCAGAGACGTGAAGAGTATAGTCATCGTAGTCAGATTCATAATCAGAGAGTCTAAGATTTTTCACAACGTTGTGATCTTGGATGCGTGTTTCGGAGACAGCAAACGTCAATACCAATAGAGTGAAAAGAGGGCGTTAGTGCTGTCTGTTGACCGATTTGACCCAAAGTGCGGACGTTGAAAGAACCAATGTGAATTGAGACTCGTGGTTTGATGAACGCATTACTAGTGTCGGTGGCAGCAGGTGCCGGGTTGGCAGCAGTCTCTTGCTCAATAGACGGGGAAGAGGGAGATGAGGAGAACGAAAAACAAAGATGGTATTTTCGATATGGTCGAGCGCAGATGTTATTTTCCGTCTTACATTTCTGAAAGAGGAATTTTGTTTGAGCTGTCCTACCTTTCAACAGTCTTAACAGTCTGTCTCACAAGTCAGTGGACTACATGGAGATTCGCTTAAGGGACCAACTGCACTCTGGTTGTGAGCTCTACAGACAACATGTTTTGAATATTATTATTAGTCACCTCACTTAACCATTAGAACAAGCCCACTGGTCATCATCATCATCATACTTACATGTTAGCTAAGGTTGAGAAAAACTTCGGCTATTTTACACCAACACGAAAAGTTACATAAAAATGCGAAGTGCAATGCATTACATAGGACAAAATAAAAACCAAAAGTACTCTAATGCTCAGTATCATGCTGTGCATTTTGTGTGAGGTCGTGGTTAGCGGTAGAAGCTACGCGGGATGGGGTGGGATAAAGAAATACAACGCGAACGTCATAGACTTCATTTATTTGCCGTGTCAACTACTTTGTCCAACCAAACGAGTTCACCGTCCTTGGAACTACAGCCCGGCAGTCTTGAGACACCAACCGATGTCAATTTCCCAGTGACGGTCTTCAAATCTCTTTGCCATGTTATCTGTTCCTTTCTTCTCCTCTTCTTCCATCTAGATTCCGATCGTGCCTACTACAATCGTTGTGTTGGTATGCGTGCCACGTGGCCCAGCCATCTGAGCGGTTCATTAGCTCTTCCTGTACAAAATACAACCGAACGTGCTCACTACTCACTCAGTGTTCCCACCAGATTTGTGCTAAGCTGCGAAGACAGCGATGATCGAACGTAACGAGCCTCTTTATTTCTATCGACTTGGTGTGCCAGGTTTCGTAACCATCCAGGAGGGTTGAACGGATGGCTGCATCTTAAACTCTACTCTTTAGCGCGAGAATGATGTCGGGCCGGCACCTAATTTGACGGAGATTGGCCAAAGCGCCTCGAGCTTATCTTGCACGGTTCGTGATCTAATCCTCTATTTAGGAAAACCACTCAGGAATGACGGTTGCCAGTCTGTCTGCTCTTACGTGATGCATCTATCGTTCGATCTACTGCTTGAGCTTTCCAGT
The DNA here is from genome assembly GCA_944474145.2 of Dicrocoelium dendriticum. Classification (NCBI taxonomy): domain Eukaryota; kingdom Metazoa; phylum Platyhelminthes; class Trematoda; order Plagiorchiida; family Dicrocoeliidae; genus Dicrocoelium; species Dicrocoelium dendriticum. The sequence continues at coordinate 114,706,641 of OX104065.1, forward strand.
CCAGATTTGTTCAGCTTCATGTTTCGTACATAGCTCTTGGCTCCTCTATGTTCATGTTGCTCCATCTTAAATCTTCAAGCTTGGACGATTTTGGCCATCTGGAACAAACAGCACTTTCACTTCACGTAGACCTCGCGAACATTTCATCATAATACTTTGTCTGTCTTCCAATCTGCTGTTGAACCTATCTTTTTAGCGGCCTGTTGCACGTTCTCGTTTTCACTCTCATTAGTCATCAATTTTGTGGTCTGCACTAGCAGGCTGAATTAGAAATTGCCATCGACGCATCACACCCCATCGACCCATGGCTATTTTGCCACTGGTTCTCCGCATGCACATTATGGCAATGTTTTTGCGTGTGGGGTACTTGCATCAGTCTTATCCGTCCGCGCTTCCTCCTTTATTTGACGACTTAGTTCTACATAACCCTGCCACTCACTGAGGCATTCGGATTGCCACGTACCTAGTCACATCTATTGGCATTTATTCGCCACGGCTGGCTGTCGACAGGTTCGGTAAATAATCTTGTGCTTGGACTACTTAATTCACATTTCCCATTCTAATGCTTGGTTCCGCAACCGAAAGTTTGCGCTTCTTCTCCGTGTACCCTCAAGGAAGTATCTGTACAATCTGGTTCGGTTACGTTCTATGAATGGGTCTTTACGCTATTGTTAATTGCACCTGTTGAGACTCTTCTTGATTAAACTATCCTTTCTTCTTTACCGGACTGAAAGCACGGTTGTGTATCGTCGAGTACTCGACTTCTGGGAATATCAAGCGGTTCTCGAGAGCCCCGCAGCCCATGTGTGTTGCATCGATCTACTGCGGGTAGACTTAGCGCTGTCCACTTAATGGCTAATCGTTAGGATCAACACTCGTTCGCTAGCTACAATCAGTAGTCATTGCTTGTCACTAGCCTCCTGTTAGCTTTTCAGGCCTTCCCAATTTTAGATCTAGAGCTTGTCTCTCATACTTGTTGTGCTTCGTCGCGAAAACCCAGTTTACGTTCAAATGCGCCCACTTTTTTCTCACTAATTGTCCAACGGTTGCATCACCGCATGAGACATCCATCATCAAATGGCCGAGGTACGGTTCTGATGTCACCTTTCTTGCTTCTCGCTCGTTGTACGGTTTAGGTTGTATGAAGTTGAACACAACTGGTAGCATGTTGCTAAACAGACTGTGTCATTATTCTCATCTGGCCCAGCAGGCATACTTTTTGTTTCCATCCTTTTCCATCTCCTCCTCGCCCCATGTTCTTTAGGATATCCAATAAGTCCATTCATGTTGTTCTACTGGTTTACCGCACTAGCCTATTAGTTCTATTCACCAATATTTTTCAAACGGTTTGATTCCATGGAGTTAATTATTCTTTTTTTACAACACTTATGATTGTCTCCGTGTTTTTTTCACTCTCCCCCACAGACCCATCAGTCTGAATCTATTCCCTCCGAGCTCCACGATAAAATCCACTCAGGACGGAAGCGAATATAACGAGTCCGGTTTTAGTCATGACATAACCATGTTAGCAACTAAAAGTTCCCCGTTTTATGGGCTGGGGGCCAACAGCGAAGCTGGCTCCTCAACTTCAGACAAACCCACAACTCCCATGAGTGGTAGTCGCGGATCGAGACAAGGTCATTCGAATGTCCTCCCCCATACATCCGATCTCTCTGACAGTGGGATTCCCTCGGGTCGTAGTGCGTCCACAAGCACTGTTGACTCTCGCCTCAGCGGAATCCCGAGTCCCGTGAGTTGGCCGCCCACGAGCTCCTCACGAGATCGCCGCTCTCGAGGGTCTCGCCGGATGGGGCGTGACGCTCTGTTTGACGAACTGGTAGCCCCCGATAGCTTGCAGTCCTCCGCTGAGACTGCCGGTTTCGAAGACGGCACCGCCTCCGGGGGGATGATGACACCCACCGATAGTGTATTTGAACCCGGCTCCTTCGGTTTCGTCCCTGACATGAAGTTGGAACCCGTTTCGTCCACTCTGGGCGACGAAGGGGAGGAGGAAGACGAGGATCAGAAGCGTTATTGCATTTGCAACGACGTTAGCTACGGTGATATGATTGCATGCGACAATCCAAACTGCTCAATCGAGTGGTTTCATTATGGTTGCGTCAATCTCACAGTAGCACCCAAAGGCAATTGGTTTTGCCCAAGTTGTATCAAATCCTATTCGGGTATCAAAGGGATGAAGAAACGGATGACACGGAAGTGAATATCATTCTTCACTACTTCCGGTTGTATCTAAATTGTTTTTTAACAAAATTTCTTCCAAACATCCGCTTTGTTCTCCCTCACTCTGTGGCAATTGTTGTCACTGGACCTAGGCGCAATCTACTTCACATCACAGGTAGGCAATTTGCCCTATATCATTAGTAGTGGCAGCTGCGTGCTTGCCTATGTTGGTCGATCTGCTGTTTACGGACACTTTTTGTTACTTCTCCCGCGATGTTTGAGGCGAATATCACGAAACAGTGCGAGACTATTCAATGAACGCAAGACCATACAAAAAGATAAAACACGACGCTACGACAGTGGTTCACAAATGAAAGCACTTTTTATTATCTAGAGAAAGGAAACCAAAAAGCTGTAAATTTTTCCAGCACCAGGAAGAACAGTGGTTTTTGTATTGCCGAAACATGGTAATCGGATAGTAAGGACGTTCTGCTCTGATACATACACTTAATTAAACGGTGAATTCTTCGATATGTTGGTGCAGCGCAAGTCAACCATGGTCCTACTGTAGGCGCAGCTGTCCGGTGGCTGGCCACAGTGACAGTCAAATCCGAAACTGGGGTGTCTTCGACAGCGCTAGGCACACTTCAACTGAATGGTCTGGTCATTATGTACAGCGGGATCGTATGGAACATATTATTTTTTTGGAGTCTTCCAGGGCCGTTCCCAAACTATTATTTAGGCGGGGGGGGGCGGGGCTAACTGATCTAATCTGGCTTTCATGTAGATCGAAAGGCTGATAGAAATTATAACTGCACGTTAAACCTGATGTTCAAGTTAAGTAATACGACCATCCATGGGACCGTCTCCTCTCATCTTACATCCATGCGGCATATTCTCTATAACGCTTTCGCCCGCACTCCTGTGCCCCATCTAGCCGTGTACCGGTGTGGCTCTAAACTTGGCAAGCAAACACCTATTTTACTGATCATCTAGACTGTTTTCATGTGTATATAGTAAGGACACTCTAGCCATCTACCCTTTACGGTCAATCGGATTTTTGACTCAAGCGCTTTTTCTCTAGTTAGCTAGTGTCAGTGCGCCTTGCTTGGGTATACTTATTAGCTTGGAAGTTTCCGTCCGTCACTTCTGGTGATCGACCCAGTCATGGCCGACATTGAATACAAAATATGGGTAAGTAGAAGGGTAGTAATAGCAACTAAGGAAATGGCCTATTTTGCTACTACGCAAGCAATGCCGACTGACTTTTCGTTCAACCAGTACAGCACAATTGCCAAGACAAAGGACTGCTCGAAATTCAGGACAGTACTGAAAAGAATTTTTAGATTCATTCATCAGTTGCATGCGTTCAAAAGTGCAAATATTTCCTAGGGTCACATCCGGGAAATGATGAGATATTTAACATTACAGAAAGAATGTAAGAGAGAGTCATAAGAAAACAGAAATAAAAGAGTAGTTTATATTTCGATAGTGCGAGACACTGACCCAGAGGTTAATCCGACCAAATTTTGCGATGAAATCGTCAAGATTTTGTGCTCGGGCTCTTCATACGAACAGTGGCTCCACCATTTGGGGCAGCCGAGGTCCATAGGAAGTGATATCGACGAGTTTCGGTAATCACTGAAGTTTTTCTGCTGATACCTGTCACCGTCAATTTTCTGTTTACCGGAGTGAGGATAACCCCATTGAGTTACAACTTCTCAACTACTGCGGTAGCTTGTTCCACCTAACTGCGTAGCGGTTAAGTAAAAAAATTGAATGTAAGCTACTTCGTGCTCCGAAATTTTTCATAGTTTTCGGGTCCAAATTTTATCATGTATCTGCCCCTGTACTCACATTTCATCGCGTTCAATTAAGCCTTACTATTACGCAGACTTCTTCGAGTGTACACTTAAAAGATCAACCTCTACCGTGGTTTTTTCAACTTCTGCTTTGAATCGGCTCAGTCGCGCTTAAAACTCGGTGCCTGTCTTGATCACTTCCAAACGAACAAGGCTAATTCTGGTTTCACATGCAAGACAGTTCCACGGTTTCTATCAAGCCTATTTCCAACTCAGTCGGTTGCCGTACAGAAAATCACCACTTCCTATACGTTCACTTCTGCTTTGCAACCAGCCTAGGATCAGCTTCTCCCGTTACCTACCGAAATCCTCCAGTCTCCGCGACCTGATAGATAACCGCGCTTAAACTACACTGTCCACGCTTATTCTATCCCGTTATCCACATCTGTCGTGTCACCTCCGAAACAATCATCAACATCTGGCCGCAAGCGCAGTGTTTTGTGCGTGTGTACCAACTGAATCTTGTGCTTCGTGTCACGATACGACACCAAGTCGACTTCACAGCTGGCCTGGGCACCTAGCGTTCAATCAAAGAAGGACCATCTGGAACCCTTTGCGTTGCGTTGTATTGGTTTTGTAACCTTTTTCCTGGGCACTGGTTATTGCAGTTGAAACGGTACGTCGTACTCTGCAGTTGTGGCATTTTACTTGGTTTTACTAACCCTAACATTCTAGTGACTAAGCATTCAAAATGATGGCTGTCTGTCAAACCGAGAAGCACAAAGAAGACAGGAGGCTTCTCATACCCTGCCAAAACATCCTGCTTATAATCCATCCACCAGCATGGTTAAAATGAAAGGTGCAACACCTAAGATTTATCTAAAGCCGAACTCGCGCATACGTGAAAAACCAATCCAAAGATAGTCTTTAATTATTTATAATATTTCTCTGATAGAACGTTAGTAGTTAACACAGAATTACCCTCTAAAGCGATTCAGATGATTGCTGCACCTGAACTACAGCTGAGAGAATTGTAGGAAAGTTTTAAATCTCTAAAGGGAGTTCCAGCGCAATCCAAAATGCTTGTGTATCTTTATGACTGTCCGGATACACGGAAAACCGAGCATCCTCAATCCGTTGGGTATTTTATTCAACATCTCACTTTTGAGGTACGTGAACGCATAAAACGCTCCATTCTTGTGCGTTTGCTCGTTCGAACCAGTTCGACGAGCGCTACTCGGTGCTTTCCTTCTTTTGGATCTAACTTGTGTGAATCATACTTTTCCTCCCGTTCTCAATTTCGGTACATCCTTCTTCGGGTTCTGCTTGTAAAACTACATCACTCCCGAGCTTTTCGATGATATTTTTGGTCTCATTCGGTAGAAGCTGAGATCTCTCAAACGACCCTGCAACCCTCCCTCCAGGTGGCAGCATAACAATTACAAGACATTTTGCGTCATTCACCTACTAAACATCGCGTCCGGATACTTTGCCAACGTCTCGCGTGCGTCGTCGTGTCACGCGAACCCATCAATACACGCCGCGCCTTCGTGTGCTTGTGTGCACACCTTTTAGCGGATCGCCTGTACCGGGAGCCCAGAGAGCGATTCGAGAAGACAGATCGAGTTGCAGGGAAACTTTTATTGGAACAGTAAAAGGTTCCCTGTTATCTAGCTATAAAGGAACGATACCATTACGCTCTAGCTAGGGGAACGGAGCGAGCACAGCACACAAGGCAGTCGCGAGTCGCAACCGAAACGGGCGCCAATCAAAAATGGCGATGAGCAAGTCAAGCATTCGAACTCAGCAATCAGTTCAACAAACCAAACCGGTTGCTTAGGTGTACAATGAGATAATTTTAGTTAGAATTTTACACAGGCAAACCGGGGAATCTCCAGACTGCTACATAGCCCTCTCCCAGAAAGGACTGTGTAAGCAGTCCTTCGATCTACGTGACGACTGCCCGTCGCGGGCCAGCCTTCTGCGAGACCAGGTTGTGAAACCTGATGCAGCTGATGGGGGAGAACCAAGCAATCGGACGCTAGCGGGCTCCCACCCGTGTCCTCCCTACGGTGTCGAAACGGTAAAATACTGTTTGTGGGAGACAGTAAAGTTCACCAAGGTGGTTGGGCAGGAAGTTCGTTCCACTTCCGGTTGACGTGCGGGGATCCAGCGAAAAGTGAAACCGAGGTGCAACCAACGGACGGTGTATATGGAAAGCAAAATGAAAAAGCAGCATAAATGCATAGCCATACAAAAAAGAGTGCAAAGCGAAAAACGTGCGAACCTGTTTTTGGGTTTTCAAAAGGTTTTGCTCTTCATTGGTGATTTCAAAACGTTTTGATCTTTTTTTTGTGGATTTTCAAAAACGTTAGGTAAGAGCAGAAAATCTCAAAGGCACGTGCTATGTAAAATAGTGAGTGCTAACGAAGTCCGAAAATCGAACTGGAGGTTTGAGTTTCCTACCGCGTCGATCGATAGTAGGGCGAGAAGGAGTGCTGTCGGTTGAGGTTGTCGGTGCTGCTGGACGGGACTGACTCGTCTGAGGTTGCGGTGCGAGCTGTGGTGGCACAGGCTGTGAAAATGCTTGTTGCACCGAAGAGTCAAACTTGTCGAGGAATGCTGGTTAGAGTCGATCGACGTTGATCCTCTCAGTCTTACCATTGTAGTCAATGGTAAACGTCTTGTCGCTTCTGCATACGACACGGTACGGACCAGAATAAGGAGGTTGAAGTGGCCGACGTATACTGTCAACGCGAACGAACACGTGCGTGCAAGTAGTTAAGCGTTCATACACGTTGGTACGCAAGCTCTGTGCTCTGGGTTACACAGGCTGAAGCTGTCGCATGTAATGAGATAGGCGAGTTTCGTAGTCGCCATAGTCTAAGGTTGTTGGCGCTTTTGGTGAGACGAGTTCACCAGGTAAGCGTTGTGTGCATCCAAAGACTAGCGACGATGGAGTGGCGTGCAAATCCGCTTTAGTTGTGTTTCTTATGCCTAAGAGAACGAGCGGAAGTGCTTCGTGCCAGGATGTGCTAGCTTAAGGACGGAGTGAGGCTTTGAGTTGCGGGTGGAACCTTTCTACCATCCCATTAGCTGCAGGGTGATATGTGGTGGTTCGATTATGTTGGCAACCAAGAACGTTGAGCAGTTTACTGAAGGATCCGTCAAAGTGTGATCCTCTGTCAGTGATGACTAAGTTTGCGCAACCGAATTGAGCTACCCAGCGTTCTAGGAAAGCTTGCGCAACTGTCTCAGATGAGCAGTTGACTATCGGAATCGCCTCTGGCCAACGAGTGAATCGGTCGACACAAGTGAGGAGGTACACGTAGCCTTTGCATGGTGGCAAAGATCCGACCAGGTCGACATGGACGTGTGCAAAACGAGGTTCAGGGGCGGGAAACACACCAAGTGGGCTTTTGGTGTGTCTGTATACCTTGGCGTGCTGACGCTCTAAGCATGCGCGTGCCCAAAGGCGGACATCTCGGTTGACGTTGGGCCATACGAAGCGTTCAGTTACGAGCTTCTGCGAAGCACGTATGCCGGGATGAGACAGGTTGTGTAAAGGGTTGAAAACTAGTCGATGCATCGAAGTAGGAACTACGGGTCGGGGAGAAGTTTGTGAAACGTCACAAAGAATGGTCCCCTCAGATGAAGCTAGTGGAACTTCGCGTAGTTTCAACGAGGTGTTGCGTCGTAGCTTGTCTATGTCGGGATCAGCTTGTTGGGCAGCAGCCATAGCGGCTAGGTCAATGTTGGTGCCAGGCGATAAGCTGATCTGTTGAATGCGTGAAAGCGCATCCGCGTCGGGATTGAGAGCACCTGAGACATGTCGTACGTCTGTTGTAAACTGAGAAACATAGTCTTGGTGTCTAGTTTCCTGCGGAGAATACTTGTCTGTGGCGCCATTGATTGCGTAGATCAATGGCTTGTGGTCAGTGAAGACTGTAAAATTTCGACTTTCGAGATGGTGACGAAAATGTCTGATACCTAGGTAAATAGCTAACAGTTCCCTGCCGAAGGTGCTGTAACGCGATTCGGCAGGTTGTAAACGTTTCGAGAAGCAACCTGGAGGTATCCATCGACGGTCGATGAGTTGTTGAAGAACTGCACCGACGGCAGTGTCGGATGCGTCAGTCGTCAGGGAGAGTGGTACACATGTGTCTGGATGGGCGAGAAGCGCTATGTTGGAGATAGCGTCTTTGAGCTTCTCAAAAGACAAATTAGCGTCGTCCGCAAAGTGAAAAGACCGTTGTTTGCCGCGGAGCAAGTCAGTCGTTGGTCGAATAATACTCGCGCAGTTAGGAATAAAGCGTCTATGATAGTTGACCAGGCCAAGGAATCGGCGTAACTGTTTGGACGAACTGGGAGCAGGATAGTCCTTCAGTGCCTGGATTTTGTCTGGCAGAGCTTCAATACCAGAGGCGGATATGCGGTGACCAAGAAAGTCGATGGAGTTTTGGCCAAGCTTGCATTTATCGGAATTGACGGTAACCCCATGCTGTGTTAAGCGTTGCAAGAGAGCGTCGAGATGATGAAGATGTTCTTCGTCAGAAGAGCTGGTGATGAGTATGTCATCTAGGTAAGGGTAAACGCCTTCGAGCCCTCGCGTTACATCATGAATGAAGCGCTAAAAAGTTTGGGCAGCGTTGCTGAGGCTGGAAGGCATTCTGAGGCCGAATGGCGTGATGACTGCTGTTTTAGCAATGTCGTCTGGCGCGACAAGTATCTGATGGTTGGCCATAACTAGGTCGACTTTGCTAAAGATAGACTTACCAGCCAGAGCTGAGGTCAAGACGTGCATGTGTGGAATAGGGTATTTATCCGGGACGGTAACTTTGTTAAGTGCCCTGTAGTCACCACAGGGGCGCCAGTCACCGGATTTCTTCGGCAGCATGTGTAACGGTGATGCCCATGGACTTTTGCACGGGTGGATTATTCCCAGTTCGAGCATTTGCTCGTATTCCGCCTTAGCAGCTTTGAACTTGTCCGGGGCTAGTCTGCGCGGGCGGGCCGAAACAGGTGGGCACTTAGTGCAAATGTGATGCATGACGTTTGACGTCACAGGAGGCAAGTCGTTCAGGATGCGAACGAGTTTAGGATGCTTGCTGAAAAGTTCTATAAAAGGTTGTGAAGCTTGAGGTAGGACACGAATGGGAGTGATAGCAGCCACGTTGGCGCTAGTCCCGATAACACTGAGCTGTGTCCTAGAGTCGATAAGCTTCTTCCTTTTAGCGTCGACGATGAGGTCGAAGCGTTGAAGAAAGTCTATGCCTATGATGGCGAAAGGCACGGCAGCGATTATGAAAGGCCAGCGAAAGGTTCGCCGGAGGCCTAAATTGAGCGTTAGCAGCTTTTCGCCGAAAGTTGCGATTGGTGTGCCATTGGCGGCACGCAGCTTGGTCGGCGATGGTGAGATGACCTCATCTGGGCTACGGGGTATAACGCTAACTTCGGCACCAGTGTCGACTAGAAACTCGGTGCCGGAAGTTAAATCCCTAACGCGGATGAGGCGACTTTGGTGTTGGCCGGTCGCGTCCGTCGCCGTTACGGACCGGCCGAGAAGTTTCCCTGCTTCTCGGCGAAGTTGCAAGGCTTTAGACATTTATGAGCTGCGGCACCAAAAGCTGATGGTACTAACAGCTAGCCTGTTTGTTGCTAGACTTAGAACGTTTGCAGGGTGATTTTGAGCGGCTATGACGTCGACGGTTCATAATAAGCTGTTGGACCTGGCGACTAAGTGTCGCAACTTGTGTTTGCAGGGCTTCTATGGTTAACTGTAAGCCAGTGATAAAAGTGCCCTGGGACGCGACGTCATTGATTTTGCTGGCGTCTGCTTGTGGCTGTGATCGCTCAATAACTCGATCCGCTAAGTCCGCTAGTTGAGTGAGCGAAACGGAGCTCACTGTAGCGAGAATCGCTTGCGTGTTTTCCGGTAGCCGCTGTAGCCATATTCCGCGAAGTAATGGCTCGTCCATGGTTGCGGAACCAAGGACTTGCTGCATCTCTCGTAGCAGGGTTGAGGGCAGTTTGTCGCCCAGCTGCAGATCCCTGAAAAGCTGTTGCAGGCGAACTTTCTCAGAGGGCATAACACGCTTAATCGTGACCTGCTTGAGAGCCTCATAGCGGTTTTCGGTCTGAGAAATGATGACGTCACGATCCTGCGTTGATATCTCCTTGGGGAGATAGGACAGGAGCTTGCTATACTTCGCGTAGTCGGAAGTGATTCTGTAGTTGTAAAACTCAGCCTCAAGATGAGCGAACCACAAAAGAGGATCTATGTCTCAAAAAGGTGGCACAGAGAGAGATACAACGCTTAGCAAAGGCTCTACCTTAGAGTCTACAGAATCCATGGGTAAAAATGACGCAAAAATAGGCTACCGTATGTAAAAATAAACCGCAAAATATGCAAAGTAAATAGAACGAGCTCACCGGAGAAAAGTTCGAAATGTTCGGCGCTGAGATTGTTCCGGAGTCGGGGTCACCAATTTAGAGGGTCGCCTATACCGGGAGTCCAGTGAGCGATTCGAGAAGACAGATCGAGTTGCATGAAAACTTTTATTGGTACAGTAAAAGATTACCTGTTATCTAGCTATAAAGGAACGATACCATTACGCTCTAGCTAGGGGAACGGAGCGAGCACAGCACACAAGGCAGTCGCGAGTCGCAACCGAAACGGGCGCCAATCAAAAATGGCGATGAGCAAGTCAAGCATTCGAACTCAGCAATCAGTTCAACAAACCAAACCGGTTGCTTAGGTGTACAATGAGATAATTTTAGTTAGAATTTTACACAGGCAAACCGGGGAATCTCCAGACTGCCACAACCTTTGAACCCCACTATCTGCGCGCGGCCGCAAGAGTGAGACATTGAGACAGCCACTTTCTCAGCGGGCTGACCACTTGACGGCGGATCAGTCAATCCAAGGTCCTCGGTAGGATTAACCGCCACACGTTCACGTGCCTTGATGCGTGCAACTAACCGATCCGCGGTGCCTAAAGGCACCGGGGGAATGTGCAATAAGATGGTCAAAATAGGGGTTCTCTGTGGAAATTGCCAAATCTATTTTCATGCGAAATGCGAAAATACCACAGCACGCGAGGTCAGGCTGATCAATAGCAGGCCTGACTCATTCTGTTCCTGTGCAAAGCGTATTAACGTTCAAACAGTTAACCTCGTGGTTGCACCGTCCCAGAAGTATAAAAGACTTACAGACGTAGTCGAGAAGATGCTGGGCACCAAAATAGATTCGGTAGGAACAAACTTAGCAGAATGTCTGACCCAGGTTACTCCACCGAAGTTCACTGCAAGCCAAATCAACAACGTCGAATGCTAGACTTACAAGCAGCAACTGCAAGTACTGTCAATAATCCAAGTCGCCAAAAAGTTTCTGTACACTTCGCTCCCAGCCCATTTACAGCAATTCCCACAAATCCACTTCCTTCCCCCAGACTTCGCCGAAACCAACGAAACATGCAAATACCTGTGACAGCTAGGCCGTTGTTACGTTCAAATGCACTTCAAAATCAGAGGCTGTTGTTTCTATAACCACACCCGGAACTAAGGTGAAATGCAACGCTGCACGGATGCACAGAAAATCGCTGGGTCTCCTAACTACGGTCAACACTACCAAAGCAAGACACTAAGCAACAACTGGATGCCCTATCTATACTATGTACCAACGTTCCTGAGTCAACATAGAATTCTTTGAAGGGAAAACAGGTGGATGACCTGAACCAATGGAACGCCATAAGTAACCTCCTCGGTACTCTGAGCAAATCCTTCAACTTGACGACGACCACCTGCCACCCGAATTAGAAACATTATGGCGAAGCCACGCTTCTTCGCGTTGTCCTAAACTCTATCGATAAGGTGGAAGCAGCGTTGCTTTCGACCGCTCGTCTCCAGAACGAAATCAGTCTGGTCGGCGTCTTTCCAGACGTTCCCTGGATCGAGCACAAGTGAGCGAGACAGAGCTTACAAGAGTTCCGGCTAAACGTCGCAGCCAGAACCGTTTTTGTCCCCGGCATCCACCAGTCTCACGAGCCCGATGAATTAGAAGCAAAGGCACACGACCAGGAGCAGTGGCGCTATATTCGTGAGACACTGCGCTTGCATGACACTGTTGCTACTTCTCTCTCGAGACTGCCAAGATCAGAAAGCTACAAAGGGTGCGGCCCAAGGATAATTAAGCTTGTATTACAAACTAAGCAGATGGCACTTACTCTACTGGAAGGCTGACATACACTTCAGAACAGACTGCCAACCGAGCTCCGGTTCAAAGCGGTAAGCGAAACTGTAGTCCGAATTAAAGCACTATCACAGCAGGGAAACGAAGTAGTGATCGTATCCGAAATTCACCCCGGAAGCAGGTCTGAAGGAAGTGAGAATCTTCCTGTGCAATCCTGCAGCCACTCCCCATGCATTGTGCAAACTGAGTTGTCAGAAGAGCTAATCACAATGTCACCGAACCTAACTCCAAGCGACTCGCCGGTAATACCACAAAATACGGCTGGCGACTGACCTTACAACGCTCGACACAACCCATCATTCTAGCCACAAGTGCCTCAGGTCGTTGCTGAGAACCGAAACACTTTCCTGCATGTACACGAATGCTCAAGGCCTCCTCAGCAAAATCGCCGAGCTTCGGTTGCGCCAGGCAACAAACGCTTGAGATCTCATCTCCATAACCGGGACTTGATTGCACTCAGAGATTACGGATGCACAGATCGCGATTCAGGCTATGTGCTTGTTCCGACACCATCGTCCCAGCAGGGGAGGTGATGCTCTCTTATACTATCGTAACGACTTACAATGCGAACCACTGGCTGATTCGGAGACACGGGTCACCGATTCTCTACGGTGCCGTTCGTGTCTCAGACACAACGACAACTGCTTCGTGGCAGTCGTATATCGCTCCCCATCGTCCACTCCAGAGATGAATTCCCAACTATCATCACTGACGAAATGATTACTTCCAACTTACAGCCACGTTCTTATCTCCGGCGATTTCAACGTACACGACTTGTATAGCTCGGCATCCCCCAGGGAAACATACAAGACCGAACTGCAAGACCTTATCGCAGGTATCCCGCTCTGTAATCACATCACCTCACCTACCAGGTAAAGAGCTGATAACAAACTATCGGTACTTGACTTCGTACTTACAAATGAGGAACTCATGATCGACAGGCCATTTATAGACACCCCACTGGGGTTAAGCGATCATGTCACCATACTTTATAAATATGTGTGTTACGCTGAATATCTTGAGGAACACACAGAACTAACACGTACTATCACACATTACAATATCTTGAACAATCTAATTCAAACGACCGATTGGGAGTTCTTGAAAGGTGGCTCACTTGATAGCGCCTGGATTCAGTTTGTTGGACACTTCAGCAATCTAATCGGAAACAAAGAGGGTTCGCTCCACCCATCCCTCGTCTTTCATCAGAAGTAAAACTCGCAAGCGCATGTCAATAAGGAACGCAGCTTGGCACACTTACAGAGCTCGTCCTTGTCCCGAAACCTGGAGCGATTACGTGACCCAGCGCAACTACTGTAACATGCTTGTCCGTGAGGACAAATTGGCTCACTAACAACCTTTGGCCTGCAAATTTAACAACATCAAAAAGCTCCTATACAAGCATGTTAACACCATCCGGAAAGTGAAGCTCAGTATCCCCCCACTTAACACGCCAGTCGGAGTGGCACAGAGTGCAGAAGAGGCAGCCAACGCCTTATGAATGCAGTATGCCGCAACCTACCAAGGAGACATCTGCCAGTGTTACATGCCCACATCCCTAGCCCCAACTTCAACACTCACTAACATCGATTTTACTGCCACAGCTGTGTTGAAGAAACTGTTCTCACTGCGCGCCTACAGCTCTCCAGGAATTGGCTATAGTCACTCGAGGGCGCTGAACGCATTTCCTCGGTCCTCTAAGGAAGATCCAACCCATGACTGCTAGAGGCAGTTGCCAACTAGCCAGCAGCTTAAGCCACTGAGCCATGGGGGACGTTGGCTAAGCTACGTAATTTGCAAAAAAATTATACCATTGTAAAGCATACTACCACTGACCCGCTGGTAAATAACAAAAAAGTGCCATGCTTGAATGATCCGCATGACGGATCGGGGTGAAGGTTCATCGCCCATAATGCATGTATAAAACATCCCTAATAAAAAATATAACATTTATGAAACAGGTGGTGGTTTACATGCTATTTCGGCACATGGGCACACAGACTGTTGGATCATGGAAATGCGGGTGAAACCCATCGAGGGATTAACCCGCATGTAAGCAAGTCCCCTTGGGACAGTTCCATGGGTGGCCGTATTACTTTACTTGCAATTTTGGCCAAATCTGCATTCGTTATTGTTCTCTTCTTCTTGCTCTCTCCAATACTATCAAACTGCCATTCACTTCAGAAACCCATTTGGTATCCGTTGTACAAAACATGAACTATCTACTGTTTTATGCGTTCCCAATGTACACATTGATCAGTTCCCTCAGTTGGATTGTGCTTCATACCGTCGAGGAGTAAAACGTTTACTTATTTATCTAGTTATTTATATAACTCGTAAGTCATGCTTAATTGCTCCTGAACTGGAATATATCGTCATTTCCTTCGGTATATTGCAGGATACTCCAGCATTGGTCTCATCTCTAAGACGTTTTACGGACTTATTAATTTCTAACTATAACATCCTTTGATTTAGCTGAATTAACAGACTCACGTTGTTAATCTTCATAACTCCACAGCCGTAGATTCCTCAGCTTTCGTACAATCTACGACGGAATGGGGTTCTGGCTCATCTTGAACGAAGTACGCCTCTGCAGCATCAGAGAAAGGATACCTAGACACGATATCATATCTTTTGTAATTGGTCGGTTACATGTTGAGGTTCAGAGAAAGGAAATAGTTATCTCAGCGTAGAGATCGCGTTTCGATTGAAAAATCTCAATTCAAATTGTGTTAGTCACGAAAACATATAAGCATGTTGCATTCATCGTGGCTGTGGACCATTCCTTTAAAGCAGAACTCTGCCATCTACTCCCAGGAAGATTAGGGTGGGTTTCTTTACTTCTAAGTCTTATGTTTTTTGTAAGGATTTGGTATAGCAAGTGTTCATCATTTCTTGGGGATAAAACTTGTTGAATCTAACCAAAACAATGGATAATTGAAATGAAATGCAGATATTTGTGTGAGGATCGGGTGGACACCAGATCTGAGGCCTTTGAAATTTTCACCAATAATTTTCTTAGTTGTTGGCCACTCAGAAACATACGAGAAGACTCACAAGTTGCTCGTTGTCCGTTTCAAGACAGTGTGGCAGGTTGTCAGCACAACCAATAAGGATGATGCACTTTATTTGTATGTTAACCCAGGCAGTCACCAAGGCTGTCACATCGGGGTCACCAATTTGCAGGACTAGTTAATACTAATCCGGGACGGTGCGCGAAATTAAGCGCGGATATCAAAAGGAAATTGGAGTCGGGCACAGCGGACTGTATTCGATGGGCTACAAGGAGACGCGGACGGATGAACCGAGACAAGAGCGAACATGTGTAGCGTCCTGACGAATGCTACACAAGAAATCCGTGGCACAATAAGACAGAAGACGACAGGATATAAAGATTGTCTTGAGAAAACAGCACAGTACAATAACTATGTAAATATAGCTTGAGGACAGTGGGAGAGAGTGGTGAAGCAATGAGTAACACCACGTCGGAGCACAACAGCCGGCAGCGCGCGGGCAAGATGGCGGACCTGGTTCAAAAATGCAGTCCGGTATATATAAGCTTTGGAGGAGTGCAAAGTAAAACAAAATGTGTACAAGTCTGATGGCGATGCTTGATGGAGTAAAGTGTCATTGTCACTACACAGGCCTCCCCTAGAAGGCCGAGGGACGAGGACTTCGATCGATGGTGGCTTGCAGATGTAAGAAAGGCAGAATTATAGGAGTTCGTTGGTATTTAGATTATTTATTCTTCTTGTGGATTGGGATGCATCATCGGTGGGCCGTCCCAGCGGGCACACCGGACTACAAAAAAACTGGCTAATCCAGAAAAAGGGCCGGTAGGACCTTTCACCGCTGCTGAAGGACGGTGCGCTTGGGAGAGGTCACTCCCCCACCGCATTCCAATCCACTGCCACAACGAAGCTGAAATCCTGTTCGTACCGGCGAGCCGTGGGGGGACCAAAAACAACGAGCCAAGCACACGAGCAGCCAAAGCCAGGAAGGCGAGCCAGACAAACGACCTGAGCGAGCCAAATTGAGCCAAGCAGACCACGATCCAAAGGCCAACGTGGGCGGGCGAGACGACAAAGCGTTGGGAGTAGACCAAAGCATCCAAACGACCAAAACAATTGAGAAACAGCCAACCGTTGAACGGACGGACCCAAACGTGCCAGCCTCATGACTTTACCTGATGGGGAAAAAAACTCGGGGAGACAGATTCAGATATTTACTCTGCTAACGGAAAAGCATAATACAAACAACGAGAGAAAATGAAAAAGATTCATGAGGTGTGGATGAATTCGACAAAATCGGAGAAACGAACAGGTTTACGAACTCTTCTACCGTGACTGGTATTAGTTTGCGGCGAATCTGATGACTGGGATTGTGGTGGAGCTGAAAAGCTGGGCGTCGTTACAGGTGGCTCTGTAGATTGCGTTAAGGTCGATGATGGAACAAACTGTTGTTCATCGATGAACGCAGGCTTGACGCGATCTATCGAGACAGTATCCCTTTTACCCCCACGGTCAATCACCAAAGTTTTTGAAGACCGTTTAATAACACGGTATGGACCTGTGTAAGGTGCGGAGAGAGGCTGTCTCACTTGGTCGACACGTAAGAATACGTGAGAACATGTAGAAAGGTCTTTCGGAACGTGCACTGGAGTGCGTTGTTCCCTGGGTCTCGCGGGATGCAGCTGACGCATGTGGTGCGTCAGACGAGCTATGTAGCTCTTGTAGTTCCATGCCCTCTCCGGGGTTGGGGCGACTAATTGTCCAGGGAGACGCAATGTGCAGCCATAAACGAGTTCGGCCGGAGCAGCGTTAATGTCGGTTTTGACAGTATTTCGTAAGCCAAGTAAAACGGTGGGAAGCGCTTCGTACCAGTCTGCGTTATCATGTGCACATAGTGCAGCTTTCAGCTGGCGGTGAAAACGCTCAACCATGCCGTTGGCGGCAGGGTGGAATGCAGTCGTTTGGACGTGACGGCAGCCGAGGGTCTGAAGAAGGTGAGCAAATGTGCCTGCGAAGTGCGAACCTCGATCAGTTGTCACAACGGCAGGACAACCAAAGTGTGAGACCCAGCGCTCTAGAAAAGCGCGAGCGACAGTGTCTGATGAGCAATCTGGCATTGGGATGGCATCAGGCCATCTTGTAAAGCGGTCTATACAAGTCAGCAAGTAAACGCATCCATTAGATGGGGGCAGTGGCCCAACAAGGTCAACATGAATATGGTGAAAACGGGCATCAGGAAGTGGAAATGAACCAAGCGGACTTTTCGTGTGTCGATGAACCTTAGACTGTTGGCAACTAAGGCACGTACGAGCCCACTGTCTAACGTCCCGGTTGACGTTGCGCCACACGAAGCGTTGTGTGACGAGCTTAACTGTGGCACGAATGCCTGGATGTGATAAACTGTGAAGAATGTCAAACACAGTGCGTCGGAAAGCTTGGGGAACCACTGGTCGTGGTGAATTTTGCGAAACGTCGCAAAGTATGGTTCCATCCGAAGTAGGCAGTGGAACTGGTCGTATGCGCAAGGAGCTAGAATTACGAAGCTGATCCAGCTCTGGGTCGGTCTGTTGAGCAGCAGCCATTGCCGTTAGATCGATACCTTCAGCGGACGTGATGGAGCTGACGCGAGAAAGAGCATCAGCGACGGAGTTCTGCACACCCGAGACGTGCCGTATGTCTGACGTAAACTGTGAGACATAGTCCAGGTGGCGTATCTCTCTCGGAGAGTATCGGTCGGATGACGAGTCGAGGGCGTAAACTAAAGGTTTGTGGTCAGTAAAGACGGTAAAGCTTCTGCCCTCTAGAAAAGGACGAAAATGACGGATGGCGAGGTAAACTGCCAGAAGTTCTTTCCCGAAGGTGCTGTAACGTGTCTCCGCTGGCTGCAACCGTTTCGAAAAGAAACCCAAAGGTTGCCATGTATTGTCGACAGCCTGCTGAAGAACAGCACCAACGGCCTCGTCTGAGGCATCAGTGACGAGAGAAATTGGAGCAGATGGTACGGGATGTGCTAAGAGAGCAGCATTAGCGATTGCGTCTTTAAGGTTTGAGAAGGCTAATCGCGCGGACTTGGTAAAAACAAACGAACGTTGATTGCCCCGAAGCAAGTCAGTCAAGGGCTGCATTATCCTAGCACAACACGGAATAAAGCGTCGGTAGTAGTTGACTATCCCAAGGAAACGTTTAAGCTGTTTAAACGACGTAGGTTCAGGGAAATCTTTGATGGTGGTTACCTTTTGAGACAGTTGTTCAATACCTGTAGCTGAGATGCGGTGACCTAGGAACTCGATCGACGATTTTCCTAGTTCGCACTTGCTAGGGTTCAAGGTAACGCCTCGATCAGATAGGCGTTGGAATAGAATACGCAGATGCTCTAAGTGTTGCGACTTAGAGGCGCTAGCTACTAGGATGTCATCCACGTAAGGATATGCGAAGTCCAGACCACGAGTAACGTCATGGATGAACCGCTGGAATGTCTGAGCAGCGTTCCTTAACCCGAAAGGCATTCGAAGGAACTCGAATAAACCAAAGGGTGTTATAACTGCAGTTTTTTGACGACAGGATATAAAGATTGTCTTGAGAAAACAGCACTGTACAATAACTATGTAAATATAGCTTGAGGACAGTGGGAGAGAGTGGTGAAGCAGAGTTACACCAAGTCGGAGCACAACAGCCGGCAGCGCGCGGGCAAGATGACGGACCTGGTTCAAAAATGCAGTCCGGTATATATAAGCTTTGGAGGAGTGCAAAGTAAAACAAAATGTGTACAAGTCTGATGGCGATGCTTGATGGAGTAAAGTGTCATTGTCACTACACACGTGAGCGCGAGAACTTACAAGGCGATCGAGTGTCGAGCCGATTGTAAGGAAGATTAAAACAGGGAGGAGCCATGTACAATCGGTCAACAATTGAATTGCACATGAAAGATAGCAGTTATCATTTTGGGCGCTACAGAATGGAAACACGTACAGAAGTTGCATTATGTTTATTGTCTACGTATATGCCGCAACTATTACCACGGCGAGACACGCGATTGCTGCTAAAGCTATAGCGTTTTGTGCTGCAAGGGTGAGTATCCGATGTATGTTTGTTTTCCCAAGTCTCCGTGGCAAGTGTAATGTCGGTACGGGTGAGAAACAGTAGAGAAGGTAGTTGCTGCATTTTTGTTGAGAGAAGTAATCTAACATATTCATGTTTTGTCGATAGATTTACTAACTGCTCGCATGTGGTTGGACAAAACTCTTCTTCGGATGTATTGGGGGAACTTGCCTAAACACAGTCGGAGTAACCTTGCTAGGTTCAGACCTTTGATGATCCGCTGCAACGCTTGTTGATTCATTGGAGTCGACGGCCGTGCGGTCATCGATAAACCTAATAATAGAGCTTGGTACGAATGAGCGTCAGACCTTCGAACGTCGTTTTGGACACTATTTGCAGTCTTTACTCTCAGGCTTGTGATGGATGGCATTGTGGCAAACATTATCAGCTTGCCTTTTGATCTAGAATTGAATGGATGTCTAAATGTTTTAATCCCTACGCGGTGTCGCTCGTATAAGTCGAACACATTGATTAAGCACGCATTCATGTAAGACGAATTGGAAAAAGAGCTTCACAGAGCGCTTCGTCTTTTGTGTTAGCTCGACTGCTTATAAGTGTCTGCCATTTAAATTCGGGTGTTCAGCAAGACATTTTAATGCTTCTACTGGAATAGTATCGGGAATATTAGCGCTATGAGTGTGCTTTCAACTGCCGACTTCCTTTACTTGATTGAGTTAGAGTTGCATGGTTGTGTAGCTACGTGCACTCTGACGCTTTGGATGTCGCGTTTTTTCTCTCGTTTCTGTGCCCAGGAACAGCCCACTGACAAATGGTGGTTTGCAGAGAGCTCTCTGCTCCGGGTTAGCCGCAATCTAGAACACTTGCGCAGTGGGTGTACCATATTTATTTAGCTGCTGAGGCGTCTTTCGTTTGTTACCGACCATGGCATCTCTTATGACTTTCTGTGTGTGTGTGTATATTACTCGGCTACACAATATGCTCTTACTTTAGTCTATTCCATGTTTAAGTTTTGCGGAGCTTGCACTTTATAATATCTGTACCACACCTTCAGAGTATTGTCATAGGATGACTAGTTTCTTAGCGACTGCTAACTGGAGAAAGTTGCACCGTTTATCTATTATTACTAATGTCTTCTGGTTACCTCACGTAAATATTAACCTTATGAATCTACGGCACATCAAGCATGAAGTACACTTTAATCATAAAGTCCCCCTGTTCACAAGGATCATCCTCATCTACGTACTTGAGACAATGGGCCTTCGACCTATGGGTCTCAGGCACCATCAAATGTTCGACTAATCTTGTCCACAAAGCATCGCTTTACATATTTTCACGATTGACTACATCCATCGTGCAATTGAATTGCTTCTCAAGGTTCTTATTTGCATCCGCAGGGCAATTGAACATCATGCCTAAAGCATTTGAATTGCACCCAGTATCATTGCGACGCACCATGCACGCACAGTGTCCTTGGAATTGAGCTAGTCTAAAGCAGCCCATGACTGTAGATGTAATAACCCTTGCATAAATGTATGAGTTGGTGGTGTGTGATGAAGACGCTTGGGTGATCTAACTTCCTTCCAGCAATGCTGACTACTACGAAACTAATACCACGCAGCCTAGTAACACAAGATTGTCTAAACACGACTGGATGGAGGGTAGAGTAGGTGTAAGTGGACTACCATGTACGTAATGCATGGGTTGCGAACGGCACAAGTTGGGGGTGGGGGCTGTGAACAAGGCATTGGGACACCCCATGAGCGATCCTAAGGCTAGTTTGGCCCTGGTGCAGTCCAAGATTTTAGACGACCTACCAACGCTCGGACATACGACGGCACTCTATCCGAATAGCGACGCAGTCACAGGAACATGGCTGCGAATGACGGGGGCGGTGGGACAGGCTTGTGAGTAAAGCAAGAAAAGGGGCCTGCACAACAGAAATACAGGTTGGAGGGTGGCCGCCTTAGGTTATAGCGAGCCGTCTTGAGCGGCGATCTGCTGAGAGGGTTAGTGCCGAAACACGATTGTGGCAGGTTTTTTACAAGGCGAGTAGGCCCTGCTTTGTTACAGCAGGTGTTGCTTACCCTTATGGTGGATGTAGTACAGCGACCTGATGGTCCCTGGATCAAACGAGATACTGCGACCGGGCTATCCGCAGTTTATATCCACTGATTTGGGCACACATGCATTAGCGGACTGGTGCGGACCGAACGTAAGGGCAACTGACATACAAGTCGGTGTGCGCCAACTGAATTCGTATCCCGCACCCAGTTTTGTGGTATGTTTGCACATGGGAGTCACTCCATCGTTACTCGGCATCTTCGTCTGGCCATTTCACCACCTCTTCTCTAGCAAAGGTACTTGGCCGAGACAGCATATACGGTAGTTGTACATGTAAAACCCACAATTCCGCGAGGCCGATAACACTCACTTTCCTACCTAACGGCCTGTGAACACGTAACCCACAATCGCAGATGGCAGTACAACGGGTCAAGTAGATAACGCTTGACATGTCCCGTAGGATGGCCGTTATGAAGAGAAAGATTAAATAATGAACGTACCAATAAACTCGTGTGACATCGTAATTTAGCAGAGAGATGTACATAGTAACTGGTATACGTCCAAATAGTTGCACCTAATCACTCACCATAATTTGCATCTTCGGCAGGAAGCCGGAAATCCGAGAACATAGCTTTATACATAAAATCCTCTATATAATTTCAAATATGAACATCGGAAGACGAAATTCGTAGGATGACACTGTTATTACGACCTATCAGCGCTCGGGCAGGTTCGGTGTGTCCGAATATCAAGACTGTCACAGGTGTATGACTGCGATTGCTCGGGGTCTGGGATGACAAAATGTTTTGGCGTGCCTGTGAATCAAACAATCTAAGGGGCCTGCGCGACTTAGCACTGAACTCTTGGTTAAAAGTTAGTCACTTAGGTAAGTGAAAACACCATGAGCGGCACTTGTAGTGTACCGGAAAACACGCTCTATCAGTATTTTATAACATGGGATTTTACGGTTGTTTTAACCTTCAAAACGTCCACATGTTTTGCTGACTGCACATCCGTTGACACAAAGCGCTTTGGTGAGTACCTTGCTGGTCGCTCTGGTTGATTCGCTTCCTACTGTTGTAACCTGCACAATATACGTTGGGTTCAATCGCGTCCGACTTCTATACTGTCCCGTATTTGACACTTCTCTTACGTGTCATCGATTACCGACTAGTATCCCAGGCTCCACCCAACATTTGGTGACTCCGCTCTAGAACACGCCGTCCGCCATTTTGAATTTTCATTCTGGTGAGCACGTTCCATCGATTTTGTGATTCATTATTCTGATCATATTGTTTTCTCACCAACCACATTTTTATCTACTTTTTGCAATGGATTATTTAGAGGATGATCAATCTCCACACGCGGTTAGCACCGTTGATCATGTCATGGTCAATTCTGTTGCGTTAGCCCCTCCGCCTTTTTACGAGAATCATCCTTCGTTTTGGTTATTACACCTAGTATCTGTTTTTTACATTCGTAGGATTTCTTCTGATTTCGCTATGTTTAATCAGCTAATTTCTCGCCTTTCTCAGAGTATATCCTCGCAGATGAGAGACATAATATTTCCCCTCTCTAGTAATGCAATACCAGACTCTTACACACGCTGTTATTCAGCAAATCACGTCTTCTGACAAGGACTGACTGCAGCAACTATTAAGTGATTTGCAACTAGGTGATAGGATGCCATCAGCCTTGTTACGCGAAATGCAACAATTCACGTCCAACATGGACGTAGGGGTTCTTTGCGAGCTGTGGATGCAACGCCTTCCTGAAAGCGCTCAAGTAATCTTTGCAGTAGCAATTGACCTGCCTCTCACAGCAATTGCAGATCTAGCAGACCGCTTTATCGGATGGCATCAGCCAGAGACTGAAACCAAAGCACCTAAGCAGCTCTATGCTGGCGCAACCGCACCGACACCCGTGACTAGCCAGCCATCGACAATAGACGCATTATCGTTGCTTCGTTTTCACTATCATTATCGCTTCACTATCATCGCTTCAGCGCCAGATCGAGGAACTCCCGTTAAACCGTAAGCACTGCAGTCGCTCTAACTCATCACCTCGTCACACGAAGCGCAACAATTCAGGCTTTTGCTTTTACCACTCGCATTTTGGTAACAAAGCCCGTAAGTGCGAGCAACCATGCAGTTTTTCCGCTGCCAAGCAGGGAAACCTTCAGACCGGCACGTAATAGCGACTAACGGTGTCGGCAAAGCCCATAGTCGTCTCATCTACGTTAGGGGTTATGACTCCGAGACCCAGTTCTTAGTTGGTACCGGGGCGGAAGTCAACGTCATTCCTCCTTTGCCAGCTGAGCCTACCGCTTCTTTGTCGACAAGCCTAAGTGCCGCCAGTGGCAGGCTAATAGCCACCTACGGTCATCGGTCACTTACCTTGGACCTAGGCCTTCGAGGCACGTTCCGCTGGGTATTCACAGTCGCTGCAGTCCCCTTTGCCATCATCGGCATTGACTTTCTCGGACATTTCGACCTCTTGGTCGATGTGAAACGTCAGATGATAGTCGACACTGCAACCAAACTCAGTGTATGTGGCATCACCGTCGACATCGTATCTATAACACTAGTCTAGGTCTTTCCCCAGACATTGGCAGACTACGCCAACCTCTTTTCCCAGTATTCCAAGCTCGTTCAGCCAATGAACGCAGCTTTGCCTGTGGCAGCCCAAGTCACGCACCACATACGGACGAATAGCCCACCTGTGTCATGCCGTCCATGCCGACTATCGCCCGAGAAAGTGAAGGTAGCTAGGGAGGAGTTTGAGCACAAGCTTGAACTTGGGATAATCCGCCCTTCCGACAGCCCTTAGTCCTCGTCCCTGCAGATGGTCCCCAAGAAATCTGGTGACTGGCGACCCTTGAGGTGATTACCGCGCACTCAATCGCCTAACCGTCCCAGATAGGTATCCCATTCCACACATGCAGGACGTTACCACATGCCTCACAGGTAAGACGATCTTCAGCAAGGTCGATGTGGTTCGCGCCTATCACCAGATACCTGTAGAAGGAAATGACATTCCTAAAACAGCCGTTATCACTCCTTTCGAATTGTTTGAATTTTTAATAATACCACTTTGACTGTGCAACGCTGCACAAACCTTCCAACGCTTCATTTACGATGTAACTCGTGGCCTAGACTTCGGTTATTCCTACCTCGATGATATTTTAATAGCCATTTCATCGGAACAAGAGCATCTCGAGCATCTGCGCACTCTCTTCTAGCGCTTGACCCAACACGGTGTCACAGTCAACCCGGCTAAGTAAAAACTCGGAAAATAATGGTAGAAGTCCTAGGCCACCTCCTTTCATCATCTGGTATCGAAATCCTTCCTGATAAGATTCAGGCAATCAAGGATTTCCCAGCTCTGACTTCGTTCAAGCACCTCCGTAAATTTTGTGGTTTGGTCAAGTACTATCGACGCTTCATTCCGCGCTGCGTTCAACTCATGCAGCCTCTGACGGACAAACTCAGAGGGAATGAACGTAAGTTCCTTTTCTCTGACACAGTACAGGCAGTCTTCGCCGAGCTCAATGATGCCATCTCTAACAAGCCCTCCTCGTTCATTCCGAATTGAATGCGCCCCTTTCTATTACGACTGATGCCTCAGACGTCGCGGTAGGAGCCTTCCACCAACAGCATGTTGGTGGGCAATGGCTACCCCTTGGGTTCTTCTCCAAGCCCCTGCAGCCGGCGGAATCCCGCTGCAGCACGTTTGGCAGAGAACTGCTCGCCAGTTACCCAGCGATTCGTCGCTTCCGGCACACATTCTAAAGTCGCGCTTTTATGGTCTACATTGATCACAAACCCCTTTTGTTCGCCTTCAACTCGGCTGGCAACAAATATTCACCACGGGAAACAAGAAACCTAGATTATGGCACCCAGTTCAACGCTGATATACGTCATGTCTCAGGTGTCGACAATCCCGTCGCCGACGCTGTCCAACGCGTCAACCTCACTCTCCAGTCTTTGCCTACCATCGATCTTGCCGCTATGGCAGCGGCTCAGGCTCAAGACGAAGATATACAGCGCACTCTGCAGTCCACTTCGCTGCATGTGCAACCTGTTCCTCTCCAAACCACGATAGAAACCATTCTCTGTGACACTTACACAGGTTGTCCTAGACCCCTCGTGCCCGTCTCCTTCAGACGCACAGACTTTGGCGCACTGCACTCACTGTCCGTGCATCTTTGAAACTGGTCACCGAACGTTTCGTTTGGCCACGCGTAAACAAAGATGTCCGTATCTGGGCTCGCGCCTGCTTTCAATACCAACGTTCCAAAATACATCGTCACACCCGCAGTCCTCTTAGTTCATTTCCTGCCCCAGACTCTCTGTTCTCGCATGTGCACGTAGACCTCGTAGGTCCATTGCCTCCTTCACTCGGATTCGTATACATTCTTATATGTGTTGACCGCTTCACCAGATGTCCAGAAGCCAATCCTGTAACAGACTGCACAGCTGAGACACTTATCCGAGGGTTCTTAGTTGCATTCTTGATGCTTCTTCACCGCAGTTAGGCTAAAGCAACTTACACTTAAATAAGTCTTTTTAAGCTGGCCAAATTTCATTCCAGTATATTTGGTTTGTTCTGCCTACCTGAATAATGTTCTATTAACTGGCCACGCTGCTTACGCTAATTGCGCTTATCTTCGGTAACTCTGTTGTGTTTTGTAACTTTTTTTAACTAACTTGTGGACACATTTTCCTTATCGCGGATTCATTGCTAACCAACGTACTTCATGTGCTAATTTAGCGAAGAGTTTTGCCACCGTATCTGTATGCATTATTGGACTTTTTTAAATTTCATCTTATCGTTTAAAGTGAATGACTATTGCTTGATATCCCCGGTGTGGCTGCGCTTGATGTGCATATTGACAAGGTGCCTACCTGTCTATTACCCACTACCTCGTCAATCTGGCTCCAGGAGACAGTTGGTCGTTGCTGGAGGGGACGGGGTGCACGGTCCTTGTGGCTGCGCTAGGCTCGAAGAGTGGTTCCATGCACTCAGTGTGGAGCGGACTATGGTCCAGCCACCGTCTTGTGTGCGATTGATTCCCCAAATACGGCGTGCTTGTGTTTACCTGTGAAGGAGTGTGGGCCGGCTCCGTTGATGAAACGTGGCTCCCATCCGCATGCCTCCCGGTCTTATTCCTTCGGGTTTACACTGGATATGGGGTGTGTGGTTGGAGCTATGGGTGGTGCAGCGCAAGCCACTTTTAGTCACTCTGTAGGCGCAGGCGTCATGTGGCTGGCCCCAGTGACAGGCAAATCCGAAACCGGGTTCCGCTAACCATAACTTGGGTGTATTGAGATACTCTACTGTAATTGTTAGTATTACTGAGTCTATCAATTATCGCGCTTTTAGAGACTGCAGCCATGCTTGCTGGTGTATTTCGTCAGATGAACAAGGCTGCGAACCGTGATTTATCAGTGCTGAAGTGTGTTGTAACAGTTGCAGTGTGCAACCGGAGTCGATAAGTTGGCTTCAATGCATTCATCGAGCATGTTTTATAAGTACGGCTGCTACAATTGCAACGCTTGCTTCTGGAGATTAGAAAAACTGCCTTACCATGAAATTGGATTGGCAATCCTCCATAAATCACCTTATTTCCAAGTACGGAATACATGGCTGTATCCCTGTAATGTGTGTTCCATGGCTGACAGCGGGTCTGGTCCATGGACTACAAGGTTTTACGAACCATTGTTGGGCATTTTCCGACATAAGCCAGAAACAACGCATAAATTCGGATGTATTATGTATTTCGTTGTCCAGGCAAGCTTTTTATATCACAAACTGCAGAGTCTTTGTAATGGGTAGGCCATGGAGGTGGAACAGGTAATAAGCATATTTAAGAGACATGGTGATTGCCTTGTAGACCTGAAAGGCGAGGAATTTTGTTTGAACAGACGTTCATATGGACTCTTTGTAGAAATCTTCACTAACTTACCGAACGTTAACGGCCGATATCTTTGTGAAACTGCTTCCCGGCTTTTGTTCGGAGTCTTACCTTTTGTGGGATGAAATCAAACTGAAAAATGTGTCGGTAGTATTTTGTTCGAAAGAATACGTTTACAAACTTACCCGGAGCGCCTACGTAGATTGGCACTGTGTGAACGCAGTGTAGAACAATTAGTAGATACCCAATCAGAACCTACTGGATCTTAACTGTGATCGTTTTCCGGGATTGTCTCTGTTATAAAGCCACAATTGACTCAGGTTAAGCTGCATGCACTTGACGAGCTGTGGGACTGGACCGTTTGGTAGCCGCTGCCAGTAAATTTCTCACGGTGTTTGATTTTAGACGACCAGAACAGGCGAACAGCTAGCGAACAAGGTCTGCAGTTAGTAGGGTATCAGGTGGTCATCCGACGGTCCATTTGCGCCGTACATTTGCCGGTTGCGTTAGCGCAAAATTCAGGACTGTGTGTAACGAATTCCTTCAGATAGGGATTGAAACCATGCTTGCCATCAGGTATCGCACATTTGAGTTAGGTCTGCTTGTAGATTGGTCCCATCCCGACGTACTTACATTCACTAAAATTTGATTGTCTCAGGGTATCAATGATAATGAAATACACTTATCTGATTACGCATTGTTTCGGTCTGCTAGCTAAGTTAGTCGACAAGGCTAGGGTGTCTTTATTTACTTGAATTGTGAAATTAATGAGGAGGACTTAATTGCTGCTGTCGGTGGGTAAAACTGACGAGACACTGTCGGCTGTTATTAGTGTTTCCACGGCACAATTTACAGTCGTTGTTGTCGATAGAAGCCCTGGTAGTACAACCAAGAAGTATTCCAATTCATCCGCTCTCGAATTGCATATAAGCGTTCGGTACTGGGTGAATTTAAGATGTTAAGTGGGCTAATCTGGCATACAGCTATGCATTAGGCATTTCCGATGCCGCTATTCCTGAGCTTCCGATACTACTTACAATTCGCTAGTTCCTGCACCTCCCCGCATGGTACGGGGATGCCCAACAACCCTTTATTGGCGGCCTCCTTTCTGTCCATTCACCACAAGGACTGTAAGCATTGGAAACATAGGAAGTAGCTGGTGCACTAGTGTGTGGTTCAAGCTTTATCGCTTTAGATTAATCAAGACGTTGCAGCACCTTATCATTTCCTTGTTCATTGATCCGCTCTATAAAGACCATTAAGGGGAGCTACCCTATCACTGCCGTCTTACCAGGACTTGACATTTCTCATAGGGAAATGAAGTCCACTTATGAGCTCCCCGTGAGGCGAAATGGTGCACAAGTTAAGGAATCACTCGCATCCCTTTATGCTGTTAAGATGGCGGGTGTATTCGCTACACCACAGACGCCTTCGTATCCATTACGCATAGTATATTGACTGGCCAGATTGCTCCTGATCTACCCTGACTGTTTCATCCCACCCGGATGTCAAATGCTCGCGGCCATTTACTGAGGCTTCATAGGCGCAGATCCGACCGCGTTCCGGCTGAATTTCATTTATCAGTTAGGTTCGAAGGTTTAACTGATGCACTACACAGGGATGTACACTAGCATCAACAGTGAAGGAGTATGAAGATCGACTCGACGCCCTTGGGTTACAATATCAAGCTTCCCTTTTAGCTTTTAACTTCGTTTTTATTTCCTTGATCTTAGCTCTTATTGTCCAAATTACCTTTTATTACACATCTGTCCTTACCTTAAAACCATAGAAATTCTGTATTTGTTTCTCTTTCCTAGTCAGTATTCAAATTCACGTGGCCGTTGTAGCAGGGAATGCTAGTCTAGACCACATGAACGTTGATTATTTGGCTGTGAACTGATTCAAGTTTATAAGTTTGGCTATCTTCGGTTTCAAATGAATTCTGCGAACTGGGTCCTGTATCAACAGTGCTTTGAGGAAAAACCTTATGTATTTCCTTACTGATGCAGTTCTACATTGAAGTCCACTCCTTGGTTGGTAGTCATAAATCTTCCCCTTCACGTCCTTGTCGTTACTATAATTTTCCATTTCCAAGCGTAATTTTCTGTTTCTTGTTAACGTCTGTGGTTTATTACTGTTTATTTTACCCTTGCTTCCGTTTCTCCTTTTCTGTGTCACCGACAAACTTTCAACAACCTGTGCAGGACACCGTCTTTGAATTACAAAATAAGTATGTTCAGGCATGAAATACACCTGGAAATCTGTAATGCGAGCATCCCCAGAAGAAAGAACATTAATGGGGAAATGTTATTGCTTCGGTCCCTAAGGAACTGGATCAACACTGTGCACGGGTAAAAGACGGCAAACAATTACATTAGCAACCCAGCCTTCCCTAAAATGTGGCTTGCAAACTTAATTACATTTACACTGTGTCAAGGTGTCAAACTCGAACACAAAGCCTTGGTTGTGAATGATTGTTTATCCGGGTGAAACTCCAGCAGTCTCAGACTTCGGAGCCATGATGTTCTTGTTCATAGGCTTCAGTAGAGATTGAGGTAGCGTGTTTCAGAGAAATTCCATCTACACAAGACGCCGGCGCGCTGCGTTCTTATTTTATCGACGCATGGTATGCAACTCTAGTATGATTCTCGTCGGCCAGGATGCGACCTATCCGCCCTACCTATGCTGTACGCGACTGCAGCCACATAAATAACAAAAGCACAATGTTTCCAAATGCTGTGGATATAGCTTCCGGTGTGTGGAAATCATCACCTCACAGGCTAGCCACTGTCACTGACAGTGGAAGGTAGGTGGTGCAATAACACAGTTAGGTTGCAAATTATGTAGCCCAGCCAACGTTTCCCATGGATCAGTGGCTTAAGCTGCTGGCTAGTTGGCATCTGCCCCTAGCGGTCATGGGTTTGATCCCCATTAGGGGACCGAGGGAATACGCCTCACTGAGAAGTCCTAAAAGGGCGAAACGCTTCCGGTGCTTTCCGGACTAGGCGCTGCTATTGTGAACCACTGGGATGAAGGCCTTTTCAAAATTACATAAATAACAATTACTCAGTATTCTCGATTTGCGAGCTATGAGCGTATTCAACGCTCGCCTCCTAGACCAGAATATTTGCAAATGTTCTGAACTTCCTACCTTCTCACCACAAATACTTGTCCTGGCTAGATTCGCTTTAACAAGCGCCGGTCATGGAGGCCAATTATGCAATACATAGACGCGTCTGTGACATGCAATAATATCAATGGGAACTGCCATAAGCACCGGACAACTATAGCCAGGATGTCATACAAAAAAGCTTTGCTACCAACGATTCTGCTGCTATTGGGTGCAAGGTGGTTGAAATTCAAACTGCGTATCTGAGCATGTGTTTCCATGATTAGAGGCAAGGTACTTACCGTAACTTTCTGCCCCAACAGCAGTTTCAGAGCGTTGGGTACGCTCAACCGTAAATACTTAAATATTTGTGCTTTGGTTACAAAAAGTAGTTGCAATCCTTATTGACATCTCAGCTACTTAGTTGGCAATATCTAGATTCTTTTTGACCGTATCTTTGCTTACTATTCGGTTGGTCTCAGATACGAAATAAATATCTCCGTTTTCTGCCATGCTGCTGCTGTCTCACCATGCCTCCAAACACCTTGCAACTAATAAGCAAATGGCAACCTGTGATGACAGATTACTGCTTCCATTATTAATCAGTTACATTTCGGAGTCCTAAGTACACACTCACCGCCATCGTCCATGCCGTTGCCATGCCACATTGCATTCGCCCACACTGTCCTTCCCGATCCGGCAGCATCCAATCTGCGTAGGCAAATTCACACCGCTTCCGAGTCATGTGCTGCATGCATTATTCCATTAGCACCCCATTGTGCGGCTGTTCTGCAACGTTGCATCGTCTATCAGGCTGCAGAGACACGTAAAACTGCGTTCCATTATGGCAACAAATGCTACAGACATTCATACATGGCTTTTAAAATATTTCTATGTCAGTTACGTATACAGTGCTATAAATTTCCGCATTAAGCTTCCTCAGTTAATTACATCCAACAGATCCACAGAGCACCCCAGTCAGTGCAGTTTATACGCATTACGCAACACGCTACCAATCGGTCAGTGCGTAGGGGAATTCGCACGTTCCTGACGGCTGCGGTTAGCAATAACGAGCCATAGGGAAAATATCCCCAGTTCAATGCACTCTGCATACTTGGGCAATTACGGAACGCATTTCGAGCAGCTGAAAATGGCTTAGGTCATCATAGGTCTAACAGGTGCATAATGGCATCAAACTACAAGCTTATGTCGCCTGGTGAACCGGGACACGAACGGAGCAATAATTCGACATTTATTGAGAAAATCAACTGGATCCAATACTACCCCAAGCATACTCATCATTGCCCTCACTGTCAGACAGCTTTTCTCTGCACGCGTCGATGCCCAAAATTTCTGTTCTTTCTCCACAATCTTTAACAAGCTTCATACCATATAAACTTCCATTTTAAGTTTGCCTAAATACTCTTACGACATTTACCAACTGAGGAAGACAGGTTTTAGGATTCCATTTATGCATAACGCCGACTTTGCATGGATCCGTTGCCTACCCACATACAACTTATACCCACTTACCGAGCCTATATCACGCTCTGTACCGGAGAAAGAATGGTCTTTCACATTATTTCCTTAAATTGCTGCAACAATTTTCATAGTAACGGTACATCTGTGAATTTTATGATCAAATCATTGCATCATGTGCCGTTTCCTCTCGTGAAAAAAGTATTTATTTATTTAGGGCCAACTATCAGTTATCAGTGTCCACAATTCGAGTGTTTAGAGTGTAGCAGCCTGGAGATTCCCCGGTTTGCATGTGTAAAATTCTAACTAAAATTATTTCATTGTACACCTAAGCAACCGGTGTGGTTTGTTGAACTGATTGCTGAGTTCGAATGCTTTACTTGCACATCGCCATTTTTACTTGGCGCTCGTTCCGGTTGCGACTCGCGACTGCCTTGTGTGCTGTACTCGCAAGCCGACGCCAGCAAAATGAATGCAGTCGCGTCCTAGCGCACTTCTATCACTGGCTTACAGTCAACTATAGAAGCCATGCAAACACAATTTGCGACATTTAGTCGCCAGCTTCAACAGCTCGCTATGAACCGTCGTCTTCATAGCCGCTCAAAATCGCCCTGTAAACGTCCTAAGTCTAGCAACAGGCAGGCTAGCTGTTGGGGCGATCAACGTTTTGGTACCGCAGTTCGTAAATGTGTCAAACGTTGCAACTTCGCCGAGAAGCAGGGAAACTTCTCGGCCGGTCCGTAACGGCGACGGACGCGACCGGCCAACACCAAAGTCGCCTCATCCGCGTCAGGGAATTAACTTCCGCCACTGAGTTTCTAGTCGACACTGAAGCCGAAGTTAGCGTTATACCCCGTAGCCCAGATGAGGTTATCTCACCATCGCCGACCAAGCTGCGTGACGCCAATGGCACACCAATCGCAACTTTCGACGAAAAGCTGCTGACGCTCAATTTAGGCCTCCGGCGAACCTTTCGCTGACCTTTCATAATCGCCGCCGTGCCTTTCGCCATCATAGGCATAGATTTTTTGCAACGTTTCGACCTGATCATCGACGCTAAAAGGAAGTAGCTTATCGACTCTAGGACACAGCTCAGTGTTATCGGGACTTGCGCCAACGTGGCTGCTATCACACCCATTCGGGTCCTACCTCAAGCTTCACAACCTTTTATAGAACTTTTCAACAAGCATCCTAAACTCGTTCGCATCCTGAACGACTTGGCTCCTGGGACGTCATACGTCATGCATCATATTTGCACTAAGCCCCCACCTGTTTCGGCCCGCCCTCGCCGACTAGCCCCAGACAAGCTAAAAGCTTCTAAGGCGGAATACGAGCAACTGCTCAAACTGGGAATAATCCGCCCGTCCAAAAGTCCATGGGCATCACCATTACACATGGTGCCGAAGAAATCCGGTGACTGGCGCCCCTGTGGTGACTACAGGGCACTTAACAAAGTGACCGTCCCGGATAAATACCCTATTCCACACATGCACGACTTGACCTCAACTCTAGCTGGCAAGTCTATCTTTAGCAAAGTCGACTTAGTTCGCGCCTACCATCAGATACCTGTGGCGCCAGACGACATTGCTAAAACCGCAGTCATTACGCCATTCGGCATATTCGAATACCTCAGAATGCCTTTCGGCCTCAGCAATGCTGCTTAAACATTTCAGCGTTTCATTCATGATGTAACGCGAGGACTCGTAGGCGTTTACCCTTATCTAGATGACATACTCATCGCGAGTTCTTCTGACGAAGAACATCTTCATCACCTCGACGCTCTCTTTCAAAGCTTAACACAGCATGGGGTTACCGTCAATTCAGATAAATGCAAGCTTGTCCAAAACTACATCAACTTTCTTGGCCACCGCATATCCGCCTCTTGTATTGAAGCTCTGCCAGGCCAAATCCAGGCTATGAAAGACTATCCTGCTCCCAGTTCGTCCAAACAGTTACGCCGATTCCTTGGGCTGGTCAACTATTATCGACGCTTTATCCCTAACTGTGCGAGCATTGTTTAACCAAGGACTGACTTGCTCCGCGGTAAGCAACGGTCTTTTCATTTTACAGACGACGCTAAATTGTCTTCCTAGAAGCTCAAAGACGCCATCTCCAATGTAGCGCTGCTCGCACACCCAGACAAATCAGCACCCCTCTCCCTGACGACTGACGCATCCGACACTGCCGTCGGTGGAGTTCTTCAGCAACTCATCGACCATCGATGGATACATCCAGGTTGCTTCTCGAAACGTTTACAACCTGCCGAATCGCGTTACAGCACCCTCGGTGGGGAACTGTTAGCTATCTACCTAGGTATCAGACATTTTCGTCACTAGCTCGAAAGTCGACATTTCACAGTCTTCACTGACCACAAGCCATTGATCTACGCAATCAATGGCGCCACAGACAAGTATTCTCCGCGGGAAACTAGACACCTAGACTACGTTTCTCAGTTTACAACAGACGTACGACATGTCTCACGTGCTCTCAATCCCGACGCGGATGCGCTTTTACGCATTCAACAGATCAGCTTATCGCCTGGCACCAACATTGACCTAGCCGCTATGGCTGCTGCCCAACAAGCTGATTCCGACATAGGCAAGCTACGACGCAACGCCTCATTGAAACTACGCGAAGTTCCACTAGCTTCATCTGAGGGACCATTCTTTGTGACGTTTCACAAACTTCTCCCCGACCCGTAGTTCCTACTTCGATGCGTCGACTAGTTTTCAACCCTTTACACAACCTGTCTCATCCCGGCATACGTGCTTCGCAGAAGCTCGTAACGGAACGCTTCGTATGGCCCAACGTCAACCGCGATGTCCGCCTTTGGGCACGCGCATGCCTAGATTGTCAGCACGCCAAGGTCTACAGACACACCAAAAGCCCACTTCGCGTCTTTCCCGCTCCTGCCTCTCGTTATGCACACGTCCATGTCGACCTGGTCAGACCTTTGCCTCCATGCAAACGCTCCTTGTACCTCCTCACTTGTGTCGACCGATTCCCTCGTTGGTCAGAGGCGATTCCGATAGTCAACTGCTCATCTGAGACAGTTGCGCAAGCTTCCTTCGAACGCTGGGTAGCTCAATTCCGTTGCCCAAGCGTAGTCATCACCAACAGAGGATCGCACTTTGATGGATCCTTCAGTAAACTGCTCAACGTTCTTGGTTGCCAACATAATCGAACCACCGCATATCACCCTGCAGCTAATGGGATGGTAGAAAGGTTCCACCTGCAACTCAAAGCATCACTCTGTGCCCAAGCTAGCACATCCTGGCACGAAGCACTTCCGCTCGTTCTCTTAGGCATAAGAAACACAATTAAAGCGGATTTGCACGCCACTCCATCGTCGCTAGTCTTTGGATGCTCTCAACGCTTACCTGGTGAACTCGTCTCACCAAAAGCGCCAACAACCTTAGACTATGGCGACTACGCAGCTCGCCTATCTCATCATATGCGACAAGACGTTTACCATTGACTACAATGGTAAGGCTGAGACGATCAATGTCGATCGGATCAAGCCAGCATTTCTCGACAAGTCTGACTCTTCGGTGCAACAAGCACCTTCACAATCTGCGCAACCACAGCGCGCACCGCAACCTCAGACGAGTCAGTCCGATTCAGCAGAACCTAAAACCTCAACCGACAGCACTCCTACTCGCCCTACTATCAATCAACGCGGTAGGAAGGTTAAGCCCCCAGTTCTTTTTTCGGACTTCGTTAACATTCACTATTTTACGTAGAACGTGCCTTTGAAATTTTCTGCTCTTACTAAAATTTTAAGGAAATCCAAAAAAGATCAAAACGTTTGAAACCACCAATGAAGAGCAAAACCTTTCGGAAACCCAAAAACAGGTTCGCACGTTTTTCGCTTTACACTCTTTTGTGTATGGCTTTGCATTTATGCTGCTTTTTCATTTTGCTTTCCATATACACCGTCCGTTGGTTGCACCTCGGTTCCGCTTTTAGCTAGATCTCCGCACGTCAACTGGAAGTAGAGCGAACTTCCTGCTCAACCGCATTCGTGAACTTTACTAACTGTCTCCCCACAAACAGCTTTTTTTACCGTTTCGACACCGTAGGGAGGACACGGGTGGGAGCCCGCTAGGGTCCGATTGCTTGGTTCTCCGCCATCAGCTGCATCAGGTTTCACAACCTGGTCTCTCAGAAGGCTGTCCCCGCGAAGGACAGTCCTCACGTAGATCGAAGGACTGCTTACACAGTCTCTTCTGGGAGAGGGCTATGTAACAGTCTGGAGATTCCCCGGTTTGCATGTGTAAAATTCTAACTAAAATTTTTTCATTGTACACCTAAGCAACCGGTGTGGTTTGTTGAACTGATTGCTGAGTTCGAATGCTTTACTTGCACATCGCCATTTTTGCTTGGCGCTCGTTTTGGCTGCAACTCGCAACTGCCCTGTGTGCTGTGGTTGCTCCATTCCCTAGCTAGAGCGTCCACTGTGTCGTTCATTTATAGCTAGATAACAGGGAATCTTTTTCTGTACCAATAAAAGTTTCCCTGCAACTCGATCTGTCTTCTCGAATCGCTCTCTGTGCTCCCGGTGCAGGCGACACTCTAAAAGAGTGCTACATTTGCCCACCCACAACGACGAGAACTTTTGTGCTTGGTACCAACCTCAATCCCTGCCGGCAACAGCATCCGACATATGCCCGCCAGACACCCGATGAGCGCCCTTTGGGTTCTCTAATCCCTCCAAAATGATACAAATTGCGCAAGGTCGTTAGTGCCCCAAAATAAGTCCAGTCGTTGACGAAATTCGGATGTTTAGTACGTGGTTGCTTCCGAGTTTTATCCATCGCCGCTAGTTTATTTAACAATGCGTAGGAAATTCATACGTCTGCTGAAATCTTCCAAACGAAAGCACTCCGCGGAGCCGTTCATTATCCCCTTGTACCGTGTAATGGCATCCCATTCTGGCTGCAAGAAATTAATCCCTTTTCGGACTATTTCCCTCATTCGCAGAAGCGAATAGCATTCGTTTGCATTAGTCGCCACTACCCATTTCGTTTCGTTTGTACTGTATTTCTAAGAGCAACGCAGGTGTTTACTTGAACCAGCTGTCCAGGAACCAGAATTATCCTCATATGCTAACGCATGAACTATGTTGCTAGGCGTCCGAAATTCATCCCATTTACGGTAAAACTCGTACGTTTAGAGATAAGGTCCGACACGGTGAGTTCAATCTGCTAATCGTGAAGCTGTACCCAAGGACACCGCAGATTTTTGCTTTCTCGTGATGGATTATAATTATGCTTCGGAATTACTGTGTTATATTTGTTTTCCCTGGGTGAATTGTGAATCATTACGTTTCTGTTGATTATTATTCCCATCTGTGCTACTTGGTGAATATGCTCTGGGTTATTGCAAAAATCTCACCGTCTGTATCTGCCGCTATGGATTTGTTCTACAGCAATCTAACCTGTGTCAGCCAGACCACCAGCTTGACCGACAGCGTTTTGAATACGCACACCAGTATAGACGTTGAAACGAACGACATTCGCAAAACTGACAGTCAGAATGGCGCGTTCTGCTTGACGACGGAAAGCTAAACCGAAAGCCTCCGAAATAGACGTTAGTTGTGGCGCAGACAGATGTGTTAAACTAGCGCGTTAAAATAGAATGCAGAACTCGTCGAATATCTCTTTGTCCTCCATGTGCTCGCCTTAGTCTCAGCCTGCTGATAAGGTTTAATAGTACAACCGACTCTGTCTCGTTCTGCACTGACTGTAGGTCTATTCCACTACTCAGAGGTATGACTGTGTTGGCAACGAAGTGCGATAGTTTGCCAATGATTGTCGAACACGCACCAACCGTGAAAGCTGTCACACAGGAACCAGACAAATCAATGCCTCGAAATAAATGCTCACCCTCAAGCTCCAATCCAAAGCGGTGTAGGCATGCCGAAAATAAGAGTAAATATCATGATTTAGCCACCTTGGCAGTTGCTCATAAATATACCTACGTCACACACTCGTCAACAGAACCACCCGCCACATCAAACACTGTTAAAGCATCGACAACATACGCTTTTGTTGCTGCTGCCCATCTGACATTGGCACCTTCCATCGTAACCCGGCCCACTGTCAAAAGATTTAGTACTACCAACACCACTCCGGGACTCAAGACACCATTCAGCTGTCTAACCAAAAAAGTAGCTACTGGTCCCCCCAAAAAAGTAAAAGTGAAATACTACCATCATTTTCTGTTTATTATCTGCTCGACTATGGTTGAATACGGGGCAATCTCCATAAAAGATAAGCTACTAGACGACAGGAAACAGTAAAACTCAAGCTAAACCAGTCAATATGCTGCGCCTCGTTCGTAATTCAAACTCCCTACACTACGGCGAACCGCGGTTACTACAGGTAACACGAAAACGACAAGAAAGCGACCGGCAGCCGACCCGCAAGGGTCGGCATGGACCCTCGCCGAAAAGCAGCAATCACAAACATGCTTCTAATCAATTGTTCATTTGTTCTCCGAGCTAAGCGGTTTTCTCGCAAACGTTTCACTACCATGCGAGGTGGCATCCTCAGTGCAGTGATATATAGCGTACAAGCTTACTAGTAAGCTTGTACGCTATATATCACTGCACTGAGGATGCCACCTCGCATGGTGGTGAAACGTTTGCGAGAAAACCGCCTAGCTCGGAGAACAAATGAACAATTGATTAGAAGCATGTTTGTGATTGCTGCTTTTCGGCGAGGGTCCATGCCGACCCTTGCGGGTCGGCTGCCGGTCGCTTTCTTGTCGTTTTCGTGTTACCTGTAGTAACCGCGGTTCGCCGTAGTGTAGGGAGTTTGAATGACGAACGACGCGCAGCATATTGACTGGTTTAGCTTGAGTTTTACTGTTTCCTGTCGTCTAGTAGCTTATCTTTTATGGAGATTGCCCCGTATTCAACCACAGTCGGGCAGATAATAAACAGAAAATGATGGTAGTATTTCACTTTTACTTTTTGGGGGGGACCAGTAGCTACTTTTTTGGTTAGACAGCTGAATGGTGTCTTGAGTCCCGGAGTGGTGTTGGTAGTAATAAATCTTTTGACAGTGGGCCGGGTTAGGATGGAAGGTGCCAATGTCAGATGGGCAGCAGCAACAAAAGCGTATGTTGTCGATGCTTTAACAGTGTTTGATGTGGCGGGTGGTTCTGTTGACGAGTGTGTGGCGTAGGTATATTTATGAGCAACTGCCAAGGTGGCTAAATCATGATATTTACTCTTATTTTCGGCATGCCTACACCGCTTTGGATTGGAGCTTGAGGGTGAGCATTTATTTCGAAGCATTGATTTGTCTGGTTCCTGTGTGACAGCTTTCACGGTTGGTGCGTGTTAGACAATCATTGGCAACCTATCGCACTTCGTTGCCAACACAGTCATACCTCTGAGTAGTGGAATAGACCTACAGTCAGTGCAGAACGAGACAGAGTCGGTTGTACTATTAAACCTTATCAGCAGGCTGAGACTAAGGCGAGCACGTGGAGGACAAAGAGATATTCGACGAGTTCTGCATTCTATTTTAACTCGCGCTAGTTTAACACATCTGTCTGCGCCACAACTAACGTCTATTTCGGAGGCTTTAGGTTTAGCTTTCCGTCGTCAAGCAGAACGCGCCATTCTGACTGTCAGTTTTGCGAATGTCGTTCGTTTCAACGTCTATACTGGTGTGCGTATTCAAAACGCTGTCGGTCAAGCTGGTGGTCTGGCTGACACAGGTTAGATTGCTGTAGAACAAATCCATAGCGGCAGATACAGACGGTGAGATTTTTGCAATAACCCAGAGCATATTCACCAAGTTAGCACAGATGGAATAATAAATCAACAGAAACGTAATGATTCACAATTCACCCAGGGAAAACAAATATAACACAGTAATTCCGAAGCATAATTATAATCCATCACGATAAAGCAAAAATCTGCGGCGTCCGTGGGTACAGCTCCACGATTAACAGATTGAACTAACCGTGTCGGATCTTAGTTCTACACATCCGAGTTTTACCTTAAATGGGAATGAATTTCGGACGTCTAGCACATAGTTCATGCGTTAGCATATGAGGATAATTCTGGTTCCTGGAGAGCTGGTTCGAGCAAACACCTGTGTTGCTCGTAGAAATACAGTACAAATAATAGGAAATGAGTAGTGGCGACTAATGAAAACAAATGCTATTCGCTACTGCGAATGCAGGAAATAGTCCGGATTGGGACTAATTGCTTTCAGCCAGAATGGGATGTCATTAAACTGTACAAGGGGATAATGAACGGCTCCGCGGAGTGCTTTCGTTTGGAAGATTTCAGCAGACGTATGAATTTCCTACGCATTGTTAAAATAAACTAGCGGCGATGGATAAAACGCGGAAGCAACCACGTACTAAACATCCGAATTTCGTCAACGACTGGACTTATTTTGGGGCACTAACGACCTTGCGCAATTTGTATCATTTTGGAGGGATTAGAGAACCCAAAGGGCGCTCATCGGGTGTCTGGCGGGCATATGTCGGATGCTGTTGCCGGCAGGGATTGAGGTTGGTACCAAGCACAAAAATTCTCGTCGTTGTGGGTGGGCAAATGTAGCACTCTTTTAGAGTGTCGCCTGCACCGGGAGCACAGAGAGCGATTCGAGAAGACAGATCGAGTTACAGGGAATCTTTTATTGGTACAGTAAAAGATCCCTGGTTATCTAGCTACAAAGAACGACACCGTGGACGCTCTCGCTAGGCGAACGGCGAATGCACAGCACACAGGTCAGTCGCGAGTTGCAACCGAACCTAGCGCCAATCAAAAATGGCGATGAGTAAGTCAAGCATCGAACTCAGCAATCCAGTCCAACAAACCACTCCGGTTGACTAGGTGTACAATGAAATAATTTTAGTTAGAATTTTACACAGGTCAAACCGGGGAATCTCCAGACTGCTACATAGCCCTCTCCCAGAAGGGACTGTGTAAGCAGTCCTTCGATCTACGTGAGGACTGTCCGTCGCGGGCCAGCCTTCTGCGAGACCAGGTTGTGAAACCTGATGCAGCTGCTGGGGGAGAACCATGCAATCGGACCCTAGCGGGCTCCCACCCGTGTCCTCCCTACGGTGTCGAAACGGTAAAAAACTGTTTGTGGGGGACAGTTAGTAAAGTTCACGAATGCGGTTGAGCAGGAAGGTTGTTCTACTTCCAGGGTGACGTACATGGATCCAGCGGAAATTGAAACCTAGGTGCGACCAACCGGCGGTATATGGAAAGCAAAATGAAAAGGCAGCATAAATGCACAGCCATACACAAAAGAGTGCAAAGCGAAAAACGTGCAAAGCTGTTTTTTGGGTTTTCAAAAGATTTTGCTCTTTGTTGGTAATTTCAAAACGTTTTGATCTTTTCTTGTGGATTTTCAAAAACGTTTGGTAAGAGCAGAAAATTTTAAAGGCACGTTCTATGTAAAGTAGTGAGTGCTAACGAAGTCCGAAAAACGAACTGGAGGCTTGAACTGCCTACCGCGTCGATTGATAGTAGGGCGAGTAGGAGTGCTGTCGGTTGAGGTTGTCGGTTCTGCTGGAGCGGACTGACTCGTCTGAGGTTGCGGTGCCAGCTGTGATAGCACAGACTGTGAAGGTGCTTGCTGCACCGAAGAGTCAGACTTGTCGAGGAATGCTGGCTTGAGTCGATCGACGTTGATCGTCTCAGTCTTACCATTGTAGTCAATGGTAAACGTCTTGTCGCTTCTGCGTACGACACGGTACGGACCAGAATAAGGAGGTTGAAGTGGTCGGCGTACGCTGTCAGTGCGAACGAACACGTGCGTGCAAGTAGTTAAGCGTTCGTCCACGTTAGTACGCAAGCTCTGTGCTCTGGGTTGCACAGGCTGAAGCTGTCGCATGTGATGAGATAGGCGAGCTGCGTAGTCGCCATAGTCGAAGGTTGTTGGCGCTTTTGGTGAGACGAGTTCACCAGGTAAGCGTTGTGTGCATCCAAAGACTAGCGACGATGGAGTGGCGTGCAAATCCG
The DNA here is from genome assembly GCA_944474145.2 of Dicrocoelium dendriticum. Lineage (NCBI taxonomy): Eukaryota > Metazoa > Platyhelminthes > Trematoda > Plagiorchiida > Dicrocoeliidae > Dicrocoelium > Dicrocoelium dendriticum. Next base: position 114,748,517 of record OX104065.1, read on the forward strand.
CTTAATCGTGTTTCTTATGCCTAAGAGAACGAGCGGAAGTGCTTCGTGCCAGGATGTGCTAGATTGGGCACAGAGTGATGCTTTGAGTTGCCGGTGGAACCTTTCTACCATCCCATTAGCTGCGGGATGGTATGCGGTGGTTCGGTTATGTTGGCAACCAAGAACGTTGAGCAGTTTGCTGAAGGATCCGTCAAAGTGTGATCCTCTGTCAGTGATGACTACGCTTGGGCAACCGAATTGAGCTACCCAGCGTTCTAGGAAAGCTTGCGCAACTGTCTCAGATGAGCAGTTGACTAACGGAATCGCCTCTGGCCAACGAGTGAATCGGTCGACACAAGGTGAGGAGGTACACGTAGCCTTTGCATGGAGGCAAAGGTCCGACCAGGTCGACATGGACGTGTGCAAAACGAGAGTCAGGAGCGGGAAAGACGCCAAGTGGGCTTTTGGTGTGTCTGTAGACCTTGGCGCGCTGACACTCTAAGCATGCGCGTGCCCAAAGGCGGACATCGCGATTGACGTTGGGCCATACGAAGCGTTCCGTTACGAGCTTCTGCGAAGCACGTATGCCGGGATGAGACAGGTTGTGTAAAGCATTGAAAACTAGTCGACGCATCGAAGTAGGAACTACGGGTCTGGGAGAAGTTTGTGAGACGTCACAAAGAATGGTCCCCTCAGATGAAGCCTAGTTTCAACGAGGTGTTGTGTCGTAGCTTGTCTATGTCGGGATCAGCTTGTTGGGCAGCAGCCATAGCGGCTAGATCAATGTTGGTGCCAGGCGATAAGCTGATCTGCTGAATGCGTGAAAGCGCATCCGCGACGGGATTGAGAGCACCTGAGACTTTATCGTACGTCTGTCGTAAACTGAGAAACGTAGTCTAGGTGTCTAGTTTCCCGCGGAGAATACTTGTCCGTTGCGCCATTGATTGCGTAGATCAATGGCTTGTGGTCAGTGAAGACTGTAAAATGTCGACCTTCGAGATAGTGACGGAAATGTCTGATACCTAGATAGATAGCTAACAGTTCCCTACCGAAGGTGCTGTAAAGCGATTCGGCAGGTTGTAAACGTTTCGAGAAGAAACCTAGAGGTATCCATCGATTGTCGATGAGTTGCTGAAGAACTGCACCGACGGCAGTGTCGGATGCGTCAGTCGTCAGGGAGAGTGGTGCAGACGTGCCTGGATAGGCGAGAAGCGCTATGTTGAAGATAGCGTCTTTGAGCTTCTCAAAAGACAGTCTAGCTTCGTCTGCAAGGTGAAAAGACCGTTGTTTACCGCGGAGCAAGTCAGTCATTGGTTGAACAATGCTCGCGCATTTAGGAATAAAGCGTCGATAATAGTTGACCAGACCGAGGAATCGGCGCAACTGCTTGAAGGAACTGGGAGCAGGATAGTCCTTCAGTGCCTGGATTTTGTCTGGCAGAGCTTCAATACCAGAGGCGGATATGCGGTGGCCAAGAAAGTCGATGAAACTTTGGCCAAGCTGGCATTTATCGGGGTTGAAGGTAACCCCATGCTGTGTTAAGCGTTGAAACAGAGCCTTGAGATGATGAAGATGTTCTTCGTCAGAAGCGCTCGCGATGAGAATGTCATCTCGACAAGGATACACGCCTTCGAGTCCTCGCGTCATCACATGAATGAAACGCTGGAAAGTTTGAGCAGCGTTGCTGAGGCCGAAAGGCATTCTGAGGTACTCGAATAGGCCGAATGGCGTGATGACTGCTGTTTTAGCAATGTCGTCTGGCGCCACAGGTATCTGATGGTAGGCGCGAACTAAGTCGACTTTGCTAAAGATAGACTTGCCAGCTAGAGCTGAGGTCAAGTCGTGCATGTGCGGAATAGGGTATTTATCCGGGACGGTAACTTTGTTAAGTGCCCTGTAGTCACCACAGGGGCGCCAGTCACCGGATTTCTTCGGCACCATGTGTAATGGTGATGCCCATGGACTTTTGGACGGGCGGATTATTCCCAGTTCGAGCATTTGCTCGAATTCCGCCTTAGCAGCTTTGAGCTTGTCCGGGGCTAGTCGGCGAGGGCGGGCCGAAACAGGTGGGCCCTTAGTGCAAATGTGATGCATGACGTTTGACGTCACAGGAGGCAAGTCGTTCAGGACGCGAACGAGTTTAGGATGCTTGTTGAAAAGTTCTATAAAAGGCTGTGAAGCTTGAGGTAGGACACGAATGGGAGTGATAGCAGCCACGTTGGCGCTAGTCCCGATAACACTGAGCTGTGTCCTAGAGTCGATAAGCTTCTTCCTTTTAGCGTCGACGATGAGGTCGAAGCGTTGAAGAAAGTCTATGCCTATGATGGCGAAAGGCACGGCAGCGATTATGAAAGGCCAGCGAAAGGTTCGCCGGAGGCCTAAATTGAGCGTAGCTGTTCCCCCCCAAAAAGTAAAAGTGAAATACTACCATCATTTTCTGTTTATTATCTGCCCGACTGTGGTTGAATACGGGGCAATCTCCATAAAAGATAAGCTACTAGACGACAGGAAACAGTAAAACTCAAGCTAAACCAGTCAATATGCTGCGCCTCGTTCGTCATTCAAACTCCCTACACTACGGCGAACCGCGGTTACTACAGGTAACACGAAAACGACAAGAAAGCGACCGGCAGCCGACCCGCAAGGGTCGGCATGGACCCTCGCCGAAAAGCAGCAATCACAAACATGCTTCTAATCAATTGTTCATTTGTTCTCCGAGCTAGGCGGTTTTCTCGCAAACGTTTCACCACCATGCGAGGTGGCATCCTCAGTGCAGTGATATATAGCGTACAAGCTTACTAGTAAGCTTGTACGCTATATATCACTGCACTGAGGATGCCACCTCGCATGGTGGTGAAACGTTTGCGAGAAAATCGCCTAGCTCGGAGAACAAATGAACAATTGATTCATCAACCCGAGCTACCAGTATTTCGAAACATGCTTCTAATCATCGCTGCCCTCAACTGCTTGTATACTAATGCACAAGGTATTTTCAGTAAGCTAAGGAAACTTCGTTTATGTCAGCTTTTCACGCGTTTGGTCCTAGATATGGTCACCAAAATATGGCTGAACAAGGAGATCAGAGATGCTGTGATTGCAATAAGCGGCATGACCTTCATACGAAACAATCGACCTAGCAGAGGAGGCGGAGTGCTCATGGATTATCGATCTTAGTTGCAGGTTAATATCTTTAAGGACCCAGCAATGGAACTCAACGATTCTCGTTGGCGTCCTATTCACATAAGATGCGGTGACGTGCATTTACTAGCAATAGTTTACCGCCCTTCATAGTACATCTTGGAAATGGACTAATACTTAGCTTCTGCGATGAAGCGCGTCCTGGCACGACTACACAGTCAAGTGCTTCTGGTAGGGGACTTCAAACTTCACGAAGTCGAAATCCCAGCGTCGCACAGCGAACAATGAAAGTCTTATTTACAAGAGGTGTATACCGATGTACCTCTGTACGACCATGTTACCTCTCCCATGCGATTCCGAACAGGTGACACACCCGCTGTTTTAAACTTTGTGTTCACCAACGAGGAACTAATGGTCGACTCCGTGCACATAGATGCACCATTCTGCCGTAGCGACCACGCGATGTTGCTCTTTCGTTACATCTGTTACTTGGAGTACATTAGAGAGAACAACGTGGAAACCTGTGTCGTTACACATCACGATATTTTGTCTAACCTCGTTCAAGAAAGAGACTGGTCCTTCCTGGTCTAGAAGCCCCCAATGTCGCCTGGATTTTCTTCGTCACCAAATCCACTGAGCTAATGGCAAATACGTCAAAAACCAAAGTCCTTCGCCCGAAGTAAGTAAATTTGTTCCTGAGAAACCGTACTAGAAAATGAATGGGCTTAAGGGATTCAGCCTGGCACGCTTACAAAACCTGTCCAAGTAAACTGACCTGTGGTGATTACTCAACTCAATGAAACCAGTGCGTCAAGTTGATCCGCGATGACAAACTCCAACACCAACAAAAGTTAGCGCCGAAATTCAGTACAAATCGGAAGTTGCTTTGTAAACACGTCAACAAGCTCCGCAGAGTGCAGCTACTGATTCCACTTTTACGTGTGACAAATGGTCTTGCGCTAACCGCACCAGATGCCGCCAACATGCCTCGCATACATTTCATCCATACGTTCCGTTCTAATATTTCATTTCATCTAAGTTTGACAACGTTTTCATCTCCATCAGGATTAAAGCATGTATCGTTACTGCAGCCAATATGAGGAAAACGTTAATATCATTGCGCGCCCACAGCTTACCTGACGTGAAAGACATCAAAGCCAAGGCATTGAAGACAGCGGCTACTAATCTTGCCGAACCAAAGCGCGGTCCTTGCAACGTTGTCTCGACGAAATGCACGTTCCCACAATGTAGAAACATGGAGTAGGCACTCCCATTTACAAAAGTTGTAATCTTACGGACCCTCGAACTACCGTCCAATCAAGCTCCTCCCAGTTTTATCCAAATTATTGAAAGGAATGATTGTAGAGGCGCTCATGGGACATCTTGAGAGCAACAACATCTTAGTGTCACAGTAACACAGATTCCTTCAAAATCGATCCTGCACTAGAAACGTGTTTCTAGCCCGAGCAAGCTGGACACCGCCAGCCGGTGTAAGAGTGTGAGTCCACGTTGTCTCGCCGGACTTCTCGAAAGCCTTCGATCGTTTGGATAACCGCATTCTACTGCACAATGTTCAAAGCTATGAAATCGGTGACCCTATACTCGGTTGGATCGGCAACTTCCTCACTTAACATCGGCTGAAGGTGAGAGTCCGCAGCTCGATTTCCGGTGCAATGGAAGCCCGTGTGGTGTGCCTCAATGATGCTTACTGGGGCCACGTTTATTCCTAACATGCATTAACAATCCTGCTAGTGTACTGCAGTCGAATTTAAACTATTTGCAAATGATGTCAAAATTCCCATGACATCCGGACAGGGGATGATCACGTAGCATTGCAGAGGAATCTCGACAGGGCATATGCGTGGTCATGCGTTAACCTGGTTCAGTTTAACATGACCAAAGGCAACGTCGTATGCATACGCCATCAGCTTGTCTATGAATACCAACTTGAGGACCAGTAGTTACAACATGCTATCCAGGGAAGCGATCTAGGCGTGGTCGTACAGCACGATCTTGGCTGCGAGAGACCGGCTGAAGAGGCATCAAAAAGAGCAAGCCATCTGCTTGGACGTACGGAGGGCTTACGGAAATTTCGAACCATCATGCTTTACAAAAATACTCAGCTCTTATCGGAGGCCCCACATGGAATATGCCATCCAGGTCTGGCGTCCTTGGCACACGTGCACACGTGCAGGTAAAGATCCACAACGCGGAGCAAGCAAACTCGTCAGCTCATTGTTTCATCTACTTGCGCAGACTGCAGTCCCTGAGATTGTATAGTGGCGAATATCAAGGTCAGCAAGGAGGCCTAATCATGGTTCACTTAATATTGACGAACCCATTTCACCTGTGCTGCAGTCTGTTGAAGCTGAGCCAAAATACCAAACTGAGATGCCATGTTCAAACTGACTTGGCAATCCAATCAACTTGACTGTCGGCTAAATGTTTTCTACCTCCGTGTGTCCCGCGCCTGCAATGCCCTTCCGACTCACGTTATCCTTGCCCCTACACTAACGCTTTTTAAAAAAGCGCCCTGATGATACGCTTTCAAACTTGCATTACTTGACATAGTCTGTTCCACTTGGAGGTTAAAACAACCCCAACCTAACCATGTGCTTAACGGCCCTCTCCGCAACATGGTGGTGAGGATACAAGCAGAAGTGTACTTGTGAGTAACATTGATATATCTTAACTGGACAAATGTACCACACCTGTCCAAGGAAGCAACACAGGAGTGAGCGTAGTCGTTTCCGTTTTTAGTTCTCAAGCATTTACCTAACTATAACAGCTCTCTATACTATTTGGTCTGTGCACGTCCCATCCCCACTTCAAACTATCACTATGCAGTAGTGAATTTAAATTGGGTAGAAGCCTAAAATGACGAGTCACTTGTTCGTTGCTCCTTTTAAATTTTTCTAACTATCTTTCGCGACTTGTCAAGCACCTGCTTTTACAACCGTGCAAAATGCTTGTTCATTGTACGCCATGTATGTAGTCCAATCTCAGTTACATGACAGTCATCACGCATGATACGTAAGCTTCTTCATGGTAGATATGCTAAAGTGGCAACAAAAGTCCAAATAGGTTATCTCATGAAAAGCATTTATCCTCGGCGATATTTTGGAAATCCGGTGGAGTGTCTTACGCTCTTTGACACGCCGGATCCATAGCCAAACCTCAGTGATCTCTAGTGCTCCCTTGGCGCATGCTCACATCTATGACGATTTTGTGCACTGTAAGTAACTCATCTAACTCATTATGGCCGAGTCAAAATAGTTCCGCAAACGTGTTGCTTTGCACGTACGCATCGCAGTTTATATGGCCTACCAGCCAATTTGTCACTCAAGATTGCATGATATTTTGCACCCACTCCGAAATTGAATCGAAATACAGCCACTGTAGGCTCGCAGGAACAAGGCCATTACTTTCCAGTATTCGTCTCCTTATACCTGTGTGGTTGGCAACCCCAGATGAGCAGCAGCACATTACTTAACGCGCTTGTCTACCACTAGTAGTTCTATATATCTGTCTGAGAGATCTAAACCACTGAAGGATTAGGCGAATAGGGCCATAGGGCGATTATTCACAGTCAGGTAGCAATTGGGAAAAACCAGCGAATACGTGTTTGTTACCCAAACATCTGACGGCAAGAAAAGATACATTAAACAATTTCATAAACTAAGATCCAATTACCGATGAGAAACACACTCACAATATTCCAACTCGGAACAGCGTCACCGTAACCAGCAGAAGAAGGAAATTCGACCATGTGTCCAAATGGGACGTGCGAGTTAAAACAAATTTGCAAGAAATGAAGGAAATAGAATAACGCCTTACAATGGAAGATGTAAATATTAGTGGACATTACCTTTCCATTACAGAACACAGCAGCACGTTTCGCCTAAGTAACTTTCATCTATCTTGTACTTGTGTATGTATTCAATAAACATGCAGACTTCCAGCGCTTTCTACTTAAGGTCACGCATCCCAGGTCACGGTACTCCGTGCCTAATTACGCAAGTTATGATCCACATTGTGACTTCAAGCTCTGACATTTAGCGCGGGTTTACGTTTATGTAGCTTGCATTTGTTAAACAAATGTGTACGGCTGTGTACGACCTAAATCACTTCTGGATTGAAAACAAGCTGTAACCGCATTCGTTTAAGCATCTTTATATTTTCATAACATTTCCACTATACATGCTGTTTTTACACTTCTTTCATGTAGTATAGGCTCTGTTCTTTAAGGTTGCGTGCATTCAGAGTTATGTTGTTTCCTTTTGTGGAACGGCAACGTTAGCATTTTCATTATTACACCCGCATCACTTTGCAAAACTTTATTTAACAGTTTGTCATATTTACGTCTGCTTAATTGATAAGCACATTTTACATAACTTACCTTGGACACACAATAATATTGCATGTACATGACTTATTTAGTTCTCCCATACATTTGCTTACCTTGTCCGTACTTATGTCATTGCTACATCATCCTCACCAATGTGCACCATATTTGTCAGGATTCCATATCATAAGCAGTTTCGTACACGATTGCCTCATTTCTTAATACACATGCCTGTTGATCACCATACTGATTAACGTCAACGTCATATCATCATAGCTGATTCCTCGGAAATTCATTACATGCACAGGTTTTAAAGCCATAGTATGTTAACCAGTCAGTCTTTTGTGTTGTACGCATTCGTTTTCCTTGTTCAACAAGAAAATTTTGCAATGTTTACCAGTTATAAATCCATTTTTATATTGTGAAGCACTTAAGCGATGCCATAGTATGCATATTAAACTTAAGCTTCTTGTACTTCCTAGCTGCTCACAAACACCTTGTCAGTCTTTTTCGTTATAATTACGCATTATTTCGCCGTACCGTTTTACGGATGCACGGAAGCACACGGTAGTTGTCAATCGTTCTACCACTTATAGCAATAACTAGTGCAGAAACTGGGGATCTAAATGTAGAAATCGAGTTATACAGGTTTCGTAACCCATAAATACGTCACTTCCTGAAATTAACTCCGTATATGGTAGCTGAACTGTTCGCTGAGCTTGGCAATTTGGTTGCAAACTTTTCGTCACCAATGGAGGGGACCTCATCAGTGCCTAATTGAGGGGCGTGCAATAGCGTAGATGAGCCTCGGTGAGAGTGCGCTGGGCATGGGTTGCTTGCGTTTTCATCCCGCCTTGGTTGCCCATGGCGGCGAGCAATCGTATTGGTTGGGATTTCGATCCGTCCTCAGCCTGCTGGATGGACCGATGACATTTGACCTTCACTCTTTGTGTTTCGTGGCCTTTGTCTGCTTGCGCTTTTGAGCGAGTCTGTCGTCAGCTCTGGTTGGCTAATCACACGTTTCACCGGATTCAATCGATTGTGTGGGCGGTCGTTTGCCAGTGGTGTGGTTTATACTGCGTCCAGTTCGATGTGTCGATTGATTGAACTTATTGTAAAGTAACAAGCTTCCAAAAACTCCCTCTTGTGTTTTGTACTTCCATGTGCTAGGATCTTTACATTCTCCAGGCTAGCCGGATTAAGCCAGCTGTGTGCGTTAAGAAACAATTGTTTGTCAGCCTAAAGCTACATTGGACGTAGGTGTGAGATTCCGTCATTCGTTTTGCACCTTAAGCTTGTCTGGTTGCACATACTGTTAGCTATATCTATGCGTATCGGTTATTGTTAATGGTACTGACGAGACAATACGAAATGAGTGCATTTACCAGCCTTCGTCTAATTTCCGTCTTCTTTCCGTGCCTTTAAATTATGTTGTCCGGAACTGTTTACATGTTGCACTTTTACAGTGATTGTTTATTCATTTGACACTTCTACACAATGTTCTATTAACCATTCCTACAAATTTATTTATCATGCTGTAATGTTAGCTCTTCCATTTTCGGTATTGTAATGTGTTGAAAATGGACCCATCTGGATACATAAAGCTTTTGTTGATTTGACTAGGTGGGATTATCATAATGCTAATGTTACCGTTCCCCAGCAGGAACAAAAAGTGTAACTGTGAATGCATGCTACTGTAAAGAACAGCGAGTATACTACGTGAAAATTGCAGAATAATCATGTGCAGTGGAAATACTAAGAAAGTGTAAAGGAGCCTAAACGAATGCGGTTAGCAATTTGATTACTATAGAAGTTATTTATTCCATACCCGCTGTGGCCTAGCCTGATTTGCTTCTCCGTTTAAATCTACGGCGTTCTATGTAACGGTAGATAAATAATAAGGAAAGTTAATAATAGGAGTATACGCATATGATAATGGGTAATCCGTAGTTTTATTTTTAGGGCAAGTTATGAAGTAGCGCTGGGGCATAATTTCAAAGGAATTGATGTAATATTTTACGGTTACTCAACAATGTGATTCAGGTTGATTTAATGTGTCGTGGGGGACTGGTAAAAAGATACACCGTTGCATTTTTGCAATATATACAGGCAAAGTAAACGTAAACCGCTGCCCATTAGCAGGGCTTGAACGCACAATAGTGATTATAATTTTGCCAATTAGCCACGAATTGTTGTAACCTGGAATGCTTTACGCATGGATAAAGGAATAAAAGTTTGCAGGCTTATTGAATGCGTACGCAATCAAAAGTAATATAGTAGTAAATGTGACAAACTACATTGCTGCTTTCTGTAATGTAAATTTAATGTTTACTGATGTTTGCACCATTCATTGTAGCAGTTTGTTGCATTTTCCGTTTTCTATCACATATTGGTTTTTGGTCAAATATCCCGCGTAAGCGGTTTTGCGAATTTCGTTCGCCCTGTGGTTTCAGTGATGCTGTATGACTATTAAATACAGGACCGCGACGGTGCGCGAAATTAAGCGCGGATATCAGAAGGCAACTGGAGTCGGACGCAGAGAAATGTATTCGAATGGCTAAAAGAAGACGCGGATAGATGAAGCAAAACAAGAGGGGCACTTTAGTGTGGGATGTACAGGAAGATCTAGTGTTGAGCCGGATGTGAGTCAACATGGATGTAAAGTGAGGGAGATTCAAACGAGAAAGAATAGTGTACAATTGGTCGCCTGCGAAACGGTACACAAAAGATATGGCTATCGTTTGAGACACTACGGAGCTCCTCGTAAAGGCTGAACAGAAGAAGACTTCGAACTCGGGCTTGACGGGTCAATCGAAGTTTGCTGGGCAAAGCCATGCCGAGTGAGTGGAAGTTCGTGTTAAATGGAGGTTTGGCAGAAGTCGAAATTCGCTCGTCCTTTGGGTTTTATCCCTTCAGTGCTTGCAGAGGAGCGTGCATTTCGGTGAGCAGTTGAAGCGAGCTTGTCGGAATACAAAACAAGTGGCTAGCCCAGGAAAAACCCAACAGGACCTCGACTTCCGCTGTTGCAAATCAGTGCGCTTGGGACGGGTCTCTAGCCACGCCGCATCCCACCCCGCGCCAAAATGCCCTTCGTCCCACATATAAACGACCGTCGTTTCACGAAGAAGAGAAGCTCGTCCCGCTAAAAATAGACCAGCGTTTGCTTCAGCATCCTGGATGACTGCGCCGATTCTCGCAAACATTGCGCGTGTAAGCCAATGGATCGAAAGAAAGGGTTGAGTTATGTGGAGATGAGAAAATGGAAAAACGCCAAAAAGAACGAACTAATGATCTGCATTCGGAGTTTGAATAATTTTTTAGAAATTGTTTTCTCGGAAGCTTTTGAACGTTTGTTTTCTACACGGCAATGAACCAAATACGGTGCAAATATATACAATGTCTACGAGCCTAAACGTATTTACACTCTACATGGTCGGAAAAATGAACGGGCTTGCGCACCTCCCGACCATGGCGAGTGGCTGTGAGAGGCAGCGGGCTAGGTTCGGTAGATGTCGGGACAGGTGCTGCTTGTAGGCCGGGTACGTGGTACGGTTGTACTATACTAGAATGCTGAAACGTGTTGCAGTGAGTTGAGACGTCGCAAGAAGCCCTACTAGACGGAGATGACGAGGCGGTTACCTGCATAATGGCAGGCTTCAGACGGCAGATGGTGACCAGTTCGCGTCGGCCACCGCGGTCCATACTGCATGTCTTAATCGCAAAGTGTAGTATTTGAATGGTCCTATTTGCCCCAACTACCAAGTCAGAAGCCTCGGTACTGAATGACAGTGGGACTGCCAGTTCGTAATGTGCTATAGAAGCTAGGTTGGCGATAGCTTTTTTCAATGCCTGTTAGGCTGTGCGCGTTGTATCGGGAAAATTGAAGTTCTTTATGCTTTCCCCAGAGTAGGACCGTGAAGCACTGCAAACGCGAAGCGCAACTAGGTATGAAACGGCGATAAATGTTGACGAGCACATCCAAGCGTCTTAGCTTTTTGGAATAGAGTGGCCCGGGATAGACAGCGATGGCCTTAATTTCGTGCTCTAGTGGCACGACGCTTGTGTTCACAAAAGAAACTGATCGAAGCCCTCATTTTACCATGGCCAGAAAAAGTGGACGATTCGAAGGCCGGAAGTAGTCATTTGACTACATCACTGCCCTAGTGTACGCTTATCGTTTAGGTTTATTGCTGGTTTATGCCCCCAGTTGATACGTGATTCAATTTCATTTGAACTGATCGAAACCATTGTTACTTCCGTTGCGCTTTACTCATATGATTGTACAGGTCTGACGAGGAATTCATCGAAAAAAATTGTTTACCTTCGGTGCCTTGTTCTTGATGACTAAATGGGAATTTTCCAGTTACTGAAATCGTCCAAGCCGCGCTCAGTGGTGAAGGAGCTAAACCAGTTCCTTAAGTTCCCCACTAGGCTTTATTCGTATTATCATCGAAGCCGATATTATAAACGGCAGCAAGCAGTACTGGTTGCATCCAAACACCGCTGTCAAGCGGCAACATTGTACTGTTGCTTGGTATACAACTCAAGCACATTAAACTACCAATGTATTTGGGAAATAAAGAAGCATAAATTTCCCCACCCAGATAATCAGCGCTATAGGAATCTTTGCACAATTTTTATAAAGCCTCACCGCCTACATTCTCAGTAGCACTACTACACTAATTCTGATTGGACACCGAGGGACTGATGAATAATAAAGAATAATTAATCGATCGTCTGCCGTTCCCATATCCCGAATAAATGATCTGAAACCATATTTGATGGCAGTTGAACGCGTGCACTTTATTCCTCTCTCAGCGAGAAGTATTGATAAACTAATTGTAGGGAAGCACACGCACTTAACTGGAACGATGGAAGCCCGAGTGTTGGTGGGAGGATAATCACTGTTGTCAGTGTGACTGCGTAATCGTCCGTGTGGAATTTACCCAGCACTAATGTTAATTCATTCATTTGTTTAATCATGCGTAATGAGCGTATATCCCTTGAAATCCTCACAGAAATTCCCGCTTCCAATACGGTTGCGGGAACCTTGTTCCAGTGTAGTCGACGCTGTCTGTGCATAGCTCATCTGAACAACACTGACGCAGTAGCTGTAATGTAATCCACTGCTACCATGCATAACTCTGATACACCTACGGCTAAAAGTTAGGCAATTGCAACTCGTTTAGCTGGGTATGATTGAGACAAACAACAGACGCGACAACTTGAGCGTGATGACCTCCAACTCATTGCAAAACATAGTTTGAGCACAATAACTCAACAAACAACCAAGCAAATGGTTTGAAATTTCAAGCTTACGCGTGCCTGCTGCGAGAGCTGGTGATACAATGTGTAAAAAAGGACGAGTCTTTAATGTGCTTTCATTAAGCATTACGAAACACTCATCATATCCAATACAGTTGATGCAATTTCAACACGGTAGTACATTTGGGGTTCAGAAACGAGCCACGCCAGTGTTTTTCAACTGCTGCTGATACCAGTTAATAATACCGTCAATAGTTGAGCAAGAAAATGAGCACGTAAAGTACCCAACTGACGACATCGCATGTGACAACTACCTACAGGATGACTGTCGCAACCGAAAGAACATCTGCTGTTGGACTACGAGGTATGTGTTAAGTATATCCGTCCTATTATAGCGAGAACGATCCGACAGGGGGGTAGACGTTTATTGCACACCGAAAATGGGCACATGAGGGTCTCGCGCGCGCCCTCGAATATCGACTAGATTTCCGTCCCACCACGCAACACAGTTACGGAAGTTAGAGGCGAGCCAGTCCTTTCGCCTCGGGAGCTCTGACTTGGAAGATCCGCCTTCCTGTTTTCGCCTCGATCTCCGCTTCTCTGCACCCGATTTGGATCAGCCAGGAGTCGTTCGAGAGCTCTCGACTTGCTTGTTCTGGGCTGTGTCAAGCGGCTCGGCCTCGGTCCTGTGGGCTGCGCTAGCGGCGTATTTGTCTGATTTATTGCACTGTCCACATATTCTCGCTCCGTAGTTCCGGGCCCAGGCTCGTCGCTAGCCGTCTTTCGCGATCCGCTCTCAGCTAGCTCCGAAGAGCTCCCCAGAGCCATTCTTGGAAGCGGCCCCTCTACACCCGCCCCTCCTCCAGGACCTTTCTTTCTTTCGTACCATGGTCGCAGGAGAGCAGCATTCACCCAACGTTTCATTCCTCCGCAGTCGATTAAGAAGTTGCCCGCTTTCTGGTCGATAATGGTGTAGGGGCCTTTCCAGCGTTCTCTGAACTTGCTTGCGCCCGGCCCGTCATGATCCGGCCGATCGTTGTTTCGTAACTTGACTCGTTCTCCAACCCTGAATGGCCTCCACTTGTGAGCCTCATGCCTGGCGTCGTAATTTCGCTTATTCCGCGCTTGTCGGGCTTTGGTTTCGCTTCTAGCTTTCCATCGCAGCCGCTCTTGATGCTCAGCTGGATGTTTCCACTCACCCTGGTTCGGTAAGCAAGTATCGAGCACAATCCGTGGTTCTCTGCCGAACAGTAATTCGAATGGCGAGACCTTGGTGGTTGATTGCATGCTGGTCCGATACGCGATCAGAACCTGAGGCAAAGCATCTTCCCATGCCAACTTCGTGCAGTTTATCCACGTCTTCAATGTCCGGTTGAACCGCTCGGTCATCCCGTTGGTTTGTGGGTGGTACGGTGAAGTTTGCCGTCTCGGGATGCCCCACTTGTCCAACACTGACTTAAACGCTCTTGACTCGAAGCAGGGCCATTGGTCCGTGATGATACACTGTGGGATCCCATACCTTGCAGGCACATTTAATTCGAATACTTGCGACACTGTCTCGCCTGTTTGGTCCTTGATTGGTATGGCTTCCACCCATCGAGTGAAGTGGTCAATCATCACTAGAATGTATCTGTTTCATGTTCGACTCACTGGTAAGGGCCCAAAGACGTCCAGTCCCCAACACTGAAGTGGCTCACCAACCTCCATCGATCGCATCGGCGGTCTCGGGGACTCCATCTCCCGACTCGTTTGGCAGTTTGGGCACTCCCGAAGGTATGTCGCGACGTCCTTCCTCATGGTTGGCCAAAACACTCGCCTCCGCAGCAATTCAAAGACCCGCTCGAATCCCATATGGGCGCCATCATGGGTTATGCGCATCACACGTTCTCGCTGATCTGGTGGAACAAAAGGCACTTTCCGTCCGTCTATCGCCACCACCACGTTATCCTTTTCGACCTTCAACCTGTCCCAGATCTTGAGGAGTTCCTCCACCTGTTCCGATGTAGCCTCCGGTTTGGTGCCAGCCCGTAAGTGAGAGCACAACACCTTCACGAATTCATCTGTCCTTTGATCTCCCAGCAGGTTCCTCTCCCCCATCGCGATCGCACGCACCGGTATGGCATTGTCTGGCATGATGTCGTCCAAACACGGGCGTGACAACATATCTGGCAATACATTTTGCGTTCCATCCACGTGCTCAATGGTGAAGTTGAATTCCTGCAATCGGTAGGCCCATCGCGCAAGTCGTCCCCGCGGGTCTTTCGCCGTCATCAACCATGAGAGCTGTTTGTGGTCAGTGACGACCCGGAATTCATTCGCCAGTAAGTAATTTCTCCACTTCTCTAACGCCCACACGATGGCCAAGCATTCTTTCTCCGTTGTTGAATACTTCTGTTCCGCCCCCGTCAGCACCCTGCTCGCGTACTCCACCACCCCAGCCGGTTGAGACAAAACCGCACCGATTGCCACGTTGCTTGCGTCGACAGCCACAGTGAACCTCTCACCAGGATTGGGTAGCCGTAGACATGTCGGGGCTTCTGCTATGCCTGCCTTTAGATGGTCAAAGGCCTGATCCGCTTCAGCTGTCCACACAAAGGGCACGTCCTTGCGAAGCAGCTTTAACAACGGGCTGACCTTCTCTGCGAACTGGGGCACAAACTTTGAATCATATGCCACCACTCCCAAGAACGAACGGAGCTGACGCTTTGATTTTGGTTTTGCGAAGCACTTGATCGTCTCGCGTTTCTCCGGAAGTGGATGGACTTGACCATTGCCCACGATGTGACCCAAACATACAATTGACTTTTGGGCAATCTGCGACTTTTTACGACTGAGTTTCAGACCAGCTTCATCTAGCCTCTGCAGTACTGCTCCAAGTCTGGTCACATGTTCCTGTTCCGTCTCAGAGAATACGATGATGTCATCACCATACACAACCACGCCTTGCAGGTTCGCCAGGACCATCAGCAACAAACGCCTGAATGTAGCTGGGGCGTTGCACAATCCAAACGGCATTCTCAAAAACTCATACTGCTGGCCATTGACACTGAACGCCGTCTTGTGGCGATCTTCTTCTGCGATCGGCAGTTGCCAATATCCCGAGCGGAGATCAATCAGAGATATCTGCTCGCACTGTGAGGGCTTGAGAAAATTTCTTCCATCTGAGGCATCGGGAATGCATCCTTCACCGTCACCCTGTTTAGTTCTCGGAAATCGATGCAAAATCGATAGGTTCCGTCGGCCTTCTTCGTCAATAGCACGGGTGATGAATACGGGCTGTGCGTTCGCCTGATGATTCCTTTCGATTCCATCTCGGTCACCTGCTTCTGTATCTCCACCAGGGTGTTCTGTGGAATTCGTCTGAAGATTGGCTTGCATTGTCCTCCTGGGATCAACGGTATTCGGTGTTCAACCCAATTGCAAAATCCGTAATCATCTTCCGCGTCTGTGAATAAGTGGGCATACCTGCTCAGTACGTTGCGTATTGCACGGTTCTGACAATCAGGCACGGCTTTGAGGGCACCAACCCGGTCGGTTCTCCCCTTGTTTATCTCGATCGTCTCGTTAGCCACGATCACCACATCGTTTTTCAGGTCAATTGTGACCCCGAGCCGTTTCAGGATGTCGGTTCCGATGATGGTTTCGGTCGTCTCCTCCACGATGAACATGTCATGGCTGATGAGCGTTTCTCCTATCCTGATTCGTAACCGCTGCGTGCCCGTCACTTTCAAAGAATGTCCGCCGACCGTCTGCATCGTGATTGAAGATGGGTTTACTGGAACCCCATTGAACCTCTTCGTAATTGACACTGCCGCTCCTGTGTCTACTATGGCTCGGACAGACACACCTTCTATAGTTACCTGGAGGACTGGTACTCGCCACCGATTCGGCATGGATAGAGAGAAACAATGGGGCCCATTGACGTTGGTGCAGAATCTCGCCACATGACCATTCTGGTTGCATCGGAAACAGCGGCGACCGTTCCGGATTACCCGTACATTGCGTTGTGAAGTGGTGCTTGAAGACTCTATCGACAACAGCTGTTCCACCATTTCGGATAGGCGATTTACTTTCTGTTCCAACTCAGCATGCTGGATGCTTCTCACTGTCACTCGTTCCGACAAATTCTGGGCGACCGTCACCAGATCCAACGCTTTGCTGTCTCCCACCAGCGACGCCAATTTCACCTGATCATGGAGTGGACCGGGCAGACTTCGGATAAACTGCTGTTTCAGTAGGCGCTCTCTTCCTTTGCCCTCTAACTCGGGGAGCCCAATCGTTAGATGTCTGTCCAGCTGCTGGAAAAACACCATCAAATCCTCCTGTTCGTCCCACCTGGCTGCGTGAAATCGTTGCAGTGCTCGTTCTCTCTCCAGATCCTTCCCAAATTCTGCACACAAGGCAGCCCTCATCTCAGAGAACGAACAACCGGGTTTGGCCTTTCGAGTGAGCAGATACACCGCCTTGGCTCGTCCACTCAACCGTGTGCCCAAAGCAATTAGCAAATTTGCATCCCCCCTCACACCCGCGCAAGCCGCAATTCCGTCGAACTCATCGAGCCACGCCTCCACGTCACCGGCCGCAAATTGCTCCAATCGGGTCAACTCCATGGCGATTGGTCACGGCACCAATGTAGCGAGGACGATACGACAGGGGGGTAGACGTTTATTGCACACCGAAAATGGGCACATGAGGGTCTCGCGCGCGCCCTCGAATATCGACTAGATTTCCGTCCCACCACGCAACACAGTTACGGAAGTTAGAGGCGAGCCAGTCCTTTCGCCTCGGGAGCTCTGACTTGGAAGATCCGCCTTCCTGTTTTCGCCTCGATCTCCGCTTCTCTGCACCCGATTTGGATCAGCCAGGAGTCGTTCGAGAGCTCTCGACTTGCTTGTTCTGGGCTGTGTCAAGCGGCTCGGCCTCGGTCCTGTGGGCTGCGCTAGCGGCGTATTTGTCTGATTTATTGCACTGTCCACATATTCCCGCTCCGTAGTTCCGGGCCCAGGCTCGTCGCTAGCCGTCTTTCGCGATCCGCTCTCAGCTAGCTCCGAAGAGCTCCCCAGAGCCATTCTTGGAAGCGGCCCCTCTACACTATGTGGGCATATGAGCTAGGTGTTATTCGGCGCTTTAAATAATCAAATCGTCTAGCCTAATATATACATTATGCAGCATAACAAGTGGAGAACCGGTGAAAATGCATAGTGTTGAGGGTGTGAAAACGGCTCTTAGTTTTATTTGAGGCTTTAGATATAGAGCGGATTAAATAGATTCAAAAATATTGCACACGTCGAGAGTCAGAAGTACTAAGGCTCACCCATGGCGGTCACGAACAGCACGAAAACCAAGAGGAAAGCTTTGCCCACAACGTTAATATTCATTGCTAATTAGTGTTCCTCAAGTGTGCGTTGCATACTTCCAAATTTATACCCAAACGTCTTGTCTTCTAGAGAATGGTAGATGAGCCACGTCGATGTTTACATTTGAAATTAAGGACGTAAACGAACCACACCCACACGATGCATATTTTTATTGTTGCAAACCAGCCAATGTGCGTTCAAAGGTGTCTACAAATCAAAAATAGAGCCTATTCTTAAATTGAGTTGCTTCCAAACCGTAGTTTTCTTCATTGAAAATCGCTGAGCATAGATCGTTGAACAAATGTGAAAACAAAGCGGCCACATAAACCTGTCTGCGATTTCCTTGTTATTAACATTCAGTCTACAAACTTACACAGGTGCATGCTCATTTCAATAATTTGGAGCATCACAACGAATGCACTCTACAGTAATTCTCGTTGAAGCCGGATCACAGCTGTTTGAGATAAATCGCGAGATGTAAGGAAGCAACTTTTAATGTGCATGGTGAGTTGGCGATGACGTTTACAACAGATGAGCATTTACCTTGTGATTGCAGCTGGATCAGAAATGCAGGATTGGTGTGTTCCTCCGAAATAGTGAGGTTGTATTTGTAAAACTTCATTAGAAGTTTATTTTAAATACGGTGAATCATATCGGAGATGGCATAGTGTTGCAAGGCTAGAGAAAATACTTAGATTGATAAGGCAATGCATTGTGCCGGAATTAGCCAGAAAGTTAAAGGTAGCTTAAGACATGCCTTGATAATGGTTACCTGGGTCAGTGTTAGGGCAAGTGTAAGAGCTATGGGAGTGGATAACTTAGAGAAAAAAGGCGCACTGATAATAGGAAGACATCTGTGCTGCATGTAGGAAGTCAGCAGACTTGAGGGGGGGGGGAACTGGCTGAGAGAGCCATCAGTGCTCAAGTGATTGGATTCCGCCATGAGGGAGCTTATAATGTGGCGCCATGTGAACTGAATGTCGGCCATTGTCTACCTCAGCAAGCAAAACAATAACTAGTTGTATTGTGATAGTATCACACACTAACAAAACAGTAAACTAGTTAACATCTACATCACCAGTATGTATATCACTCCCTAACTTTACACCCTGACACGCATTAGGCCTATTGTGCCTAACGAACCTACTCAGCTTTTAAGAAAATATTCATGCGATTGTCCCGGAACGAGAGGGCAAGAAAAGTGTAATGTATATCGTATCCGGTCACGCTGTCAGATAGACCATCAAAGGAACTTTAAAACAACTCGTTGACAAA
>OX104065.1:114768318-114795200 GCA_944474145.2 Dicrocoelium dendriticum
CTTCGCTTCTGCATTTGCGAATAACCAGGCGCCTGTTCCGAGTTCGACGTGTACCGCTTTTACCGAACTTGATAGACTGCACTGTGGCGTTGAATAGGTAGGACTTGATGGAATTTATCCACGGATGCTCAAGTCACTTTCGACCATCATCTCTCCTGTCGTGACTGACCTTTTCAACAGGTTGCTGTCCGAAAGTTCGTTGCCGATTAACTGTAATGGTTCGATGGTGAAGCATATTCCGAAAGGCGGCGACCCCAGAAAGGTAGACAACAACAGGCCAATTTGTCGGTGACCTATTTTAGCAAAGGCTACTGAGAAAATCGTGAAGAAGGGATTCCTGCAGTTGCTACAGTCAAATGAGGTCCTGACGCCCGCACAGCACGGTTTAATGCAAGGTCGCATGCATTACGAACCTGCTTGTGACGAGGCCTGAGCGGTTGAAGCCAAAAAGCAAGAGGAAGTCCGTCGAGTTGTTATTCATCGAGTTCAGTAAAGCGTTCGACAACATCAGCCATGAGGTTCTCCTTCACAAACTAAAATGTGTGGTGTCGGTAGCTCACTGCACCGGTTGATCCGTGACTTTCTTGCTGGACTAAAGTGGAGGGTACAGTCGACGACCATCTAACTGACTGCTACCCCTTTACAATTGGCGTGACTCAAGGCACTGTGCAGGGGTCCACTCTGTCCCCGATCCACATCAACGATCTACCGCAGCTTCTCCGGTCGCCGTGTGCCTTGTTTTCGGACGACATGAAGATCTAAAGAATAATGGAAGCTCCCGATGACTGTGGCCTATTTCAGCAACACCTCAACCGCCTATCCACATGGTCTGCAGAAGTTCTTCTCCCGGGCTACCCAGACAAGCCTGTATTTATGAGCCTGGAGAAGGGTGTTAACGGCAGAACATATACTCTTGACAGCAAACCTCTGTATCCCACACCCTGCGTGAAGAACCTAGGTGTACTCTCACGCTACGATATGAAGTCCGTGAACAACACGATCAGGCTATATCGTAACGGACTGTGTTCCCCACCCACTGTGCTTTGAACGGAGAGTGGTAAAATTTTGGAACAGTTTACCTGAACTTGTGATGGAGGCAACATCTGTGCAGCAGTTCAAAACGTTGTTCGAGTTATAGTTTGCCACTATTCGATTCAGAGAACGATTGCACACTTACGATGAGAGATCACATTTGTGAGTCCTGAAATATCGTGAGTCAGATATTTTAAACGTTGCATGAGGACGACAACGATATTCACGGTTGAAAATCTTTTATAACGTTTTTCGCAATAATTCGAATAGGTTGCACAGAACTTATTTCTACTTGCTCTATAATACAGTATTCTGTATTCAGGTGAATAACCATATCCTACCTTGTTAGCCTACTTTATTACCCTTAACCAATACTATTATTCTCTCACTTTACTGTTGAACTGAAACAGCTCACCCCAGAATAACCTCCAGTGCCATAGTTAGTTTGACATCCGCTGCTACATTTAACAGGCATCCCCTCTGCTCACTCCCAATATCGGCATGAGCAAATGCAAATGTTCTGAGCAAGAAGAGGCGCAGCACAAGTCCTAGACTCCAAACCAATGCCAAAGCTTCCCTTCCCCCTACCTAAAGCAAATCACTCTGGCTTGGAACACTTCATCTAAAGGATTGGTCCAACTGTCCTGAGAGGCGAATAATATTCCCACACGCCGTCTAATAGACAAATTGCCTGCTAACAAATATGACGGCTTTAAGGATTATCTGCCTCAATTAGCAAACTGAATCTAGGCTTCAAGCTTCAGTTTCGGTGATAACATTTTACCTTTAACTTTCCAAACAACCGGACTCATTTAACACTGTAACACTTGCCAATAATTTAGAGTACATTGGCTATATTTGCCGTACTCTATTATACCCATGAACTCTGTCGACTTTTACTCCTAATTCTTTTGAAACCCTGCCGTATAGCGTTGCAAACCGGACCAAAATGACTGTCCGGAACCCCAGACTGATATCTTGAGCATCAAACCTATCTTTTACAACCTTTTCCACAACCAATTGTTCGAGAGACACGCCGGTCCAACAGGTTAAATAGTTCGCGGTCGCAAGGACTGTGTGCATACGTACAGCTCTAATATCTCGCCGCTCCTATTCACCCCTGTTCCTTTCTTGCCAGCGGGATAGCCATGTAGTCAACCTAAACCTTCTGATATGCAGCTGACTGCATACCACCCATTGAACTCTAATATTGGCCCTCGCCACTGCTTAAACAACTGCCACTTAAGCCATACGTTCAGCTACACTAGCAAGGCCATAGCACCAACAACCTTGCAAAATAGGCGACCACATGCTTATGGTTGTCTCTGATCCTCCTCGCGAACTCGTAGCTTTCTCCTACTTGATATATATCTACATTACCGCTGTATGTCAATATGAAACTATAGCATGCACAATAACTTTATCTCCATTTGGTTACATCCTTATCTCAATTACCGCTTCCCATATAGTTCGACGCGTGCGGCTTCGAAACTTGTTTATACCCAAATCTTTTAGATCTAAATACACGGGTTGTTCCACATGCTCTAGACCACATTGCAGACGTTGAAATCGTGAGGCCATGGTTACTCTAAGCATACACCGATCAAAAAAGAAACTATCATTTAAAACGAGCTACCATATTGCTAAGGAGCCTCCGGACTCAACGCACTTCCATGTGCATTCCCAGCCGGCATCCGACAGTTACATCACATAGCTACTATTCATTCATCCTAACTACCGTCTGTTGAACCGCCATTATGTTGTTGACTATAATGTATTCTTCAGCGAAATGTAGTCCACCATGTCGGATAAACGGACATAGTCAAATCCATAATTTTCAGACACAAGCATCTTGCGGTCCATTCCCTGCTAACTTGGCCTAATATTCCCACGCATTTAACTGTGCGAAACATTCATCAATCCATATTGGAAACACTGGTTACCAAACCGCATAAAGCAATAGATCATTTCCTATAGCTGTTAATGCTACCTTAACCTCCACTATTTGGCATTACATCAGACTGGCAAGCAGACAAGCCACGCGCCATAGTAGCCCGTCAACGTAGCTAGCTGAATATCGAGAACCGTTTAATTACCACTATACCTCAACTTTTTCAGCTATACAAGATTAATCGTTTACGTGATTCCAAGGACCCCATGTGCCAGACATCATGTTGGGTGGACAGCCATATCTCCCTTTTTGCATATACGTTACTACTCCTGGCTTTTATTATCCTTCATTCACTTTCTCTGACGTAATGCAAAAGCTCCGGCTGGATAAATCGCTAGTGTGGTAGCTAATCAAAGGCCACAGCCATATCTAATGCCGACTGTTTGGCCTACCTTTGAAACACTTGCGTCAAACCCACTTCACTCAAAAATGTCAAAGAAGTTCAACAAGAGAACCTTCGCATACTTGAAGTGACGCCTGAAGTCGGCAAGTGATGTGCCAGTGCTGGATGGCCCGGATGGGAAGCCCCTAACCTCCAGCACTGAGCGTGCGTCCGCGTTGGCGGCGCACTTCGCTTCTGCATTTGCGAATAACCAGGCGCCTGTTCCGAGTTCGACGTGTACCGCTTTTACCGAACTTGATAGACTGCACTGTGGCGTTGAATAGGTAGGACTTGATGGAATTTATCCACGGATGCTCAAGTCACTTTCGACCATCATCTCTCCTGTCGTGACTGACCTTTTCAACAGGTTGCTGTCCGAAAGTTCGTTGCCGATTAACTGTAATGGTTCGATGGTGAAGCATATTCCGAAAGGCGGCGACCCCAGAAAGGTAGACAACAACAGGCCAATTTGTCGGTGACCTATTTTAGCAAAGGCTACTGAGAAAATCGTGAAGAAGGGATTCCTGCAGTTGCTACAGTCAAATGAGGTCCTGACGCCCGCACAGCACGGTTTAATGCAAGGTCGCATGCATTACGAACCTGCTTGTGACGAGGCCTGAGCGGTTGAAGCCAAAAAGCAAGAGGAAGTCCGTCGAGTTGTTATTCATCGAGTTCAGTAAAGCGTTCGACAACATCAGCCATGAGGTTCTCCTTCACAAACTAAAATGTGTGGTGTCGGTAGCTCACTGCACCGGTTGATCCGTGACTTTCTTGCTGGACTAAAGTGGAGGGTACAGTCGACGACCATCTAACTGACTGCTACCCCTTTACAATTGGCGTGACTCAAGGCACTGTGCAGGGGTCCACTCTGTCCCCGATCCACATCAACGATCTACCGCAGCTTCTCCGGTCGCCGTGTGCCTTGTTTTCGGACGACATGAAGATCTAAAGATGAATGGAAGCTCCCGATGACTGTGGCCTATTTCAGCAACACCTCAACCGCCTATCCACATGGTCTGCAGAAGTTCTTCTCCCGGGCTACCCAGACAAGCCTGTATTTATGAGCCTGGAGAAGGGTGTTAACGGCAGAACATATACTCTTGACAGCAAACCTCTGTATCCCACACCCTGCGTGAAGAACCTAGGTGTACTCTCACGCTACGATATGAAGTCCGTGAACAACACGATCAGGCTATATCGTAACGGACTGTGTTCCCCACCCACTGTGCTTTGAACGGAGAGTGGTAAAATTTTGGAACAGTTTACCTGAACTTGTGATGGAGGCAACATCTGTGCAGCAGTTCAAAACGTTGTTCGAGTTATAGTTTGCCACTATTCGATTCAGAGAACGATTGCACACTTACGATGAGAGATCACATTTGTGAGTCCTGAAATATCGTGAGTCAGATATTTTAAACGTTGCATGAGGACGGCAACGATATTCACGGTTGAAAATTTTTTATAACGTTTTTCGCAATAATTCGAATAAGTTGCACAGAACTCAATTCTACTTGCTCTATAATACAGTATTCAGTATTCAGGTGAATAACCATATCCTACCTTGTTAGCCTACTTTATTACCCTTAACCAATACTATTATTCTCTCACTTTACTGTTGAACTGAAACAGCTCACCCCAGAATAACCTCCAGTGCCATAGTTAGTTTGACATCCGCTGCTACATTTAACAGGCATCCCCTCTGCTCACTCCCAATATCGGCATGAGCAAATGCAAATGGTCTGAGCAAGAAGAGGCGCAGCACAAGTCCTAGACTCCAAACCAATGCCAAAGCTTCCCTTCCCCCTACCTAAAGCAAATCACTCTGGCTTGGAACACTTCATCTAAAGGATTGGTCCAACTGTCCTGAGAGGCGAATAATATTCCCACACGCCGTCTAATAGACAAATTGCCTGCTAACAAATATGACGGCTTTAAGGATTATCTGCCTCAATTAGCAAACTGAATCTAGGCTTCAAGCTTCAGTTTCGGTGATAACATTTTACCTTTAACTTTCCAAACAACCGGACTCATTTAACACTGTAACACTTGCCAATAATTTAGAGTACATTGGCTATATTTGCCGTACTCTATTACACCCATGAACTCTGTCGACTTTTACTCCTAATTCTTTTGAAACCCTGCCGTATAGCGTTGCAAACCGGACCAAAATGACTGTCCGGAACCCCAGACTGATATCTTGAGCATCAAACCTATCTTTTTCAACCTTTTCCACAACCAATTGTTCGAGAGACACGCCGGTCCAACAGGTTAAATAGTTCGCGGTCGCAAGGACTGTGTGCATACGTACAGCTCTAATATCTCGCCACTCCAATTCACCCCTGTTCCTTTCTTGCCAGCGGGATAGCCATGTAGTCAACCTAAACCTTCTGATATGCAGCTGACTGCATACCACCCATTGAACTCTAATATTGGCCCTCGCCACTGCTTAAACAACTGCCACTTAAGCCATACGTTCAGCTACACTAGCAAGGCCATAGCACCAACAACCTTGCAAAATAGGCGACCACATGCTTATGGTTGTCTCTGATCCTCCTCGCGAACTCGTAGCTTTCTCCTACTTGATATATATCTACATTACCGCTGTATGTCAATATGAAACTATAGCATGCACAATAACTTTATCTCCATTTGGTTACATCCTTATCTCAATTACCGCTTCCCAAATAGTTCGACGCGTGCGGCTTCGAAACTTGTTTATACCCAAATCTTTTAGATCTAAATACACGGGTTGTTCCACAGGCTCTAGACCACATTGCAGACGTTGAAATCGTGAGGCAATGGTTACTCTAAGCATACACCGATCAATAAGATGAAACTATCATTTAAAACGAGCTACCATATTGCTAAGGAGCCTCCGGACTCAACGCACTTCCATGTGCATTCCCAGCCGGCATCCGACAGTTACATCACATAGCTACTATTCATTCATCCTAACTACCGTCTGTTGAACCGCCATTATGTTGTTAACTATAATGTATTCTTCAGAGAAATGCAGTCCACCATGTCTGATAAACGGACACAGTCAGATCCATAATTTTCAGACACAGGCATCTTGCGGTCCATTCCCTCCTCACTTGGCCTAATATTCCCACGCATTTAACTGTGCGAAACATTCATCAATCCATATTGGAAACACTGGTTACCAAACCGCATAAAGCACCAGATCATTTCCTATAGCTGTTAATGCTACCTTAACCTCCACTATTTGGCATTACATCAGACTGGCAAGCAGACAAGCCACGCGCCATAGTAGCCCGTCAACGTAGCTAGCTGAATATCGAGAACCGTTTAATTACCACTATACCTCACCTTTTTCAGCTATGCATAATTAATCGTTTACGTGATTCCGAGGACCTCATGTGCCAGACATCATGTTGGGTGGACAGCCATATCTCCCTTTTTGCATATACGTTACTACTCCTGGCTTTTATTATCCTTCATTCACTTTCTCTGACGTAATGCAAAAGCTCCGGCTGGATAAATCGCTAGTGTGGTAGCTAATCAAAGGCCACAGCCACATCTAATGCGGACTGTTTGGCCTACCTTTGGAACACTTGCGTCAAACCCACTTCACTCAAAAAGGTCAAAGAAGTTCAACACGTGTCCTAACATGTAAGGCACAATAACTGCGGATAACGACCCCCGTCGAGGTTTTTCGCTCGCACTTTTCAGATTTCTGTATCAATACGGCAAACCACTATGTCATCCAAGTGCATAAGTTGTAGCAAACGCGTCACTTCCCGCTCAAAAGCTGGTCAATGCGCTCTGTGTGAAGGGTGGCTGCACACTTCGTGCTGTAACATCGATGACGCCCTATATGACTGCCTTCAACGCACTGCCTCTGAGGTCATGAACTCACATTGTGACTCACATCGAGTAATAGTGAATGACAAACGCCTTCTGGCTAACCATTTTCCTCTCAGTATTTGCAACCCTGTCACCTTGGCCATGTACAATATAAAAGATGAGTCACCCCCATCGTCCATTTCCCTACCTGCATCTGGGTCTGCTGCACCCAAACCTAATCGAACCCGCACTCTCGCCGCTACGTCGACCGAGTCATTACCGTCCTATAAGATGATATGTCGATCGAAAAATAAGCCCGCGACGTATGCAGCCGTGGCGAGCGCCACCGCTCCAACAACAACCAGTCTGTGCCCAGCTGGAAGCACGCCCTCACGAAAGCTGGTCTCTATGCCCAAGGCGAAATCCAACACCTGGGATAACTCTTCCATAGTGAAGGGAAATGTGACCCCGACCTTAATCAGTCAAAGCCCAGCCACCAATGTTGTTAAGTTGAATCCCAAATCCCCGGATGCACCCAATTCGAAGCCCTCAGCATCTCAGTCACGAATGAAGCTAGTTCTCAATAGACTTTCTGAGCTAGCGAAAGTGATCAAAGAAAATCCGTCCTCTCGCAGACCGCAGATCTCTGAGCGCACTCCACATTCTCGGGGCCGTTGCTTCATGATTATGAACGCATCGAAAGCGAAGAAAGCCACCCCAGCGGAAAGAATTATGGATGACCAAATACTTCTCGAGCGCTTGGTCTCGATGTTAATTGATGAAGGGGAACAGGGGTTTAACATCCTCTCTGCATTCTGGCTCGGCAGAAAGCAGGAGGATCCACCCAAATTTCGTCCCCTCAAAGTCGCTTGTCAGACGGAAGAGGAATGCCGACTTATTTTGCGACGGAGCTACGAACACGCCGAAGAAATGGTGAAACTGACCTTCATATTGTGGATTTTTGCGTGGTTCGAAAGACCCTGAGAACCCGTTGGAGACCCATTCTTCTCATCCCGGGACAATAAAGCACACAAACGGACTATGCGTGTTAACCGCCAATGTGCGCAATCTGCGGAATAAATTGGATGAGATTCAGTTGATTGCCTCAGAGACCCGTCCAGACCTAATGGCCTTCACTGAAACTTGGCTATTCACCGACATCACGGATGCAGAGGTGTCTATCCCCGGTTACCACCTCTCCCGATCCGATCGACAAGGATGGAGGTCTGGCGGTGGCGTAATAGTCTACTGGAAGACTGATATCAAAGTGCACGTAGTTGAAGCGATCAGTGACAGAGACGCCGAGTTTGATGCACTCTGGTGTCGTGTTCATGATGAACGAAGTTCTCTCACCTTTGGTGTCGTCTACAGAGCGCCTTCAGGATCCGGAGTCCGCTTGATGGACTCGATCAGGAAGCATGGTGCAGAACGGATTGTCTTATCGTTGGGGTTTTCAATGCTCCTTCTGTTGACTGGAACCTGTTTCTTTGTGACCGACCTACAAAATTATTATTCACTGTAGCCAACTTATGTCTCATTTTTATTATACACTTTGCTAGAAAATGGAAACACAAAAATATATTTCTAAATTCTGCACACAATTTCTGATGATACTGCTAGAAGGGTAAGGAAACGGTGATGGCCAATCCAAGTTTACTTATTTTATAGACGCTTTGTCGCAACTCGTTTAATAATAACTGTGGAAAACTGCGGCGAATTGTAGAAGTCTTGGATAGTTGGCCATGACATATTTAAGAAGTTCGCTTGTATCCGGGTACCTGCTATTTAACAGCACCCAAGGAGCTGATACATAATTTGATCTGACGATACAAAACAATTCGTACTTAGTACTCACGAAATTGCCAGGATTGAGTTGTAAGCCCTACTTTCCACACGCTTACTTTTCGACTGTTGAAATCATTGACCATGTTCAAGCTGGAATCTATCAGGTAAATGAATACCCCGGTTAATTCAGTAATTCCCAATCGCTAAACTTGCGGAGACGTCATGGATGTATTAATATGTCTCTGCTTGGGATTGACTGCTCATGTGTTCATGATGGATGTGGCCTAAAACCTAATCCATCCATGTCGAATCCTTCATTGTCTCCACGTTTGAGAGCACGAAATCAACGACGGCCAACTTGTGCCCCCTTCGGATCCATGCAGCGCGGTGGAATCATGGGCACGGTACAAGTATGCGCAGAGTGCATTACATCGCTACAAGAAACCTGACCGTGTGTCATAGCACCCAAATTAAAATGTCAAATGATGATGCACAATAAACAATCACCACAATAACAAGAAACTTGTGCACGTGTGCAAAGCCCCTTGGCCGCTTAGTACTGTGATTTTAACAAACACTGTTAGTGACAGACGATAGTTCCGAGGAAGAATCTCCAATATCTAAAGGAAGCTTATGTTATACAATATCTACTGTGTTTAGAATAGGTGAAATGTGCATTTTTGTGCAAATACGGCGAGGAGAGCAACGGTGAATCCGTTGTAGCCTGACTATGTATGGGAATATATTAGATACATTTCACGTTGTGTAACATGAATTATTTTGTCAAACAACTAAAAAGGAATGCAGCCTATGGATGAGTTGTATATCCGGTACAGCAAGTTAGAATCGCATGCGGAACGATTCTATATTCAACTCTGCACAACTCACATAAGAACGTGACGTAAACGCGTCATGGCAGCAGTTGCATGCGTCTAACGGCGACAAGGTATAGCCCATATGCTATGCTTCGTAAATCTAAGCATTAATACTTCAAATGTGTAGTCTTATAGTAGGGAATGATTGCATCGTACCAAAAATAGCTATGCGTTCCTCGAAATTTGTAGTTGTAAAATCTGTAGAGGAGATGTAGTGTGTAGAAGAAAATGTTAGGAACGGATGAATCTTTTATTGTCCCATTGCAATGTACCGAATGCAACGACACATTTTTTAATGTCGAAGATTTGAAGTGAGATTCTTAGCTTAGCGATGACCATCTCCGCTTGTACCAACGTCCTCGATAGAGTGTCTCTGACGATTCATTGCAATCGAAATTATCTTTATTAAGCGAACGGCTTCATCTGCTTTTAGGGCTCAAGTATTTTCTCTACGCTACGCCATCTCCGATATGATTCACCGTATTTAAAATAATCTTCTAATGAAGTTTTACAAATACAACCTCATTATTTCGGAGGAACACACCAATCCTGCATTTCTGATCCAGCTGCATTCACCAGGTAAATGCTGCTCTGTTGTAAACTTCATCGCAAATTCACCATGCACAATAAATGTTGCTTCCTTATGTCTCGCGATTTACCTCAGACAGCTGTGATCCGACTTCAACAAGAATTACCGTGGGGTGCATTCGTTGTGTTGCTACAAATTATTGAAATGAACATGCACCTGTGTAAGTTTGTAGACTGAATGTTAATAACAAGGAAATCGCAGACAGGTTTATGTGGCCGCTTTGTTTTCACGTTTGTTCAGCGATTTATGCTTAGCGATTTCCGATGAACAAAACAACGGTTTGGAAGCAACTCAATTTAAGAATAAGCTCTATTTTTGTTTTGTAGACACGTTTAACGCACATTGGCTGGTTCGCAACAATAAACGTTTGTATCTTTTAGGTGTGGTCCGTTTACGTCCTTAATTTCAAATGTAAACATCGACGTGGCTCATCTACCATCCTCTAGAAGACAAGTCAGTTGGGTATAAATTTGGAAGTATGCAACGCACACTTGAGGACCACTAATTAGCAATGAATATTAACGTTGTGGGCAAAGCTTTCCTCTTGGTTTTCGTGCTGTCCGTGACCGCCATGGGTGAGTCTCAGTACTTCTGACTATCGACGTGTGCAATATTTTTGAATCGCTTTAATCCGCTCTTTATTTAAGGCCTCAAATTAAACTGAGAGTCGTTTTTCACATCCTCAACACTATGCATTTTCACCGGTTCTCCATTTGTTATGCTACGTAATATATATACCAGGCTAGGTGATTTGATTGCTTAAAGCGCCGAATAACACCTAGCTCATATGCCCACATAGGACGGATATACGTAACACATACCTCGTAGTCCAACAGCAGATATTCGTTCGGTTGCGACAGTCATCCTGTAGGTAGCTGTCACATGCGATCTCGTCAGTTAGATACTTTACGTGCTTCATCAATAATCGCTCATTTTCTTGCTCAACTATTGACAGTTTTATCAACTGGAATCAGCAGCAGTTGAAAAACACTGGCGTGGCTCGTTTCTGAACCCAAATGTAATTCCGTGTTAAAATTGCATCGACTGTATTGGATATACGTGCTGTTCTCTTACAGAATGGAAAATCTTTGGATTTCCGCAGCCGAGTACTCAACATGACCGAGCAGCATTATGTGCCGATAGAGCAGAAGATGCTTACGATAGTCTATGCCATAGAGCGTTTCAACGAGTATACTAGGATAAAGGACAACGGTGTATTCCGACTACAAGCCACTTGTGTCAATAGGCAGGAAACAGATGCACGTCATCCTCGTCGTATTCAGCATATGCTTATCCGGCTTCAAAAGTAGGACGTGGATATGGTGCATGCACTTGTTACATAGATTTAAATGGCAGATGCACTGTCCAGAGCTCATTTGGCGGTACCCGAGCATAATCCGGATGAGGTCAAACAGTAAAGCTAGCACAACTCCTGACATTGACACAAGATCGGCTGAAGAAAATAAGACGGCACCAACCGATGAAGTAACGCTTTCAGCTTTGCGTGACGGTATTCTAAATAGGTTGCCAGAGACAAAGACGCCTTTGCCGAAGCAACTAAGACCGTAGTTCAGTTTTCGGATGAACTCTCTGTCTATGGTGGTTGGTTGTCCAAGGGAAGCCGTATTCTGATTCCTTCATCGCTCCGAGGCGAATTGCTGAAATACGTTCATCATGCTCACCTTGGCGCCAACCATACCATTAACCGACCAAATGAATTGATCTTATGGCTAGGAAAGACGGATAAAATAAACAAGCATGTATCGTATTGTGAAGTATGCCGTTCACATGAAAGCGGGCAGACGAGGGAAGTAATGATGCTACAGAATGTCCCTGTTCGACAGTTGCAGAAAGCGAAGATAGATTTATTCAGTGATAATGGGAAAGATTACTTACTCACAGTGGACTAATATAGTGATTATATTGAAATCCATCTACTCACCACTACCACCACAGAGGTAGTAATCTACAAGCTTAGATGTCAGTTGGCGGGACACGCGATACCGGTGAAGCTGGTCGCCGACAATGGGCCCCAGTTGACCAGCGGTGCGTTCCTGGCGTTCACAACCAGGTGTGAATTCATGCACAACCAATACAGCCTATAACACCGGCAATGGAATGGAAAGGCGGAGTCGGCAGTGATGCTGGCTTAGCAAATGTTATCAAATGCTGTAGCAACTGGCAAGGACCCGTAATTCATGATACTGTAGAATCGCAACACCCCTTCAACGAATATCGGTTTGAGTTCAATGCAGTGCCTATACAGAAGAAGGGCTAAAACGTTGTTACCGGCATCTGTCACACTTATGCGCCCAGTTTCGCCTTAGCACGAACAAGTACGGAACAATCCATAACGAAGCTTGAAAACGCAGAAACGGTACTATGACCGAAGTTCACGGGTACTACCTAACATTGTAGAGGATGTGTGGGTACAACCATTATTCCATAGTCAAGAGCAGTAGTAGTAAGGTGTGGTGACTGCGGGATCAGTGTCAGGTCATAGGAAGTAAACCTTGGAGGAAAAACCTTCAGAAGAAATCGTGTGTATTTGAAACGACACGGGAGACAACAATGTGGATTGGGAGTGAAGTGACAGTTGCTGTGGTGCAAGGAGAACACGTTGCAGATACAGCGAAGGCGACGCGGATTGGCAAGGTGTACGGGGTGCATAGAAATATGGAGGCGCAAGAACATGAAAAAGGAAGTATGTGGTTGGTAGTATCAGATCAGAGGGAACAGATGAACCAACCGAGTGGTCCAGACAGCCAATAGACGGTGAATGTGAATGATTCGATTACTGAACGCGGATGGCCCGATAATCTTGAGAGTGGTTCACATTTTATTTAACTGAAGCAAAGGAGGATACACATGGACTCAAAAGGGTCGGTAGTTATGGACTTGATATCGAGAAAGCTCGCTTGCTAAACAAACAGTAATATTTGATAAGCTGTCTTGGCCGAATAAACCTTTGTCTCTGAAGGACCGAGTTCTGCAACAGACGACATTTAACTTTCCATTTTAAATTCTACCTAAACCCTCGTATGACAGGTACCAAATAATGAGGACCGCACCTTAAGCTTACATTTATCTAAAACGCCAACTTCGTTTGCGTGAACTTATTGCATAGTCACATTAAATATGTGCCTCCTGGCCAGTTCATTATTACATTCTGTACCCAAAATCGCATACACTGCTGTTACTTTATATTGTCTTCTTTCATCGCAGCGAGCATGCCGATTATGGCTATATATTTAAGAATGTTTGTTCGTGCCATTTCATGGTGTTTCTCACTCTGTCCAGAATAAAATATTTATTTCTTTTATGCATATCATAATAAATGGGTTAGCTGTTTGTTGCTTAGTGCCGCTACGGGCGTCAAGAGTCTTTTACCTGTGTTAACATTAAACCAACTGACGACTACTCTGATCAGCTTTCCGCAATGGTGGAAGAACTCGAGCTTAGAGCTGCCATCATCGTCATTAGCTATAAGCAGGTTGCTCTGCTTTAAGTAGCGAAAGCAAGCATGCATAACGCTTTTTGCTTATGGGAGTAAGATGAGTCTGATGTTTTGGAGTCACAGACGTCGCAGCGCAGTTGGATCGTCCGGCTGCCTTCTTTGACTTGCAAGCGGAGCTAGCTTTGGCTGGTCCGGGTATTAGCGGAAGTATTTTTAACTCAAACGGTGCGACCACAGTACTATTTAAAGACGCCTTTGTCACAGTCAGCCTAACTGCTTTCTCGGCTCAAATGAACAGCTGAGCACTGGCATGATTTGAATAATTGGACAATATTGCATAAGCAATTTTTCATAACTGCCTGGTTTATTGAGCGGATTTCCCCACATATTTCGACTGAAGCCATCTAATGCAGTTGAAGCATGTTACGCTCAATGTAAAGATTTTAAACCAATTCTATGGAAAACCTATGCCGTGCTGCAGCGTCTTTGGAATGCTGCATGTACTTTTGGTTGTTGCAGCAAGGTCTATTTTGGCAGTCGTTTTGGTAATGGCGCTGGCACAAATCTAATGGACGTCTGCATGCACAAAGCCATAGAACAAATGCCGACGAAACTGGGACAGGGCGGTGAGCTATGCTAAGCAGCCGCATTAAAGTAGGGGTAAGAAGAGAATGACGCGGGTACATTCGGAATGAAAGCCATTAGTTAACGGTGACGACGGTCAACAAGCCCGTGGGAGTAAGCTACGGGGAGTTGTTGGGCTTGTCGACCCTGGTGAGTTTAGGCCTCCGTAACCTGATTATGGTCAAAAGTAGTAGTGACGCATTGACGGGACTGGATCAACGCACTGAGCTAATGGTCTTTAGTACACTTAAAGTGAGCATGAAAACGGAGCGAGGATACAGACTTGAAAATGCTAGGGATAAATAGCTGTGGCACTTTAAGCCTGAGAAAGAGCAACACCCAAGAACGTATGATAAATAAAATTTCGGATCTGCCTACCCAAATTCGCTTGCCTCCTTAGCCCTGATGGTGTGCAGGAATCACAACATACAGTTCAGACAAAGGCTGTAAGCTAAAGCAAACGGTCCAACAAGTGATACTGAAATATGTAGGAAAAATATGTAAACGGAGAACTGCTGTGTCAAAGGATAGGTCCGTTAATAAACAGAGGTGATTAGCACATACATTGCTTGAAAAGCTAGAAGCACACGGCTAAGGGTACTGTGAATTCCCGGGGGCGGGAACCTTACGTCATCCTTAGTGGTTTTTTAAGAATAAAAGTAGGTAGACCAACCAAGGGAAATTGTGGTATAGAGAAACGTTCTGTTTGGGCAGCAGTGACTTATTTATTAGGCCGTGCGGTCATAAGATCTATAAAGCAACAAAGGTAATCAGTGCATACACGACGCTGCAAGCCAGACGTTCACATAGGGATAGACATTAAATTAACGGCTCAGATGGCAGCGTCATTACGGGGGAAAATATCATGCCGTCAATTTGTAACGGTGTACTAGGGGTACAAATAGTAAAGTCAACGAGGGAGATGGCATTATTGCGAAGCAGCGTAATTCTTTAGCAGGTTAAGTTTACAAGCGTTTCGGCTGCTGTTCCCCAGGATCGGCTTCAATTTTGAAGGGTTCTTAGGTTTTAGATACTGTGCTTTCACTAATAAATTTGTATTAAGTTAAACAAAACCGTTTGCTAATTTAGCAATCCTAGTAATATCGGTAGGCGTAATAGTGCAAGAAGAATTTGTTTTTTATGTTAGTGTGAGAAGTAAGTAGAATAAAAAGAGTCTATGATGATGAGGATACTGAGAGTCACTTAGTTATCGAAAGACTGGTGCTAGGTTGTCGTCCGAAATACTGATAGTCTCCTAAAAGATACAAGCTTGAGTCTCGTTAAGTACATGGGTTCAAGACTGAGTTAGTTACAAGAATTGTGATAGTTACGTGTGAAAAAATGGTGAAGACATATAGTAAATGCGTGTTGTTCTTTCTCAATCGCGATTCTAACACATATATTAGAATTGGTAACCATCATAATGCAATACACCAAAATAGATTTTTCACAAAATTTGAAAATATCAAACTTGAATTCCCTTATCTACATCGTTTGGCAGATGTAAATTATGATTGATGTACCTTTGTGTATGCTGACCATACCGGATAGCAGATAGCTGCTTGCGGTGACACGAATGGTAATCCCCATGGAAACATTACCGGACTCTAAAAGTGACTCTATTGAGGCACTGGCTTCGATCATCGATTTAGTCGCATGTGAATCAGTGGTGGAAACACAAGTTTGTGAACACTATGCATCGAGTTTTGATGATTTGCGTTACGAGAAAGTGTGGCTGCACCCAAGAGGCATCTATTGTTGGTAGGAGCTTTCATACTGAGAAATAACACATGGATTCAAAATCAGATCGAAACAGTGGCTATGGTTTTCGCTCAATTTCAGTAGACAAAAAGGAAACCAGGCCACAGTAAGTAGTGCCCCGTATGCAGAAGACCATTAGTGTGATAAGTTCCGGACTCCAGTTAATCTTGATCAACTTTTGAGACGGATACTGTATTTTCAAGCAAGTAGAACATTTGCTGTACAACACCAATGAAATTTTGAAAAAGCAAAAACCTTTAATTGCTGATTGTCGGCGATAAAGTTTGGTCAGTGAATGGTTTATCCCTGATTGGTTGGAAATTCGTATTAGTGCATTAGTTCCGATTATAGAAT
Organism: Dicrocoelium dendriticum; assembly: GCA_944474145.2. Taxonomy (NCBI): domain Eukaryota; kingdom Metazoa; phylum Platyhelminthes; class Trematoda; order Plagiorchiida; family Dicrocoeliidae; genus Dicrocoelium; species Dicrocoelium dendriticum. Next base: position 114,784,936 of record OX104065.1, read on the forward strand.
GCATATTATTGTATTGTATCTGCACCCTTTCACAAAAGCACAGGTGTCCGAAATAATCGTCCATACGCATTTTGTGATCAGTTTATCAATCATCAAATGCACTAATGCCGTTCGAGTGAAGTATCGATCATTCCGTTGGCTTAACAGTCCATAAGCTTTTAACTGTCACCGCGTGTCATGTCTAACACCACCCTCTTGTTGGTGTGGACAATTTATGTCATTCCTCAGTTGTTAACATGCGTTAGAATTTCATGCTGTTGTCCTAATTAGAGCCGTTATCTGAAATGTGGTGCATTTCATTCATCACTATTTATAAAATAGCTTGCTTGAAGTCAACTCCGCTCCCCAAATCAGTTCAGAGTTTTAAATGCTTTGATTGAGGATTCTGACACTCGTTGTTAGACTAATCGAACAGAAGCGGCAAGGATTCAGGGAACAGAGAGTATATAAATCACTGTCAGAGAGTTCGCCAGTAGGAAAAATATTTGACATTATTTCGGTCGGCTGGACGGATACTTCAGGATTCATTCGACCTGATTTGAACGCGAACACTGTGTCGTCCAGCAAATAAGGAACGCATTGGCCTTACGACCAACAGGTCTGTGTAACAACGTAGACAATGTAAATCATTCTTTCGTGACAAGTTAGCAACATGAATGAGCTGAGACAAAAGAAAGGAAGACTAGAGAGACTGTTCCATTTGGACGAAATGGTCCAGTGATGTTCCTTATGGGTATGGAATCGCTGACTGAACCAGAGCACCAAAATCCTCAAACTACTTCCGTATTCTTACAAGCTAATAATGGAATTATTACAGCACGATGGTAAAGTTCATGATATCTGAGTACTTGCGAACTGGTAACGTATTCATCATTCTCGTCTCTAAGTCAGTTATTTTGAAATCTGTCAGAAACTACGAACGTAGAGAGAAACCGATATAGCGGGTCACTGGCGACTTACGTTACTAACCTCAATGACACTTCAGAGTGGTGGCTAGCATTTGCTGTACCTAAGATGTAGCACATTCCCTATTCAGAGCAACAGTTTCTACAACCATAAAGCTTCTGGATTCTGTTTTCTGGGCACAATCAAAATAGTCCTGCGAGACCTATCATTATGAGCTCTCTCGACAGCTTGTAAAAGTTTACTTACCTTACGGCTTGTGCAGTCGCCGTCACAGAAACTCGCATTGGAATCAGTTTCTAATGCTGCGTACTGAAACGGCGTTCGCTTGTTTCAACATGACTACCTCCGAGGCTGCATGACGAACTTACAAACCCGGTAGGTTGTAGCTGGCACCAGTCTCATTTGGTAGACTGCAAAACTGGACTGTTTACTCGTGGTTTACACAGCAGAATATTTAGTGGTAGTTAATTTGCGGAGATTTATTGTGAGCAATTGATTCCATACAGTGAACTACGCTTTTTTCTTTAACTTGAGAAAATAGATTCTTGAAAAGTTTGAGCTTGTACTTAATGGCTGGGATATTTGAAATCTCCATACTCTCACTGACCAAATATACTGATTGACAATCTCTCTCCAGTCCGGGCTCAAAGGCCGCTAGGCTAAGAGATACTAATTTCTCTTAAAGCGATTTGAGACAGCATGTCGTAATTGATACACCTGTCAGCTTCCTCAATCTTTCAACCAAAATAATTTGCGTAGCAGATATAACGGAAGAGCAACGGCATACCATCACTGCGGTAAGAATGCACCAATCATTACCGTTTCATTGATTTGCACGATATATAAAACAGGTGGTCCCTCACCTGTTCTGAATGGGATGGAAAATTTGGCAACATTACACATGAGTGCATCACTGGATACTTCTTAAAAGTTCGCATTAACTTGCTCCCTAAAAGATGGAACTTCAACGGTGGGATTTTGAAGAGCTGCACCAAAACGGCGCGTATTTAGAACCGTGCTAGTTCACTTTTAATGGCATTAGCCAGGCTGTGATCAAATTCCTATGTGGTCAATGAAGTATGGTATTCTACTGATATTAAATACATATCGTTAAAACACTGGTGCAGATGGCGCCGGAGCGAATCGAAAACACGTGTATTTCGACGTGCAGCTCACAGCGACAATACAAGAATATCCCTGTCTTCTCTGGGTCAATGGTTTTGTAGTAAAACCGTTCCAGGTACAGGTATCTCAAAATCACTGTTTATTTAATTTAGCCTTTTGATTACCATGGTGAGAATCTAAGGTGTAGAAGCATGAAGTAGTGAAAGCTTTACGCTAAAATTAGAATGTTCTGTGTATTATTAGCAAAGTAGTTAAGGGCCATGTAGACCAGGCGCATATTTATGGACGCAGGGTGCAGGTGCGTTTATACTTAATATTGTTAGGTCTGCTGCTAATGGACTTCTTCGAAAAGCTGACACAAACCTAGCGGCTATTTCATGTCAGCCGTTTATTTCAAAAGTTGAGAATGTGAATCACTCACATTCAATCACGTTTCACCTACTTTTCTTAAGTCAGAACAAACCATCATCGTTTCACAAACTGATCCCCGATGTGTTATCTGTGCACTTAGAAGGTTACAGTCTATCCACTGTGCTCACCACTGTTCACCCCATGTGACCTGACAATATCGCAGCTGTTGTGAATGAACGTCACACATTGAAATCATTTAGTTTGATAAGCATACTGTTCTGTTCCTCCTTGTGTACATTCGTACACAATGCTATCAATGTGTGAAATGTGCTGATTCTCGCACTCACACTCAAGATAACCTCCCTTCATTCAGATTGGTCCTGTGTAAGCCCATTTTAAGGCACAATACACAGAGACGAGTTCACTCCTACTTGCGTATTAAAGCCATACTTGTTGGCTATTGTTGACTGTTGCCGTTGCTGATTTGTCTGCGACTTAGACACATATTATTGAGGTATAGTAAATTTATTGTTTTTAATTGATTGCTAATAATACCGTTTTCCAGTTCCGGTTTACATTGTTAATTCCGGTGGAAACGTGTCAACTTAAGACTTCCGAGCGAATTGTCACTTAATATAGCTTCCTCGTTTTGAGTGAAGTCTTGAGTGCCGTGCTCAGAAGCAGCATTCAAATTTGACTTCTTCGTTTTGCACGGAAGAGTGATGTGCCGTGCTCAACATCGGCTAGGCACAACAATCATTGTAGTCAAACTACTCAACGATCGTCCACGCTTTGGGGTGTGCTTTGATATTCGGAGTACAATATGCAAATTTTCATTATTAATCAACTAGGCTCATGCATTACCAAGCAATGGGTTTGAAAACTCCTTGGAATTCGATGGATCTCGGCTAGTCACTGGTGGTTAGCATGATGGCAATGTAGGAAGTCAGTTAGCCCTAGTCAAAGAGATGCGTTCCTTGCTGATAAGATTGCCGGATTGAAAATGGATCAACCAATATTCGCGTTAAAATTAGAGAGGGAGATAAAACTACTTCATGCTGATAATTAAATAAAGTTTGCTGAATTGCCGTTGGAGTTCGAACGGGCGCACAAAAGGGACCTTTCCAAACGGGGACTCTCAGGGAACAGTTTGGTTCTTAGAGGCCGGACCGATGATTCCACTCATGATATAAATTACCCGGTTCTTTGTGTCCAGACAAATTAAGCAGCAGCATAATTCGGGCTCACATTTTGGTATTCCCACTCAAGTAAGCTTGTCGAATGTGTAACTTACCGACAAAGCTTTCACATCTCTTTGTGTTTGTACCCACAATCATTGTGGCAAGTCGAACTGCATGTCCCCTAAATCAGACGCAGAGACTGCGGATTGTCTCTTCACCTCGACTGGTGTGGCCGCCACGGATTCATTTCAGCAGATGCCGGAGACTTCTGGGGATTTGTTCTATGTTAGTCCTTCCTTGGAATCTATCAATGTTGATCGGACGTAGCCAACTGTGCTACATGTTAGTTATGCGGTGACATTATGTAGAGCCTCCAGCCACCACCCAGTGTTTAGATGCTGTATCATGTCATGATGGTGTCTAATGTCCTTTGATCGCCGACACATTGTTTGACACATCGGTAATTCGGTTTACCAGAACCGGTCCTTCATTTATGCACCATCTTGAGAAATCAGATGCCGACTAACGTGGTTCGCAGTATGCGATCATTCCAGCACCATATGGCCTGCATGAGAGTGACACGCCAGCTGTTAATCGCACTCATACAAATGAGGAGACCCAAAGTTCATCAGTCGTAAATAGGATTTCGAATACACTTGATGTTTCTATGTGCTTGTTATTGTCTGCAACTCCGAACACAAATGCCGAAGAATTAAATGTTTAGTCAGCTTACTTAGCTTAAGATGAGACGCAGGTTACATTAACTGACTTTGATACGACTAGTTCGGTGAATGTTTTGCAGCATTTTTACTGGCATAGTAAGACGGTTATGTGTTAGCAAAGATAGCGAAGCACGCCTGTTGTTCCACACTGTCGAGGCTTCTACTGATAAGATAGGCAATGGGCTCAGGGAAATTAAAAGATCCCGGTACCAGTGATTAAATGGAGCGTAAAATCGTTTGACTTACTGAATATCTCAATAAACGAAGCATTACGGCATGAAAACATTAAGTTCATGTGTTAGCAGAGCGTCTATACTCGAGAGCTAGGTCACAGTCTCGGTAATTACTCATTTTCACGTCTACTACTGTGATACTGTAAATATCAACTGTTCGGCTAGGGAAATTGTTGTTTTCCTAGCTGTTCTATTGCTTGTCAATGAATGCGATGTATTTAGCTCAGCGCATGTTGCTCACTATATACTCCACCGCATCACATTAGGTGAACCGGCACTCATAAAACGGTCGTGAATTTGGTTGTCGAGTTTCGGCTCATGAAACATCCTTTAGCTTCGCGGATACGCATCCGATAAGTTGCCGTGTTGAGCAATTTGTGCCTATTAAAAGGTATCGTGATACCTAGAATATACGATTGGGCTTATATGGTTGAGTTGATTAATGTGGTATTTCGCAAGGTACGTTCCTCGATGCTAGTGATTTTGTTTTAGGGTGCTTGGAATTCAGAGTATTTGTGGTTTTCATCGGCAAACAATCAGTACGATCAGAAACCCGAGGAACTTTATCTGCTTTCAGTGGCTGTTAACAGACGATTCATCATTTGGCCGGAAGGACAGCAGAACATTGACAGGTTATGATCTTTTCACTACTCAGCTCTTAGTAGATTATGTTGTTTTTGCCTTTGGGTCATAAATCTCTCCTAGTCAACCGGGGTCTTTAATGGATTGCGGCACAGGGGTAGATCTCATACTCAATCATTTGACAAACGGGCCAGCACAACCTTAATCGTATAGATTTACGCTCCAGGCAAAAGCTGTTCGACTCTAATATCTCTATCTTTGGATCACAGAGCGCTCTCACTGGATTTGTTTGAGTCACTAGTGTCAAACAAGTCAGCAACAGCCATAGCTACTGCTAGCTTCTGACTGCAACAATAGAACGAAATAACCCATAAACACAAGTTTTGCTTGATGGTTATCTTTTTCTTGGTTACTTAATTATTTGGCTTATCCCATCGGATACTTCTTGACCGTCATTTTAACGCGGTCGTATACAATTTACGGGAAAAGTTATGATTGTTGAGTATTCGGTCAGATGAAATCATGATTCTACTGCTAAAGCAGGTTAGGTGGGACTAGTTCAAGCTTGAGAGTTGGCATTTGTTTAGATAAACAATCTACGTTGATAGAAGTCAGTCACATCTGTTGGCTTTCCGAAAGTGAGAGGCGGGATTCGGAAACTGTCGCCTCAGCAAGGACCACTGCAAAGTTAGCAAGCCGAAGTAAAATAGTGCAGGCTTATCGTTGTACGTCCTGTAATTCTTCCAATGCGCATGCAGCAAGCTGAATTGAATAAGAGTACATCAAATACCAGAAGAAATTTCGAGCGCAATTTCGTCGGGAATGTAAAAGAATCCGGGATCAACTAACCCGTGGTAAGTTTATCCTGTTCAGTGAAACACCTGGCTGTAATTCCAATTACCATTTACCCGACTTATCATTGTCCCATAACCTTCGTTTCTCTAGCGCACTGCAATTTAGGTTACTGATACCGGAGTAATTCCGTTTATTTTATACGTTGGGAAAGTGAATCTCTCACATTAAATAATGTGTCACCTACTTTTCTTAAGTCAGAACAAACCACCATCGTTTCACATACTGATCCCCGATGTGTTATCTGTGCACTTAGAAAGTTACAGTCTTTCCAATGTGCTCACCACTGTTCACCCCATGTGACCTGATAATATTGCAGCTGTTGTGAATGAACGTCACACATTGAAATCATTTAGTTTGATAAGCATACTGTTCTGTTCCTCCTTGTGTACCTTCGCACACAATGCTATCACTGTGTGAAATGTGCTGATTCTCGCACCCACGGTCAAGATAACCTCTCTTCTTTCTGACTGGTCCTGTGTAAGCCCGTTTTAAGGCACAATACACAGAGACGAGTTCATTCCTACTTGCGTATTAAAGCCATACTTGTTGGCTATTGTTGACTGTTGCCGTTGTTGATTTGTCTGCGTCTTAGGCACATATTGAGGTATAGTAAATTTATTGTTTTTAATTGATTGCTATTTGTATCATATTCCAGTTTTGTCTTTGTTTTGTTTATTCGTGCGTAAACGCTTTAGCCCAGGGCTTCCTAGCGGATCCTCACTTTCACTTGGTGTTTGAGGCCTTTTTACGCCCGTTCCGACAATCATTATTTCTCCTGAATCGCCGAGCTTCTTTCAGCTTATGCGAACCTTCTCTCTGAATACCCGCGAATGGTGCGACTTGCTGTAGATCTTCCGCCAGTCACGACGAATTTCACTCTTCGCATTTTTACGCGCGGTCCGCCAACGGGTGCCCGACCAACATGCTTAGCCTCTGACAAATATAGTGCTGGAATATCTGAATTTGATCATTGTTTAGCCCTGTAGCATAGAACCATCCATCAGCTCTAAGCGCCGCCTCTCCACATGGTTCCTAAAAAGACCCCAGGGGCCGTGCGTCTTTGTGGAGATTATCGATCTCTATTCAACCTAACTGTGCCTTATCGCTATCCGATCTCACATATTGTGCACCTAACCGCCAGTATGACAGGTAAAAGCTGCTTGGTGCGCCTGTAGCCAAATTCCGGTAGCCGAAACGGCTTTGCTAAAACTGCCGTGAGGACTTAATTCGCTTTGTTAAAGATTCTCCGCAAATCATTTTTTCCAAAATATGCCGTGCAAACTTTTCAGCACTCATCAAAAAAGATTGTCGCGGCATGGAATTCGTTCATGCTTACCTTGACGACATCTAAATCACAAACATCTCACGCGAAGAGCAATTACTCCACGTCCAAACGCTCTTTGTTTGTTTATCCCAACACGAGGTGACCAGCAATGCATAATAGTTTCGTCTGGTGTATACTCGGTCAGTTTTCTCGGCCACCGTATCTCTTCTGCAAGCATCGTGCTACTACCGGATAAAATTAAGGCCATCTTCGACTACCCTACGCCGCACTCTTTCGAATAGCTAAGACTCTTTGAGGGCCTCCTCAACGTTTATCTTCCTTTCATACCTAGTTGTGCTTCGCCAATGCAGCTCCTCACGTACATTCTCCGTAGGATGCATAAGCACTTTGTATTTCCTCCTGCAGCAGGCGCCGGCTTCAACGCTTTGAACTAAGCTATCGTCAACGTGGTTTCTATAGGGCATCACGATCTGGCCTCACCACTATCGCTCAGTACCAACGCTACTGCGTGGCTGTTTGGCGGTCTTATAAGAAAGGATAGATGACGCTTGGCAGCCGTAGTCATTTTGCTCCAAACACTTGCAACCTGCCTAATCTCGTTGCATTGCTTTTGTTAGAGAGATTTAAGCCATTTATGCTTTTATACATTGTTCCCGACATGACTTGAAATGCCGCTTCTTTGCCGTTTTCACTGACCACAAACCCCTGACTTACGTGCCTAGCTCGACTACAAAGCGATACTCTCCTAGACAATCGCGCCACCTAGACTATATCGCTCAGTTTACGACCGTTATACGAAAAGTCTGGCGTGCACAACACCATCGCCGACGTAGTTTTCCAAATTCAAGCGACTTTGACTGACGCCGGCAATGCTATGGACTTGGCAAATATCGCCGCAGCGCAAGTCAAAGATCCTGAGTTTGATGTACTACGCAGCTTCCCTTTACTGGACGTACGACCCATTCCGCTGACCCCATCAGTCGGAACTATACGATTTATGTCTGGACATGCCGCGCCCAGCCGTCCTACACGAATTTCAGCAGACCGTGTTCGACAAGTTGCGCGGCACGTCTCATACAGGCTTTCGTACATCGGGTAAACTCTTAACCACACCCATTCGTCTGGCACAACGTCAATCGTGAGGTACGTACTTTGCCAGCTGCTTGCCTTCCGTGTCGACGCGCGAAAATGCCTAGACATACGAAAAGCGCAGTAGCAACATTTCCCACGCCGGAGACACGTTTTCACAAGGTACAAATCTACCTTGTAGGTGCTCTGCCACCTTTGAATGGTTTTGTATATCTATTGAACTGGGTCGAACGGTTCACTAAATGACCGGAAGCACATCCCACACCTAACTGCACTTTGGAAATGGCAACAAAAGCTTTTCTGGAGACTTGGATAGGTCAATACAGCTGTCCCGTCATCGTGACCACTGATCGACCGGCACATTTCTCGTCGACTTTTGCCACATTGCTTAAGGATTAGACCTGTCACCATGTTCAGACGACGGCGTATAATCCGGCCGCTAACGGCACCGTGAAGCGTTTTCACCGCCAGTTGAATGCAGCTCTACGTGTGCATACAAAACTTACATAGTCTAAAACATTTGCTCTCGTCCTCCTAAGAACAAGAAACATTGTTAAACCCGTCTTCGACGCAAGGCCAGCGTAGCTAGTCTACGGATGCACGCTGCGTTTGCTTGGACAACTGGTGGCACCAGCCCCGTCTGCTTTCTCCTTTGAGTACTGAAGTTACACCGACCGATCGAATCACTATATGCGTGAGTTACATATATTCCTTCCAGTATCGCAGAAGACACCAGTGTACGTTCCCGAGGAGCTGGCTATGTTTTCACACGTCCCCCTGCTGGCTGCCAGTGTAGCATAGCTTCTACAATAGCCGTAATTAGGACTCTTCAAAGTGCTACACCGTACGAATAAGCCGTACACGATTGTCCTCGTTGTCCCACGCGAAGTCGTCACCATCAAAACCAGCTTTGATCGACGAGGACGCTGAGCCTACGGCTGCTTCGAACGTCTGGTGTGACACTACGAATAAAAGCGCTACGTTACAAAGACGTAGCATTCCTGCAGCGGGTACCGATTAGTGTTATAGGCTAGGGTTGTTCCGAAGTCACCGTCTACTGTGTTCCCGTCACGTCCCATGATCAATAACGGTGTTCGGGAGGTTCGTAAGCTCGTTTGCTTTCCGATTATGTGCAATGTACAGATATTTAGGTTTGTATATACAGTAAATATTTGACCCGCTTTTGGTCGATTGACGTTGTGAAAACAAAAAATACAAAAACGTCCCAAAAAACGTAGTTAAAATATATCCAAATCTGAAATACCCTAAAATTTTGCACGCAGATGATTCGTTCGTTCTTTTGGGTATGCTCTGCTTGTGTTCTTCTGCTTTCTCTTATCTACATTCCCTATCCCTCCCCTTCGAACGACTGGCTCTCATGAGCAACATTTTCGAGGTTCGCAACAGTCAACGAAGATCCAAACGAGGAAGTGGGACGTTTCTCCGCGATACAAGGGTCGTTTCTCCTTGGGACAATGGTCGTTTTTTCTGCTACGATGGTTGTTTCTCCGTTAGAAGAGGGTCGTTTATTCGTGGGACGAAGTTCTTTTTGGCGCGGGGAGAGGTGTGGCAAGAGAAGACACCACTACTAAGCGCACCACTTAGCCGCAGCGGAAGTTGTGGTCCTGGCGACTTTTTTCTGGGCTGGCCTGTCCGACAAGCCCGCTCCAACGGCCCGCCGAAATGCACCCTGCCCATTAAAAAATAAAATAATAAATAACAAACGGCACAGCGGACTCTAACTTCCAGCGAACTCTTATTTGACACCTACGCTCACTCATTCTTACTCGGCACAATTTTGCACTACGAACCTCGATTCACCCATCATTTACGATATCGAAGGCTTCCTATGTTTAGACATCTAGTAAAGGAGGATCTATGTAGCGCCAGAAAGGCAAGTGCTATCTTTTATGTACTATTTCATTGTTGACCAATT
>OX104065.1:114795694-114867779 GCA_944474145.2 Dicrocoelium dendriticum
CAGTAATTATGCCAGTAGGTTTTTCAACAAGCATCGGATTTTTATAGGGGATGCTACAACCACAGTCAAATTCATCCGAGACATATGAAAATATTGTCCATTTCAACCACTTTAATTATGCATAAGACAAATGCTGTGATATACTCCCATTTAGATTTCTTTCGACATTCAATATTCAATTCAAAAATTAGGTAAGAATTTGTATTTGTATGTAAGTCAAATTCAAGAGAAATGCAATAATATTAACTGAAGCACTGCATTTTAACGGACTGAGTCAATAGGGTATTGCGCACGGCGCTAGACGGTCTTCCGCGATCAGCAGCGCTTCGCAATTTGACAAGCGTTTTGGAACTACAACGAATCTACACGACGCTGCGGGAAAATAGATAACCAGATCACTTCACATGGAGCAGGGATAGAAAGTCTCGGTAATCTTATCGGCCGGCAGAAAAGCAATTTTCTGACAAATTCTTTACAAAAGTAAAGCGCGGCCAAAATCCTTAATCACCGTCTCTCACAGGAGCTCAGACAGACGTTACCAGCAGCAAACTTATAGACCTACTTTACCAGCACTCGGATGGTGAAGCTCGAGCTCAAGAAAATTAGACCTGTCCACAACAACTCAGTGTGCATCTGTTCATTTATCTATTCCTATGGAACAGTAGATATTGGTCTTACGACTAGGTGTCTATCCGAGATATTGAATGTACACCGTCCGGCATGGATAATGACTGGATGCAGAAGGGTGGGTAACTTAGCCATAGCCGCCGAACTCGCCGACATAGTACACAAACCTAAGCCAGCCGAAGAATTCCAAATTATCTACAGGGCTCCGGATGATCGATTAAGTTATTTGCGCTGACGGATAAAATGAGCCGCTGAAGCTTTCGCAAGTCGGCTGCACGAAACGAACATGTGACCTCGGAAATTATTTGCTGAGGCGTAACAACTGCCCCGGACTGCTTGAATAGTGATTTTTTACTGAATTAGATCGTTTAAAACATCCGCTCTCCAACAGAGTAATAACAATAATTGACCCATTCTAAAAGGATTTCACCCGATTTAAATTACCTCCGTAGTTTATCTAGCTAATGTAACTTGTATATCACTACTAGCCTGAAGCGGAATTATCAAAGACATATGTTCGCTAACACTGACTTTTGCTCTTTTAATAAACTTCTCTAATATGTTTCGTAATTCTATCATACAGAATAATTTTTGGTGCGTTCATTTCGTAGTCGTGTTTGAAGGAGGTTACTTTGTGTAATTCTCCAGCTATTCTTATTCCAATGCCACAGAAGGTCGCAGGTGAAGATCTTGCCACCTTGGATACAGTAGACTTCAGGTTCATAGGGCAGTTTAGCTTGCATGCTTTGCAAGAAGTCCATATATTCGAAGAAGTTAAGAAAGTGCTCGGTTGCAGTTAACAGAGAATTAAGAGAACCTGATGCTAGTCGTCAAAGTATTTCCATACATGCATTTGTAGATTGACGCGACGTACAGATCTTGGTAAAGAAATTTAATGGCAGAATCATATTTGCGTCAAATATTTCTTGTAAGTAGCAGGACGCCTGTTGTAATTTTAAAGAATTCTTCCTGTTGTTATCAAACCACATAGCGCAGCCTCATGCGAAAAAGTGTCAGATGCGCTTCGCCCTATCTGGGCTAGGCACTGGTGCGAACACCCTAGGTTTAATACTGGGGATCGCACTCATGATCACCAGACGCAGATCCCAACTTGCCATCAGCTTAAGCCACTTAGCCACGAGGGACGCTGGCTGTTACATAATTTGCAAGCTAACAATCTTTCACTGTCACTGACAGTGGCTAGCCTGCTAGGTGGTGACGTCCTCTGGGGCACATCCCAATATATGGATACTCATATCCTAGAATACCGAAATGCACAAATGCCAAGGTTGCGATGAGTTTCCTACTCCCATGAGAATCGACGAGAAGGACAACATTGGCAATCCAACAAATGGCGAGTAATCACCAACAGAAAAAATATATTCCTTTAGTTATTGCATTTCCTCTTTGTAGGTATGATGCTGTTGTGAACGCCTCCGCAATTTGAGGTAACGTTGGAATGGCGCTTTCGTACTGGAACTCGCTTAATAGCAGTCTGTTGCTTCGTAGCTCTGTGCCCACAAAAGTTTATTTTGCTTCAGTGCCCAGGTTGTAGTTCCAATGTGCCTATTCCGTTGGCTGAAGTCCAGCAGTTTGCTTAAGATGTCTTTATCCGATTTTTCTAACCTTCCTTACAAGTGCTGCCCTTACATCACCGTTGTGCTTTGGTATGTATTTATTTGCTAAACTCGGAAGTCTAGGCAGTATCTAAATGGATGGATTATCCTGCGAAATCTTAATTACTCTTGAAGAGTTTAAATTAGGTAATGTCCTAAGTCGGGAGTACATGTTCACTAAATCATCGCTCGAAATTTCGAAGATGAACGAAGTTTGGATGTGTACTACGGAATGGGTCGTGTTTATTCGATTTCTAACCCCAATACTCTCATCATCCTACCGATCTGGCACAATCCCAAATATTATCACAAACAATGCGCTGAATTTGGTTAATGACCTAAATTAAGTGATCGGTGTTGATGTCTAGGGATAGAAATGTTTAGGAGGCTTGGCACAGTCCACTAAGGAAACAAGCGTAAAAGCACACAATCATAATACGAATTTAGTTGATGAATTGGAGCCATGCGAAGAAGTTGCAGTTAATGTGGAAACGTACCTAAGGAATGTAAGAGAGAAAAACTACGGTTGAGAATTAGCATCAACTTGCTTCTGCATGTAAAACAGAATTCCAGTTTCCTTTCTCACCGTTTAGTCACTATGCTACTTTATGTTAGATGAGCAGTAATAATCTGGCTACTATGTATCCAACACGCTGTCTTCCTCAATAAGACAAACGGCTATTTAAAATTTGACCACGTGAAACTGCATCAAGAAACGGTATCATATTTGATCCATCTAGACCCCACGTATTTCCAAAGGGCTTCGATGTAATTATTATTTCGCTGGACGCATCCATAGTTAATTTCAACAACGCGTGACAAGATTTGAAGCATAGCAACTGTTTGGTTTTTTTTCCTATGGAGAACCCTAAACAACCGACTTTATTTTGTAACGAGGCGAAAAAGGCCGTTGGCAAGCAATCTCTGTGCAAAACTTGCTGCCATAGGAGGACATTCAAGATTAGGTTCTATATTCACCCAATACTAATCCATTTGCATTATTGTAATTGGGGTATGTGGCTCAGTAATATGCCCCTGTTGTTTCATAAGCATAAATTCACAAAAGTATACTAGATTGTGACGAGTAAAAACTCATAGCCAAAAGCACATATGAACACAGGGGCTGATGCGATTGCAGAACCCAGCGTGGTTTCTTTAGCCTCTATTACGTCAAGCCGGTTTAGTCACACGGTATTCACCTTCTGTCTAATGAAAACATATTTACACTAAAATCCAGATAGTTGGGTCTCAGTGACCTGAGAGGATCTGTTGCCTGTGCAAGCGTGGCAAAACAGCTGTCGGTCCGTTGATTTTTTGGAGATTTGAAGACTGTCTGACTGAGTCCAGAGGTGGGACAATACACATAAGAATACGTTTGATTTTCATACCACATTTTAATGACCGCTTGTGAGATTAATTTTATTAATATGTCTGTTAAGTATTGTTATAATTTCCACGAACTCTTGTCGTGCTGATTTCCAAGTTAAAACCTTCAGAAATGCACAAATATTTGCCCATTGCGGTTGTGAATTTGTACACAGATCTACTTAGGATTCTAAGTAATATTGACACAGAACCCCATTGCCTTAGCATACGGAAGCTGGGGTACATGGTGTGTGGATGTATAAATACTGGTGAAGTCCCAACATCTGAGGGTTATCTGCTGTTCTCTACGGATGTAGTAAACTGCATGGTTACGGAATTGCTCGCGTTATACCGCAATCAGATTTCGGTTTATGATGCTCAGCTACCGTCCTCCTTGGCTCAGTGGCAAAACCTCCGGCTAAAGCACTAGCTGCCATGAGTCTGGTTGCCTAATGCAAACTGAGGAAATGCGCACCACTGAAGCGTTTCGAGATTTAGTACATCTGACTGATGCCTTTCCGGTGTGGTAGTTTACTCATCTGACCTATTGTCTAACTGCGATAAATTAACTAGGTTGCAGCAATCCCTTTACTCATGATTAGACAAGAAACGCGTGTTCCAGCATAACTCAGAGCGGCAATTTAAATTGCAAACATATACTTTCCCACAGATTGTACTGCTTATTGTATCAAAATGTCACAAATGAACTAATGAACTAATGGCAATCGGATGTTCCCCCAGACTGTTTATCGAGGGTTAATTATTGTTAGATGTAACTGGGAATCCGTCCGGACTGTTAACAAAATAATCACCTTCGACAGGTAAGAGAACCCTGGACATACAGATTACAGGTCGGCTGCTCTACCAACTTAGCTATCGGTAGCTCTTTTGGTAGAGCAGCAGACCGGTAATCCGTAGGTCCGCGGTTCGATTCCCCGCCGAGGCAGCTTTTTGTGCAGTTTAATCGTGGCAGCTACTTTCTAAAAAAATTATATACTCATAAAACATCAGTATTACAAATGTTCACAAAATATCAGCGTCAGCGTACTGAGCGTGCGCATACTAAGCTGGTCACTTCTCAAATGTCGCAGAACCTCTTACAACGCTGCTCTAAATTCATCAAGACCGTCCAATGAACACCTATTATTTGTTTCTACGAGAAGAACCCATCACCTAAGGAAGACTTGTGTACCATCTCAATGTCGAAAACTGTCAATTGTGAGTTACGCATTCGACTAACAACACAAAATTCCAGCCTCCTAAGTTTCATTGGCGGTTGAGTGTGGCGGATTTGTAGGGTCATGAAACTAGCTTATCGCTCCGTTCTTGCCACTGTAGCGCTTGATGGATGCTCTGCTCACTTAAAATTCGGCTTCGGTTGGTGGATCCCGACAGTCTGGCTGGAGTCCTAAAGACGACTTACACGCCTGGTTAGATACACTAGCTGATATGGCGAAGAGTCGGCCCCAGTGCCGTTTGTGTTGTGAGTTTCTTTGTGCACCCCCTCCATTTTAGATTCCCCAAAAATTCTGATCTCACACGAATCACATAATATAATAGCTAACATTATGGTACGTGATATTGAATTGGTTGCAGTGTAACTTTTCTGTATCTTATATTGTTTTAATGAGGCACATTATCTGAGGTGTGTTTCTCACCCTTAACAAACATTACTGTTGATGGTGATGAACATGTTGTTTAAAAGGAAACCAATAGAAAGCCGTAATATCGGTTTTCAGCAGGCTCACCATATGCGTTGATCAATCTGCCATCCAGCAGGATGCGATTCTAAGGCGTAAAGCTCCAAAAGATATCACTTAAACAGCCTGCTCTATCGACTTGATAAAATGGTGTCTCTATGCACTCAAATACCGATGGACCATTAGTTTAAAGACGCTAATTTAAATCGAAAACTTTATAAATGCTTTCCTTGGACTATCCCAATTATGCAGTACCACACTGCAAACTAGGAAATTTATCCTCGTTGGCTCCTTACTCTATAAAGCCATCCGATTAAACTTTAATTTCACTTGCTTTACTGCAAAGAATGTTATTGTTCCAAACAGAAAAGTCAGAAGACGTAACTTGTGAGTTGACGTCACCTTTTCCTTCAATCATATCACCCACAATATACATGCAGCAATGATATGTAAACGAAAAATTAACAATGTCAAAGAGATCCTAAATAGCTCCGGATTTGTACTACTAGGATAGGCTTAAAGTCATAGTCAGCTGTTTTTAAGTACATAGTGGCGGCCGCTCGAGATTGATAACAATGGCCTCCAATGTAATAGTCATATCTTTCCGAGTTCCAGCTCTGAACCGACTCAACAACTTTTCTGTCAAGTACATAATCTTGTCTGTTCCAAATTGCTTTTTCTTAACTTTCAGTGCTGATGTTGGTTATCTCACGAAGATCCCTTTCTCGCACTCTGAAAAACTTAATCACCAATATTTTTCGCATCGATGAAACTTGCTTTCATGATTTCCGAAGGGAGTCATACTGATCTCACCGTCTGCAATTTATGGGCATTATTCTACCTCGAGCCCACGTTAAGTTAAGGCTACCAAATCTGCCAACTGGGCTAGATTGGGATTTGCATTGAGCGCAAGCACCTGGTCATTGGTACTGGAGTGGATTTTACTCTAGTTAGCGAGATACCTTAAACTAATTGCTACGCCGCGGGGAAAACCGATGCCGAGTATTAACTGTAGAGTGACACTTGACCATAGAATACAGCTTGGGCTTAGTCAAAGAAGTTTACAACCGAGACCCGCATTCTAATTTGCTACGTGCACATCGAGTTGAGAATCGAAAGTTAAACGCCGCCGTCGACATTCTTGAGATATATGAACGTAATCCTGCTGGCTAACATGGTCACCGTAGGTGCAGAACTGACAACTGCGATCGCGCAGTACAGCTCTGAGCCAATTATTATCCATTTCTTCTAAAAACCAAGGTTAAGTGACCTTGGCGTTAAGGTGCCGTCTAGGGAAAGAAATCTTCTGATAAACTGCGGCTGCAAATGGATCATATCACCGTCAGTCACTACTAACTGGGATGCACGAGGCGGCAGGGATCAACGTAGAACTACTATGTAGCCGGACCACTTGCATCATGCGTCATCCATCAGCAGCAGTAGAAACGTATTGAGGTAGACCAGCTCTTCTCTAGGCTTTCTCAGTGCCCTTTATAATATGTTAGCTTCAAACCACACACTTTTCTCCTTCTCAAACATTCTGTCTCACTGGTTGCACATTCCCAGCGCCATGCATCAATTTTCGTAGTCGATCTCTGGTTACACTGGTGGAACTTGAGCGACGGTGCGTGCTAATCGCTCACCTGTACACTCCTGCTTTTTCACTGTGGCTCAGAGGCATTTGTCGCACACCTCTGGATCTATACTTATTTGTCATGCTTTTAAAAGCTCCACCTTGTGATACCATTTTCTCGCGTACGCTACGGAGCATACTACATTTACTCGGAATTCTAAATTCCAGGCAGTGTTTCGCCGAAACCAAGGCGCTAAAAGTTAAGTAACATCAACCCTCGGAGACATTGTTTAGCCTCACACAATAAAGTATTTCAACGGCATTCGCACGAATTATCAGTAGTTACAATCCAAAATTAATTTAATCAACTAGGAGTCTTAAGGGAAATGCAGCTGGTGCGATCCATAGGCCTTACCACGAAAATGCTTAATGACACCCTCGTGTAATCTGGCCTAGGTTCGAGCTGACACAATCGACTAGCAGGCCAAAGACGACAATCTGCAAGCACACAACTGCAACGCGAACACTGTGATCTTGCCGTCAACGACAGTAACAGAACAACTATTACCATATAGAGTGAGTCACGCAAACGGTTTGTAACATTTCCTCAACAAGCGCGATACTCGGTGTGCCACAAAGGCTTTTGTGGATCATGTACCAAACTTATTAAGGGGGCTTTCTTTACTGTAATTGTTGAAAAAACTTCCATGAGAGATACCGTCGGATTAAATCTAGTCAAGCCGTTATTAAAAATCCAGGTTCTTCATTGTTCTGCGTGGAATGCACATCGATCCCACGGATAAAATTCATGCACTTATTATCTCAGATGTATGATCAGCTACTGGCCAATATTGAGGAAATGGCAACCACCAAAATAACCACAGTTGGAGTAAGCAAAGCGGATTGTGCAACCCAAACCTCCCCAGTAAATGCTGTTTCTATCCAGGGGAGAACGGCTAGTAACACTTTAAGCAATACGACACCAGCAGCCCAAAAATTCAACTGATATTCCAATACTACACGTAGCGTACGTTCGACTGGTGCGGTTCCCAGTTACACAGGAGTAACTACACGTAAGGCTGTTTCCAATCTCCAGACGGAGTGTGTAAAAAAGAGCAAGTTGTTAATGACAAAATTTGGGTTACGGTTGCTTCCAAAAAGTGACGGCATTTAAAATTAACATCACCCCAAACTGGTTTGGAAACCGAGGACCGTAGGGGTGTTATTCTGGTGCAAGCACCACTGGTTTCTTGGGGTACATCTTCGAGTGTTTCGATCATTAAATACGACTTGTCGAAAGATCTAAAGAGACAACTACCTTTATTTAGCATACTGTGCTCCGATATCCCAAAATAAAGTCGACGTCAATAAGAGGCAGCCAGCTAGAAGACTTCCATCAGTGGGACATTATTGGTAACCTAATCAGAGTTGTACTGAAACCTGTAAACGTAGTGCGTATTACGCGGCACCCCAGATCTAAGCATTACGAAGAGCCACAGCTTCTGCGCGGTGTGTTGAACTTTATCACTGAAGTAGAATCAGTATTACTGTCGACAGGTAGACTTAGAAATAAACACTGCTCCATCCGTATCTTTCCAAACATCCCATGGGGCGAGCGTTATCCAGTTAACCGTAACTTAGAGGACTACCGGAAGAAAAGTTTAATCAAAACCATTCTTCTTTACAAATTTCCTGAAACTGAAGAATGTGGTGTGCATGAAATAATAACCCGTAATAAAGTACACTGGTGTTATATTGGTGAAACACTGCTTGGATTATGTGCACTTCAAATCGGTGTCACGGTTGCGTACCTAAGCGAACTACAAAGGGACTGGCCCCAGAGTCCTACAGACAAAACATACGGTAGTACGACTGCTGAGAAGCTGGTACATGTTTCGTTGCAGCCTACCATCTGAGGTTCGGCTGAAGGCAGTCAGTGATATGACTTTTAGTAATGACACTTCACTTAATGAACCATGTAGTAATAACGTTCAACTATGTGTGTTATGCGGAGTATCCATCGGAACACTCGAAAGTAACTCATACGATCACACATTATTATGTCTTGCAAGAAATCGTCGAGGCATCTGCTTGGGAATTTACGAAAAACAGATAGATAGATTTCGTTAAAGGACTCAGCGACATAGTCAACGGTATTTCAGAGGTGAAGCCTTTTCGTCCCGCAACAATGTATTCAATTTTAAGGAGCAGAAGTTGAAGGTGTATAGTGATAAGGTATACAACATGGAGTACCTACAAAGTTATCCTCGACTGAGATTTGGGGCAATTTCCTGACCCGTCGCTACCGTTGCACTGCACTTGTCCTTGAAGACAAAGTAAATTCGCAACAGTTCCTGGCCAGAAAATGCCTGATGAACAAGCAACTACTTTATAGACATGTCACCAATTTTCGTAAAGTGAAGCAAGGCATCCTCCAGTTTGTAAAACTGGCGGTTGAGTACAAAGGGTCGACGAAGCGGCTAATGCACTTGGGCTACAATATACCGCAGGTTTCGGACACACAGCCACTACCTATCCCATAAAGTTATGTACATTACCGATTCCATTGTTTACACATGTAATTTTCAACCGAGCAATTGAGCTAAGTAAGTTGCTCTCACTGCTTGTTCGTAGCACTCCGAGAGCAACCGAGTTCAACCCTAAAACATTGATGGCTGCAGCTACCAAGCTAGCTGAACCACTGTAATCGTTCTTCCAAAGGTGCTTCGAGGTACAGCAAATCCACACTATGTGAAAGTGTGGCATTGTCACCTCAAATTTTTAAAGCGGTAACCGTTCAGATCATGCACATTATCGCCCAGTGACTCTCCTCCCTGTGCTCGCTATGATGATGGAAGCGGTCGTCGCTGAGGCTTTAATGGACTACCTGGAAAAATGCAATATCTTCCCACCGGAGCAGAATGGCTTCTGTCAACAGCGGTCGTGCACTAGTAAGCTACTGGCTGCATGAGGTAGTTGGACGGAAGTGGCTGATGCTGAAGTCGGAGTTGACGTCGTCAATATAAATGTGTTCAACGCTTTCGACCGCCTGGATCACAGCAGGCTACTTCTCCGGCTATACAGCGACGGCACCAGAGATCCTGTACTTGGTTGGATTGGCTACTTTTTTCACCAACGGAAGCTTCAAATACGGGTTAGGGGATCACTCTCTAACCCGTTTGAGGTAGCATGTGGTGTCCCACATGGCTCAGTGCTGGGACCGCCCTTATTCCTTGTGTTTATCAACAACCTAACAAGTGTTATCTACTAATATTTTTGCTTTTCGCCGATGTGGTCAATATATGGTGAGCGATTAGTAACAAGTCATATCATGATATGCACCAACAGGACCTAAACTGTATTTATGAATGGTCTGCGAAGAACATGCTTCAGTTGAACATAGCTAAATGCAAGGTGATCCATCTATGTCACCAGCCGGTGAGCGTTTACAAGCTAAGAGACCACACCTTGCAGAAGGTCTCTCAGTAAGGTGTGCTGGGTGTACTTAAGCAGGATGTTTTCAGATGCTCAAAACAAGCAGAGAAGGCGTCGAGAACCGGAAACCAACACTTCGGCCTTATTCGTAGCGCGTTAGGTTGGTTAAAACCCACAATCTTCCATCAAATGCTTGACGCCTACTTGCGGCTGCACGCGGAATTTGCCATGCAGGCTTGGCAAACGTGCCAGAAACAGGATCTCATTGTTCCCGAGACTCCTCAACTAAGGGCAACCAAGAACAGCAGAGGTCAATTTCAAATGCCCTATCAGCTTAGATTGCAAGCTCTAAGAATATACAGCGGAGGATATCGGCGTTTGCAGGGGATCTCATAATGATTTACCAGATTCTGAAGAACCCAAACACAGTTGCGGTTTGCTGCTAGAATTGAACCACAACACTAATATAAGAGTCAATCCTCTGAAAATGACAATAAAGTATAGCCCGCTTGAATTCCGTAGAAATTTCTTTTCCCTCCGGGAGTGCCAGCTTTGGAAGGCCATCGCTAAGTATGTCGTCTCTGCTCCCAATCTGGCGATCTCTAAAAGATTAGTTGACGATGCACTGTCTCATTAGCATTTCATTTCATAATTTGTTAGCCAGGGGGCTAGGAAACACAGTCAAACGGTGTCACACCAAAATCACAGCCAAAGAATTTGCTCTTGTAATACGCGACCGTCTCCGCTATTCTACATAAGTCCATGGTGAGTCCACTAAAACGCTTTCCATTTTATAATACAAGCTAACTTTCGCATGACCTACCATCCCAATGGACTTGTTAAGCACTGCCTTTTTGCCTGTAATACACCGTTCTTCCATTGAGTCACTGCGTTATCTCTCCATATTTTTGTACATCGAAGACAGATCCCCAACGGAGCAAGACAGCATTCATTCGGCAGGATTACCAGTGGTTAACATGGACTGCTTCGCCGGAATTAAATAACTTAAAAAATAAACTGTTTATTTGTTGTCCTTACGAGACGCAGCTCAGTTAGTTGGTCCGATAAAATCGTACAAGGGAACACAGGTGTGCTGAGTATACAAGTCAAAGGAAAAATACGAGTACCATTAGTTTGGTGAAGTACCCGTCATTTAACATAGTCATTCACAATCTCAAAAAGTACAGTATCAGGCACATGTTGATTGTCATTTCGTGGAGTTATTGTAAGGTGGCAGTATTGTGTCCGGCATAAATTGGTATATACTTGGTTTGTGGTGAAAGCTTTCATTGCAGCGGAGCAGGTGGTAACTAAATGCAGGCCGAAGAGCATCAGTCGAGAGCGGCATGAGCTTGGGAGATTGTTTCTTTGTTTGGAAGAAAAAACACGCAGGCCCTGTTTGCATGGAATCAAGACGCCAAGCATCCAGCAGTTTGGAAAGTTTCGCCGCTGTAATTGAACGAGTATCGGGAAAAGATGTTGCAAAATTAGAACCATAAGCGGTTTAAACGATTTGTAATCAGAGAAGACTGCTGTGGTAATGTCAATTTTAACTAAAATCTAAAGTGTAGTGGGAAAATATCGTGCACATTTTACTGACGTGTTCAGCTGCTTAATGCGCGTAATCACAGGTACGGGAGACGTGTATGTTAGCTAATCATATCATGTTCCAGATGGTTGTCCATTAGAGCAGGTCAGGCCTGTATTCCCGCAGATCGTTAAGTGGGTCTGCCAATAATCTGAGATCCCAAGCGGAGGCGGTACCCAACCTCTTGTTAAAGGATGCGAAAAACTAATTACAATTTACATATATCTTTGATGCTTTGATACGCGCGTGTGCCTATCTGTGACAGCGTTAGAAATAATAACCAGCGCTTTTTAGAGAATTATTGGAAACGAAAATTGTAACCGTTATATGGTAGAAGAGGATGAGTTTCTGGTGTGCTTTTTTCAAAGGCTTCTAAGTGAACGTGAAGGCCATGAGTTAGGTGGAACCGGTTGGCGGGATGATATCACAGGCGGTTAAGGAGCAAAAACGAGGAGTCGGTTTACTTTCCTTGTTGACATTTATGTAAGCATAAAAGCATGTGGGTCGATTTTGCCGTGTAAAGAAAGTATATTACATTGGTCTGAAGAATGAAGAACTCGGTTTAACACCTGTTTCCAGCCACTATCTAGATATAGGAGCTATGCGTTTGATATGCCATGTATGAGATAATGTGATGACTTTTGAAACCGTCGGCATGTAAATTCAGTCTGTTTTGCTTTTTTTATATACTATGGTAAAATATGGCTTTTTATGAAAAACCGGGATGTCTTACGGACACGACATAATAAGACTTTTGGTTGCTCCGAATAAACCACTGATTACACGGTAGTTATCATGAAGAGATACGTAGCATTTGAAACACTGGGTAATTTATTTCTCTATGCACGGAACCTGTGAGACTATGTGCATACGCTAATGTACGGTGGACAAAAATTCCAGTTCATTGCACGAATTGGAAGCGGTGTGTACATTTTGCATTACGGACAGGCTAAAATTCCAAAAGTTGTAGTTCAGGGGAGTATCCAGGTGAACGAATACGCCAATAAAATGTAGCGATACCTTTAGATTCCAAGAAAGTCATAAAGCCAATCAAAAATCAATGTTAGCGAACATATGTATTCGAAAATTCTTCATCAGGCTAGAACAAGTATATATGAATGACATCGATTAGTCCGGCAACTGGGATCGTTATAATGGGGTAAAATCAGTTTGAAAACACAATTAGAAGACGAAGTTTGGCAGATGAATATATTTCGTATCGTCTCTTAAGTGGCGATAACGATAACCGGTAATTTTATACAAGCATTTGTAGGTACAGACATACAGAAAAAATCGAGAGAAAAAGCGGGCGTCTTTCTTCTACAGCCAGGATAGCCTGAGGCTGACCGATAATTGTGTTTGCACACAAAGCACTGGCTTAATCTGATTAATTGCAATAGCCTCGACAAACCGGAGGAGCCGAAGGCTGGTATGGCGAAGCAGGATCCTAAACGCCTTGTTGACCTCAATTCGGTGACCCAATGTCAATTAGTGTCTGCTGATCGAAGCTGCCGGCGACCTGCGCAAACTCGTAATGTGATTTGGGTTTGCTTGCTGAATAATCCCTCATTGAAACTATTTTGACGCATGCTCCTTTATTTGGGAACTCAGGGTTCTATTTGTTCTGCCTATGTAACTAACTCCGCAGTTACCTTCGAATTTATCTACACAGTGGAAGTTGGCCCCGATAGGCTTTCTCTTTAGCAGAGACTAAAGATAGATTGTGAGTTCGGTCAATGATTACAACGTTAGCAGCACAGAAGGGGCTCTTGGTGGCGGAAATCAGCCGTCCTGTAGTCCTTAAAGAAGCAACATCACTCTTAAAGTGAAAAGATAAGAATGCCTTATTCCTATGTACAGTAGGTACAGCAACTTTCACTTCACGGAGTTAGCGGTGCGTCCAGATAAATTTTCGATTGTAGCCATTATAAATTAGCATGTTGGTAATGAGTTCTCGTTCATCGACTAGACAATCGGTAGAACGTATTCATCTGGCGCGACCAAATGCGGTCTTCACAAGCGTTTACTTGTACCGCATTGGCTTAAAGCTGGTAAAATGCAAATACTGTCCTGACCAGGTTGCTTTTCGGTATACGGCCCTTTGTAACAGTCTGTTTTCTTTGCAATTGATGAGAACACCTAAATATGGAACACAGTTTTGTTGTCTGAATTAGCGGGAAACACTCAAGTTGACATACGAGGAGTTAAAACTCGTCACTAGCTGTGCAACCTGCATTTCCGTTGAACAGACAACTAAGATACGATCCACTTAAAATTTGCACTTGAGTAACTGCGCCATTTCTTTGGATAGGCTTTGTTCTATCAACACCATGAAGAAATCCATTAGTATGGGACCCAGTGGGCTGCCGCATCAATTTGGCGATACGGTATGTTATGGAAGTCGAAATCGACATCTGTTTATAGAAGTAATGATACTCTTAAGAATCCAACCGAAATCGGCAACGGACATCAGGAACTTTCTGCTAATTCGCAGATTTAGTCACCGGTACTGTGTAGCGGCACGTTAGTAAACAAGGATTCCACGTCTTAAGAACACATCACTTTATCGGACAAGTTCCTTTTATCGAGATCTTCAACAAGCTCGAATTACTCCTTGAGGTCATATAGAGTAGACTGAACTTTTAGCAGAGAAAGCACATTAACCATCCGAGGAGCTACAGATCGGTCAACAGTTCGCACTGAACATTAGTCATCCTCTCAATCGATATTTGCTGCTTATCGGAGGTCCGCCTGCAAGACTCGAGCTCTCTCCTCAATTTCGATCTCCTTCAGGTGACATCAGCAACACTTTCTCATTGCGCTTATCCGGTGCCGATGCGGTTTCGAGCACCGGCCAACTGGTGTTGGTATCGCCCTGAGTCCCCAGGCTGAAGCTGCACTGGTAGCCGGATGTTTGCGGTCCGACTGTCTGGCTCGTTCAAGGCTTTGAAGTCGTGCACTGGTGTCTATTCGTTATCGTTTCCTTTGCACCCACAAACTCTAGCGATGATTCGGTAAAAGACGACTTATATCGCCAATTGAACGAGCTCCTTAGCCACAGAAGAAGCTCGGACACTGTGGTGCTGGCTGGCCATTTGAACACCCAAGTTGGAAAATTATCCACTGATGAATTGCATCTGGGCGGACAACATGGTGTAGGCTTCCGTAATGAAAAGGTTGGGCGGTTACTTCATTTGTGAGAAGATGCTCACTTTTTTTGCAAGCACTAAGTTCCGACACAGCACCCGCCGCAGGGTGACTTGGCACCCACCAGCCTCGAACCAGCTATGGACGCAAATCGATCACGTTTGCTATCATTTACGGATGGAGAGGCTGCGTCCAGAACGGTTGCTCGATTTGGAGCACTGGTGTGGACACCTACCATGCACTTGTATGTGCTGATCTGCGGATGCGTTTGGGCGGATGCCCAAGACGACTTTGTGAGCGCATTGACACCAACAACTTGCAAAAGCAGCTGTTCTGCATGCCTATCAAACTACGCTGTCATGCGAGTTAAGTAAGCGCTCACTGGATGCAATTTGAGCCTACTGATCTCATATTTACCAGAACTTAATAGCTGTAAGGAAATCTTTATGTGGTAAGTCTAATCGCCAAAATGGACATTGGGTCTCTTCGCAGTCTTTGGAACTTATCGATAGTTTCCGGCATATTCCGACTAAAAGCGAAGACAATGAAGCTCACAAAGAGGTCCAAGCAATACTTCGTGCTAGCCTGAAGAGAGATCGCGAATCCTGATGGTCTTATCGTGCATCAGAGATGGAAATGGCCGCTGCCCTTTGTAACCATGTTAAGTTATTCCGGCTGATACAGGAAACGGACAACGGAATACCTTGTGTTAGTGGGACTATACGAGATGAGAGTGGACAGCTTATCTACAACTTGTCAAAACGCTTGTAGCTTTGGGCTAAACACTTTGAAGGGCAAATTAATCGGCCGGAATTGTTGGATCTCTCGCCGGCCCCTGATCGCCCCGCTACGTGAGCTGTCCCTTTGGATCCACCTTCTCACTCAAAAGTGGAACTTGAGAACGCACTGTTGAAATTAAATAAAGCGGCGGAACTAGGTGATCAACCAGGATAAATAAATGAGTATCAGAAAAATAGGCGAATGTCTACGAAGTGTCCAAATCCTTGTTGTTGGTATGTGCGTTGCCACAACGACTGCGATTGTGATAGCTAGATTTTTTTAACATCGTAGGATTATTGTGTGTTATATGATAACACAATATGGCTAAGTTCTGTGACCATTTTGAGGTTCATCTCTCCTGTTTAGGAGGTCTGACGCAAGTTTTTCTAATGTAGGCCCAACCGAAAGTTTGGGACGTGGCTTTGGCATCACATCAGATATGGCATTGGCGATTTAACTGGTCAGAGCTGCTTCAGCATGTCAGGCAATGTGACTACATACTAATATAGGTCAGGAGTAGTAACGTATGTACAAATAGTAAGAGGTGGCTTTCCACCCGCCATGGTGTAAGCATGTGTGGAGTCATGGAGCCAGGTAAACGATAAATTTCGCACAGCTGGTTAAGAACAGTGATAGACAAAACCTCCTGGATCTAAAGATAGGAAAAGTGACGGGCTACTCTGGCTCGTGGCTAGTCTTCATGCCAGTCTGAAGGAACGCGAAATAGAGGTTAAGATTGCTCAGCCGTCATAAGAGAGGAGTTGGTTCTATATGCGTTTGGGTTATCAGTGTTTCCAATAAGGATTGGTGTAGGTTCTACACAGGTAAAAGCTGAGTAGCTTGAGAGCAGGAGAAGAGGGCATGGACTGCAAGATGACTGATGTCTGATGTTTATGGCTCTGACTGTCTGGTTAGCCGATCTGATGGACTACGAATTTCTCTGTATAGATTAAAGTTAAAAAACACGGCGGTTCAACAGACGATAGTTATGGAGAATGAATAGAATTTAGGCAAGGAAACTGTCGGCCGCCGGACGTGAATGCACAAGGAATTACGTTCAGTCCGGGAGTTTCTCAGCAAAATGGTTGTTACTTTTCAATGTTAACTTCAATTGAGGAGGTGTATGCTTCCAGTAACAATCGCCTTGCGATTTCGAAGTCTAAAACGTAGGCGAAGGCGGTTGGAGTGGCTCCAATAGTCGCTTGCCAGGCGAAAACCCATCACCTTCTGGAACACTGCCGTTTACTACAAGCTGAATATCAGTGAGCCCCTGGCAACGCAACCGTAAGACCGATTTTCCGCGGGGCTAATTGCAGTCGTGGTACAGCCATTTTTCTCTTGCGTGATCAAAATGCTTAGGCAGGATTCCCCAGTAACGGTTGGAACCGGCGGTAGCAGGTGAGAAAGAACCTATGAGTAATGAGATTTGGATATTTCATACGCCGTATAATTGTCCGAGCAGATAACCCACGGGTCGGGGGTTTCGAAGTCAGATCCAAGAGGAATAACCATAGCTGGAAAGTAGAACGCTTGCATGGTGATACAGCTTTTTGGAGATGTTTCAAGCGTATGAAGGATATAGTTCCAATTGTTCAAGGCAGTAGTGAAAACCGATCAGGTGGCTTCCTGTGTTCTCCGGAATGGATGTGGGAAGTCGATATACCTCTGAAAGGCCTGAAATCTTCGACGGTCTACGCTGGCAAGATGGGTAAGATATCCATGGTATATTGCGCTAAGTAAAGATTCTGCTTTACATCGCCATACAGCAGGATTTCAAAAACGTTAAGGCTAAGAGTCGACAGAGTTTCGGGGTGGAATAGCGTGCCGCTTATGTGGTCTTGGTACTCTGCATTTATGACAATTATTGCGGTGTACTTATTGTCGGTTTGTTAGAATAGTTAAATATAAAAGTTTACCACTGAGGCTGAAGCATCTAACTTAGATTCGAATTGCCAATTGAAGCGGGCAATACTTGGAGCTCTCATTTATGCCAATAGACAATTTCTCTGTCAAACAAAATGTAAGCGCAGGCTTCGCCTCTCACGACAGTTGTAACGGTCCCATAGGTGCGGTTGTCCGCTTCAAGCGGGATTTGTTTCAAGTTGCAGGAGGGCAACTACAAGCAGTAGCCTGTAAGTGCGGACAGATGGCTTGCGTATGCCCTTTTAGGTATTTTGCCGTTGGTAAGGCCGATATTCGTGGGTGGGTAGAACGGAATGCCTGGTAAGTGATATAATAGTCAACGCACCTGCTACAACTTTGGAGGCTACTCATGCCAGAGCTGATTCTTTTCATCAGACAACATGAATGAATAATAGTGTAAGTTAAGAGTAGAAAAGTAATAAAATGTGGGGTGCTGGTTGTTCACCTACCACTACGCATAAATAGTGTCAGTCTTTGGAACCAGGTAAAGGATAGTTATGCATGGCGGTCAAGTTAAGCCAAAGTAGTGGCCAGAAATTCTGGATGTCCAGCTAGCCACATGGTCAGCTTTCATGTCAGCGTAATGGAATTTGGAAAAGTGAACGTTTAATAGCAAAGGTGGTTGAAGCAAGTGATCTGGATTTTTATAATGCCTGTCTACTAGCGTTTCTAATAAATAAGTAAATAAATATTTTATTCCCGGCAGTGCGGGGCACGCTTGCGAAGGCATGATCATTATAATACCAACAGGTATGGTAGACAATTGTATAAAAATATAGCATGTTGACCAGTAACATACTGGATTTGTGTATATGTGACTATATGTGTTAATGGATATAGTGAGTGAACCTGTGCAGTGTGACCTAATTCGTGAGTTTGTTTGCTGTGTTCACCATCATATGAAGGGATCAATGGAATCTTCGGATTGGACAGTGTTTGTGAAGTGGGGATCCTCCGGAAGGGGAAGAAGCAGTGACTTTATTTAGTGACGAGTAACGTCTGCCCTGTCGCAGTGTTGTTAAACGGACCTTTGTAGCTTTTTATAGGGAGAACGCTCGACAGGCGAAAACCTACCACGTTCTGGAACGCTGCCGCCGAACCATTCGCTTGAACGGGATTAACCCGAACCACCCAGCTGGCGCCACGTGGAGGTTGTTCGGCCAAGAGAGGATAAAATGGAAAGCAAAAGGTCTGATTCTGGGAACTATGGCTCTAGTACTGGTTCTTCTATCGACCAGTTAGAGTATATTTTCTTTTGATGTATCGAGTGCAGTCAGAAACAGCGGAGTTAAGCCAGTAGACTATTGGCCATCCAGTTAGAACACTTTGGGTAATATCGGGCATCTAATGCAACCGGTTAAAAGAGAAGGAACTTAGGCATAGCAAGTGGAGAATGACTGATAAGAAGAACTATGTATCTTCTTGTCATTGCGCTAGATTTGAAAGCAAGGTGACAGAAAGCTTGGTACGTGCCGGTGGATAAGAATTGATAAGATAATGCAACGGTCAAGAGGTATCCAGAGAGCTGGAGGTAGTTCAAGGTCAGATTCGCGTAATGGATGTAACAGTCAGGGTGAGGTCAAGTAGGAGAGCTATGGGATGCAGGGAGGCATCATGTCTGGAGGGACCAGGCTGAGAGAAGTGTCAGTTGTCGAGAGGCTCTCAGTAAACTGCGGAGTTGACAGACATAATTAGAACTGTCATACAAGTTGCTGATACGCCGACCATGGATAAGGTGTCAAGAGACGTGACTGATAAACCATAAGGAGAGTAGGTATGTTATGATGGCAGATGGAGAAAGCTTGTGCATGTGTATGAGAAAACTACGCCTAATTGCTGTCGAAGAGATGACCAGTGTCCAAAAGTGCCTGTACCGAATTTTTGTCTATATAAAGGCAATTAAGAGGGTAGGGAATGTTTAAGGAGACGGAAATGGTGAGTAAATCAGTGTAAAGAAACTTATCGCGACTAATGAAAGGGCGACACAGACGTGAGTGTCCAAGTTATGAAGATATTTTATTGGCCTGGAACATGTCGGTCATAAGGCACATCAATCTTTGCATACTGGCTATCGGACGCAGAATAAAATGTCACTGGGAAGACTGCAGCAAAGGACAATATGTTGAAGGGTGGAGATTAAAAAGCCTCTAGATAGCGAGCGAGGTGGCTATGCGAAAGACCGGACATTTTAAAGCAGAGGAATAGGCGGTAAATGGCTTGACAGGTGGTCGGACGTGAATAAGGCCCTGATAAACAACGTCAAGAAGTTGATAAAAATGGATAAGAATGTCTCCATAACGCAATGATGCGGAAATATCAAGACAGCAACTTATAAGCGAAGGCGCATTTTGCATAATGGTTGCCGTAGTAATGGTGTGGACAAGTGTGAAAGCTATGGAAATGATAAACTTAAGGGTGAAAAGCAGAGTGATGATCGATGCAGGAACACGTCGGCTCTAAAAAGACCAGGCTGAGTAAGGTTTCAATGGCTAAGAGGTTCACAGTAAGCGGCGTACTAGTCAGATAGCACGGGTTGTCCTAAGCATTCCCAAAGCGCGGACCGAGGGTAGGGTGTCGAGAGGCGGCACTGATAAGCCTTGGCGAAAATATGCAATTATGAGGTGGAGAAACTATGCCTACTTACTGTAGAACAATAGAGAAAGGAGCCGATAATGCGGAAGAATGGGAATGTATATAGATGCGAGGGCTAAGAATATTACTCGTGTTTTCAATGTCAGAAATTGAGCTCTAGGTAAGTTTGGTGAAATGAGTTATGGGTAGAAGCATGGCTTTTCAGAGAGATGTCTTGCCAATATTGTACACTTTCGTTTGTTCCTAGGCAACCAAGTAGTCTCTGGGAGAGTGTAGGGGGTGTAGGACTAGTAAATACTAGTCCGAGACGGTGCGCGAAATTAAGCGCATATATCAAGAGAATTAGAGTCGGACACAGCGGTCTGCATTCAATGGGCTACTAGAAGACCCGGACGGATTAAGTGAACCTAGAGCCACAGGTTAGTGCGGGAACTTACAAGAAGGTCAAGTGACGAGCCAGTTGTAAGGGAGATTAAAATAAGAAAGCATAAGGTACAATTGGTCAACAATGAAATAGTACATAAAAGATAGCACTTGCCTTTCTGTGCGCTACAGAGATCCCCTTCTAGATGCCTAAACATAGGAAGCCTTCGATATCGTAAATGATGGGTGAATCGAGGTTCGTAGTGCAAAATTGTGCCGAGTAAGAATGAGTGAGCGTAGGTGTCAAATAGGCATTCGCTGGAAGTTAGAGTCCGCTGTGCCATTGGTTATATATTATTTATTTTTTACTTGGCAGGGTGCATTTCGGCGGGCCGTTGGAGCGGGCATGTCGGACAGGCCAGCCCAGAAAAAAGTCGCCAGGACCACAACTTCCGCTGCGGCTAAATGGTGCGCTTAGTAGTGGTGTCTTCTCTTGCCACACCACTCCGCGCGCCAAAAAGAACTTCGTCCCACGAATAGACGACCCTCTTCTAACGGAGAAACAACCATCGTAGCAGAAAAAACGACCATTGTCCCAAGGAGAAACGACCCTTGGATCGCGGAGAAACGTCCCACGTCCTCGTTTGGATCTTTGTTGACTGTTGCGAACCTCGAAAATGTTGCTCATGAGAGCCAGTCGTTCGAAGGGGAGTGATAGGGCATGTAGATAAGAGAAAGCAGAAGAACACAAGCAGAGCATACCCAAAAAAACGAACGAATCATCTGCGTACAAAAATTTTAGGGTATTTCAGATTTGGATATGTTTTAACTACGTTTTTTGGGACGTTTCTGATTTTGTGTTTTCAAAACGTCAATCTACCAAAAACGGGTCAAATATTTACTATTTATACAAAACTAAATGTCTTTCCATTGCACGTAATGGGAAAAGCGGACGAGCATACGAACCTCCTGAACACCATAATTGATCATGGGACGTGACGGGAACACAGCTGACGATGACCGAGGAACAACCCTAGCCTGTAACACAAATTGGTACCCGCTGCAGGAAGGCAATGTCTTTGTAACGTAGCGCTTTTATTCGTAGCATCACACGAGGCGTTTTAAGCAGCCGTAGGCTCAGCGTCCTCGTCGATCAAAGCTGGTTTTGATGGTGACGACTTCGCGTCGGACACCGCGGACAATCGTGTAGGGCTTATTCGTACGGTGTAGCACTTTGGAGAGTCCTAATTACCGCTACTGTAGAAACTATGCAACACTGGCAGCCAGCAGGGGGAAGTGTGAAAACCTAGCCAGCTCCTCGGGAACGTACACTGGTGTCTTCTGCGATAGTGGAAGGAATATATGTAACTCACGCATATAGTGATTCGATCGGTCGGTGTAACTTCAGTACACAAAGGAGGAAGTAGACGGGGCTGGTGCCACTAGTTGTTCAGGCAAACACAGCGTGCATCCGTATACTACCTGCGCTGGCCTTGCGTCGAAGACGGGTTTAACAGTGTTTATTATTCTTAGG
Source organism: Dicrocoelium dendriticum (assembly GCA_944474145.2). Classification (NCBI taxonomy): domain Eukaryota; kingdom Metazoa; phylum Platyhelminthes; class Trematoda; order Plagiorchiida; family Dicrocoeliidae; genus Dicrocoelium; species Dicrocoelium dendriticum. The sequence goes on from OX104065.1 coordinate 114,817,938, forward strand.
AGGACGAGAGTAAATGTTTTAGACCATGTAAGATTTGTATGCGCATGTAGAGCTGCATTCAACTGGCAGTGAAAACGCTTCACGGTGCCGTTAGCCGCCGGATGATACGCCGTAGTCTGAACATGGTGACAGGTCTAATCCTTAAGCAATGTGGCAATAGTCGACGAGAAATGTGCCGGTCGATCAGTGGTCACGATGGCGAGACAGCCGTATTGAGCTACCCAAGTCTCCAGAAAACCTTTTGTTGCCACTTCCAAAGTGCAGTTAGGTGTGGGATGTGCTTCCGGTCACTTAGTGAACCGTTCGACCCAGGTCAATAGATATACAAAGCCATTCAAAAACGGCAGAATACCTACAAGTTAGATGTGCACCTTGTGAAGACGTGTCTCCGGAGTGGAAAATGTTGCTACTTGGCTTTTCGTATGTCTAGGCATTTTCGCGCGTCGACAAGGAAGGCAAGCAGCTGGCCAAGTACGTACCTCATGATTTACATTGCGCCAGAAGAATGGGTGTGTTTACGAGTTTACCCGATGTACGAACGCTTGTATGAGACGTGCGGCGCAACTTGTCGAACACAGTCTGCTGAAACTCGCGTAGGACGGCTGGGCGCGGCACTCCCAGACATATATCGCAAAGCATAGTTCCGTCTGATGGGGTCCGCGGAATGGGTCGTACGTCCAGTAAAGGAGAGCTGCGTTGTACATCAAACTCAGTATCCTTGACTTGCGCTACGGCGATGGTTGCCAAGACCATAGCGGTGCCGGGGTCAGTAAAAGTCGCTTGAATTTGGGAAACTACGTCGACGACAGTGTTGTGCACACAAGACTTTTCGTATAACAGACGTAAACTGAGCGATATAGTCTAGGTGGCGCTACTGTCTAGGAGAGTATCAATCGATATTCGAGCTAGGCACGTAAGTCACGTTTGTGGTCGGTGAAAAGGGCAAAGAAGCGGCATTTCAAGACATGTCTGAAACGATGTATGGCAGCATAAATGGCTTTTATTTATCTACTAAAACACTGTAACGAGATTAGGCAAGTTGCAACCGTTTGGAACAAAATGACAACGGCAGAAAAGCGTCACTTATTCTTTCTTATAAGACCGCCCAACTGCCACGCAGTAGCGTTGGTACTGAGCGACAATGGTGCTGCCAAGTCGTGATGCTCTATAGAAACCATGTTGACGATAGCTTATTTCAAAGTCTTAAAGCCGGCGCTTGCTTCGGCACGAAAATCAAAGTGCTTATGCTTCCTACGGAGTATGTACTTGAGGGGTTGCACAGGCGAAGCGCAACTAGGTATGAAAGGACGATAAACCTTGACGAGGCCTTCAAAGAGTCTTAGCTATTTGAAAGAGTGAGGCTCAGGGTAGTCGAAGATGGTCTTAATTTTATCCGGTAGTAGCATGATGCTTGCAGAAGAGATATAGTGGCCGATAAAAATGACCGAATCTACACAGGACGAAACTATTATGCATTGATAGTCACCTCTTGTTGAGATAAACCATGAAAAAGCGTTTGGACGTGGTGTAATTGCTCTTAGCGTGAGGTGTTTGTGATTTAGATGACGTCAAGGTAAACATGAGCGAATTCCATGCCGCGACAATCTTGGTTGATGAGCACTGAAAAGTTTGCACGGCATATTTTGGACAAAATGATTTGCAGGGAATCTTAAACAAAGCGAATGGAGTCGTCACGGCAGTTTTAGTAAAGCCACTTTGGCTACAGGAATTTGGCTACAAGCGCACCAAGCCGCTTTTACTTGTCATACTGGCGGTGAGGTGCACGATATGTGTGATCGGATGGCGATAAGGCACGGTTAGGTTGAATAGAGATCGATAATCTCCACAAAGACGCCAGTCCCCTGGGGTCTTTCTCGAAACCAAGTGGCCCACTTTGGCGGATCGCGCGTAAAATTGCGACGAGTGAAATTTGTCTTGACGGACGGAAGACCTACAGCAAGTCGCGCCAGTTGCGGGTATTCAGAGAGTAAGTTCGCATAAGCTAAAAGAAGGTCGGCGATTCGGAAGAAAGAAATGATTATTGGAACGGGCGTAAGAAGGCCTCAAACACCAAGTGAAAGTGAGGATCCGCTAGGAAGCCCTGAGTTAACGCGTTTCTGCATGGATAAACAAAACAAAGACAAAACCGGAATAGGGTGCAAATAGCAAACAATTAAAAACAATGAATTTACAAGGCCTTAATGATATGTAGCTAGCAGACAAATCAACAGCCGCGACAGTCAACACAAGCCAACAAGTATGGTTCTAAGACGCAAGTAGGAGTGAACTCGTCTCTGTGTATTATGCCTTAAAACGGGCTTACACAGGACCAGTCAGAAAGAAGGGAGGTTTCCATGAGCCTAGTTGTGAAAATCCACACACTTCACACAGTGATAGCATTGCGTGCGAATGTACACAAGGGGAAACAGTACAGTGGGCCAATGAAACCAAATGAGTTCCATGTGTGACCTTCCTTCACAACAGCTGCAATACTGTCGGGTCACATGCGGTGAACAGTGGTGAGCCCAGTGGATTCATTGCAACATTCTAATTGCCCAGGTAACACATTGGGGATTAGTATTTGAAACCATATTGGTTTGTTCTGACTTAAGATAAGTTGGTGAAACGGGATTGAATGTGAGTGATTCAAATTCTCGACGTATAAAATAAACGTCATTAATCTGGTATCAGTAACCTGCTATGCGGTGCACTAGAGAAACGAAGGTCTTGTGACAAGGATGAGTTGGGTAAATGGTAGTTGGAATTACTGACAGGTGTTTCACGGAACGGGATATAGTTCCCACTGTGTAGTTGATCCAGGATTCTTTTACCTTCCCGACGAAATCGCGCTCGAAATTTCTTCTGGTATTCGATGTACTCTTACTCAATGCAGCCTGCTACATGTGCATTGGAAGAATTACAGGACGTACAACGGTAAGCCTGCACTCTTTTACTTCGGCTTGCTAATTTTGCATTGGTCCTCGCTGAGGCGACAGTTTCCGAAAACCCGCCTCCCACGTACGGAAAGCCAACAGATGTGACTGACTTCTATCAACTTAGACGGTTTATCTGAACAAATCCCAAATCTCAAGCTTGAACTAGTCGCACCTAACCTGCTTTAGCTGTTAAAGCATGATTTCATCTGACGGAATACTCAACAATCATAACTTTTTCCGCTAATTGAAAACGACCGCGTTGAAATGTCAGTCAAGAAGTATCCGATGGGACAAGCCAAATAATTAGGTACACCATGAAAAATATAACCATCAAGCGAAACATGTCTTTATGGGTTAGTTCGTTCTATTGTTGCAGTTAGCAGCTAGCAGCAGCTATGGCCGTTGCTGACTTGCTTGACACTAATGACTCAAACAAATCCAGTGAGAGGGCTCGGTGATCCAAAGATAGAGACATTATAGTCGAACAGGCTTTGCTTGGAGCGAAAATCTATATGTTTCAGGTTGTGCTAGCCTGTTTGTCAAATGATTAAGTATGCGATCTACCCCTGTGCCGCAATCCATTAAAGACCCAGTTGACTAGGAGAGGTTTGTGATCCAAAGGCAAAAACAACATAATCGACTAAAAGCTGCGCATTGAAAAGATCATAACCCATCAATATTCTGTTGTCCTACCAGTCAAATGATGAATCATCTGTTAACAGACACTGAAAGCAGATAAAGTTCCTCGGGTTTCGGATCGTATTGATTGTTTGCCGATGAAAACCACAAGTAGTCGGAATTCCAAGCCACCTAAAACATATTCACCAACATCGAGGAACGTATCTTGCGAAATACCGCATTAATCACCTCAACCATATAAGCCCAAACGTATATTCTAGGTATCACATTATCTTTGACTAAGCACAAAATACTCAACACGGCAACTTATCGGATGCTCGTCCGCGAAGCTAAAGGGTGTTTCACGAGCCGAAACTCGACAACTACATTTACGACCGTTTTATGAGTGCCGGTTCACGCAATGTCTTGCGGTGGAGTACATAGTGCGCAACATGCGCTGAGCTAAGTACATCGCATCCATTGACAAGCAATAGAACGGCTAAGAAAACAACCATTTACCTATCCGAACATTTGATATTCACAGTATCACAGTAGTAGACATGAAAATGAAATTTCAAGATATGGTCCATAGGATGGAGCGAGTACTTACTGAGACAGTGACCTAGCTTTCGAGTATAGGCGCTCTGCTAACACTTGAAGTTAATGTTTTCATGCCGTAAAACTTCGTTTAATGAGATATTCAGTACGTCAAACGATTTTAGGCTTCATTTAATCACTGGTACCGGGATCTTTTAATTTCCCTGAGCCCGTTGTCTATCTTATCAGTAGAAGCCTCGATAGTGTGGAACAACAGGCGTGATTCGCTATCTTTGCTAACACATAACCGTCTTACTATGCCAGTAAAATGCTGCAAAGTATTCACCGAGCTAGTCGTAACAACATCAGTTAAGGTAACCTGCGTCTCATCTTCAGCTAAGTTAGATGACTAAACATTTAATTCCTCGGCATTTGTGTTCGCAGTTGCAGAGAATAACAAGCACATAGAACCATCAAGTGCATTCGAAATCCTATTTACGACTGATGAACATTGGGTCTCCACGTTTGTGTGAGTGTGATCAACCGCTGGTGTGTCATGCTCATGCAGGCCATCTAAATCAATGACATATGCTGGTTGAATGATAGTATACTGAGAACCACGTTACTCAGCTTCCGATTTCTCAAGATGGTGCATAAATGAAGGACCGGTTCTGGTAAACCGAATTACCAATGTGTGTGATTGAGTATCATTCACCGTAACGTCAAACAATGTGTCGGTGATAAAAAGACATTAGACACCATCATGACATGATACAGCATCTAAACACTGGGTGGTGGCTGGACGCTCTACATAATGTCACCGCATAAAAAACATGTAGCACAGTTGGCTACGTCCGATCAACATTGTTAGATTCCAAGGAAGGACTAACATAGAACAAATCCCCAGAAGTCACGGGCATCTGCTGAAATGGATTCCTGGCGGCCACACTAGTCGAGGTGAAGAGACAATTCGCAATCTCTGCGTCTGGTTTCGGGGACATACAGCTCGACTTGCCACCATGATTGTCCGCACAAATCCCGAAGAGATGTGAAACCTTTGTCGGTAAGGTACATATCCAACAAGCTTACTTGAGTAAGAATACAAAAATGTGAGCCCGAATTACGCTGCTGCTTCATTTGTCTGGACACATGGAACCGGGTAGTTTATATCATGAGTGGAATCATCGGTCCGGCCTCTAGGAACCAAACTGTTCCCTGAGAGTCTCCGTTTGGAATGGTCCATTTTGGGCGCCCGTTCTAACTCCAACGGCAATTGAGGAAACTTTATTTCATTCTCAGCATGAACTAGTTTTACCTCCCTCTTTAATTTTAACATGAATATTGATTGATCCACTTTCATTACGGCAATCTTATAAGCGAGGAACGCATCTCTTTGACTAGGGCTAACTGACTTCCTACAATTAACGTGGGAACCAGAGCATGAAACATTGCCATCATGCTAACCACCAGTGACTAGCCGAGATCCATCGAATTCCAAGGAGTTTTTAAGCCCATTGCTTGGTAATGCATGAGCCTAGGTGATTAATAATGAAAAGTTGCGCATTGTACTGCGAATGTCGAAGTACACTCCAAAGCGTGGGCGATTTTTGAGCAGTTTGACGGCAATGATTTTTGTGACTAGCCGTTGTTGAGCACTGCACATCATTCTTCCGTGCAAAATGAATAAACCAAATTTGAATGCTGCTTCTGGGCACGGCACTCAAGATTTCGCTCCAAAACGAGGAAGCTATATTGAGTATGTAAGTGACAATTCGCTAGGAAGTCTTAAGTTAACACGTTTCCACCGGAATTAACAATATAATCCGGAACTGGAATACAGTACTGTTGGCAATCAATTAAAAACAATAAATTTACAATACCTCAATTAAATGTGCCTAAGACGCAGACAAATCAACAACCGCAACAGTCAACAATAACTAACAAGTATGGCTCTAAGTTGTAAGTAGTAGTGAACTCGTCTCAGCGTATTGTGCCTTAAAACGGGCTTACACAGGACCAGTCAGAAAGAAGGGAGGTTACCGTGCGCGTGGTTGCGAGAATCAGCACTTTTTACGCAGTGATAGCATTGTGTGCGAATGTACACAAGGAGGAACAGAACAGTATGCCTGTCAAACGAAATGATTTCAATGTGTTACGTTCATTCACAACAGCTGCGATATTGTCAGGTCACATGTGGTTAACATTAGTGAGCACAGTGGATTCATTGCAACATCCTAAGTGCACATCTAACACACATATCACAGATACCACATTAGTATGTGCAACGATATTGGTTTGTTCTGGCTTAAGAAAAGTAGGTGAAACATGATTAAATGTGAGTGATTCACGTACTCAACGTATGAAATAAACGTAATTAATCCGGTATCCGTAACCAAATTGCAGTGCGCTAGAGAAGCGAAGGTTTTGAGACAAAGATAACTTTGATCAATGGTGGATGTAATCACAACTAGATGTCATTCAGCTGGATGTAGGTGTTACATTATAGCTCCTTCGTTAGTCTTGTACGCCTATTTATTACGATTTTCTTAAATTCTCCGGATACCCTCATCAACAAGCATTCTAACATGTCCGAGAGTTGCGATACCAAGTATTGCGAACGGTAAAGAAGCAAGCATGTATAACCACTGAAAATCTCGGCAGAGATTAAGTTCCAGGTTCATCATGCTCCGACTAATTTCAGCTGTCAGAAAGCTTGTGGCTACACTTTAGTTGTACATAAGCTTTGCATTATTCTCATTTAGGTTTTTGCGATTAAGCTGACTTTCGCTTCCATGTCAATGAAGTATGTGATGGGAGAATCTTAGTCATTAAGGTAAAGCAAGCAATTTCTTTGATTATTGGCGGATGCGTTGGTCGTGTTAGTATGCGGGCCAATCGATTTACATAAAGCGGTTGCCGTACCTAATCCAGGGAGCAAGATATCCTCTAGCCATTCTACCATATTGTTGGTGATACCAACATTATCGTTCAAAGTGTTTTGGTATTGCCTGACTGACAACGTGTAGAGAAAACGTTACGCCTTATTGTCGAACGAGACATATTCGGTGCAGGCAAAGAGGATCCGCAATGAACGGTAGCCACTACGTGGTCTGCATCTGCACCGCGACATAGGCTGCTTCGAAAACTTCATTGCTGCTACCTTGCTGCAAAGTAGCGCAACCTCCTCTTCTTTACGGTCAGATGCGCCTAACTACTTGGAGCAATTACGAGGCTCGGCTTTCATTTGTGGGAATACGTCATCGGAGCTATTGGTCGACAGCTTGCATAGATTTTCTCAGGTAGAGTCTTTCTTGGTCGCGAATTCTTTCAGGATCGTAACCAGAAACATAAGCAGCATTACCGGCAACGTCTCTGAGAGACGGGCAAACAACATTTCCTGCCTTATTTCTCCCCACAAGAATAAGGGACAAGCGATGCGTTGATTTTCAAGGAGCAACCTTGACGGCTTGAAATATTTCAGTTTGAGACCAATGAGCTGTTCCAATCGAGCTCATGCGCTGGGCTGTAGCTATTTTAGAATCGTTTGATTCATCGTTTCATACTTTGCCTCATTCGATGGGCAGGGTAGAAAGTCCTCAACCAGTGTCAATACCAACGAAGGAAGGCTTAGGACGAGCTGCTTTTACCCCGGTCGTTCCGCCTGAATGCCTTTGTGTTCTAGTTTGATTACGAATATCGCAAACCAAACCTTTGAGCTCTGTTTCACGAAACTTAGAACGGCTAAAGTACGCGTATTTACGCTGTGAAACGACTGAGATATCATTTTCGAAGTATACCTTGAAAAGATAAAGGATAAACAAAAACGCGATAAGAAAACCAAAAGTACACAAGTAAAAAATAAATACACATATAATCAAGAAAGAGGTGAAAGGAGATAAAAGTTTAAGTTCGCGCGTACAAGTCGGGTCGCTAATTTGGAGGACTAGTAAATACCAGTCCGAGACGATGCGTTAAATTAAGTGGGGATATCAGAGGCCCCTTTGAGTGGGGCAGAGCGGACTGTTTTCGATGTTCTACAAGAAGACGCGGACGGATGAAGCGAACCAAGAGCGACAGCTAACGCGAAATCTTTCAAGAAGGTCGAGTGAAGAGCCGGTTTTAATTAGGCTTAAAACAAGAAAGAATAAAGTATAATTGGCCAAAATGAACTAGCAAATAAAGAGAGCAGCTATCTTTGTGAGCGCTACAGGGGTAGAACTATAATGTATAAGCCAATTATGTGAGGTAGCGGTGGGTAGTGTCATAGCTCAGAAGTCTGCCCTTCTGCTTTATACGCCATTAATTCGTTGATGTTCAGCCTTACTAGCTTAATATCAGACTTTAAATTTAAAAACTGCGAACCTATTTATCAAACACGTCTGGTAATTTGCAATCACGATGCTTAGACGGCAACCTGTTCCATAATGTTGCATAGACTATTAGATATAAATTCCTGCAAATCTAGGTTCTGGTGCTTTCTATTTCAATACATTATCGCCGTTTCTGATAGTGTAAGGTGAACTGTTTTTACAATCTACATTCAGAGTAGGCGCGTAGATTCGTTTGTGCATTATATCGAATAGTGTGCAAATATTCAGTTTTATGGAGTATAAATAATTAGTTTTGTCATTCTCAGTCATAGCCGGTCAAGTTGAAGAGTTTTTCAGCGTTGTGTGTAGAACTGAGAAAGACCAACTAGTCTTTATGTAAATGACCATTGAAGCCCTTCCATTTGCTGGCGATCGCTTTCTCTCTTAGTACCGTATATTGGGGCGCAATAGTCTCTCCGCGGTCGAGTTGGTAAGGTGGATAAAGCTGCTTTCAAATCTTGCATCTTGAGTGCTTTAGGGTGCAAATCTTTTCCAAGGCGGACTGAAGCCACTGCATTAGTGGTGTGCTCAGTGAAGTGCAGCGAGAAAATGTAATAGATGCCTAAGTCTCCTGTCATATTGTTGTAGGATATTGGTTTAGCGCAGTGGATAAGTGTTCATGAGTATATTGTGCAACGAAACAGAAATGCGCTACACTTTTCTGCTGAGAAGGACATGTCCCAGCGAGTTCTCCATAGCCCTAGTGCATTCAGATCGAATAGGATTTCCTCTGTGGATTTGCTAATATCAGTATGCTTGAAAGAGTAAGCTATTTTCGAAGAGATATGGGAAGTCGTAACCTAGTACGATGACGATGGCGTTTATGTATATCAAAAGTGTAATGGGCCGATGAAGCCGTCTTGGACAACTCCACACAATACTGGTTTGGTTAGGAGCTGTGTCCATGTAACGACTAATTGGGTACGGTTCGACAGTTACGAATTGATCTGTTCTAACAGTGGGATGGTGATCCCGATAGAGGCAACCTTATCCGTCAACTTACCGTGTGGTACTCGGTTAACCGCCATCTGCTTGTCGAAAAAAATGACTATAGCCAATTTCCCACTATCTTTAGACAGGGTCGAATTGTCAATGAAGGCTAATTGGCGTGGCACACAGGAGCGTGTTTACAGGAATCCATGGAATTATCCATGGAATTATTAGACATTGCGCTCGTATGATATCAATTACTTTTGGTACGAATGTCATCCGTCATTCTGTAGATAATGTAAGTGGAGCTAGTGGGATGGAAGTTTCCGATTCCATGCCTAGGCGCTGCTTTGTAAAGAGCAACAAAATTAGCGGTTTGTCACATTGTGGGTACTTTTTACAGCTTTCAAAAAGCTATTAAAAATATTGAGTAGGAGGAGGGAAATATCCGAGCCTCCACTTTTTCGTAGGATGCGGGAAAAAGGGTGCGGTATTTCTTAGATGGATTCATTCATAGTGGTTCAGTGGATCATTGATGTTGTAGTCCAATATTCAGGCTCTGTGTGTCTTCTATCGGTATACACATGTTTGAAGCTTGTCATCGATGTTCCTGTGGACAAGGATAGATATAGGAATCAGCATTAGTTGTCCTGTTCAATTTACATGGTAAATGTAATATTCTGCAATGTGATCCTGAAAAGTTCATGGTAAATTGGTATAAAATCTCGCTTCGTGATGACAAACGTGTCATTCACGTACCGGATCCATAACTTCGGTTTGGTTAACGATATTTAGATACTCCTAATTTTTGCCACACGGCCTCTGAAATAAGTGGGGCATCCAATTTCCATTTCTTTCAGTTGCTTGTTTACTTGTCAATCACAGTAGAAGTAAATGATCATGCAAATAGTAAGTGTTCCAATACTCTCCCTACTTGCGTTTTCCTGTGGTAGGCAGTTGCTTTTAAAGTTATTTCATCATGGTGCTTGATTAGATGGCAAAACATAGCTCTGCGAGAGTGAGGAGAGCTGAATCCTTGAGACCGTACGACAGTATGATCCAAGACTGAGTAACCTATCTCAAAAATCATGTGTCCGTCAAACGATCCAAACTTAGATTGATGGCTCGTCCGCCTTGAACATCGATCACGTAGTCTCCGTGATGGTGCAAATGGCGCCGCTCCGGTACATGAGCTCACACTGATGATGACACTTCTGTTAGCCAGACTGTGGAGGGTAGCCAACACTCTGACCCCTAACTGCCCAACTTTAGCTACCAAGATTTCTTACCATATTACCAATTGCTTTTATTTTACTAGGCATTATCCGCTATATACCGTAGATATTTTCATGGTACTTGTTCAATCACTTCAGTACCAATTTCACTTTGCTTTTTATAGCGTTGTTTTGCAGAAAAACAATTTTGCAACCACTCTATATCCTTAATGCTAGGCCAAAAATTTACCTTGAGTAAACACACACATAAGTTTGTTTAGCGCTTTGCGGCCACTATCTGACAGACTGTGCCTTAGTTGAAGACAACTTGCCCACCTATGACCGCACAGCCGATACAGCAACATAGCTTTTAATATTAACCTGCAGATCGCACCTGATATCCATTTTCGTCCAAGTTGGCTGCAACAAATACAACGTGTCTTGAAGCAATGAACGCATTTTGTCTCCTTGAACTTCTGGCTTTCCACAAGGTGTACATCTCACAACACGATTCACTTGACCTTGTGCACTCATTCTGCCGAAGTTATGAACTAAAAATACGGTCAAGTAAATCGCTGTCAAGTCATCTTATTTGCCCCATAGAACGCTCATTTGCTTAGCAAGTGGGGGACTATTAAATGTTTGAAGGACGACATTTATTATAATTATGCCTGGATACTCACAGCAGCAAATTACATTCACCTAAAGTTAACTCAACTAACGAACACTATGGCACGCAATGCCTAAAATAATTAAATCCTGAAATGGTAATAACGTTCAAGCATTTATGGTGTATTTAGCTGTGTTAAAGGTACGTTAATTGACGAGGTAAAGTTTAAAGGTTTTAAACAATGTTATCCCAATCATGCCTAGCTGGAGCTAGGCGAGGTGAGGAGACGCAGTATTGTGATCGGCATTTTTGGGCTCTGAAGAGCGTGTACCTTTATTCCAATTGATAGGTTCACAGCCCCATTGCTTGCTAGCGTAACAAACTAACATTTAACGTATTAACGTGGTAGTTCAAAAGCTACTTAGCAAAGCTTAGTCCGGAAATGGACCAAAAGCCTTTCGCCTGATTGGGCTTGTCCGTGGTGCGCATTCCCTCGGTACCCTACTAGGAAGCAAACCAATAACCCCTAGAGACAGAAGCCAACTACCCAGCAGCTTAAGCAACTGAGCCATGGGGACGTTGGCTAAGCTCTATACTTTTCAAGCTGGATGATAGATAGTGGTATAGCTCAGTGAGCTTGCGACTTATATATCCAAGAAACGTCCCTCATCGCTCAATGTCTTAAGCTGCTGGCTAGTTGGCAGCTGTCTCTAGCAGTCAATGGTATGATCCCTAGTAGGGGACAGAGGAAACGTGCACCACTGACGAAGTCAATAGGGCGAAACGCGTCTGGTGCTCTTCCGATCTAGGCGGTGCTCTGTAGCTTGTAAAAGGTTGGAATCCATACTTTGAAATTGCAACGAAAATCATACTACTCACGAGTAATATAAACCGACCTTTATTGGAGAGCCGGCAACTGGCGTAAAAATTATTCCAACGAACCCGGCCAAATCAGAACCTAGAAAGCAGTGTCCAAAACACCATTTTACTTCAGGGAAGCGTAGCCTGACCAGATATAGGGGCAGGGTTCTAGATACGGGCGCAGTGACATAGCCGTTTTAAAACCGGATAAGTTTGGTTGCACTACATGTTATTTGTGTTGACCGTGTTTCATCAACTCCCTTTCGTTCATGCACTACCGCTGAAAGAATGGCTACAAAAACTTTACTTGCTATTTGCAACAATATAGAGACGCCATCTATCATAGAATCGAGGTTAGTCAAATAGCAGCCGTTAATTTACGGCCAGGTTTTGGCTTTAATATAAACAAAAACAAACATAGAGTGCATATTGCAATCCTGACACATTGTGAGTACTCCAGGCCACAACAATGAACTTCTAACCCTTGTGTCAATCTCTACTTTCGGATGGCTTACTTAGTGACTAAGAAATGATATTTCAATTAAATAATCTCAGTAACGTCTCGGACTATTTCTACTTGACGAATCCAAATCAAGACCAAGGTGGTCCGTCGTGCAGTGCAGACTTGGTTGAGGGCATTTCTACAACTCTCCAAAACGTCCAGCAGCCGTTTGCTTTGGAGTGAACATCTGCCTTCTCGAGCACCGGGACGGCACCTGAATTTAAGAGTCGCAGAGCAGCTCGTTTCCAAAAATGTAACCTGCTGCCGACCTCTTTTGCCCTGAATGGAACTTGTCAAGTAGAAATAGACTTAATAGACAAGTTAAATTACAAATAGAACTGAAAGCTTACGCATGAGCAAATATTCAGAGCTCTGCGAGCAGCGTTAGACACAGCGGCTGGAAGTTTATTTCTGCGTCTGGTTTGAGACAAGCAATCTCGACTGAGGCAATCGTTTCTTTTGATGCAAACTTCTTACATTGCGCTAATTGGGACAACATCAGAAGTAGAGTGATTTGAAGCTGCGGTGCTGTACGCTACGACCGACCGGTTTCATCCTGACTTAGACATTGGATAACGACAGCGTGTGCTAATAGGGAAACTCTGCACTTTGGTTGACGGTTTCCATCTTGTTCACTTAACCAGAGCAGTTTCTGCTGCCAATAATTTCGAGTTGCTTAGGATATTGCGTGCCATCCTTACATAAGTGGCGGCTAGATGTCCGTCAAAAACGGAAAAACCTCAAACAAAATATAATTCTCTTGTATTGAAGCTCACCAGTGTATTTGGATCAGAGGCAAACCTGATCCAAGAAAAAATATTAGACGACCAAAGCATTGTGACCCAATTCGGCAATGAATTGGAGTTCAATCTAAACCGACAAGTATAATACTTCTCGTCAGTCATCCAACGTCTGACATAACTGCGAGCTACGGTTGCTCTAGTGAACGCTTCCGTTAAGTTTGGTGTATAGGCAGTTACCGTAATGGCCGATCGTCTCCTAACTTCTCCAAGGACTGCTCATGCTTTTTCAGATGCTACTTTGAGTAAACATCTCCAACTCAAGTGAAGCCAGATTACAAATGCAAACAATGGTGGATAACATCGATCTCTATTCCCAATGTCTTGGATATTAAGACCTCGGGTGACCTAGTGGTTCAACTATTTGATGGGGATGAATGACGCCTCATGCGGTAATTTGACCTCGAGATTATCATTACCTCCCAAAGAAAACGCGAATCCAAAAGTGATGAACGAAGCAGTACTATTGGAACTCATGAGAGAAAAGGCGATCAAAACGTGACACAAAATATCACCCTTCCAAAATACATATGAAGATAACTGTCGCAATATCAAAGAATTAACACTAAACCAGCAGGGTTTGATTGCAACTTTGTCTGTATGCAACATTGCACGGGGATGCAGTTAAAACCTTCTGACTGCTGAAAAATACTAGGTACTCTTCTGCATGTTGACATGCAGTGCACCGCATGCTGACATGAAATAGCCGAGGGGTTCGTGTCAGCTTTTCGCAGAAGTCCATTGGCAGCAGACCTAAAAATAATAAGTATAAACGCACCGGCACTCTGCATCTATAAATACGAGCCTGGCCTACTTGGCCCTTAATTACTTTGCTAATAATGCACAGAGCATTCTAATTTAAGCGCAAAACACTCACTACTTCATGCTTCTACACCTTAGGTTCTCGCCATGGTAATCCAAATTATAAATAAAATAAACAGCGATTTTGATATACCAATACCTGTAGCGGTTTTACTACGAAACGATTGACCCAGAGGAGACAGGGATATTCTTGTATCTTCGCTGTGACTTGCATGTCGAAATGCGCGGCCACTGAGAAAATCGTGTTTTCGATTCGCTCCGGCGCCATCTGTACCAGTGTTTTAACGATACGTAGTTAGTGTCAGTAGAATACCATACTTCATTGACCACCTAGGAATTTGATCGCACCCTGGCTAATGCCATTAAAAGTGAACTAGCACGGTTATAAATACGCGTCCTTTTGGTACAGCTCTTCAAAATCCTATCGTTGAAGTTCCATCTTTTAGGAAACAATTTAATGCAATCTTTTAAAAAGCATGCATTGATTAACTATTGTGTAATGATGTCAAATTTTCCATCCCATTCAGAACAGTTGAGTAACCACCCGCTTTAGATATCGTGCAAAGCAATGGCACCGTAATGATTGGTACATTCTTACCGCAGTGATGGTATGCTGTTGCTCTTCCGTTATATATGCTACGCAAAATGTTTTGCTTGAAAGTTGGAGGAAGTTGACAGATGTATCAATTACGACGTGCTGTTTCACGTCAGTTATAAGAGAAATTAGTCTCGCTTAGCCTAGAGGCCTTTGGAGCCCGACTGGAGGGAGATTGTCAATCAGTATACTTGGTCAATGAGAAATACGTCGGAAATCAAAGTTCTTCGACCCAAGCAAACGTAGTCTCTCGAGTGGAGTCGGTCTCCAAAATACATGAACTTGCTTAAGAACTTCTTGGGAATTCAGCCTAGTGTGCACACAAATAGGAAGCCGAAATACCCCAACGAAAGAACTGCATCAAAATGGTGGGTGGAGACAGCTTAATCATCAGCAAGATGTAGCGATAAATATCTAATTTAATACTAAAATGTTTAGTTCTGTAGGATGGCAATTTTTTAGATAATGTAGAAGCACTCTGACTAAAACAGCTGACGAACTATTACGATGTCCAGCAGCTTTGGGGACCCCTGTATGGAGATTTCAAGTATCAAAGCCATTATGTACAACCTCAAACTTTCAAGAATCCATTTACTCAAATCCAAGAAAAAAGCGTAGTTCACTGTACGGAATCAATTGCTCATAATAAATCTCCGCAAATTAACTACCGCTAAATATTCTGCTGTGTAAATCACGAGTAAACTGTCAAATTTTGCAGTCTACCAAATGCTACTGGGGTCAGCTACAACCTACGGGTTTTGTAAGTTCGTCATGCAACCACCGAGGTAGTCATATTGAAATAAGCGAACGCCATTTGAGTACGCGGCATTAGAAACAGATTCCAAAGCGAGTTTCTGTAACGGCGACTGCACAGTCAGTAAGGTAAGTAAACGTTTACAAGCTGACGAAACAGCTCATAATGGTGGGCCTCGCAGGATTAATTTGTTTGTGTACAGAAAGGAGAATCCAGAAGCTTTATGTTTGTAGAAACCGTAGCTCTGAATAGGGAATGTGCTACATTGTAGGCACAGCAAATGCTAACCACCACTCTCAAGTGTCATTGAGGTTAGTAACGTAAGTCGCTAGTGCCCCGTTATATCAGTTTCTCTTTAGGTTCGTAGTTTCTGACAGGTTTCAAAATAACTGACTTAAAAACGAGACTGGTGAATACGTTACCAGTTCGCAAGTACTCAGATATCATGAACTTTACCATCGTGCTGCACTAATTCCCTTATTAGCGTGTAATAATACGAAAGTAGTTTGAGAATTTTTTACTCTGGTTCAGTCAGAAATTCCATGTCCATAAGGAATATCACTGGACCTTTTCGTCCTAATGGAACAGTCTCTCGAGTCTTCTTTTCTTTTGTCTCAGCTCATTCATGTTGCTAACCTGTCACGAAAGAAGGATTTCCACTGTCTACGTTTTTACACAGACCAGTAGGTCGTTAGGCCAATGCTTTCCTTATTTGCTGGACAACACAGTGTCCGCGTTCAAATCAGGTCGAATGAATCCTGAAGTATCCGTCCAGCTAACCGAATTATTGTCAAAGAGTTTTCCTACTGGTGAACTATCTGACAATGATTTATATATTTTCTGTTCCTTGAATCCTTGCCTCTTCTGTACGATTGGTGTAACAAAGAGTGTCAGAATCCTCAATCAAAGCATTCAAAACCCTGAACTGATTTGGGAGAGCGGAGTTGACTTCAAGCAAGCTGTTTTATAAATAGCGACGAACGCCATGCACCACATTTCAGCTAACGGCTCTAATTAGAACCACAACTTGAAATTCTAGCGCATGTTAACGAAAGAGGAATGACACAAAGTATTCACAACAACAAGAGGGTGGTGATAAACATGACACTGAGTGACAGTTAAAAACGTATGGACTGTTAAGCCAACGTACTGATCGATACTTCACTCGAACCGCGTTAGGGCAATTGACGGTGGATGAACTGACCACAAAATGCGTATAGACGATTATTTCGGACACCTGTGCCTTAGTGGAAGGGTGCACATACAATACCATAATACGCATTCTATAATCGGAACTAATGACATTAATACGAATTCCTAACCGAACATGGATAAATCATTCACTGACCAAACAGTACCGTCGACAATCCGCAATTGCAGGTTTTCGCTTTTACATAATTCATTGGTGTTGTACAGCAAATTTGCTACTTGTACGAAAATATAGTATTAGTCTCAAATTTGATCTAGATTAACTGCAGTCCGGAATTTACCACACTAATGGTCTTCTGCATACGGGGCACTACTTGCTGTTGCATGGTTTCCTTTTTGTCTACTGAAATTGAACGAAATACATAGCCACAGTTTCGACCTGATTTTGAATCCATGCGTCATTTCTGAGTATGAAACCTCCTACCAATAACTGATGCCACTTGGAGGCGCAACTCATCCAAACTCGGTGCATAATGTTCACAAACTTGTGTTGCCACCAATGTTTCACATGCGACTAAATATATGATCGAAGCCAGTGCCTCAATAGATTCATATTAAGAGTCCGGTAAAGTTTCCATGGGGATTACCAGTCGTGTCACCGCAAGCAGGGATCTGCTGTCTGGTTTGGTCAACAACTGATTTTGTGCTACCGAGCACATGAGGATCACTTTCACTTTTGGGTTCTTCGAAATCCTGCATGTAAATTTAATGCACTCAAATGCACTTGGTTATGAATTCTTTTACATTTGAGCTGCAAACAGGTGCGACCTTGCCATGAAGGCTGTTAAAGCTGAACTCTGATTGTTTTCAGAGGACTTTTGTCATCCCTAGTCTAGAGCGTTCTAATATTGATGGCACCATGTTAGAATAATACCTGTGACCTTGTGCCTACTATCCAGACGCTTCCACCACATGGTAAACTAGTTCGATCCGAAAACGTTTTTACAGCATTCCACCTTTTAGTTTGATTCAAGAATGTCTATTTTATGCCTAGAATGCTACGCGCTGTCAAGGTTTAGGGTCAAGCACAAAAAGCCGTTGGTGGAAATGCTTTGCTTGCTGTGTTCGACTCCCTTCGAAGGCTGGTAGATTTTATATGTTTGGAATGACATCCTGATCCGCAAAGTAATGAATACTCGATAAACAATAGATGCGGTTTTTTTTAAGCTTCTAATCTATTCAGTATATTCCATGTAGTTGATAATGAATATATGGCAGTAAACAAATATAGAAATTGGTGTTGTGCTTTAATTGAAAAAGCAAAAATGCATACATAGCGTTTAAGACAAGTAATCTATCACATTCGCTTAGTTCCCCATGTTATTCAACTATATGAGAGCTGTGGTTTAAAACAAGTTACCTTTAATATAGGTGGCAAATTTCTCAAGCGTAGATGGTTTAGTTGTTGAACTGTCTACATAGGGAATCTACATCAACCGGTAACTCGTGCCGCTGCATAGTAGTTCCTACTATTTTAAGGAAAACCTTGAACGAGATATAGACCAAAGTAGACACCTGATTGGCCTTACCTCGATGGCTGAGCAACATCGGCACAGAGGGCTAGCACTACCTCATACGGACTTAGGAGTAAGTTACAATGAAAGATTGTATAAATTAAGTTCGGTAATAGCTTCGGAAGACAAGCCCAACCATAGCTGTAGATATAGACTATTTAAGTATTGTAAACCGGAGACAAAAGACGCCGAGATGTTCCAGAGTACGCCAAGTCGATTTATTGATCAATCAAGGTAACTTCTTCAAAATAAATATTTAGCCGCCTCGCAGACAGACTGAATATGCATTCTGAACGTTTCCGCAAAACAAATCAAACATCATCCTTATTCTTTACCGGTTATGTTACTTACATTTTATTTGTTGGTTGATCGAAAAATATCTGTTAGATTGTAAACCCAAACTTGCGACGGGTGTGAACAGCAAACCACCTCCGTAGCTTCGCCCACGGCTAACAAGAAGTTTGCATCAATAAGACGGCAGTGCTCCATATCGCATTGCAGCAATTAATGATAAATTTTGAAATATTCCCGAGTAAAATACTTGGCTGCCAAATGATGTGGAACTCAAATGAGGATGGCTAAAGTGCATATCATAATTAGCTGCTCATTTGATAGCATCCACTCCCGAATTCACCCAGAGCCCACTACCGTAAAATAAATGTCCTAGTTACTATGCAAAGAAAATACCACTTTGACTGGTTGTTAAATGGTTGTAATCGAATTGCGGAGCTTCACAGATAAAACTACGTATCATAACCCTAATTAATTTATCGACACTACAAATAAGCGCTTCAAACATCGCATGATAACCAACGTCAGAACACGCTGTGTGTAACAAGTAGACTGAGCTAATTTGTGCTGTTAGAAAGAGTTAGTGGACATATGCACATTCAAACCGAGCAGTTGATTATTGCTAGACTTAAATAAATAAATAAATTTGAATATTTACCGACGGACGGTACTATCTATTTTGCACACAGCCAAGAGCCGTTATCCATCCAATAAATTTTATTCCTGCAACTTTTCTGTCTACTCAGTGCGATTGCCGAGAGATACGCTTAATTTTTTAACCTCACAATGAGTTTTATGAACCTGTAAGAACATTAACGATCTTCGGAAAATCTCAAAATGATTTGTATAAATAATAGCAGAGTGTAGCTATGGAAACTTGAAAATAAACTGGTTTCAGTGAAGAAACCGTGCAACTCTCCTGCAATTAATGGATGCAGATGAAAAAGCCTCACAAAAGAAAATGTGGGGTAACTAAAAATAATATTGCCAAACTTCCATGGCGTTGTGGTTGAGAAAATGCTTTTAAGGCAAATGCATTGGCCATAATCCGGAATGTATGGATGGCACTGTCAGCGGCATCATCGCGGCTGACTTGAGCTGAGCAAATATTTCAACTGGCACCGTTCCTACGATTTTGGAGCCAAATGTCACATAGCTTTTTGTGGAATAAGTGTGATATTTTTGTATCCACTGAGTAGACGGTGCGTTGTAATTATGCTCGGGAAGGAAAGAGTGGCTTTCTTGGGAGAATTCATGCTTAAGTGATTGACTTAGTGAGGTACACATCTTCCTCGTATTGGTACAGGGTTGGCATTGCTGTGGGAAGGTGCAATTGATTTATCTTCTGATTATACACGGATACATGTTTATGCTGATTTCTGTAGGTAAATAACATTTTAATGGCGCAGTTCATTACGGTGAGCTTTGCAGCGTTTGCGAACCTATTTTTGTAGCACGCGCAGTTTTAATTGTATGGATGATGGTCTGTAGGAGAGAAAAGGATTACAGTTAAAGTAATTGGCTTCACCACCATGTAACGTATTTTATTAGACAAACCAAGTCGTTTTTCGGATAACATTAGAATGGCGTAACTCGTTTGTAAATTATTTGCGCCGGATGATTCCGGTGCTAGTAATGAAGCGAAGGTGAAATCGTAAATGGTTTGGTCTTGCTTTGGATTGCAAGGGAATGTGATTCTTCAAAACAACTCGCAAATCATTTGAAGATGTGTGTGTCAAATGTCACTGTTTCTTTAACCTGTGTGTGTGTTTCAGCTGGGCATGTTTGATAGGAACGCCATTATTTTTTGATATTTCAACTGCAGTATTTGTGCTGCCATATGTAGGTTTTGCTACGAATCTTAGGCCCATGCAATGTTATTCGACAGGGTAGGGCATTTCCTGTTGATATCCACGAAGACAAAGAGCTACTGATTTGGTGATGTCAGGTAATGACCCTGATACACTGAAAGTGAGAAGGTGAAGGACAACGAAACTATAATTCTGTCAGGATAGAAGGAGTCCATGACTTCACTGACTAGCCCTCACGTTTGCAACTTTTATAACCTACTTGGCATTGTATTATGGGTAACACTATATTCAGCTTAGCTTTGAGCTCCTGAAGGTAAGCTGCTGTCGTATTTCACTTACTGGAATAAGCTACTGGCTACTGAGATACATTGCACGTGTCGAACGTTCATGCTTTCGGTCCCCAAAGAGACTGGGGATAAGACGACTGAAGAATTCGAACACCATGAAACCGCCATCTGGCAACTTGCCGCATGTGTGGTGATCTATTTGACTCAAGACCTTCTGTTGTAAACTATAAATTAAATAAGGTTGGTGCCTAATTAATATCCAGCCTTCTGTCACACTACCTATCGGATTGAATCAAAGCTCATCTCAATGAAAGGCTCATGAAAAGCTCATGGATTAGGAAAATAATTCCTTTGAAAACTGGCCTAACCGTTCCTGCATCACTATGTAGCGTAACTCACAAAATTTGTGTAGCGAACAGTGGACGACTTAAGGAGATAACAAGCGGGAACTACGCATTCGAAAGCTGACGCACCTGGAGTTGCAGCGCAGCGGCGCAGTTAGTACACCGGGTATTTCAATTCGGCTGTTGGGTTCAACATTTTGATATTCGTTAAACGTGTGCCGCAGTTTCTGTAGAATAAAAGCTTATTTTAACTAGTGCTGCACATACATGTGAAAAAATATATAGCATTTTTAACTTTACTTGATAAATCATGTGTCGTTTGCAAATGGATATTTGCTAAGGATTGGGTGATATGAGCCCTATTCACATAAGTGACTTACTATGTGGAAAAGTACTCCAGAAAGTTCCCTTCTTATAACTATTAAATATTCTAGCTTTACACTGGATACCCTGTATTGCCTGACACCCCAGGTATGAAAACGAATTCACTGGAGAAACCGTGTTTGCAAATAAAACGCTTGTTACTCTTCATTGTCAAATGTAACGAATGCCAGCCTACGTTACTTCAAGATCGATTCACACCACTTAAGCTGCAAGTTGTTAGATCGGACTGCTGGTGCAATGATGTTAACAAATTAATGAGACCTTTTATCTTACCCGTCCAAATACCACTAGCCAATGAGTGTCATGTGATTATTGACGCCAAGTTGTTAACGCTCTGGTAATGTTGTACTCAGTTGAACGCAAATGCCAATGTGGACAAAAGCGCGACAATTTCATGCAGCATACTAACCTGTGTCTTTTAGTGTTTTGAGCGTTTTACTGAATAACAAATCCCTCTGTGAATAAAAGATAGATGTCATTAGGTCGTTAGGTAAGCTGCAAATAAATTTTGTGGTGCACAATCTCATATCTGCTTGTTTTCCGTACTTTGATATTAACCTAGGTGGGATGAGATTAATTGGCAGTTACATAAAATAAATTAACAATAAAGTGGCTCCAGGATTAAAAACGCGTCATATAATCTACGCGTGGTCAATTGAATGACTAATTCCCAGGAACAAACAGTGATTGTTTTATGTAGTTGGTGTAAACTCATTGCCATAAAACGACGATTAAAGGTGTACGCTTTCAATGTAATTGCGGTGAAGGATGTCTTAAACTAACTGGAGAATTGGTAAACTTTACCTCTGCAAGCTTCATGCTGATTTCTGTAACTACCAGGGAAACTTGGTCGATCATGGAAGCGCACAAGCGTGATTAACTGGTTTTGGTTTACTCACCAGGAGTGTTAGATTTCTACACGAAGTCACAGTTGTGACTAGGGTAAACTTTGAATTCAGCCTGTGTGCCATGTGCCACTCGCGGAGCTTAATGGCCGGATAATCATAGCAATAGCCGCCAAGCACTTTGCGCCAAGTCCTACTCCCAGCTCAGGCTACCTCCACCTGACGAGTAAAAGGAAGGGCGAAACGCGTCGTGGAGTGAAGTTATGTAGGGAGCAACACCGAAACTCTCTGCACAGGCATGTAACCATCTGCAACCACACACTTTAAGTCATAGCAAAAACTAGTGGACTAAAGAGGACTGACGCATGTGCGCATGTGTGTAGATATATGAACAGCTGGATAATGCGTATTCACACTGCATAATTGACCACATGTGAACTGGGCTGGTGCACCGTGGTTCGCGATTACGAGTGGGCATTCTTTTGTCTATTGTAAAAGTAACCAACAATTTTATAAAAACTATAACATTCAAACAGCGGTCGAAGGTAAAGAATTTGGTGTTTTGGTGGAAATTATTCCTTGTTGTCGGTGGACACCCAAACAAATGTGTCATGCTCTGAAGTAGGCGCTTCTAAACACTTTTCTTTGCTCACTTAAGGAAAATAAGCAGTTTACCCTTTTCATCCGTCTGAATGATTGGTAATATCCACACAGCTATAATTTCAAACCCCGCACTTTATCGGTAGCATGAACATGGTTTCGGAGAGGCACCCTTGGTAGGCTGGGTCATCGTCATTGTCCTGTGTTTCGCGCGGAAATGTGAAATTACTGCTACATACTAAGTCACTGGTTAACCACAAGATAATAAGCTTAGAGCTGAACTGATCGTATACTTACACTTGGTGTCATTTCATTTTAGCAAACAACGCACTATCCTTCTTTTGCACCTGTATTATCCCAGACAGTGTTTAGCGCGATACAAGTTGTTTTAATCAGTCGAGCGAAATCCGCTTGGTTCAAACACAACGGATAAATCACATTCTTCCATCAGCCAGAAAGTAGTCAATTGTTAGATTAGACTTTAGCCTTGCAAGCCAGACGACGTCGTAGCAGCAACAACTTAAACAAGATTAGAGCATTGACGAAATTGGATGAGCTGTTGAGGATGAAACAGCGTCGCATCTACAATTTACTGCTACTCGCGCTTGCGTGGATGTTTGCACGGCATTAATATTAGTACTGTTTAGACCATGAGAAATGTAGAAATTTTGGTACTGATCGAACATCAGTATTTGTTACTCGGAATATACTCAGTGTCTGTGAATACGTATTAGAACTTTTCCAAAAAGGCCGCACGCATTATTGAAGGGAGTGGCTAATTTATACCGCTTAAAAGTAAAAGATTTCATCTAGCTTTATAGAATGGTCAGAAACGTATTTTCAGCGCGAGTTGTCACCATTTATCAACTACAATGTTTTGGAAATATGGCTGATAAAATAATTTAGCATTCTGCAGCAATGTCAGAGTATGCATAAGAAAATATCAAAAATAGGTGACGTTTCTGCTTCACTGCACAAATTTGAGCGCGGAATATTGCAAAGGTATGCGACATTATCGTTAGCGATTTTACCTCTTGGAGTCCCAGATATATCTGCCGGTGATTTAAACAACCGACACAACGTCATGAATTAAATAATTTATTTCTGGTATCCTAATAACTATTTTTTGGTTACAATACTCTTCCCCAGTATTTACGATTCTAACAACAAACTAACAGGATGTAATGTTGAAAGAGCAAAAACGCGGTATTTTCAGCAGACATCTCTGCCTCAACCGGTTACTCATTAGGGATTATCCGCCACGTAAGCGCGATAAACGATTGTGGCACGTAACACGCATAGTTGAGTCCGCCACAGCGCCTGTTGTGAGCGTTTACGCTCAATTTATTGGCTTGAAAAGCTTGTTAATCACGAAAGTAGACAGACAAGGTCATGGCTAAGGGAAAGAGAAGAGCGTAAATTACCGACACGTGCAATACTGCGAATTGCAGGCAAACGAGTAGAGAATCACAGAGATTCTTGGTAAACATGTAAAACAGCCAAAAATAAGATGGCTGCTAGAGACGCGAAGCGTGTTAGGATGTTGATCTATCCATTTGAATCGACATCTAGCTATGGACTTTCTGAAATTTAAAGGAGGTAGAAATGAATTTGGTCCACAACTGTGTATTCACAACTGTCGTTGAGCAAAGGAGGTACCTACCAAGTGGAACGAGTGTTTGTGTGAGCCTTTCCTCCTGGCTGCATGAGTACGGTTAGATGTTGTAACCACCTCTGGGGAACCAGAGTAAGTCATAGTCCATCACCTCACTGTAAGTACGGCGGGTAGATACTTGAACGTGCTCCGTCCAACCAACCAGTGGGGATGCTGTGCCACAAATGAAACCAGTTACAATATACTTGGATTTATTCCTCTTCGAACAATTCGGTGGTACCACTTGTGTCAAAAATTGCGTGGAACATCTAGTGGATACTCACCTAGATGTTTGCAATTCCAGGCCCTTTACTTTAAATATGGATGCGGACTACTGTGTTGCTGAGTTTTTGATTAATTAATGCACACACAAAAGTGGTGAGCAATATGTATGAACTCTAAACATAAATCTAATCTTGCCTGAGTTCAAGCGGTTAATCAAGCCTAACCTCTTGTAACGCCGGATGAAATCGCTACACGTACTTTGTCAACAAACAATAATCAGTAAAATTGTAGTGCCTATGCAGACATGAAATTCAAATTGCAAAGCCTGCACTTTTTCCTTTCATCAGTTTACCCAGATTATCTGTGGGCACCCGTTAGATGAAACGCGCTATTGGCATATCGTAGCTCACCAATAATAGCCGGTGCTTAGCAAACTGTCAGCAGGTACCGTCTTCACAAGCCGCCGCACGACTTATTGGGTCTGCCATTTTTCATAACTTTCATAAGCTGAATTGAAACATAACGGTAACAGGAATGTACTTTCTAGTTCCACTCCCCAGGTCATGCGAAACTATAGGCTTGCTAGTTCACAGTTTTCTATCCAGTCTGGTGTGACTACATAGTCTAGGCTTCGCATAATGGCTACATATGACCTGAGAAAAGACTCCTAAGCAATGTATGGGCATAACAGCTAAACAATTTATTCGCTCAACCGGTATTTAGATGGTGCAATACTATATGCGCAGCGTTCCTCTTGAACGTATGTGCAATCATCTGGGGCGGATTTACGTTATCTATAACTCCTTATGCATGTGTTAGATGTTTTAATTAATAAATGCTTCACTATTGACGAAGCAAGCTAAACATTCGGCTAAGTACGTCGCTACCAAAGTTTGTTTGAAGAGATTACTTGCCTACAGGACTTACCTGAAAGTGTTTAATACAATTGAAATTGAATCAGATAATTGACCAGCGCATTTGGGCTCATTTCATCTTTTTTGGCATCCACTTTTGCATTCTTTATTTAGTTATACATTTTTAATTGTGTCTCACATCTATCACTGAGCAGTGCAAAAGCTATCTTGTTGGAAGGTCTGATACTCCATACATTCATCCATTCAACCTACCGTACTGCGTGGTTGCAATTACTAACATTGACACATTAGATGTTTGGACAACACCGTCCTTGTCTTAAGCGCTTTAGCTTAATGTTATGATTCCAGCCTGTATTGCAACAGCTTTCAGTTACCGCAGAAAGCACTGGTACATTGCGAAGGTGACACTAAGTCCCTCGTATTCAACTTTTTAACTCACCCCGGTAACTACATTAGACTACCATTTTAAAATTCCTTGGTAAAATATCCTGCTGGTAGGTAGTTTGGTAAGCCATTTTTCTCTATTTACTTCGCGGAACTAGGAATCTTTGCGTAAATATTTATCAAGATAAGTTTTCCTGTTTATAGCTTTTACCAGTATTCTCCTTTCCATATTTCCGAGGTAGTTCAATAATACTGTTGGAGTTCCAACATGTTACTCCTTCCACACGTCACTTGATGAATTACGATTCGGCCTGAACATTTGGTAAATGGATTAGAGACCTCTAGTGGAATTCATTTGGAGAAGCGGTGCTTGAAGTCGGGATAGATTTCCATGATCCGGAACAAACTCCCGCGACTACTGTGTAAAAATTTTGACAAAATGTTAGGTCCATATCTGCCGAATCATCTATTGTTGTAACATAATATATTTGGTTCTGTATCCTGGAAAACGTTCAGAAAGGATCAGGAATTTATTGTTTTATTAGGCCCGGTGAATAATCAGTTAATGCAATGGTATTACCTACCAAAAATTGTTAAATATAGTTTCAACTGTTTTATAATAACATGTTTACATAAAATGTATAGCACAAAAATTTCTAATAGTAGTCCTCTTAGTAAAAGGGAATAGCAATTTGAGCGAAAATACTCTTGTCTAATAGTCGCAAGCCATTTCTTCCAATTTTCCCACCGTTGGTAAACGTAAGTCTATAACCCCACTATCATCATCAATCATTATAAACGTTAGCTAGAGGTGGGATACAACTCAGCTATTGTGCCGCAGTACATAGAAGCAAAACGGATGGGCATCACTTCGGGAAGCCACCAGCCGGCTACTATGCTGCAAAAAATTACTACGCGAAATTATATGAGGCTAAATAATGAGATCGTGGTTGGAGGGGAAGCTTAAGAAGGATGGGGTGGGACAGAGAAACTTACAGCACGAACGCCACTAAGGTCGGCTCCCAGCCTTATCAGCAAGTGTATTTAGCCAAATGTGTTAATCGTCTTTCGGACCCCATCCAGGGAGCCAAGAAGCTCCAACTGAGGCCAAATCCGAAGTGAGGACTTAGATATACACTATAAAAACGATAGCACAATTTTGCAAAAAATGGCAACCTAAATGAATTTGGGCTCAAGCCAATCCCAAGGTATATGCCTAAAGCCCACTATCCGTTCACTGACTACTGATTACTGACTACTGGTTGGACGCAGTGAGTAGAGGTTTCACTGTGTAGCTGAATCTACTGTCACTCAGGGACAAACACCCATAAGGTTGTGGTGCTCTCGATATTTTGTATGTTGACAGGAATATCTCATATTCCGACACCGACGTTGCTTCAACTACGTGCAGCTGCAGGTCCTTCCACATATTCACCAGTCTGCGTTCGAAAAATGTTGGCGAGCGACCCGCTTCAAATCCGGTATGACAAGCTTGTACCGGTGTCCTCGTGTGCTGCTTGATGTGCACAGATGAAGCAGTGACCTCAACATGGGGTAATCTCCCAGATGTAATATCCGGTTCATGATGAGGTCAACTCTCAGTCGAGGATAACCTAGGGTGTAAAGACCTAGTTTCTTACACCGGCCATCCTACGGTATACCTCGTAACTTGAGAATCATCCTGCTAGCTGTGATGGTAAGACACGAGATTTAGATGCTCGTTGCATAGCGATCAGTCGAGCTTAACGAATTTGGGCCAACAGTCTGAAAGATGGTCGATCTCAGCAGAGGCGAAATGAACGATAGCATGCAATCAACTTGGATCGACATGGAACGAAGCTCGAACGCTGGACGAGAGTGTAATAAGAAAGAGATTTGTTCTACATCCGTAAGTGACTCTAATTGACTCGAGACATAAAATGAGTTTGCGTTCTATGAATAATGAATTTTTAATCGAGGCCCAGATTTTGACTTTTTGATAAACGGATGGTCACTTTGCAGTGGCTACATGCTGTACTTGCGCAGTCTTTTCTATCTCACCCCGGGTGGTAGGCAGTACGCGGCGGAGCCGTACTCAGCATTGGTCTTATTATTGAGACGGAGAGGCAAGTAAAAGTCTCTTCGAACTAAAAGCTGAAGCTGTGTATGTGGGTTCAAAACATCCGAAGAATATTTTGGTGAAGCATTTATCTGTTGTCCATAAACTTCTGGTCGTAGCGTGAGAGTATACTGAGGTCTCGCACGAAAGGCACTGGATGCAAAGGATGATCGGTCGCCGTGAAGTTTGACTGTGCCTACACTTAGCCAGCCTCATATATTACCACTTGACCAGGTTGATCGGAAGGTTGACTTCTGCAGACCATGCGGAGAGGCGGCCTAGCTCTTGCTGAAACAGGTCACAATCATTGGATGTGCGGATTACTCTCTACACGTTCAAGCTTTATGCGAACAGTTCACAAGGTGGGTGGAGTAGATGACGCACCTCGTTTACATGGATCAGTACCAAAATCTACCCCGGTACAGTGCCTTGGGGCAGACCACACCTCGGGGGATACCAATCGGTCCAATAGTCGTCCACCTGGACCATCCACTTCAGCTCAACAAGGAAATTCTTGCTCCGTTGATGCAATGAGTCACCAACACCGCATAACCTCAGCTTGTCGAGCAGCATTGCATGATTTACACTGTCAAAAGCCTTATTGAAGTGAATGTACATGACGTCGACCGAAATGTCTTGGTTCAGCGCCTGTAACCATTCGTGCCTCATCAATAGCGGGTTGGTGATACACGAGCTCCCTTTCAAGAAACCATGCAGTGCGGGCGGCAAGAGGCTTCTCTGCTTGAGAAGCTACAGAAGACTCTTCTTTACGATCTTCTCGAGCGTCTTTGCCAAATCAGTGGTCAAGCAGATCGGCCGGTAGTTATCTACTTTGCTTTGGTTACCACCTTTATGTATTGTCTTTACGAATGAGCTTTTCCAGTCGCCCGGTACTAGTCCAATGGATAGTGACCAATTGAACAGTTCAGTTATAGAAGGCGAGATGATGGCCGATAGGGACTTGAGGATCAGTGGGTGGATTCCATCTGGCCAGGCAGACTTCGTCCCGTCAAGACTTGCCAAAACCTTGCGTACATCTTCAATGCGGCAATCCAAGCTATCTAGTTCAGTGGGAGCCCTACTCGTCGAACTCATTACAGGCACCTGGTCACTTGCAAATACGGAGGCGATGTGCTCCGGCAATGCAAACGAGGCTTTGTACTCGAAGTTAAGAGCTGTCCATTTGAGCCTTCCTACGTTGGCATATTTCGTGCAGGCCTCAGGCTTCGCTGCACGTATGCGAAGACTCTCTTGGGAGCAGTTTTGGCGGCGGCTGCAAGCCACTCTTCGAAGCTTCTGCGCTTTTATCACGTTGTCGCAGAGATTCTGCTGTACCTTCTACGCCATTAGTTCTCAGCAGCTTATTCTTCGATCTAATAGGAGTTGAACAAACCGATCGAATACTCTTTACGACCTATTACCTCAGTCGTGCTATCATCATCAATCTATAATACGTTATCCCTTTATTTCAGTACAAGTTCTACTTGTTGCGCCGATCTGTTCTTAGTGATACACTTCCAAAAACTATGCTCTAATCTAGTTGTTTTCATAATCTGTGTCATAATGTCAAGCAGTTCAACCAAATTCTCATCATAACGGTAATTGGTGATTCCACAGTAAAGCAAAGCAAATTAATTCGACATAGAAAACAGCGCTTAATTTGAAGGACTTTTGCAGGCACTTCGGTTAACCGGTAGTTTTGAATGTGCCCACTTTTAGTGTAGTAATCGGTTAGCACCAGACAGTCAATGCAATTATTCGACCCAGGCAAATGAGTTAAAAATAAACCAAGTTGGTTGAGTTAGACTCACTGTTTTCATTCCCAAGAAAGACTTATAATTGTGCAAAATGAGCGAGAAATATGGTGCGGCGCTCGGTACATAATTAACATTGTGGTAATATGGTAGCAAGAGAACAACAAAGTGTTGGAAAATTGGTGCCGCATACATGCACACATTTGCCTGGTTATGTGGTAAATAAAAAATAGAGCTTGAAATTTGAAGAGAAATGTTGCGTATTTTAAGTTAAGATTCTTAGTACACAGTAAGCAGTATGTGATAATATTTATGTACACAGGCACGTTAATCTCTTAAAATATATGCTGTCTATGCGTTCTAGTTTCTGCGCTGTTGACTTCATCAAATACTTAGGTACATTTATTGAACGAGGCAACTAATATGTAGATAGATTTAATGTTGTTTGTGAAAGAATAATATCTTACCATTATACGTGATGCGCTTAGCCGCTAGTAAAATGTGAATAGTCATATCTCACTCCTGTATTTGATGACGGAACAAACAGTACCTGATTTGTAGAGTTAACGTTATTTGTGTTGTGCTAGCTGTTTGGTAAACCTTGAAATACTGTCTGTTCTTCTGGTCTGTGACAACCCGAAATGATATATCCATCCACCAAAGAAAATAGCTACTTAATCACATTTAGCTTTACCTGCACGAATCAGTATCAAGTTTACTTTATGCCATCGGTGACTGTTTATCATCAGTTTGGAAAACATTTTATTTGCAGCATTTTCACCAAACTGGGGTACAAAATCCATCTCCAACTTCAGTGGGATGTTTGCATTTCGTAATCATGTACTGTCATGAATCAACCAGAAGAAATGCAAAACCATGCCTTGGCCTGCTATCAGTTATAGTGTGTCAATTTGAATGGACATGACACACTAAGTGTCCGTCGATATTTTGTGCATAGACAAGCAAGAGAATTAAGCATTTATTAAGGATCAATGTGTTTCTTAGCCTTACGAAACACAGTACTTAACACATGAAAATATTCTGAGATCAGTTACCAACAACTGACCAACTACACATTCACTACTCAGTTGAAGGAGGATACTAAAAATCATTATTATTTTAATTTTCTAAGCATATTAGTAGGACACAAAATACTGACCTCTTGAGGCTTTCGACCATTCAGAGGAAGGAAGCTCACAGATTTCCAGACCAACTGCTGGAAATAGTCGCCGAATTTTACTCGACAAATAATAATTTTTTATTTTACTTTATCGCGGATCATCCTTCACTAATAGCCAACATTCCGCCAGTTTGTGTGTTTGCTGTGTTGTGTTTAGTGACTACGTAGCTGACAGATCGAAACATATTTGTTATTTCCTTTGACCTAATTTCACCTGGAGCAGCAGTGCTTATGAGGGTATGTGGATGTACTCCGAGCTGACTGATTTGGCAGCCAAATCAGCCAGCTCGCAGAACACCCGCATTCCGTCATCCGCATCCCGAGCTACAAATATTCTCACAGATTTCCAGTAGTGCTTATACCCAGCGCAACGTGAAGCCATTGGTTAAGTAGCTGGGAAATCCACGGTTCATGAATATACCTAAAATAGGAGCTCACACAGCCCATAAATGTTATTGTCGTGCCGGGGGCTGTTGGTCATCCATGCATTCTTCAGCGTCCATAAATTGCATGCAAGTTAAGTGGCGCTGTATTCCAGATGCCTCGTAAGTCATGACAATCCACCACTATCTCTGTAGCCCTGCCGCAAAAACAACCGGCGAATGACGCAACTCACGGGAGGCTATATGACCGGGTGGTGCGCATTTCTGACGAGGCCAGGTAGGATGAAACGGCCGTCTAGTGTTAATCCGGACTTCTGAGTTTCTGTCTGCTTGGTAAGCAATTTGAAAGTGCACTGAAAATGTCCGCCACATCCGCTTCACTGTCCAAAGCTCAGCTGTACGTGACCTTATGTCACTCCATCTGAGTAAACAAAAGTACGAATATCCCCGTTTAAAAATTAGACCGTGTTTGAATCGTAAATATTAGTGGTTGTCAGTGTTTTACTCAGCATTTCCTTGTTTGCTTCGCTTCAAAGTCCTTCTTCCAAACCAATATGTTACTGCCTAAGCAACCGTGCTGTTCACAGTGTAGCAAACCGCTCGACTAAGGATAAAACTCCGCGTAGTGTCAACCCCATTTTGGCCGCTTGTTTATTCCCCCTGATCAAATTTACTCGGATCGATCATTTAAAAACCAAAACCTCACGGCTGTGTTGTCGATAAGCCTACTGCTAGGGCAAATGCTTTTGTAAGTTGAGTAAGTTTATAAATGTGACTCCCAATTTGCGCCTTTGTTCGCTGGGTTCGCCAACAAAGAAGGAGCTCACAGGAATAGTCCAATTGGATGAGGTTCGTGATGTGTTAATGATCCATTGGAAAGGGAAGAGGCAGTGGCTTTATTTAGTGGAGTGTCACATCGGCTATGTCACATTATTGTTAAAAAGACACATGTGGTCGTTTATATGGAGAACGCATGCCAAACGAAATTGCATCAGTTCCTGGAACACTGCAACCGAACGATTTACTAGAATGTGGATAACAAAAACCACCCATCTGGCATTGCGAGGAGTTTGTTCGGCTAGACCAAATTCGTGTCCTTGACAAAAAGTGCACTGCAAACATATCATGTGGCGAGGGTACACAAAAGGGAACCTTACAAAATTATACGCATTGATGGCATCATTTGCGTTTTCAGCTTTCACTGAATACAACCTATGCTTGTATTGTTCATACCTTACCGATTAGATCAAATTCTGTTTTGACTTATGCTGCCTTAGTAAAACTGTCTACATTCTCATGGACTGAATCTCCTCACCAAGGTTGAGAGACTTAGAGGAAAGAAGAAACGGGCATACAAACACAATTATTCTGGCTAAAATGCAGAGGTTACGCGACTGAATATGTGGTACATTGAAACCGTATTAGGTAGCCAGGCATAACTTGGACTTTGAGGTTTAAAAGCAGCTGTGTTGCAGAATTTTACTGAATCGTCCTAAAATTCTGGAGGTAGACAGACTTAATGCCGAATTGTGTTCTCCCACACAGCAAATGTAAACCTTGTCATTATTCCTTAATGCTTGTATCCCAGTCATACTTGAGTATTTGGACGTGTATAGGGAACACCAAATATTGACGATTACTGAACCTGCTAGACTTGATGCTTTATGCCCACTTGCCCCATATGAGTGAGCGGATTATCACGCGGTACCTTTAAACACTCTATTCAACCGCTGAGTTATATGTAGCGCAATACTTGACAGTTGGAGAATTGTACAGCTAACGGCATCGTCAAAGAAGGAATTACAAATCTGTCGTCTGGTTGCATGTACATCGGTGATATAGAAGGTCTATGAGGAACTACTTGTACGCTGGATCTTCAAGCACACCTAGGCAGACGATTTATACCATCGTGACTAGAAAACTAACGGCTTCACACTGGATGATGTATTGTGCCACTTACATTTGTTGTTATCGGCACTGAAAGAAAATTGCCGAGCATCGTGCATCCGGTTCCTCGAGTATACAGATTTATTTAATTGTGTGTTAAAAGATCAATTCTTTTGACCGGCTACTCACCAGTTGGGTAAATACAAATGTCTGTAACGTAATCAGCGACTACTATACCAACTGTACCCGATTCACGCAGCTTAAAAGTAAATATCTTGTAGACTTTTGACCATATCGTCGTGTTTTACGGGAAGCGATTTTCGCCCCAAATGGTTTCTTTTATATCAAAGACCTTCCGATACGGTAAACTTTATTCAATGGTTCAATGGTGTATGATGGGATAAAAAGCATAATGTTACAAGACCCACATAATGTACATGCAAAAGAAAATTAAAATCAAATGTTCCAATTTGGAACGTGAATTGTCAGTGGTTAAATAATTGCACTTTAGCAAAGTGTTGTGTATCGTTGATCACTAAGATGAAAGTCTAAGTGTCTTTCGAATGACGTCATATCTGGTGCGTTCAGCACATATGTTGGCAATGCGTTCCAATGAGAACAGTTTCTAAGTAAGTGAAAATATTTTCCACAATGCAGACGGGAGTGCTGCGTCCTTAGTTTCAGGTGGTTGCCTCGGTTTTGTTTGTAAGGGGCTAGAGTCAACAGTGATATACATGGATGCTCGCTTTCAGATAGTGTCCGGTATATGAGGGTAAGATCTCCGCGAAGCCGTCGGTATTCTAATGAGAACACACCAAGTACACGAAGAGGCATTTCGTAACTTACACCGGATAGTCCACGCATTGCCTTTGTGGCTCTTCTTTGGGGCTGTTCCCACAGGTGGATGTCTCGTTTTGACCATGAACACTAGGCCTGAATTGCATATTCAACATGAGAACGAATGTAGGAGTTAATCGGCAATGGTACTAGCTGTTGCTCAAAAGTGCCGAGAGCTCGCCTCAAAAGTCTCAAGTTCAAGTTCACCACACTTGCTGATTTCGAACATTGGAGCGAATTTCCAAGACTCTCGCATGATTATACCTAAGTCACGTTCAATGGTCACGTTTTGCGTGATATGTTGCCCGAAAACGTATGTGTTGACGAAGTTGCAGCGCACCGCCAGTAGGTGGCACTTTGCAGGGTTCCGTGGTAGCTGGTTCCTTCCTGCCCATTCATTAATCCTGGACAGATATTCCTGGAGGTAGACACGGTCGGATGCTGAGCGAATTGCTGTCCATATTTTAGCCTCGACTGCAAATATTTGCATTGGAGATAGAATGTCTGCTGGAAGGTCATTAATGTAGACTGGAAACAGTATCGGGCAGAGGACGGATCATTGTGGTACACCACTGGAGATGCAAAGTCTTTCAGAATAAGTGTCGGCTACTCGTACGTTTGTTGCTCTGTCGTGTAAGTATTCTTCCAACTAGGTGAGCAGGGAACCGTTGATACCGTAGGCAGCAAGCTTATAAAGGAATAAGAAGTGGTGGACTCTGTCGAATGCTTTGGAAAATCCAGGTATATCACATCCATGGGCACTCCTTCATCTGCCGCCTCGGTTCACAAGTCCCGATTACTCAGCAAATTGGTGAGGCAAGATCGTCTGCGACTTAAACCATGTTGGACATTATAAATGATTTGTTGCCTTTCAAAGTATCGCGTCAGTTTATCTGCGATTACCGACTATATCACTTTTGATAAAACAGGAAGGAGAGTAATAGGTCGGTAGTTAGCAGGATCCGATCGCTTGCCTCATTTGTACATAGGAGTGAAAATATTAGTTTTCCACTCAGATGCAAGTAAATAAGATAATGTTGTAGGATGAATATTTCCAACCGTTGATATATCCACTCTTTTGAGTCGCGTAGATATGTTTCTGCAGTGTTCATTGACCCCGTCTCTCATTCGAAACATTGCTAACTATCGTGAAGTAACATCTTTACGCGCTGTTCTGTCGCAAAATATCTCGAAAACCTCTTCTACACTAGAAGTGGGCGTGCAACACATATCTAGGACATTGAATGTCCAAAATCTTGCAGTTTTATATAAGAAAAGCTATACTGGTCTACCAATGTCCCTGATACATTTGTCAACGTTAGAAGGCTAACATATTATGCCTTCAGACGCAGAATGCTTTCAGGTATTCGTGATTTGTCTTTTTAAGTTGTGACTGCATGCAATCTGCCTCATTGGTTTTACGGTTCTCCAGTAACCTTTCCTGGGATACTACTAGAAGATTACGTTTTGTTCTTACGTTCGGTAAAACTTATTGCTAGATGCAGTAGACTGTCAACAAGCATGTAGACGTTTGTAGTAGTTTTGCTATCAATGTTCCCAACAAACCTTATCATCCATTGTGTGTAGCACTGTCAAAACGCCATCTATCTTTCCTACACGCTCTAAACTCAGACATTTAATTGTTTGTAAGGCTTTTCATCAGAAAACTATCCTACCGCACTTGTCACAATCAGTTGTGGATTCAAAAAACTCATCAGCATGATGAGCAGTTGCTTGCTAGAGTATTACAAACACATTTTGCGTTACACCATTTATTTTTGTTCACTAAATACCATGCATTTCTTCGGTTGCAGTGATAGTATAAAATGCTGGAGATATTTCGAACCAGGTGCATAGAGCCCGTTTCCCGTTCACTTGACTTGTTGTGAGTTAAACAACTTACATTACAGTGCACTGATTACACTGCACCACCATCAGCTATGCTGTTGCTGTGCAACGCTGCCTCAGTCTGCATTGTCTTCGCTTAGCAATTTGCTTCCCATGATGTAACACCTCAGTTGAAGCATGAATTCGCCTGCAAAGCTCAAGGTGAACATACACGGACGACGCCTATGCTGCTGCAATGCCACATTGCCTTCGCCCTCGCTGTCATCCCTGATCCCGCGGTATCCAATCACTTGACCACTGATGCTTCTTCTCTCAGCCTGGTCGCCCCGGGGCTTCTGAATTCCTACATCCCTCATGAATGTCTTCCTATTATCAGTGCGCCATTTGTCTCTAAGTTACTCACTCCCATAGCTCTTACACTTGCCCTAAACCTGACCCAGGTAACCATTATCAAGGCATGTCTTAAGCTACCTTTAGCTTTCTAGCTAATTCCGGCACAATGCATTGCCTTATCTATTCTTATTTCTCGGTACGTACCAAAATTCTTCATGGCCGACCTCCACATTCAACGTAATGGAACTAGCATACATAGCCATATGTCCTCCTTATCAATCGTTACTCCACCAGTTACACCTAATTTCCATCGCTTGCAATCGGTTGGATTAGTCACGCACTACTTCAAGTAGTATTCCAAATAAATGGACAAAAGCCCACTGGTTGAATTCCGCCATCTATGACTGCACTCGATACATCCAAAAGCTGTTGTCAAATAGGTCGACAAAGTGAACACTACTAGAACTACGGTTCCCAGAATCAAGCATTTCGCTTCCTACATTATCCTCTCTGAACCTCATATGCCTAGTTTTATTAGTTACACGCATTCCGTACGTTATTGGAAAAACTAATGGATAGTCATTATGCTAATCTAGATCCTTTCTTTTAACCGCCTTTCCCATCACAACTTACAGTTTTCCCTATTCCATTTTGCTGGAAGGACAGCTAACCATACGGACAATTTATGCTTGTTTATTTTCTAAATGCATTGGTAGTTTAATCTGCTTGAGTTGTACACCAAGCAACAGTACACCGTGGATCGCGTGCGCGAATGTTAGTTAGTTTGGATTATTATTGAAAAATAGTTTCATCGGACGGCATTACCTGTCCGTTCGGCACATCCATTCTTCTCAGTTGGGTCCAATTCGTAATTGCCGATTCTCGTAAAATCTTTGCTAAAGCAACAGAGTAAGTCGTTCTTCCTGCATAGACTTCATCGTCCTCACAACATTTAACAACGCAAATCTGTTACGTGACAACCTTGAGTTGTTTGGTGTGTCCGTATCGGCTATGCGGCGATTTCCTGTAAGAGAACTGGTTAGATTCTTTGTTTCCCTCAGCGCTAGGTCACGAGAAACGAGCAGGTACCATTCGTTTTGTCAACTGCATTATGGCCTAAGCGACATAATTCGCCCCAAAATAGGACACAGATTCATGCTGTCCTAAAAGGCCCAGCTCATTTCGTTTAGACGAGGAATTCCGGAGTGGTGAACACGAGAGGAGGGTAGCCACCAGCTAATAACCGCATTCTGTGATTTACTAACAAACACTTACGTGTTGGTTTTGTGATCTAAACACTGACAACTCCATAATGGTCCAATTCATCATGGTCTTCCAATTCGCAGGTCTACCAAATGCTAACAGTAGGTGAAGAATTTGTAGTTGTTACCTCACTCAGCATCTATTCGAACACCAACTCGTGCTAGTGATGTGGTAGTATTTAGCGTTTAGCATGTTAGGACTATTTTGACTGCAGTTGTTGGAAATTGTGGACCACATATATTATATCTTGAGCCACACATATTTGCCGGATATGGTCGAGTGATGTAGCGCTTGCGCAAATTTGCTGTTTATTTAACTGAGTAAGAGATTTGTCGGCAAATATTTATAGCGCCATTTCGTCACTGTAAAGGGATGTTAAGTTAGAAGCAGCTGCGCAAGATTGATGTTGCAATTGCGGTGGTTTCAACAAGTGTCTTATGTAATTAACTCGTATGTTTTATGAAAAAGCGGTTGTTACCTGAAGCTGTTCGTAGCCAAACAATTTTTTATATTGTCGCCGTTTATTGTTTAGACACCAGCTGACAATGCACACTTTCCACAATATTTTAGAGGCGGACCTCTATTGGAGTAGTTTAGAACTTGTGTGATACAACCTTGCTGCAACAAGTCTATAATACATAACTTGACTACAGTTTCCTTTCTGTCTGCTCTTATTGTTAAATGGCTTTCGTGTTGATGATGTTGGCAGGTACTAATTGCTTTGGACATTTAGTTCTCTAATTTTGTATGCAACATTCAGGCGCATTAATCATGCAGTTCTCCACCAAACGGCTGCGAATTCTTATCCAAGTTACTGCGTGAATGCGAAGAACACGTTTCGTCCGGATTTACCAAATGCCGATTGCTGTTCTGATGACATCCGCTGATTTTATGGGCTGCTGTTTGCTAACAACCTTGGACATATTTGTGCCTTAGCGAATTACGCTGTGTTACTTCGGTATAAGTACGGTCACGGTGATCAACAGTCATTTTGATTTCTGTTCTAGCAACAGGCCTTTTAACGCTATCCATTGATATACCAAACTACGTGCCAAGAGGAGATGCTTCGCGATGAACAAGGCATGCCTGCAGCTCTTCTGTTGATCTACAGCTGCTGGTTTTTTAAATTGAACGCTGGTTTTGTTTTTTTCGAGAACCAGTAGGAACCAATACGTATAACAATTATTCGGTATAAGTAAGTAGCCGGGCCCAACGTGCATTGCAAAGAGTTGCAACGAACTATCAGCAAATTAGCAAGAGCACAAAGCGGGGTCGCGCGCGGAATACAAAGTGTTTGAAAGTGAACCAGACTTGTCGTCGGTGTACTAATCTACAACTGAAAATTACAAACAAGAATATAATCCAATGTGATAAAATACTGAAGGCGTAAATACTTCACGTTCTCTAGAGAATTCACCCTCTGGATGTCTGAGTGAGGAAAGCCTTCGATAAGGATGTCAGGATAAGGATGTCAATACGCCGTTAAAAGGCGAAATGGAACGAGGTCGTGAAAAATAAATTCGGCGATGGAAATTTTGCTTGATATCGCGGGCACCAAAGGAACAGCGAACTTGAGTATTGTTTGCGACGAGAACCAGGCGGAGCCAATACGGATACTAATTATTCAGCATACGTATGTAACCGGACCAAACGTGCTTTTTAAAGCGCTGCAACAAACTAGCAGCAAATTACCAAGAGCACAAAGCAAGTTCGCGCGCGTATCACAGAGAATTCGAAATTGAACCAGACGTGCCATCGGTAAGACAAATCTACGACTGGAAGATACAAACAAGAACAAAATATAATGTCACGAAGTGCTGAAAGCGCACATGCTTCATGTCCACTAAAGTTTAAGCCAACGCTTCCTCTAACCAAATTGGGAGGAATTGCGCCATCCCTCGGTTCAGATTACCATCGGTCCTATTTTCCTAAACGTCAATCCAGCTACCGCTGAATCTGTAGACTTAATTTGAGTTGGTACTGCCTGACAAGTCTTTCAGATGTTCGTTGAGAACCAGTCATCACGTTCTGTAAAACGGTCGCAACTAGGCGTTTTGTTAGCTAGCGGTAGCGCAAAACTCATCTTATGCCTGGAATCATTGGCTAGATGCTCACCTTTAAACGGTAAGAAACATAGGCATACTGTTTATCTGCAGTGTGAACCACCGTTTTCTCCAACGGCCGTTAGTTATAAAATTGGGCAAACCTATTCGGGAAACCATACGACAATAAATTATTATGTAGAAAATCAACTTCGATTCTAAGAACGTCCATATTACAAATTCGTTTGGCTCTGTAGAAGTGTGATTAACTAGCTCGTGTTTGTACGTAACTGGAGCGACTCTAGAGCAAATCAGGAAATGCCCACTAAGTAGCGCTTTGAATGATGGAGCGCTGTTTGTGCCATGCACCGGCCTCCTAATGAGCGGGTCCAGAATCAGTGGATAAGCTTGTTGTTCAATGTGGTAAATCACAGATAGTATAAGGTGTTGTGAATTTTACTATAGCAACACGTCTCACAAACTGCTTGCAACCACTAAAGTCAAGGGTGTCATCCACATTTCGTTTTTACAGCTACGGTAGACGAAATGTGACGGCAATTTGTATTTCAAACAGGCCCAGTGGAATCGCAATCCTCCTCATCTATCGCAAGTTATGTGTATTGACTCGGCATCGCGTGGATGGAGGGACCCCGTTCGGAGTGCAGTTACTCGAGGGGAACCTAAAGTTGTTATCACCGAAACTGAAGATTGGAGCCTAGTTTCAGGTTACTCATTGGGAAAGATAATCCTTAAAGCCGTCATATTTGTTAGTAGGCAATTTGTCTACTAGATGACGTGTGGGAGTATTATTCGCCTCTCAAGACAAATCGACCAATCCATAAGGTAAGGTGTTTCAAGCATGAGGGATTTGCTTTAGTTTGGGGGAAGGGAAGCTTTGGGCACTGGTTTGGAGTCTAGGATTGGTGCTGCGCCTCTTCTTGCTCAGACCATTTGCATTTGGTCATGCCGATATTGGGAGTGGGCAAGGGTGGATGCGTGGTAAGTGTGGCAGCGGATGTCAAAATAACTATCACACTGGAGGTTATTCTGGGGTGAGCTGTTTCAGTTCAACAGTAAAGTGAGTGAATCAAAGTATTGGTTAAGGGTATTAAAGTAGGCTAACAAGGTAGGATTTGGTTATTCACCTGAATACTGAATACTGTATTATAGAGCAAGTAGAATTGAGTTCTGTGCAACTTATTCGAATTATTGCGAAAAA
The DNA here is from genome assembly GCA_944474145.2 of Dicrocoelium dendriticum. Classification (NCBI taxonomy): domain Eukaryota; kingdom Metazoa; phylum Platyhelminthes; class Trematoda; order Plagiorchiida; family Dicrocoeliidae; genus Dicrocoelium; species Dicrocoelium dendriticum. Next base: position 114,858,754 of record OX104065.1, read on the forward strand.
CGTTATAAAAAATTTTCAACCGTGAATATCGTTGTCGTCCTCATGCAACGTTTAAAATATCTGACTCACGATATTTCAGGACTCACAAATGTGATCTGTCATCGTTAGTGTGCAATCGTTCTCTGAATCGAATAGTGGCAAAATATAACTCTAACAACGTTTTGAACTGCTGCACAGATGTTGCCTCCATCACAAGTTCAGGTAAACTGTTCCAAAATTTTACCACTCTCCGTTCAAAGCACAGTGGGTGGTGAACACAGTCCGTTACGATAAAGCCTGTTCGTGTTGTTCACGGACTTCATATCGTTGCGTGAGAGTACACCTAGGTTCTTCATGCAGGGTGTGGGATACAGCGGTTGGCCGTCAAGAGTATATGTTCTGCCGTTAACACCCTTCTCCAGGCTCATAAATACAGACTTGTCTGGGTTGCCCGGGAGAAGAACTTCTGCAGACCATGTGGATAGGCGGTTGAGGTGTTGCTGAAGTAGGCCACAGTCATCGAGAGCTTCCATTCATCTTCAGATCTTCATGTCGTCCGCAAACAAGGCACACGGCGACCGGAGAAGCTGCGGTAGATCGTTGATGTGGATCAGGGACAGAGTGGACCCCTGCACAGTGCCTTGAGTCACGCCACTTGTAAAGGGGTAGCAGTCAGTTAGATGGTCGTCGACTGTACCCTCCACTTTAGTCCAGCAAGAAAGTCACGGATCAACCGGTGCAGTGAGCCTCCGACACCACACATTCTAGTTTGTGAAGGAGAACCTCATGGCTGACGTTGTCGAACGCTTTACTGAAATCGATGAATATCAACTCGACGGACTTCCCCTTGCTTTTTAGCCTCAACCACTCAGGCCTCGTCACAAGCAGGTTCGTAATGCATGAGCGACCTTGCATTAAACCGTGCTGTGCTGGCGTCAGCACCTCATTTGACTGTAGCAAATGCAGGAATCCCTTCTTCACGATTTTCTCAATAGTCTTTGCTAAAATAGGTCACCGACCAATTGGCCTGTTGTTGTCTACTTTTCTGGGGTCGCCGCCGTTCGGAATATGCTTCACCATCGAAGCTTTACAGTTAATCGGCAACGAACTTTCGGACAGCGACCTGTTGAAAAGGTCAGTCACGACAGGAGAGATGATGGTCGAAAGTGACTTGAGAATCCGTGGATAAAGTCCATCAGGTCCGGCAGGTTTGGTGCCGCCAAAGTTGGCGAGTAGTTGTCCTACCTCTTCAACGCCACAGTGCAGACTATCGAGTTCGGTAAAAGCGGTACACGTCGAACTCGGAACAGGCGCCTGGTTATTCGCAAATGCAGAAGCGAAGTGCGCCGCCAACGCGGACGCACGCTCAGTGCTGGAGGTTAGGGGCTTCCCATCCGGGCCATCCAGCACTGGCACATCACTTGCCGACTTCAGGCGTCACTTCAAGTATGCGAAGATTCTCTTTGGAGAGGTCTTCGCGGTTACTGCGAGCTGCTCTTCGAAATGTCGGCGGTTATTCTTTTTGCACCATTGCAGATGTTCCGCTCACATTTATACCCTTCGTAATCATTGGTAGAGCCAGAGAGGAGGAATTCGTCCCAGTCTGCGCCGTCTCCGAGCCAGGTTTCCATACTCATTGACAAACCAATGAGGCTTTATCGGTCCAACCTTCCGACATTTCAATGGCACAAATTGGGAAAACAATGATGTCAATCTCTTTTATAAATATTTAACAGTCTTCCACAGATGCAACTTGGGACGGAGACCTATCCAGTTGGCTCGCGGCTCGACCTGAACCATCGAAGTTCGTTTACCAGTAGTTGGGAGCTGGTTTCTGCGGACGTGAATACGGCAAAGATAATTCCATATCAGCTATGATCACTTAATAGTCGCTTGTAGCCAGTGGCTCCAGGATCCTAACGTCACGCACTCGTTGTTCGTAGCTCGTTAACATCAGGTCGAGACGGGACATGGTTGAGCGTGTTGTTATGTGTGTTGGCTGGCAGATGTGTTACGATGCACCAGTTTCAAGTACCAAATCCACGAACTTTGCTTCAACTTCATTATGTCAAGGCATCAAATGCACATCAGCCATCGTATTGGAGGACAGTTACAATCTCCCATAAGTAGCAAGTGTGGACGACTCATGTGGGTTCGAATAATCGGCATCCAAAAAAACATTGCACTACAATGACGCGTTTCGATGTTATTACATCTCATCAGATAGAATTAGCAGGCATCGAAGCCGGGAAAATCGGGATGGTAGTTGTGACCGCTACCCCTAAGCCACCTGCTACTACGCATAACGTATGGTGGATTGGAGCCAGATAAAAGAGGAAGTTATGCACGGACGCCAAATTCTGGATGTCAAGCTTGACAGTGTGACATGGGCCTCTCTCTCTCGTATGGTTAGTTTTCCTTCCAGCAGAGTGGAATCTGGAAAAGTGAATATTGCGATAGAAATGTGGCTAAAGAAAAGGATCTGGATTTGCATAATGACTGTCTATTAGTGTTTCCAATGGGGAGGGGCATACGTATAACTCAGATAAAACTAACTAGGTGAGGCCAAGAGAGGATAAATTGGGAAACGAAATGCTTGATTCTGACAACCGTGGTTCTATTGCGTTCACTTTGTCGACTCGATTGAGTGTATATTTTAATGTACCATGTGCAGTCAGAGACGGCAGAATTAAAACAGTAGGCTTTCAGCTATCTAGTTGGAATACTTTGTGAAGTAGCGAATGACTAATCCAACCGATTGCAAGCGATGGAAATTAGGTGTAACTGGTGGAGTAACGATTGATAAGGAGGACATATGGCTATGTATGCTAGTTCCATTACGTTGAATGTGGATGTCGGCCACGAAGAATTTTGTTACGCACCGGCAAATAAGAATAGATAAGGTAATGCATTTTGCCGGAATTATCCAGTAAGCTAAATATAGCTCAAGACATGCCTTGATAATGGTATCCTGGGTCAGGTTTAAGGCAAGTGTATGAGCTATGGGAGTGAGTAACTTAGAGAAAAATGGCGCACTGATAATAGGAAGACATTTATGAGGGATGTAGGAAGTCAGAAGCCTTGGTGGAACTGGCTGAGAGAGTCATCAGTGATCAAGTGATTGGATTGCGCCATGAGGTAGCTTATAATGTGGCGCCATGTGAACTGAATGTCGGACGTTTTCTACCTAAACAAGCAAAACCATAACTATACCATTTTCCCTTGAAGTTGGACATTCGGGCAAAACTTTAGCGCCTGGGGGTCAACGGGGTTGCTACTCCGGGGCCATCAAGTTGAGTCTTCGCTATGCGGAATAGAACCACTCACTGGCATGGTTGGGGTTACTGCGAGCAGACATGATGGATACACAAGGGTTGTTAGCAGGATTCTGTGGTTCGCTGCAGCTTACACAGTAGGCACCGTCATGGGCTGAGTGGAGATCAGCTGGTCCAACGCAGTTTTGCTTGTCTCTTGGTGACACACAGAACGATAGGCAGTTTACGGCGAATGAATTGTCCAAACATGGTTGATTACGGAAGGGTTCTACGCATCGAGTATTGCTAGGTGTTAGTACATGCCTCTCCACACCGTGTACTACGGGTAGCGCTTCTTGTTGTAACATGGCGAGCACGTATTGTCTGGTTAAACGCTGGGATTACAGTCTTACACTCTTAGGCAGTGGACAACAATGGTTAGTGTTTGACACGAAGATGCATGCAACCAAACAAATGAGTAAGATCATTTTCTAACAGCCGGTTTTCTCAAAGTGCACCAGTGTTCTCTGTTAGTTCGTCTGCGAATGAACCAGTTGGTGGCAGAGGCAGTACGTGAGGATGCTCGAACCACTATTTTCTGACAGAATCCGTAATGGGGCTACACTACATCAGTGCCTGTCAGTAACCGTTGCACACCCATACGTAAGACGTTCACAGCTTCTCAGCGGAATCCCGTGCGGTCGAAAGAGAACAAGTAAGACATGACAAAGTTGGCTTCTTGTGGCATCCAGGAACCAAGCGGATTGCAAGCATGGCTTCTAGGTCTTCAGTTCCCAAGAATTTACAAGCCAATTTGTAATTTTTTTCTCAAACGCAGACTAATGTCTTCGGGCTATTGTAAGGCATAAATCCATCTAAAGGATTGATATAGTTACTTCCACGGACTACTAAATACGTATCATTGAAGTAACCCCTGAATCGCCTACTTCGTGATGGAATCACGAAAATGCGGACGCGTTAGGGCAGAAACGCGATTGTCGCGCAGTTACAGAGCGCTGGAACGCGTTTCCACATCACGTTGTTAGACAACTAACGGTGAAGGGTTTCGTGCGTTATCTCGATGCCCTATGTTGGCAATACCAAAGCTTACATTGCTCCTAACTAATATCTCATCATCATTCAATCTTCTTTTCTCTCATTCCACAAATGCCGTGGAATTATGATTGCTTACCTACCTTGTTCGTCTTGGATTCAGTTTCATTTCTTACTCCTTCTCACTTCACGTAACTGGCCTAGCAGTGTTTGCTAGTGCAGGATTCGTGAGGAGTAATTGTCTGTTCCGGAAGTGATGCTTTCTTTGTTTCAGCTTTGTCCACATTTCAATCACTAAGTCAACTCCTGCTACCACGACCTGCTAAAGTGAGAACACTCAAAGGATAGTCGTATCGTTCCGTTCCCATTTAAGCTTGACCGGTATGTGGCATGCGGAGCAACTCATCACCTGCATAGACATAACTAATAATAATTGCAAGGCGATTTGCTGCAACGTTCACGCTTTGTTTCCGCTGCAAAACCCCTTCAATCAGTAGCCTTATTGTTCGATCTAGTTAATAGCAAATATCGTTCCGCAATTATTCCACATTAGGTCCCGGTAAACGTTATTTGCGCTTTCATCACGTGCTCTTTTATTCCGCATTGATCATCATTGAACGAGGTCAGGCAACGTCTAGCTGCGTGCGTTGACGTAAAAGGCTAAACGAATTGGTCAACAGCCACAAACTCCCCCCATTGCGATCAAGTAGGCAAAGATCAGCGTTTGTTTTCGCTATGTCCATATGTAAGCCGCTATCCGCTGGCTTTCCTAACACAAAATCCACCAACGATAAATCATATTTACTGCCCATACAACGGTAGTAACGCACGCAAATAATTTTCTAGCCCTCGCAGGGTTGTTCTATAACGCGACAACTAAATCGGGGAAGCGACGCGAGCATACCAAATACATTTATTAAGATCCGCAGGGCTACTGCCAGTGCACAACTGTTTACCTCTCGCAGCGTATAAGACGCGCCCTGACCCGATACAACGATAGAGTCAGAAAAGCAATCGTATACAGACAATAAGTTTAATAACAGCGGAATATGTTACAAACCGACCAAATGAACAGGACGTCCGTAATTCTCCCTGATATGTTCGACTATTCGTTCACAGTCTTCCGATGCAACCGAGGCCCGTGCTTCCGGTTCACTTTGATTTCCAATTCCGTCTTCAAGCGGGGTTAATGACTTACAGTCTTGGACGGTGGACAACAATGGTTAGTGTTTGACACGAAGATGAATACAACCAACCGAATGAGTCAGTTCACTTGATAAGAGCCAGTTAGCGCATTGCACACCACTGTCCCTTGTTAGTTCGTCCGCCTGTGAGTGGGACCATCCTGTAATCAAATCAAAAGAAAAGATATGTCAATACCCGGTCGACCGATGACAGCCCTTGCCCAACACGTTATTTTGCGCTGTAAAACGCTTACGTAAAAGGCACTCAAGTGCAAGTAATTTGTGACTCATCGGAAATTGTACACGACTTTTCCAAGGCAGTTGATGAAGCCATCCACTCCGTTCTGCTACAAAAGCTCAGTGCGTACGTTCACAGTGGTTCCCAGCTAACCTGGTCTCAAGTTTACTGGCATGACAGAACAATCAAGGTAAGAATAACCGATGCCCATTGGGACAGCTTGTGTGTCTCCAGTGGTATGCCACAATGCTCCGTCGTTGGCCCACTAATATTTTTAGTCTACACAAATAATCTCCCAGAAAATATTCACTCGCCCTGAAGTTAATTTTAATGCTACGCTTGGAACTTTCGGAGGCAGTACTTTCAATGAGAATCAACTGACGGGAAAGATTTGTCCAGATCTGTCCTGGATATTTCATCTCGCTACGTTACCTAGTCTCCGCGATCATCCGCGGAAACTGCACAAACCACCCTCTGATCGGATTTGGGCAGAAACGCGTTTATCGCGTACAGTTAAAGAGCGCCATAACTCGCTACCAGATCACCACTAAGGTAATCTACGGTGAATGGTTTCGTGAGTCACCTCGATGCTCTTTGGTGGTATCACCAAGCCTTCCCTTTCTACTAACTGAGTTGTCATCATTAATCGGATGTTCCGAGTGCGATGAGGTCGTTGTTTTTGCTTCATCTACATTTCGAAACACTACGTCAACTCAGGATGTAACGACCCGCTTAAGGGGAACATTCACGGGATATGCCTATCTTGCTGTGCCCATTTGAACTTGTCTGGTATGCGCCAAGCGGAGCAATTCATCACCTGCGTAGGCATAACTAATTCAAAACGTCAAGGCGATTTGGTGGAACCGGATTTCTTAACTCCAACAACGGCAAGGGATAAATCATATTTACCGACTAAGCTACGGTAGTTATGCGCGCAACGATTATTCTAGCTCTCGCAGCTTTGCTCTACAACGCGACACGGAAAACGCATCTGTGCTCTACATGGCTACTGCGGGTGCACAACTGGCTACTTTTTGCAGCCTACAAAATGTACCCTGGCCCAATACAACAATACAGGTAGTAAAGCACTTGTTTACAAACAGTAAGTTTACAAGCAGCAGGTTATTTTACAAATCGACTAAATGTACAACACGTCCGTAATTCTTTCTGACATGATCGACCATTTGTTCACAGTGTTCAGGCGTAATCAAGGCCCGCGCTTCTGACACCGCACACTCGAGAAAACGGAGCCGCCACTCAGTTTCGCTTAAATGGCCTTGAGGGTCCCCCCAAAGCATTTTGGCATATCGTGCCCTCATCCCCTGTTTGACATGTGCCTTTATAATGCTCCAGATTCCTTCGATGGGGTTTAGTGCTGGAGAGTATGGTGCAAGACGTAGAAGTCTCTCAGAGCGATAACGGTCCTCCGAAAACACTTGCTCCAGCTTCGTGTGACAGGGTGCGTTGTCGCAAACCACAACGCAACCTCGCACAAACGTTGCTCCGTTGGTATGGAGAACTTCCCGCAGCCACCCAGAGCATCTCTGCTTGTTGTAGCTACCTCTAAAGATCATACATGTTATCAAGCCATTTTTTCGTCATGACACCGACAAGGTGCGCATTCGGTCCACGGCTGTTCGCCACCGTACATTGCGCTCGACTGCCACGTGGAGACCGGCCGCTGGTGCGACCACAAAATAGGTTGAAGTTTGTTTCGTCGATCCACACAGGTTGCCTCCTTCGACCTCATAATCCATGAGCTGCAGTACGAACGATCTGCAACGCTTTTTGTTCTCCAGGGTGTTCATGGATTCTGCAATGGAGTGCAGTTTTTTCGTAGTAATCAGTCTTCCGTCAAAATACTTTGAGACAGTGCTATGACTGACTTCCATTTCGAATCCCGTCTTTAAATGCAAGCGAAGGACTTCGAGAGTAATTGTTGCATATGCATAAACCCACTCCACCAACGAATCTACGTGGCTTTCCTCAAGTACGCTGCGACGAGCTCCTCCGTGCGGTCCTATTGATTCCGTGGACTCCTGCGATCGAATCCAATTGCGGCACGTTTTCATCTTCACATGCAGAGTACGAGCAACCTGCCTCCAATCTTCTCCTTCCTCTTACGCTTTCAGTATGACATGTTTCACCTCTATGGAGTGACGAGCGTACGATCCTCTCCGGAGCATGGGGTTTACGATGACTACACGTCAACAAGCAAATTGTTAATGTATTTAGCTGCGGCTCGTTTTCCTATCCCCTACCCTCCAATCGTCTGTGCCTTTGGTGTGCGCTGCTTGGTTACATGCCCTTCTGTGGGTAGAGGAACACAGTCGCACATAGTGTCACACCCGTCGACTGTGCACAGAGGTGTGTGAGCTCATGTTTCGGTTGCGGCGTCTCAATTCACTCCATGCCACCGATATGCGTCTGAGGTCCTATTTGCTAAAGGCGCTTGGCCAATGAAACAGCCCCAACCATGCCAGTGAGTGGTTCTATTCCGCATAGCGAAGACTCAACTTGATGGCCCCGGAGGAGCAACCCCGTTGACCCCAGGGGTAACTGTTTTGCCCGAATGTCCAACTTCAATGGAAAATGGTATAGTTGTATTGTGATAGTATCATACACTAACAAAACAGTAAACTAGTTAACATCTACGTCACCAATAAGTATATCATTCCCTAACTTTACACCCTGACACGCATTTAGCGTAATGTGCCTAACGAACTTACTCAGCTTTTGGGGAAATATTCATGCAATTGTCCCGAAACGAGAGAGCACGAAAAGTACAATGTATATCTCATCCGGTCACCCTGTCAGATAGACCATCAAAGGAACTTTAAAAGAACTCGTTGACAAAGGTAGAAAATGCCGTGCTGGCTAGCAAACCGTAGGCAGGCTCTGTCTGATTAACAGAGCGCAAATTGCGCTAATAGTCTAGATATACGCCCACCCTGCTTGGCAAAACTGACAAACTAATTGACACTATGTAGCGCAAGCAATATGCAAATGATGCTATTTTAACTTTATGAGAAGCTGGGTAAACTATCAGGAGGACCATGGGGTTATTTAAATCAAGGTGGCTCAATCGCCCTGGAAAGCCGCAAGAGTGCGGAGGAGACGTTGTCATCTATGTGAACCACTCATAGTGTAATTGGCTTACCTTGCCCTCTACATAATCAGCATTAAAGTATTGCTCATTTAGTTGAGTGGAAAGCAAAGCTTCTTAGTGGATTTCTTTCCGGAAAGGTCTACCTGGTCCTGGAGTCGCCAACGACTGAGCTCAGAAATTTTCCTGATCATTTCCCACCAGTATTACTG
>OX104065.1:114867804-114872804 GCA_944474145.2 Dicrocoelium dendriticum
ATGGCTCCGATGGATAAAGATTTTACGGTCGATTATCCCAGTTCCTCCCTAAAAGGTACGTACATGAACCAGACCGAACCTAAGCGCAATTGGCGTAAGCAACGTGGCCAGTTTATGGAAGATTATTCAAGTAGGCAGAACAAACCAAATAAAGTGGAATAAACTTCATCCAGCTTAAAAAGACCTAGTTTAAGTGTAAGTTGGTTAAGCCCAACTGCGGTGAAGAAACATCAAGAATGCAACATCACCCTCAGCATGGGGCACCATCTCTTCATATAATGTTTATATAACCACCGTCGTAGGGCCGTTTCAAGTGATATACATAAAGCTTTGTCTCCATGAATAGGCAAATGCGCATCAGACAACTAGGCGATTAACTATGAAACGTACATTTCAAAGCAGCTTGTAAGTGTGGTTCAACAAACCATTATGGTTGTGATAGCTAGTTTCTAAAAGCAAGAGGTTCATTGGTTCATCGGTTAGATAAGAGCAGAAGGAAGTTCATTAGTCAGCTCCGTCACTTCCGAACATTGCGAGGGTTACTGAGGATCCTTGCGGAACAGGGTTCAGCAGAAGATCGCTATGATTGTATCGCAGACAGCAGAATGCCTGCGCACTCAGAGAGTGGGTATCCAACCGACGTTTCAAACATTCCTCCGTCTCCGCATCGACGACAGCCTCTGGCAAGCTGTTCCATCATTCACTACCCGGGTGGATAGGGCTAGATCGGACCGTACACGGAGTCGCCGCGGTTTGAAAAGTTTCCAACGGTGGCCTCGAGTTGCACAACTTGTGTTTAGACAAAAGAACGATTGCAGCTCACTCCCCAGCTTACCTCGTAGAATACGGCGAGTGAATAGCATATCTCCGCGGTGACGACGATAATCCAAAGAGAACAGGTTCAACCGTTGAAGTCGTAGGAGGTAGGATAAGTCCCGAAGCTCTGGAACGGATTTGGATCCACGTCGTTGAACCTTCTCTATCATGTCACGTTCGGACTTTGTGAGCGGGTACGCAGCAGGCAATCCGTACTCGAGAACTGGGCGTATATGTGAAGGAAACAGTAGTCTGAAGAGTGCTAGGGTCAGGCGTGAAAAGGCTCTTCGTATAGCGTGAAGTATTCTGTATGCGGATGCGACCCTCCTCAGGGTGTCCTGGATTGATTTGAGATCAGGAGACACAATCACCCCTAGATCCCTCTCTTGGTTGATATTTCTGAGCAGGAAACCCCTTATATATTCTAAGTCCCAAAAGGCTCAGGAGCACTGATTGGAAGGACAGCGAATTTGTCATGGTTAATGGGCAACTGCCACTTTAGTGATCAATCGTGGAGCTGATCGAGTGTCGCTTGAAGTCTGTCGGCATCTTCCAGACTGGATAACTCAATCCACAGCTTCAAATCATCCGCGTAGATTAAGCAGTCGGTCTGCAGTTCGGATGGCAGGTCGTTGATGAAGATATTGAAGAGTTCGGGGCCGAGTATAGAACCCTGGGGGACCCCACTGGTCATGAGAACCTGATCAGAAAGCGCTTCGTTAACTTTAATTTGCATGAAGCGACAGTCCAGGAAATCGGAGACCCAAGAAAGAAAATTGCCAGAGACGCCGATTCCCCGGAGTTTGAAGAGGAGCCGCTCATGTGGCACCTTGTCGAAAGCCTTACTGAAATCGACAAACACAGCATCCAGAGGCTTACCGGCATCTAAGGATTTTGCACATTTTTCCCTAGCAATCAGCAAATTTGTAGCGCATGAACGCGCTCTTCGGAAACCATGTTGGGCATCAGATAGGAACTCCGACTCATCGAGATGTAGACGGAGGGCCCGTTTCAGAATCCTTTCCATGACTTTGCACAAAATCGAAGTCAAACCGATGGGACAATAGCTGGCTGGATTCTGTCGGTACCCTCCTTTGCAAATGGGTTTAACAATTCCCATCTTCCAAGCATTTGGAAGCCGCCCGACTTTAAGTGAACGACGGAAACGTTGGCAGACAGGAGCGGCAATGTCTCCGGCCACAGTCTTAAGGAACAATGGGTGTAAACCATCGGGACCAGGCGATGAATACGGGTCTAGGTCAAGTGAGAGTTCCATTACAACGTCAGTGGTAACATTCACGTCCTCCAGCACGGAAGGAGGAGTGTGTGCAACGCTATCTGGGAGTGGCGTTTCGGCGGAGTAGACAGAAGAAGAATGCTGGGCCAAAAGGCTAGCTTTCTCAACGTCTTCGTAGACTAGACCCAAATGCTCACAGGGAGACAAGGCATGGACACCACAGAATCACTTCCGACTACACGAAGTATAGCAAGCTCATGTCCTATCACCCCAAGGAGATATCAATGCAGGTTCTTGACGTTATTATTTCTCAGACCGAAAACCGCTATGAAGCTCTCAAGGAGGCCACGATTAAGCGTGTTATGCCCTCTGAAATAGTTCGACTGCAGCAGCTTTTCAGGGATCTTCAGATGGGCGACAAACTTCCCTCAACCCTGCTACGAGAGATGAAGCAAGTCCTTGGTTCCTCAACCATGGACGAGACGTTAGTTCGCGAACTATGGCTGCAGCGGCTACCGGAAAACACGCAATCGGATTCTCGTTACAGTGAGCTCCGTTTCGCTCACTCAATTAGCAGACGTAGCGGATCGAGCTATTGTGCGATCACAGCCACAAGCCGACGCTACCAAGACCAATGCCGTCGCGTCCCAGGGCACTTCTAGCACTGGCTTACAGTCAACTATAGAAGCCCAGCAAACATAAGTTGCGACATTTAGTCGCCAGTTTCAACAGCTTACTATGAACCGTCGTTGTCATAGCCGATCAAAATCGCCCTTCAGACCTTCTGAATACTGAATACAGTATAGTAGAGCAAGTAGAAATGAATTCTGTACAACTCTTTCGAAATATCGTGAGAAATGTTATAAAAGTTGTCAACCGTGAACATCATTGTCGTTCTCATGTAATATTTAAAATATTCGACTTACGATATTTCAGGATTCACAAATGTGATATGTCATCGTAAGTGTGCAGTCGTTCTCTGAATCGAATATTTGCAAAATATAAATCTAACAACGTTTTGAACTGTTGCACAGATGATGCCTCAATCACATGTTCAGGCAAACTGTTCCAGATGTTTACCACTCTCCGTTCGAAACACAGTGGGTGGGGAACACATTTCACATCCGGCACGACAAGTTTGTATCTGTGTCCGCGTGTGCTGCATGGCCCTCGTAAGTGCAGCATTGGCCTTAACATGGGGAAGTCACCTAGATGTAGAATACGGTAGGTCATAATGAGGTCGACTCGCACTCGACGGTAGGACAAGGTGTAGAGTCCTAGTTTCTCTCACCGGTCTTCATACCCAAAGCCACGTAAACTTGGGCTAGCTGTTGGTACCATCAGCGCTTTGGTACCGCAGCTCGTAAATGTGTAAAGCCTTGCAACTTAGCCGAGAAGCAGGGAAACTTCTCGGCCGGTCCGTAACGGTGACGGACGCGACCGGCCAACACCAAAGTCGCCTCATCCGCGTCAGGGATTTAACTTCCGTCACCTAGTTTCTAATTGACACAGGAGCCGAAGCTAGTGTTATACCCCGTAGCCCAGATGAGGTCATCTCACCAGCGCCGACCAAGCTGCGTGCCGCCAATGGCACACCTATCGCAACTTTCGGTGAAAAGCTGCTAACGCTCAATTTAGGCCTCCGGAAAACCTTTCGCTGGCCTTTCATAATCGCTGCCTTGCATTTCGCTATCATAGGCATAGACTTTCTGCAACACTTCGACCTTGTCGTCGACGCTAAAAGAAAGAAGCTTATCGACTCTAGGACACAACCCAGTATTATCGGGACTAGCGTCAACGTGGCTGCTATCACTCCATTCGTGTCCTACCTCAGGCTTCACAACCTTTTCTAGAACTTCTCAACAAGCATCCTAAACTCATTCGCGTCCTGAACGACTTGCCTCCTGTGACGTCAAACGTCATGCGTCACATTTGCACTAAAGGCCCACCTGTTTCGGCCCGCCCTCGCCGACTGGCCCCGGACAAGCTCAAAGCTGCTAAGGCGGAATTCGAGCAAATGCTCAAACTGGGAATCATCCGCTCGTCCAAAAGTCCATGGGCATCACGATTACACATGGTACCGAAGACATCCGGTGACTGGCGCCCCTGTGGCGACCACAGGGCACTTAACAAAGTTATCGTCTTGGATAAATATCCCATTCCGCACATGCACGGCTTGAGCTCAGCTCTAGCTGGTAAGTCTATGTTTAGCAAAGTCGATTTAGTTCGCGCCTGCCATCAGATACCTGTCGCGCCAGACGACATTGCTAAATCAGCAGTCATCACGCCATTCGGCCAATTCGAGTACCTCAGAATGCCTTTCGGACTCAATAACGCTGCCCAAACTTTTCAGCGTTTCATTCATGAGGTAACACGAGGACTCGAAGACGTGTATCCTTATCTAGATGACATTCACATCGCGAGCTCTTCTGAGGAAGAACATCTTCATTACCTCGAGGCTCTCTTTCAACGCTTAACACAGCATGGGGTTACCGTCAACCCCGCTAAATGCGAGCTTGGCCTAACTTCGATCGATTTTCTTGGCCACCACATATTCGCCTATGGTATCGAAGCTCTGCCAGACAAAATTCAGGCACTGAAGGACTATCCTGCTCCCAGTTCCTGCAAACAGTTACGCCGATTCCTTGGCTTGGTCAACTATTATAGACGCTTTATTCCTAACTGCGCGAGCATTATTCGAACAACGACTGACTTGCTCCGCGGCAAACAACGGTCTTTCCATTTTGCAGACGACGTTAGACTGTCTTTTGTGCAGCTCAAAGACACTATCTCCAATATAGCGCTTCTTGCCCATCCAAACACATCTGCACCACTCTCCCTGACAACTGACGCATCTGACACCGCCGTCGGTGCAGTTCCTCAACAACTCATCGACCGTCGATGGATACCTCTGGGTTTCTTCTCGAAACGTTTGCAACCTGCCGAA
>OX104065.1:114877804-114907872 GCA_944474145.2 Dicrocoelium dendriticum
ACAGTTCTTTCAAAGGTGCTTTGATGAAGAACAAGTCCCCACTATGTGGAAGTGTGGCATTATAACCCCTATTTTTGAAGGTGGTAGCCGTTCCGATCCTGCAAACTATCGTCCAGTGACTCTCCTCCCTGTGCTCGCGAAGGTGATGTAAGCAGTCGTCGCTGAGGCTTTAATGGACTACCTGGAAAAATGCAACATTTTGGTACCGTCAACACCGGTCACGCACCACCAACCTACTGATTGCATGAGGTAGTTGGACGGAAGTGGTCGATGATGGGGTCGGAGTCGACGTCATCTATCTGGACTTCGCCAAAGCTTTCGACCGCCTTGATCACCGCACCCTACTTCAAAGACTACAAAGTCACGGAATCGGAGATCCTGTACTTGGTTGGATTGGCAACTTCCTTTACCAACGAAAGCTTCAAGTATGTGTTAGGGGATCACTTTCTAACCCAATCGAGGTGGAATGTGGTGTACCACAAGGCTCAATGCTGGGACCGCGTTTATTCCTGGTGTTTATCAACGACCTGGCAAGAGTCATCTCCTCAAATTTCCTGCTTTTCGCCGATGACGTCAAGATATGGCGCGCGATTAGTAACAAGGCAGAGCAGGATCTTCTCCAACATGACCGAGATTGCATTTACGAATGGTCAAAGAGGAACAAGCTTCAATTGAACATGGCTAGGTGCAAAGTGATGCATCTGCTTCACCAGCCGGTGAGCGCTTACAGGATTGGAGACCACATCTTGGCGAATGTTTCTCATTAGCGTGACCTGAGTGTATTGGTACAGGAAGATCTCGGGTGTTCAAAACAAGCAGAGAAGGCGCCGAGAACCGGAAATCGACCTTCTTCTTCGGCCTTCTTCGCAGAGCCTTCGGTCGGTTTGAACCATTAATATTTCCCCAAATGCTTAGCGCCTACATGCGACTTCACGTGGAATATGCTATTCAGGCGTGGCAGCCATGGCAGAAACAGGATCTCGTTACTCTCGAGACTCCTCAACGACGGGCAACCCAGAACGTCAGGGGCCTCTTTCGTCTGCCCTATCAACTTAGACAGAAATCTCTAAGAATGTAGAGCAGTCGATATCGGCTTTTGCGGGTGGATCTCATAATGGTTCACCAGATTCTGAAGAAACCAGACCACATTTGCTGTCCGCTGCTGGAATTGAACCACAACACTAAACTAAGGGGTCACCATCTGAAACTGACTATTCAGTATAGCCGGATTGAATGCCGTAGAAATTTCTTTTCTCTCCGCGTGTGCCAGCCTTGGAACGCCCTCCCTAATTATGTCGTCTCTGCTCCCAATCTGGTGATATTTAAAAAACGTGTTGACGATGCATTGTCTCACGTACATTTCATTTTATGACTTGTAAGCCAGGGGGTACAAAACGCAAGCAAACGGTGTCTTGCCAAACGCCTAACCAATGGATTTATGGATTTATACGTTTAATACGCGAACATCTTCGCTATTCCACATAAGTCTATGGTGAGGCCACCACAACGCTTTTTACTTTATTATGCAATTGATTTTCGCAGTAATTTCCATCCCACCGGACTTGTTAAGCGATGCTTTTTACCCGTAATAAACCATTGTTCCATAACTGAACCACCGCATACCATCCCGCAGCCAATGGGATGGTAGAAAGGTTCCACCGGCAACGCAAAGCATCACTATGTGCCCAATCTAGCACATCCTGGCACGAAACACTTCCACTCGTTCTCTTAGGCATAAGAAACACGAGTAAAACGGATTTGCACGCCACTCCATCGTCGCTAGTTTTTAGATCCACACAACGCTTACCTGGTGATCTCTTCTCACCAAAAGCACCAACAACCTTCGACTATAGCGACTACGCAGCTCACCTATCTCATCACATGCGACAGTTTCAGCCTATGCAACCCAGAGCACAGAGCGTGCGTACCAACGTGGACGAACGCTTAACTACTTGCATGCACGTGTTCGTTCGCACTGACAGCGTACGCCGGCCACTTCAACCTCCTTATTCTGCTCCGTACCGTGTCGTACGCAGAAGCTACAAGACATTTACCATTGACTACAATGGTAAGACTGAGACAATCAACGTCGATCGACTCAAGCCAGCATTCCTCGACAAGTCTGACTCTTCGGTGCAACAAACACCTTCACAACCAGCGTTATCACAGCTGGCACCGCAACCTCAGACGAGTCAATGCGCTCCAGCAGAACCGACAACCACAACCAAAAGCACTCCTACTCGCCCTACTATCAGTCGATGGGGTAGGAAGCTCAAACCTCCAGTTCGTTTTGCGGACTAAGTTAGCTCTCACTATTTCACACAGAACGTCCCTCTGAAATGTTCTGCTCTTACCAAACGTTTACGAAAATCCACAAAAAATAGATCAAAACGTTTTGAAACCACCAATGAAGAGCAAAACCTTTTGATAACCCAAAAACAGGTTCGCATGTTTTTCGCTTTGCAATCTTTTGTGTATGGCTATGCATTTATGCTACCTTTTCATTTGGCTTTCCATATACACCGCCGGTTGATTGCACCTCGGTTTCAATTTTGGCTGGATCCCCGCACGTCAACTGGAAGTGGAACGAACTTCCTGCTCAAACGCCTACGTGAACTTTACTAACTGTCCCCCACAGACAGCTTATTTTACCTTTTCGACATCGTATGGAGGACACGGGTGGAAGCCCGCTAGAGTCCGATTGCACGGTTCTCCCCAAGCAGCTACACCAGGTTTCACAATCTGGTCTCGCAGAAGGCTGGCTCGCGGCGGACAGTTCTCACGTAGATCGAAGGACTGCTTACACGGTCCCTTCTGGGAGAGGGCTATGTAACAATCTGAAGATTCCCCGGTTTGCCTGTGTAAAATTCTAACTAAAATTATTTCATTGTACACTTAGACAACCGGTGTAGTTTGTTGACCTGGTTGCTGAGTTCGAATGCTTGACTTGCTCATCGCCATTTTTGCTTGGCGCTCGTTTCGGTTGCAATTCGCGACTGCCCTGTGTGCTGTGCATGCTCCTTTTCCTTAGCTAGAGCGTCCACGATGTCGTTCTTTTAGAGCTAGATAACAGGAAATTTTTTACTGTACCAATAAAAGTTTCCCTGCAACTCGAGCTGTCTTCTCGAATCGCTATCCGGGCTCCCGGTACAGGCGATCCTCTAAACGAGTGAGAAGCTGTGGACATATTTGGCACAGATCATAGTTTACAGAATATGTCATGCTCATGCTTGCATGGTAAACAGTTACGTGATTTTCAGCGCTTTTGCAGTCTCAAGGGTATGCAATTACTCCCAAATGTGTTTCCACTCAATATGCACTAGTTGGAATCGTGGATGGGAAAAGCACTAGAGGTGTGCCACACAGTATAAAAGATTTGTGTTTCGCTCATCAAATGTTGTCTGGACGTCCTTGGTACAAATAATGAAGTGATCTCTTCCACGAGAACAACGTCACAATCATAATCAAATCTAGGTAATTGGAAAGCTTAACGCGATGGGATTGTGACTGGGAGCTTATTCCACAGGATAGCGTATCTGATAAGGTAAAGGTTAGACCACGGATTTATCATGCACCTGGGTACGCTCAGGGTAAATTCATTACTGCGTAACTTCCTTGTCGAAATATATTGTAGTTCTAGGGAAGGCAAATAGCAGTGGGCCTTTTGAGGAATCACGTTGTACAGAAGTATTAGGTTGTCTCAATCTTCGTAGCCAAAGCGGATCGAGCTGGAATTGTTGGCGGTGTTCCCGATAGTTCTTAGTGAAAGTTATGTCTAGCAGACGTTTGGTAAACGAACTTTGCATAGTTTCCAGAGATGCTCTGTCAGATTTCCTCATGCTACCACAAATACTACTGTAGTATTCTGAAATGAGGCGAGTGAGTATTTTGAACAGTTCCATTCTGACTTAGGTTGTGTGGATATTATGCAGTATATTAGCCATTGGTTTGCTGACCTTAGCCAGATGATATTCTACTTGTTCGAAAAAGTTAGAGGTGCACGAATACTTGATTCCGAGGTCGCAGGTAGACAACTTTATACAACGGTGTTCGTCATTGAGTGTAATGGATCCCTCGGGGATCGAACAGCCTCGATACGTAATGCTAGATATTTTCGCCGAAAACTTCATTGTCTAAGTGTCACCAATTCTCAAGAGAGTGGAGGTCATCCTGTATAAACAGTAGTATATCTTGAAGTTCAGCTTATTGGAATTTGTTGACTATCTTTATTTTATCTGCAAATACGAAAGAAATGCCATGCTTGATAACCACACTGATGTCATTGAGGTAGAGCAAGAACAGTAACGGACCCTTGCATAACACCACTAGTCATTGGAAGTGGTGAAGAGTGGTGGTCGGCTATGGTAACTACCTGAGAACGGCCGCTCAGATATGACAATATTTACCCGAGGAGTGGGTCTTGAATTCCAACTGAAGCAATATTTTTCAGCAGCCGTTTGTGGGCACTTGATCGAATGCCTTTTATATCCAAGAACAAAAGTATGATGGCGTATTCTGAGTCTATAGAAACCGAAACATGGTTTGGATAATGTAATTGGCAGGTTATGCTCGATCGTTTGTCCAAAAAACCATGGTGGGACTTGTGGATCAACTCTAGCGAATTGATGAATTTTATCACACAATTCTTAACAAGTTTCTCTAATATTCTGGCCACTACAGGTGTGTGATGGATGGGCCGGTAATTGTTAATTTCTTGTTTGAAGCCACCATTGTGACGAGGAATGCTGAGCGATGTTTATCACTGGTCTGGACAGTACCTTAATTCCAACGAAAGGGTAGTAATGACATGTCAGACCCTCCCAGTTTTATGACTGAAGGTGGGATACCATCGGAATTCAGATGGGAAGACGGTGTGATAGATTTCATTACATGTTGAATAATAAAGAAAGGAAATTCCGTTACGCAGAGCGTTGGTTGTTTGCATCCAATGCATGCATTCAAAGAATTCGTCTCCAGACTCAAAGACGAAGCGAAAAATGAGCTAAACGCTTGCCTGTTTCGGCTGGATCATCTAGGGTGTTTTCATCTGCGTTAAGCAGTTCATCGAGCAAGGGGAGTGGTAATCAGTTCTGCGACGCAGAATTTTAACAACGTCGTTCGTTTTGCATGTTGTTCGTAGAGCTATCTGTACCTCATGTCTCCTCTTCATCAGCTGAATATACTTGGCCTAGTCAGTGATGTTGAGTACCTGTATAAGCAAAGTGAAACTTCCTGTCTTTCTCTATCCAGTCTTCTGTGTTTCCGGCTGATTGAATGCACCATTGTATCTTTTTGACAATTGTGTCCCCTGGTTTTGGGAAGTACGGAGAGTAATAACTTGATGGACCCTATGGTAGAGGTAGCCCATGGCAGTGCACACTTGAAGAGATGAAGAATGCGTCTCAATCGGATGATGGCATAAATTGTTGGAATTGCTTCCAGTTTATACGGTATAAGATGGTGTTTAATGGCCAATTTGACTCTAAACGTGCATCGTATCATCTTGTGGTCACTAGCAGGGAGTTGTTTAATATCTGTGTTTGTGTCTTTTTGTGATTCCCAAAGTGAATATCAAGTCAAGTGTACTCGACGCTCTTGTTGTCTCAGTTACCCACTCTTTTCACCCACCAATTCTGAGAGAGTAATGGAGTGCTATATGTGTAGACGAGGATCGTTGAGAGTACCAGTTAATCTTTGTTAGCATAAAATCACTAGCAGTTACCTCCTGTTTGTGTGGCATCTCAGCAACAAACTCGAAAGCTGAAGTGATGATGGCAACACTTGCGGTTGACACAATTGGCGGGTTGTAAGCACATCCGAGTAGAATGTAAGAACCAGCTCCTGAGACGGACAGGCAAAGAGCTTCGGGAACATTTGTTAGCTGTTGATGATCAAGAAGTTCTCTTGCGAATATACTGTGTAGGTACACCATGCATCCAATTTTGTCTGCTATACAATTTTTTCTGAAGAGCTGATAACTAGGAATCAGTGAGGTAGAGTCTAATGTATCTGGGAAGCACCACGTTCCCCTAACGATCATTGCTAGTGGGTCGTTGATATGCACAAACTTGCCTAGGAAGTATAACTGGTTGTTACTAGACTTGACATTGATTAGAAGTATAGAAAACGAACTGTTGGGTGTGGGGTCATCCTGTTGCGGTTCGTTGTTTTACGTTGTTGTTGTTGTTGTTGTAGTCAGGTACGATGGAAGCAAGAGATATGATTGGGAGTAGTGGGGTCTAGTCGCTTCTTAGCAGGCGTGGTGGTATTTGGAATATGTCATTTGTGATTGCCAATATTGCTGTGCACATGGGGTTATTTGAGGGTACGTGTTTAATTTGCGGTTGGCCTGGCAGTTGGCTAGTCGAGTCAACTGTAAAAATTACAGTAACAGTGGCAAAAGATCTTTGATTTCTGCCAGGTATCAAGGAGTGGGAATGGCCGTGGCACCATTCCCTCCCGTACTAAAAGAGGGTCATACTGAGTGGTGTTAGGAAGGGCTGCGCACATATGAGACGGGATGGGAGCGAGTCTTGTCTACTTGACCTGGTTTATTATATCATCTTTGGGCTTACTTTGTGGTATGGGAGCCAATTATAGCGAGTGGTTACAAAAGGACACTTGCTTCTGGTTGTTGTCAGCACAGGATATCGTTTGATATAGTGTTTGTGTGACGCATGTTGGTAGATCTTATTAATTTCTACCTTATTCATCACAGGTTTAAATGCTTTGTTGCAACGGATGAGTGGTTGTGGGTTTTCTTAATTATTAGTTTGACTGCTTTTGGGGTCCTTTGAGCTTTGAGTTCAGCTTGCGACGCTGTTACAGGGGGCTTGGTAGTCAGCTCTTCCCAAGATTTAGAGGCTCCTCACTTATGAACTGTGCATTCAATTAAGTTGGTTCACAGGTGTCAATATTTAGGAGGTAGTAATTTGTAGGAGCTTTGTAGTTGAGTTTTCAATATCGTCATGAACAATAGTGACTGAGGTCCATATTATATGAGGTGAGTTGTCGAGATCCACTTCAAAGAGCTCATTTGCCAAATTAGATAAGCTATCCTTTTAAGCTTTGCTCTGAGCACACTTAACCTAAGGAGCTGTTTGAGCTGTTAATTATGACGAAACATCACTAAGGGATCTTTGTTAAGGCGTGCGATCTAGTTTAAGCAGTAGGTCTTTGAATTGGGTCCGCTGGACTATGGTGAGCTGATTTCTCAACAATCCGTTCGCGGATTCCTCAGCTGAAAAGATAGAATGGATCGGGCAGCCGTGTGTCGGTGATTTCATTTTCAGACGTGTTGCAAGCCGTAAGTACTGCAGTTTTAACTTTACCCACAAAAGTCTATTAGGAATGTTAGCAACGATGGTATTTTTTAGTCTATGTATTCGTCCATGTAATTCAGATTCAATTGAGGCAATTAACTGCCCGGCCTTTCCCATTTGGGCTGTATCAAGGCTTTCCCATGGGTTAGATCTTGATCTTAGCTCCCGAAACTTTGTTGCCTTAACTCCTCACTTGTGAATTATGCCACGTAATATTTTTTACAGGCGCTACGCATCAAATGGACCCAAGTGAGTGACCATATTTTACGTTTCGCAAGCCTTGCATTAACGACCAGTGTACCTCAGTGTATTTCTAAACGTTTACGCTCGATTTCATATTGACATTTACACTGACGTTATTTATCCAAGTATTCATCTCGACGGATATTCGGTAGATGATCCACATATATTTTTTTCAAACTTATTCACCCCAACCATCCTACGGAACGTGTCAAGCACCTGCTTTTATCTCGTGATAAATCATTGTCCATTGTCCATTGTACTGAGATAGCCAAATGAAGACAAGTGATCGTGGATTGGTTCGTCACTGTCACTATTTTTCTCATCTCGGAGAGTTGGGATTCCAAGGAGTTGACTTTATCCTTCAGCTTTGAAAGAAGAGTAGCAGTGGGATTAGGACTGGTTCGGGGTTTGGTCGGGGTCTCAGCTTTCGTTGTCTTTGTTCGGGCGATGTACGAAACACTAGTTTTGCTTGTCGAATGAGGCTAGGCCTTGTCGGTGCCATAATAAAATGAACGGTACTGATGAGAAGGCTGGATGAAGTAGCTAGAGAAAGCTGATGATGAAAATAAACTGCTGAACCAAGATCTTAAGAGCTTGAGCTGCAGGAGGATGTAATGCAAAAAGAGGCGATTGCGATACAAACCAACCAGATTTTAGCTTGGCGCTATCGGTTCAGTAGGAGTTGATTCCGTCTGCTGTTAATTCAAATAAAGCCAGACAATTGCACTTGTCGTGGGTGATCTGGTCAGGTCATGTCAAGTCAAGTTCCCAGAACGGCATAGGCTTCCGATTAACGAGCGTCCTGCTTCTTGCACCGTCAAACAACCAAGGGCCCCTGGTACTTCGACTTCCAAGCCAGTTCCGCCTGAGGTCACGTGACAGCTCTACACAGGATAGATACTTTTAGAAGAAATTCAAGATCACGGACACTGCGTCAGTTAGAACAATCATGAGTTCTCCGAAAGTAGACGAAGAATATTCATTAAATTTGCATAGATTTTAAAATACACCAAAAGAAAAATCTTGGTGCACAATTCACACGAAAAGAACACGTGTTACGCAGTAATCTGGAGGCCACAGTGGAATCCAACACTGCACTTCAGAAATGCGTGGCGTCCGTGGGTACGGCCAACTGCGAACCAAGTGCCTGGATAAAGGAAGCATCTATTTCATCGAAGTCCCTGGCGATGACACAGACAGCGGTCCAAGTTAGGTAGAAAAACCTAAGTTAGATCATCCTCAACAAGTTTCGACTCTGAGGATAAGTATCCATTCTTCATGGTGATGTAAAAAGCACTCAGAAATATTGCCTTACATTCAAGAAAGTGGCAGTGGTTTGGGACTGTTGAGTAGGGAAAAATATTGATGACGAGCCATACCAGTAATGATGGACGTGGGTGATGACACTCCATCCACGATTTTGAGAACATCCAGGGCGGTCTGTTCTGATAAGAACATAACAAGCAACTTAAACAATCATGTCCTCTACAACACCATGTAATCAGCTTTCTTGTACCATCATGATATCTGTATTAGCAAATTCAGTTTGCAGTATAAAAGCAGTAAGTTCCTCCACTTTTCCAAGGAATGACTGAATGTTGATGGACACGTTGGTTGGAAATTATGTCTTGTCATATAAACGATGTCTAAGGCTTACTTTCCAGCCAGCAGAATGTTTTCTCAATGTACAATAATACTTTTGCATAACTCGTTTGAAACTAGATTCAATTGAATAGTACGCGGTTGTGGAACAGTAACACAGCGAGATTTCGAAACGTTGACAGAATAGAACAACAGTGAAGTCACAAAATAGTCCAGCTAAACAAACTTACTAATGGGTTTTGTAAATTCTAGAAATCCGTAGTAGCTCGAGTAAAAGAATTTCTACCTGGCTTGCCGAACAACCTCCTCGTGGTGCCAGCTGGGTGGTTCGAAATTTTCCTGTTCCAGATAATGGTTCTGCGGCAGTGTTCCAGGACGTGGTGGGTTTTCGCCTGGCAAGCGTTCTCCCAATAAAAAGCCACAAATATCCGTTTAGCAACACTGTGACGTGGCGGATGTGACTCACCACTAAAAAAGCCACTGCCCTTTGCCTCTCCCTGAGTGGCATTGTAATTCAAGGGTGCTTTGGCCCCTGGTTCTATACGGTCCTAAACGCCTATGAACCACTCGTTTGGTCACCGGCTCCCAACGGGTTTCGATACCATCATATCGCCCTGCTGCCTTGTAGATCCTTGATCCTTGATCCTTGTAGATCCTTGATCAAAGGCTCGGGGTGGGGCCCCTAAGACAACCCTCTAATTCGGGCTGGGCAACCGCGTAGTATCTCGCCCACTGACGAACCATGGACTTACAACCACAACCATTCACCCGCTGTCTTGCTGCTCCCATGCTATTCACTCTTGTTACTATGCCAACTGCACAAGCACACGCCACCATGTTACCTACCCTTCCAGTGTACCATTCACACCAATTGTTACCTGATTCCTCTATAACGATCAATCCCACCTACACTGATGAACCTGTTCTCGTGATATTTGTCAAATTAACCAAACAGTACTCAACAGAGAGTTGTCGGTCCCAAAGCCGCCCATCTACGCTCCTGCAACCCGGGACGCAGTTCAAACTTGCAGCTTTCAACGTGCGCACATTACTGCAGCTCGGTCAGCAAGCTGGAGTTGCACGCACGCTAGAGACCCTTGGAATTGATATCTGCTTCTTGACTGAAACGCGACTCCAGGACTCTAATTCGGTCTACCTGCTGGTGTCACCGCTCCACCCACGCACCCGGTTCCATCTCCGCCTCTCTGGTGACGCCGAGTCTGCCGCATTTGGGCAAGCTGGTGTTGGAATCGCCCTCAGTGCTAGAGTCGAGACTGCTTTGATTGACTGGATTCCGATCAATAGCCGCCTTTGTGCGATGAGGCTCCATGGCTCTTGTAAAGTCAGCAGACATCGAGTCGAAAAGAGTGCTCTATTGGTGATCTGTGCGCACGCGCCCACTGACTGTAGCTCAGACATCGTC
Source organism: Dicrocoelium dendriticum (assembly GCA_944474145.2). Classification (NCBI taxonomy): domain Eukaryota; kingdom Metazoa; phylum Platyhelminthes; class Trematoda; order Plagiorchiida; family Dicrocoeliidae; genus Dicrocoelium; species Dicrocoelium dendriticum. Next base: position 114,888,395 of record OX104065.1, read on the forward strand.
AAAGACCAGTTCCACCAGAACCTTCATGAGCTGCTCCTAAGGGCTCCTAAAACAGACATCATTGTTTTGGCGGGTGACTTCAACGCGCGTGTCGGTCGTCTGCTGCCAGGCGAGGAATTTTGTTTGAACCGACGTTCATGTGGGCTCTTTTCAGAAATCTTCACTAGCCTACCGAATGTTGACGGCCGATATCTTTGTGAAACTGCTTCCCTGCTTTTGTTCGGAGTCTTACCTTTCGTGGGATGAAATGAAACTGAAAAATGTGTTGGTAGTATTTTGTTCGAAGGAATACGTTTACAAACTTACCCGGAGTGCCTACGTAGATTGGCATTGTGTGAACGCAGTGTAGGAGAAATAGAAGATACCCAATCAGAACCTACTGGATCTTAATTGTGAGCGTTTTCCAGGATTGTCGGTGTTATAAAGCCACAACGCGCTCTCTGGTCCTACTGCGTGCACTTGACTATCTGTGGGACTGGAACTTTTGGTAGCCTCCGCCAGTAAATTTCTCACGGTGTTTGATTTTAGACGACCAGAACAGGCGAACAGCTAGCGAACAAGGTCTCCAATTAGTAGGGTATCAGATGGTCGTCCGACGGTCCGTTTGCGCCCTACATTTGCCTGTTGTGGTAGCGCAATATCCAGGACTGTGCGTAACGAATTCCTGTCGTATGAACGAAGGCTTCGAGTGCTTGGGATCTTCAGCGGACAATATCGTTGATCGTGCGGAAACCTCATTTTGGCTAACCATATTTTGAGAGATCCCAACCACAAGTGCCACCATTTGCTAGAGCTCGTTCACTAAGCGTAATTTGAAAGATCACTATATCAAGCTGGCACAGTAGCAAAGTCGTTTAGAATGCCGTCGGAATTGCTTTTCCGTACGAGTTTGCAGAATGTGGAGTGCCCTACTGGAATCTGTCATATGTGCTCCCACGCTGGCAGAGTTCAAATCCAGGGTTGATCTTGCAGTTATTTTGCTGCACCATCTTACATGACCCATTACCCATGGATAAACACAAGTGTCTGTAAGAGTTTTCACAGGCGGTCAAAGCCTAGATTTCGTTTCAACTTTCTCAACTTTTGCATGTGTCCACCAGAAGGAGACACCATGTTTACAAATATACAATTTGCCGTCGTTTCGCATGCATTTACCTTGGATTTGCAGTCTATACTAGGTATACTTCAGTGAGTTCACTGCGTAAACCCTGTTTTGCTAACCATTTTTTATATTTCGAATTTTCACCATAACCATCCTACGGGACTTGTTAAGCATTAGCTTTTTTTACCCGTATAGCACCGTTGTTCCATTGGCCCTATAGGGATCATTTATGAGATGATTCATCCAGTAAGTGCATTGCTCCCAGGAAGGCGGAAAATAAATTAAATACTTTCGTACTTCTTCCTATGGGACCGAGTTGGTCTGGAAATAGGGAAAAAACTTATACCTACAGTACATCAACCTATGTTTGTTTACAGTTCTAATCGAAACTTTTGTCCGCTGACGCAAGCCTACACACGTTTTTATCTTCGTCAATCAGCTCGTTGTCCTTGATTTCCGAGTTGATCTAACCGGCCGACAGGTCATGGGTGCAAGCCTCGTACTCCGCAGCCACAGACCGGACGTACGTGCGGGGTCAGCAATGGTTGACTGCGCTGTCACGGTGGCGACAGACACATGATCACCCACTCGATGATGCAGGGGCTAAGTAGCGAAAACAGCTAGTGGCCACGTGTGCAACTGAATGGACACTTGCTACAAGCGCTGAGAGCCTGTCCTTACGTAGCATAGCGTACCGTGGCCACAGATGAACACGTGCAAGCGATGTAACTAGGGCATGACTTGTTGCTAAATTTGGTCGCACAGTATAACTCACGTGTGAACGGATGCACACATCGGTTCATCTACTCTGTCAAAGTTCGGTTTGCGTCAGTGAGACACTACAATTGCATGTGTGACCGGCCTCAGGAAATTCATGTCGGCATTGAATTTTCCCTATGCCGTCAAAGTGTCACGCACCGGCGAGAAATAAACTGTTTTTTTACAACAGTTAGTTTCCTCCAATAGTTTGAATAACACAATGAGCAAACGATCACCGATAAATGCACGCATTTCGTGTTGTCTCCACAGTACCAATAGCATAAAAAGTAATTATTTCATAGAGTCACAAGGATGTTTCCAATAAGCGAAATGCCGTGAGATCGAACGGCGGCAACTGTCGTAGGACAAATTGTAGCTTATTCTTTCGTGGTTTAATTTTCCTTTCAACCGGATCGTCAATTGACCCCCTTGTAAATTCCCGCGCTAATGTGTTGCTCCTGTCTAGCTTCATCCGGCCGCGTCTGCTTTCAGCCCATCGAATACAGTCCGCTGTATCCGACTCCAACTGTCTTCTGATACTCGCGCTTAATTTCGTGCACCCTCTCGGTCTACTATTTACCAGCCCTACACAGTTTCATTGTTCACCTTTGGATCGTTCTCAGTGTTGCAAACACTCAACCACAACGAGAGAATCATTTGTGTTTGGTACAAACGTCGATGCACAGCAGTCACAGGTTCTCACGGTTGAGGTCGATGTTTTCCAGTATTCGGCTCATTATACCTGTGTAGTTGGCAACCCCTAAAAGTAGTAGAGCATAGCTTAACGCGCATGGCTCCTTTAGTAGTAGTTCTATAGAGCGGGCTGTGGGACATAACCCATAGAAGGTGCATAGTGCGATTACACACAGTCAGACAACAATTGTGAACAATTAGCGAACAGGTGTTCCTTGCCTACTAGTCCGACTGTACAAACGGAGAAATTAAATACTGGTTCGTAAAATGAGATCCAACTACCGATGGCAAGCACACACACAACATTCCAAACCGGAACAGAATTGCAGCGCCCTACAACCTAATTATTATCTTTTGTGTACAATCTCGCTGTTGACCATGTGTACATTATTCTTTTTGTTTTAACTCAATTACACTACATAAATATTGACCAATCACCAGCTCGACACTTAACCGTCTTGTATGATCCCTCCTCCTCCTCCTTCCTCCCGCCTTGCTTCATCCGTCCGCGTCTACTTGTAGCCCATCGAACATAGTCCGATGTGTCCGACCCAAAAGCCTTCTGATATCCGCGCTTAATTTCGCGCAACTTCTCGAACTAGTATTTACTAGCTCTACAAATTGGTGACCCCGATTCCCATGCGCGAATGTAAGCTTTACTTCACCTTTTGTATTTGTTGGTGAGTTCGTTCCATTTTCTACATTATATACTTGTATGTCTTTGTTTCTTGCATAATTGTGGTAGTTTAATTGCATTTTTCATCCTTGAGCTTACCGCTGCACATTTCGAAAGTGGTATCTGAGTCGTGTCACAGCATAAACTTGCTTACTAAGCCTGTTCCGGTTTTTATGGAAAGTGGCCTAGATGTTTAATATGTGATATTCGAAATCGAACTGAAAATAAAGGCATTAAAACCAACCGTCTAAAATACAATCAGCTCCCATCCCACGCCTTCCTTCATCGGTTGTGACGCTGGTTGATGACAATCTACGCTGCACATAAAATGAAGCGAAGCATGAAACGATGAAGCTAGCGGCTCTAATAGACTTACAGTCCAGCGCATAAGCTCAGTGTGTACAGCTCAAGGTGGGACACCGCAAGCCGTCGACATTGTTCCGCGAAACTCAGCGCAACGCTGGTCCCTTATCCTGGTGCGAGGAAGGGATAAAGGAACTGCGGTTTACATGTCCTCCGAGCCGTTGTCAGTAATGCTGCCAAGTTTCTGGATACGCCTCTTAACGATCTAGGTGCCAAGGCAGACGCTGTGTTCCAACGTCATCCATGTCAGGCAACCCGTAACGCAGGTGATTATTTCTCACCAATGTACATGAGTTTCATAATTACTCCTAGTCATCAGTTCGATCTGACGTTCTCAGTCAGATAATCCCAAACCTGTCAAGGATTATGTTGGTATGACCGCCAATATTGTGGAAAAGCTAGAGGTTGTCTAACTCCCTACATTAGACATGGCTCAACCGGTTCAGAGAAAGCGAATGGCCAGCCTACTAGCACGACCGACGTATCCTACAATCACCAAACAAATTGATTGTTTTACGTTAAGGATCGACATTCTGTTATTACGTTCCTTATCGACAACGGAGCTAAAGTTGGCGTCATGCCTGTTAACGCGATCGACAAATACTCAATTATGAACGTTCTGCTTGACATTGCACTAAACGATACGTGTGGTTACGAGGTTAACGGATGCAACGAACACTTAGAGGAGGCAAACCGTGCAAAGTGTCCAACATGGTCTGCTGGAACACGCGTAGGTCGCCTGAGCCCGAGGAAGCACAGAGATAAATCGCAAAGTATAGTTCCGTTTAACGAGGTGTTGGAAAGCGTCGCATGTCCAGTGCGTGAGACCTGGGTAGTATAACAACCTCAGGTACATTGAGTTGCGCTGCGGTCGTGGCTGTCAAGTCAATAACGATGCCGGTCTCCACAGGGATCGCTTGAATTCGGGAAAGTGTGTCGTTGTGCATACCTAAAACATGTCTTATATCTGTCGTAAATTGAGCGATTTAGTCTAGGTGGCGCGACTCTCCAGGAGAGTATCGTTCGGTACTCGAGCTAAGTCAATGTTTGTGGTCGGTGAAAGCGGCAAAGCAGCGGCATTCTATGACATGTCAGCAAAAACGTATGGATAAATAAATGGCTAATATTACTCTACCGCATGTTCTGTAAACAGATTCGGATAATCGCAACAATTTGGAGAAGAATGACAACAGCTACCAAGCGTCACCAACCATTTGTTGAAGACCGCCACAAATAACATGTCAGAGGCGTCGGTGTTGAGTGACAGTAGGGCTGCCGGGTCATAATGCGCTATAGAAGCTACGTTGGCGATAGCTTCTTTCAATGCCTGGTGGGCTGTGCGTGCTGCATCGGGAAAATCGAAGTTCTAAAGGTTTCCCCGGAGTAGGACCGTAAAGCGCTGCAAACGCGAAGTGCAACTATGTATGAAACGGCGCTAAACCTTGACGGGCACATCAAAGCGTCTTAGATCTTTGGAAGGGAGTGGCCCGGGATATTCAACGGTGACCTTAATTTTGTCCTCTAGTGGCACGACGCCTGCAGGAGAAATATGGTGGCCAATATCTGACGGAATCAACATCAAAGCAACACCTTTTCTGTGTTGCTGTTCGCCCCGTGTTGATATAAACGATCAACCAGCGTCAGGAAGTAGCGTAACTGCTCATCACGTGGGCAGCTTGCGATTAAGATGTCCACGAGGTATGCATAAGCGAATTCCAGACCGCGGAAAACTTGGTCACTAATACGCCGAAAATTTCACGTGGCATTCTTTAGACGCAATGGCATGCGCAGAAACTCGAACAATACAAATGAACCTGTCACGACAGTATTAGCGAGGTCCGCTTCGGCTACCGGACTTTGGCTGTAAGCCCGCACGAAGCCGAATATACTGAAAACGTTTCTGCCTGAGAGACTGCCGGTAAGGTCCGCAATATGTGGGATAGGAAAACGATCAGGCGTGGTTACGTTGTTTGCAGATTGATAACCACCACAAAGACGCCAGTCCCCCATAGTCGTTTTGGAACCCATGTGGAGAGGTGACGACCATTGGATGCTGGTTGATCTTATGATACCGTGATGAAGCATGTGATCGAATTCAGCTCTTGCGGCACGTAATTTGTCGGAGGCGAGTCGTCTTGGTCGGGTACTCGTTGGCGGACTGCGCGTGACAATGTCATGAGTGACCTCTGTCGTGAATAGCGAAAGCTGTGTAGCTGGTCGTACCAGTAGCGGGTATTCAGGCAGTAGATTCGCATAATTTGAAGTTACAGCGGCGATTCGGAAAACGGGACTGATTAGTGGGGTGTACACAAAAGCGCCTTCAACTTCTGGTTTACTACCGTCGTCTAGATGTCTGTGGCGACCAACATCAACGAATAACCCAAAACGCCAGAGGATGTCGATGCCGATAACTGCGACGGGCACAGACGCAAGCATTAAAACCCACTGAAATTCTCGAGGTAGTTGGAAGCCCAGGTTCATCATGCTTTGACCAAATGAAGCTATCAGAGAACCGTTGGTCCTACGCAGGTTGTACGCAGGTTTGAGTACTTGTCGATCGCGTTAACAGGCATGACGCCGACTTAAGCTCCTTTGTCGATAAGGAACGTAATAATAGAATGTCGATCCTTAAGGTAAAACAATCAATGGGTTGGTTATTGTAGGATACGTTGGTCGTGCTAGTATGCTGGCCATTCGCTTTCTCTGAACCGGTTGAGCCATGTCTAATGTAGGGAGCTAGACAAACTCTACTCTTCCACAATATTGGCGGTCATACCAATATAATCATCGACAGGTTTGGGATTATCTGACTGAGAACGTCAGATCGAACTGATGACTAGGAGTAATTATGAAACTCATGTACATTGGTGAGAAATAATCACCTGCGTTACGGGTTGCCTGAACACGGATGACGTTGGAACACAGCGTCTGCCTTGGCACCTAAATCGTTAAGAGGCGTATCCAGAAACTTGGCAGCATTAGTGACAACGGCTCGGAGGACATGTAAACCGCAGTTCCTTTATCCCTTCCTCGCGCCAGGATAAGGGACCAGCGTTGCGCTGAGTTTCGCGGAACAATGTCGACGGCTTGCGGTGTCCCACCTTGAGCTGTACACACTGAGCTTATGCGCTGGACTGTAAGTCTATTAGAGCCGCTAGCTTCATCGTTTCATGCTTCGCTTCATTTTATGTGCAGCGTAGAGTGTCCTCAACCAGCGTCACAACCGATGAAGGAAGGCGTGGGATGGGAGCTGATTGTATTTTAGACGGTTGGTTTTAATGCCTTTATTTTCAGTTCGATTTCGAATATCACATATTAAACATCTAGGCCACTTTCCATGAAACTCGGAACAGGCATAGTAAGCAAGTTTATGCTGTGACACGACTCAGATACCACTTTCGAAATGTGCAGCGGTAAGCTCAAGGATGAAAAATGCAATTAAACTACCACAATTATGCAAGAAACAAAGACATGCAAGTATATAATGTAGAAAATAGAACGAACTCACCAACAAATACAAAAGGTGAAGTAAAGCTTACATTCGCGCATGGGAATCGGGGTCAACAATTTGTAGAGCTAGTAAATACTAGTTCGAGAAGTTGCGCGAAATTAAGCGCGGATATCAGAAGGCTTTTGGGTCGGACACATCGGACTATGTTCGATGGGCTACAAGTAGACGCGGACGGATGAAGCAAGGCGGGAGGAAGGAGGAGGAGGAGGGGTCATACAAGACGGTTAAGTGTCGAGCTGGTGATTGGTCAATATTTATGTAGTGTAATTGAGTTAAAACAAAAAGAATAATGTACACATGGTCAACAGCGAGATTGTACACAAAAGATAATAATTAGGTTGTTAGGCGCTGCAATTCTCATTTTACGAACCAGTATTTAATTTCTCCGTTTGTACAGTCGGACTAGTAGGCAAGGAACACCTGTTCGCCGATTTTTACCGTTGTTTTCTGACTGTGAGTAGTCGCACTAAGCATCATCATTGGGTTATTTCCCACAACCCGCTCTATAGAACTACTACTAAAGGAGCCATGCGCGTTCTGCTATGCTCTACTACTTTTAGGGGTTGCCAACTACACAGGTATAATGAGCCGAATACTGGAAAACATCGACCTCAACCGTGAGAACCTGTTACTGCTGTGCATCAACGTTTGTACCAAACACAAATGATTCTCTCGTTGTGGTTGAGTTTTGCAACACTGAGAACTTTCAAAACGTGAACAACGAAAATGTGTAGGACTAGTAAGTGGCAGACCGAAAGGGTGCACGAAATTAAGCGCGAGTATCAGAAGACAGTTGGAGTCGGATACCGCGGACTGTATTCGATGGGATGAAAGCAGACGCGGCCGGATGAAGCTAGACTGGAGCAACACATTAGCGCGGCAACTTACAAGGGGGTCAATTGAAGATCCGATTGAAAGGAAAATTAAACCACGAAAGAATAAGCTACAATTTGTCCACATTGAAATTGAACATAATAGCGCAGTTATATTAGTAGTTGCTACAAATTGCAGTTTCACTTTTAATGAATAATTATTTAAAGGATGCCTTCAAGATTGAAAGAGGAACACAATGATATGGCATGATCAGAACCTATAAAATGCACAGTGTATCACAAACATATTTTGCAGCGATTTAGTTACATAATACGAAGAATCATCTTTCATACTTTATGTGTTTTGTGCGTGATGAAGTATACGCAAAGGAGCAGAAATGTTGTATGTGCATGCTACGGGTTCACACAACATAATTATGCTTTTTACATAAATGTGATCCCTAAAGCTGTCCTCCTCAGTTTTTAAACGTTGTAAGAGTATTTTGGGGAACATTTATATGGAAATTTACATGATGTCTAAGCGATAGTTAAAACAACCCTATATGATTTAAAACGTTTGGAGGCATGACGAGAATTTCGGAAATGACGAGCGTAGAGAAACGCTGCCTAACAGGGAGTGCAGTGATAATTATGCTTGTTCTATAAATAAATGCCATTTATTTTTTTATACATCTGTAATATTATTGCGCATTTATTGCCCAAATGCATTGGATGACATGCCCATGAATTTTGATGTCATCAGGTTCATGCTAGACGTTTGACGACCTGAGCACTTTTCAGCTGTGTGCAATGCGAAGCATAGTTGCCCAGAAATGCAGTGTTCATTGAACCGAGGATATTTTCCATATGGCTTGTTATTGCCAATCGCAGTCGTACCGGACCTGCAAATTACGCTACCCACTGAAGGAATGTTAGCGCGCTGCGATTTGTATCGAAATTTTACTGCCTGGACTGCTTCGTTCATCCGTTCGGTGAAACAACTTGTGAAATATTAGTGCGGAAATTTATAGCAACAATTAGTTAACTGATACAAAACATTTAAAGGCCATATGTGTACATATGCAACGTCCCTTGGCATAATGAAAAGTTCTTCATTGTGTCGTTAAAACGTGAAGAAAGATGCAGCGGAGAAAACCAGCAGCACAAAAGGGAGGTAATAGAAAAGCGCTTACAGCCAATAACTCGAATACTGTGTCCTCACTTGTGTGGAGTTGCGCGTGGAAACGTCAATTAAATAAATACGTATATTTTTGGACATCTTTTGAAAGCTGTGCCTGCAAGGAACCGGATCATTTTGTACCATAGTTTCATGCTCTTGCTTAAATGAAACAAATATTTGGATCAGTACTACTAAAATGCTAAAGCGTGGGATACAACGTTTGATGGTTTTCACAGTTTTGCATCTTCAGACCTTCCGCTGATATTCGTGCATTCTTCATCATTTGATTGTCTTATGTCTTCTAAATAGAGAGATAAATGCAAAAAGGCGCAAGGTGGCTCAAGATTACCAATACTTATTAGGTGCGACATGGTTGGCTGAAAATCGGATTTTCTAAGCGTACGCGATACTAACTAGTGGAAAGTGGGGGAAAATCGTGCTTAAATGCTAAGCAGACTTAAAAGATGGTTATTGATAATCGAGACATTTCGATATGGCGCAATTAGTCCTAAGTCGGCAGGCCTTATGTTAAAGTTTCTCGTGAATATAGATTTAGTACACTGCAAAGCTAGAAACTAGCAATTTTAGTAACGCTGCGTGGTGGCGAATCTAGCTGCAGCATTACAGAGGATAGGTCTGTATGTATTAGGCAGGGCAGATCATGCTTCATTCAGCCCACATCAGTCTAATAATTCGGCATATTTTCGTGACATATATTGCGAAATATTTGCCTTCGTATAATGTTTGTATGACCACAGACGTAGAGCTGTTCCCAGTGGCATACACCAGAGGTTTGTCGCAACGCATATGCAAATGCATATCCGAAAAATAGGCGATTAAATACGAAGCGTACAATTCTAGGTAACTTGCGTGGGTGATGCAATAACGGGTATAGTTGTAAGAGCTAGTGTTTTAAATGCTAAATGCTATTGTGCTTTGCATGTTAGGGCAGGTGTTGAAATTCTTTGAACTTTACCAGTCTCATCTCTCTTGTTAATTAAGTTTGACGCAAGTGTTTCAAAGGAAGGACAAACTGGCGGTATTGGATGCAGCTGTGCCCAAGATCAGCTATCACGCTAGCGATCTATCTGGCCGGAGTTGGTGCACTGGTACAGCAAAAGTGAATGGATGGTAATATAAGCCAGGAGTTGTAAGATAAATGCCAAAATGAGTAGAATGTTGTCCACCCACTATGTTGTATGGCACGTGGGGTCCTCGGAACCGTGTAAAAGTTTAATTTATCATAGCTGGCCAAGGTCACGTATTGTGGTAGTTAAATCGTTCTGGATATTCAGTTAGCCAAGTTGACAGGTTCCTGTGGTGAGTGGCTAGTCTACTTTCCAGTTTGATAGAATACAACATACTGGATGTTAGGATATCATTAACGGCTATAGGAAAGTATCTGGTTATTTATGCTGTTTGATAACCAGTGTTTCCAATATTGATTAGTGAATGCTTCCTTTGATTGGCCGGTCGTCAAGCATAAGAATGTGTTCTAGGGCGCCTGGCATGATAAATGCAGGTGCTGGTGAGTTAACCTTTGCAGATCTACAAGGTAAAGTTGGAGTTGGCTTTTCGAAAAATGCCACCTTAAGACGTGCGTGGAGCACCGTTGTTCGATGGCCAATCTGGTCTAATGTAAAATGCTTAATTCGTCGGAGCACTGTGATGATGCAAGTGTAGGTAGGCTGCATGGATTTGGGCACCACATTTTTCGGACGAAAACGTGCCGGCAAGTTTGGTGTCCACTGTGCATTTGCCCATCTCTGGTATGTTAATAAGGAAGTGTCAGGCAGAGCGAACGAAAGCGTGGGGAAAGGATGGCCTAAAACTTTTCGGTGATAAACACGACGGCAAGGAGAGAAAAGAATTCCCTGACAGCTTAAGCGTTTTGCCGTTGACCAGTTCTGCTGCTGCGCACTGCAGATCAGAGTTGACGCTGTCGCGGACACCTAAAATTTCGAATGGAGTGCATGCGCTTCAGTCAAGGTCAAAATTGTCACAGAAATAAATGAAGCTGTCGATGAAAGCGAACGACTAGGCCATTCACCGCAGGGTGATGGGCCATTGTGTGGATACAGCAGCAGCCTCAGAATTTCCAGTAGGTATCAAATTGAGTAGTTCCGAAAGGCGCTCCACCGTCGGTAATGATGATAGATTGGCATCCGTAGTGGGACATCAAATGGTTCAAAAAGACACCATTGACTGTTCCGGCTACAAAGTCTGTTACAGAGATGACTATTGGCCATCTAGTGAAGCGCTGACGCATGCCAATATGTATACAGATCAGCGAGAGAGAGACAAGGGTCCTCCTATGTCTAAGTGTACGTGGAAACCGATTATCCGGCAAAGGAAATGTGTCGAGAACTATAGATGAGTCGGTGCAAATTTTAGCGCTAGAAACGAAGACAAACCCGAATCAGGCAACGAGCATAATCCTTTCCGCTGGAACAAAAAGCATGCACGGTGAACCGTTTTACTTATGTCTGTATACCAGGATGTGAGAATGTGTGAAGGATGTCGAAGGCTGCGCTTCTGCCAGGCAGTCACTATGGGTAAATGACAAACTGTGGAAGTGTCACTGAGAATATTTCCATCCGTAGTTTGGAGAGGAACAGGTTGCACATGCAGTGAGGTTAACTGCAGGGCGTTTTGATGGTCTAGGTTCTTGGGCCTTAGCCGATGCCATACCGGTTAGATCGGCAGTAGACAACTGTTGCAGTGTGAGTTTGACGTGAGAGGAATTGTCGGCGGCGGGCTTTGTGACACCTGAGACATGAAGTATGTCTGCAGTGGACTGCGTGACGAAGTTTAGGTGTCTAGTTTCCCGCGGTAAATATTTGACAGAAAAGGGGTTGATGGTGAATTGAAAGGCTTGTGATCAGTCCAAACATTGAAAGCCTGACCTATTAATGTGTGTCCGAATTGACGAGTAGCCAAGTCAAAAGCAATTAGTTATCTACCAAAGTTGCTGTAACTGAATTTCGCTGGTTTCAGGCGTTTGGTAAAGAAACTGCGCGCTCGCTGTTGCCCACCAACGTGTTGCTAGAGAACCACTCTTACCACAACGTCTGAAGTTTCAGTGTTCCGAGGAACGGGAACAGGTGGTTCGGAGTGAGCGAAGATAGCTATATTAGAGATAGGATCCTTAAGATCGGTGAAGGTCGCGTGTGCTTTGTCTGGAAAGTAGACTTACTGTCGCTTCCTCTGAGGTGGTCAGACAGTGGCTGCAAGAGTTGAGCGCAGCTAGGGATGATACGTCCTTAGTAATTGACTAGACCACAAAATCGATGCAGGTGCTTAAATGAAGTCGGCGCTTGAAAATGTGTTTGCCGGATTTGACCGTCTCTGCAAGGCTCTCAATATCAGATGAAAAAGTGAACTTGGCTAAGAAGTTTGCCGTGGATGGACCAGGTTTCCACATGAGCAGATTAATGATGTCTCTGCTTTGGGGCAACCGCTGGAAGACGGATTGAATTTCAGCTAGGTGCATTTGGCTGGAAGAACTGCCCACTAGAAGCTGGTCAATATAGGGATAAGCAAAGTCTAGGTAACCGGTAACATAGTGGAGAAAGCGCTGACCTATTTTGGGGAATTGCACCATCCGAAGGCAATCGCAAATTTTCGAACAAGCCGAAAATGGCGTGGTGACACCTGTCGTATGTATGCTTTGTTCTGCGCAGCTATTGGGTGATTGGCTCGAAAATGTTCGATCTTGCGCAAGACCGTGTTACATGCGAGGCATCATGTGAGGCCCTGCACAGATGAGATGGGTTACCAGACGGGGACCATAAAGTAGATTAACTATCTGTAGTCATGGCAAGGTAGCCACTCGCTAGATTTCTTTGGGTTCATTTGTAGTGAAGATGACCAAGGGCTATCTGTAGGACGGATTATTCCAAGTGCAAGCATGTGCTCAAAACCCGCCGTAGTTATTTAGTTTCTCTGGCGAAGTTCAGCGCGGAAGTGCTTAAGCAAGTGGGTTTTTGTTACGGATATGGTGCGTTGTCTGAGATGCCACGTAGAGAGCTTCGATCATCGGTTTGACAAACCTAGATTGCTGAAGAATGAAGAATGCGTGCTGTTCAGCTAGTAGGCCCAAAAATTCGTGGCATTTAAACTGGAAGCATCAGCCATTTCGTTGTTACGGCACAGTAATCCGGCTGAGCAACAAAATATATTTTCCTCCTACCATAATATGTATGTACGAAACGGTTGTCTTTGGAATTAGATGAGACGTTTCCATGAAATGATCTTAAACATTTAGACTTACGAGACAAACATGCAAAGGTCGCCTGTTAGGTTTCAACGCTCACTCCTGCATGGGCAACCCTAGAGGAGCAATAGAAGACATCTCTAGTTAACACATGTTACCTAACTAATGCAGCTACCGTCTGGCAACGTCAGAGGAAGGGAGAGTAAGTGTACGTTCCCGACACAGCACAGACGACATTAACTGAGCTTAAGGATCCTATCGTCAAATTAGCACCCTCCGTTCACTCCTAACCACCTGCTCCTCTTCCTCTGTACACTAAAGCTTCAGACGTTATGGTAAGAGTTGTTCCCTAACAACACGTTGATGGGCAACAGCGAGCGCGCAGTTTCTTTACCAAACGCTTGAAGCCAACGAAAGTCCGCTACAGCACCTTCGGCAGATAACGAATTGTTATCGGCTTGGCTGTTCGTCACTTCGGACACACATTAATAGGTCAGGCTTTCAATGTTTGGACTGATCACAAGCCTTTCAATTCACCATCAACCCCTTTTCTGTCAAATATTTACCGCGGGAAACTAGACACCTAAACTTCGTCACGCAGTCCACTGCAGACATACTTCATGTCTCAGGTGTCACAAAGCCCGCCGCCGACAATTCCTCTCACGTCAAACTCACACTGCAACAGTTGTCTACTGCCGATCTAACCGGTATGGCATCGGCTAAGGCCCAAGAACCTAGACCATCAAAACGCCCTGCAGTTAACCTCACTGCATGTGCAACCTGTTCCTCTCCAAACTACGGATGGAAATATTCTCAGTGACACTTCCACAGTTTGTCATTTACCCATAGTGACTGCCTGGCAGAAGCGCAGCCTTCGACATCCTTCACACATTCTCACATCCTGATATTCAGACATAGGTAAAACGGTTCACCGTGCATGCTTTTGTTCCAGCGGAAAGGAATATGCTCGTTACCTGATTCGGGTTGGTCTTCGTTGCCAGCTCTAAAATTTGCACCGACTCATCTATAGTTCTCGACACATTTCCTTTGCCGGATAATCGGTTTCCACGTACACTTAGACATAGGAGGACCCTTGTCTCTCTCTCGCTGATCTGTATACATATTGGCATGCGTCAGCGCTTCACTAGATGGCCAATAGTCATCTCTGTAACAGACTTTGTAGCCGGAACAGTCAATGGTGTCTTTTTGAACCATTTGATGTCCCACTACGGATGCCAATCTATCATCATTACCGACGGTGGAGCGCCTTTCGGAACTACTCAATTTGATACCTACTGGAAATTCTGAGGCTGCTGCTGTATCCACACAATGGCCCATCACCCTGCGGTGAATGGCCCAGTCGTACGCTTTTATCGACGGCTTAATTTTTTCTGCTATGTCCGATCTTTCTTAAATGAAGCACTCCTTGAATACCTTCACCTATCTAATGCAGCTTAACATGCCAGAAATGTTCATTTTGCTTCAAGCCATCATTTATGCTACAGTCACATTTTGATGCTAACGTTTCCTGTGCATGCAGTTGCTGCGCCTGACCGCTCCAAATTGACAAACCACGGATATGCAAATGCAAAGCAGACACTCTACCTTCAGTCACATTTTTGTGCGCAAAGAAGCAGTGCGTAGTACCATTCAGTTTTACTACGCAGGCAGCATTAGAGTGCTCTAAAGAATTAAGCATTTTAACTTAGTTCGGAATGGTCTTCGAACAACGGTGTCTCACGCTCGGCTTAAAGTGGCGTTTTTAGAAGGGCCATTTTTATCTTTAACTTGTAAAGCCGTGAAGGCAAACACAAGCAGCCACATCTTCTGAACAATGCACCCTACAACACTCCAGTATGCTTCACGATCCGCCAAGGGAGCCCAAACAGCAAGCAACTGACTGACGCGGTAGACGCATCAAAAATCCTTTATGCTTTTCTGTTGTTGTTAACATTTATTATATTTCTGGCAAAGGTACTTCCTTGCTTTCATATTAATCGTGTGTTTCATGCATAAATGTTTTACAAAGCGTAAAATCATAAGGCCAGTTTTTAAAATAGAAACAAAATGTGTACACATTTTAGTTCGTATACTTGCCTCGTTATCCGCACGACAACATGCCGCCTATCTCACCCACGCCCCACGCTCACTAAGTTTTTCATTACAGAATTCTAGTCTCCTAAGAAATCGCAGAATACCATGACACCCCTGATTGAAGCCTCAGGCACAAAGTCCTGAATTTAAGCTTCCGCCACTCGCCGCCTCCGGTGCAACGACGATCGGTCTGTGCCTAAAAGTTACATCCGGGATGAATCGTAGGACGAAGATCGTTAGAGCCTTGGAATCGCAGTGCATTGGGGAAATGACAACTCCCAAGCGCACTGTCGGGCCGCAGCGGAGGAAACGGCCCGTCGGGCATTATTGTGGACTAGCATGTTTTACATTCAGACTAGCCCGTTCCAACGGCCCACAAATGAAGTACTCCATACAGACACGAATAGCAAATAACAATGCCGAGTGTGCCTATTGCAATTACTAGGGTATTTTTCATTTCCCTCATGGTCCCCCAACTAACATCTCTATCGAAGGCTTTCCTCACTCAAGCTCCTAGTGGGAGACTTCCCTAGTGAACAGGAAGCATTTACGCCTCCAGCAAATTGTGACAAACTGGACTTTACTCCTGTTTGTATCTGCAATCGTCCACTAGTTTTACCTAATTCACATCTGTTTCACTTTCAAACACTCTGTGATTCGTGCGCGATCCCACTTTGTGTTATTACTAATTTGCTGCTAGTTATTTGCAACTATTTTCAACACACGTTGTGCCCGGCTACGTAATTATCCCGAATAATTGGTCCCCGTATTGGTTCCTTCTGGTTCTCATCTAAACCAATACCTGAATTTTACTCGATAAACCAGCAGGTGTAAATCAACAGAAGAGCTGCAGCTATGCCTTGTTCATTGCGAAGAATCTCCTCGGTACATCTTTTGGTAAATAAATGGATATCGTCCATAGTACAGTTGCTAGAAGAGTACGCAAAATAATTGGCTATCACCGTGACCTTACTTAAATCGAAGTGCCTCAGCGAAATTCGCTAAGACAAAAATATGTCTACGGTTGTTCGCAAATGGCAGCCCCTAAAATTTAGCGAATACCATCAGAACAGCGATCGGAATTTGGCAATTCCAGACGAAACGCGTTCCTCGTATTCACGCAGTAACTGGATATGAATTCGCTGCCATCTGATGAAGAACTGCATGCGTATTGCGCCAGACTGTTGCTTGCAAAATAAAGAACTAAATTGTCCAAAGCAATTAGTACCTGCGGTCACCATCAAAACAAAAGCCATTTAACAACAAGAGCAGAGAGAAAGAAAAATATCGTCAAAGTATGTATTATGGACTTGTTGCAGCAAGGTTGTATCGCACTAATTAGTGTCTACCCCAAAAGATGGCGCGCTCTAAAATGTTATGGAAATTGTGCATTGTCAGCTTGTGTCTAAAGTGTAAACGGCGATAATATTAAGCATTGTTTGGCAAGTAATGGCGTGAAGTAACAACTGCTTGTTCATAAAACGAACAATTACATTGGACACTGGTTAAACAACCGCACTTGCAACATTAATCTTGCGCTGCTGCTCCTTACTTAACATCCTCCTACAGTGACGAAATGGCGTTCTAAACATTTGACAACAAATCTCTAACTCAGTTAAATAGGCAGCAAATTTGCGCGAACGCTATATCACTCCACCATATCCGGGAAATATGTGTGGCTCAAGATCGAATATATGTGGTCCACAATTTCCAACAACTGCAGTCAAAATAGTCCTAACATGCTAAACGCTAAATACTACCACATCACTAGCACGAGTTCGTGTTTGAATAGATGCCGAGTTACATAAAAACTACAAATTCGTCACTTACTGTCAGCATTTGGCAGACCTGCGAATTGGAAGACCACGATGAATTGGACCATTATGGAGTTGTCAGTGTTTAGATCACAAAACCAACACCTAGGTATTTGTAAGTAAATCACAGAATGCGGTTATTAGCCGATGGCTACCGTCCCGTCGTGTTCACCATTTCGGAATTCCTCATCTAAACGAAATCAATTGGGTCTTTAGGACAGCATGATTCTGTGCCCTACCTTGGGGCAAATTATCCCGCGTAGGCCATAATGCAGTGGACAAAACGAATGTTACCTGCTCGTTTCTCGTGATGTATCGCTGAATGTAACGAAGAATGCAATCGGTTCTCTTCCATGTAATCGTCGCATAGCCGCTACGGACATACAAAACAGCTCAAGCTTGTCACGTAGTAGATTTGAGTTGTTAAATGTTGTGAGGACGATGAAGCCACTGCAGGAAGAACGACTTAAGCTGTTGCATTTGTAAAGATTTTACGAGAATCGGTAATTACGAATTGGACCCAACTGAGAAGAATGGATGTGCCGAACGGACCGGTAATGACGTCCGGTTAAATTGGTTTTCAATTATAATCTAAACCAACTGACGTGCTTTTTAATAAACATTAATCGCTTTGTTCGTATCATCCTCGAAGCCGATATTGTGGACGACAGCAAGCAGAACTGGATGCATCCGATCACTGCTGTCGAACAGAAACAGGATACTTTTGTTTGGTATACAACTCAATCAGATTAAACTACCAATGCGTTGGGGAAATGAATAAACCTAAATTGTCCCCGTTCAGACAATCAAGACTATAGGAATCGTTGCACAATTTTCGTAAAGCCTTAGCGCGTACTTTCTCAGCAGCACTTTTGCTCTGATTCTGACTTGTCACCGAGGGACTGCTGAATAACAAAAATATTTAATCAATCGTTTACCGTGCACGTATTCCGAATAAATGATCTGAAACCGTCGATGATGGCAGTTGAAGGCGTGCAATTCATTCCTCTCTCAGCAGGAAGGATTGGTCAAATAATTGTAGAACAAAACAGCACCTGGTGAGCAATTGCTTTCAGAGATTTATCATCAGTCCATTCCAAGAATATAGAGGGTAGAATGAGAAATGGACCCAGTTGGTTCAAAGTGACTTGATCACGTGAAGGTCTATGTCAGATTGTAGAAAACGATTTGGGTCTTAGAGGGCTAGCTGTTTGCTACCGCCTCTGACCGAAGGCAGTCTACCTAGGCGTGTTCCTTCTTTGCTGGCCAGGGAAGCTGGAGAGCCTGAATCTGCTTCTTCTGTGAGCATAAGGATGGCTGGAACAATCGAATGCATATTGCTTCAGCTGTTGCAAGCGTACGAAGGCGGCAACCTTTCGTTTGGTGCGGTGGAACCTTGTAAACTATTCGGAAACGGCGTTTCCAATCCACCTCATGGCCGGTAGGCCAGAATAGCGCTACTAATTGTCCCGGTGACCCTTTGACGCAGCCAACGAGGGCAATGTTCGTTCATGCGTTTGGATAACTGCCGCGCCGTTCGACCAATATAATTCGCGCCACAGGCGCACCGCAATTGAGAAATTATCATTGATGTGGTCGGCATCGGCAGCTTGTCCTTGTTTTGTGAACGAATGTGTGGTTCCGTTAAGAACACGCACTTCAACGAGGCTGCTGGAAAGGTGGACTTTACCGCGGCCGAAATGCTTCTGGTTAGACGCTCGGTAGCCGCGTCCCCTTTGAATGGTAAGCGAATAAATAACTCTTTCTGGGGTGCCGTTAACACTGGCATCTTCCTTTGGGTTTTTCATGGAAGCTCTTAAAATAAATCCATCGGGATAACCGTTATCCCGTAGAGTGTTCTGTACGAACAATAACTCCGCGTCATAGGGGTGTCTTTCCGAACAGATTCGACGTGTTCTTGACGTAGACAGTAGAACAAAGTTGCGCATGTATCTCATGGGAAGTAACTGTAAAAGTGTCGTGTTTACTGACCTATCCCACGTTTGTTTGGTCTGTAGTCCTGGAACCTGGAATGGTTCCGTCTGGTCCTCCTTGTTAAACATGATTTAAGAGATATGGTAGGCGATTTATATTATTTTCTTATTTCCTTCATCGTTATGTAAACTGGCACTGCCCGCATGCACTCACAGTTTGTAGTGGTATGTGATTTTACTCCTAGTTTAACAGCGTTTATACCATCACATACAAATTATATACGTCCATATTTCGAAGATCGGCGGTCTTATAGGTCTATCGCC
>OX104065.1:114908176-115043442 GCA_944474145.2 Dicrocoelium dendriticum
CCCGTAGAATGTTTAGGATGCAAGTTATAATCTGAAACGCTGTATCAATGAAAGATGGTGCACGTCACGCTGCTAACCAGTGGATTCGCGGTAGCACAGCTGTAAATATTTCCGCATGCAAATCAAGAAGATTTTGATGCAATTCACTGTTTGTTTCGGACTAACATTTTCACCTAATGTTCAGAGGTTATATCATATTTTCATCAAGTGATTTCTAATGGTGTTACTTTTGGGGCCTCAATTGCACGAGCTGTGAGGTATTCCTAGGCTGACACTAGGAGGAAGAAAAGATTTCGTCGACATTGCAGCCGGCTCTACTGCGAAGCATGCTCAAACTGACGAACCTTCGGAGATATGTTTAGCTTTTTAAAAGCTGGTGGCCCGGATGTTTGGGGTTTTTAGAATCTGGATCACCATTATGTTATCTCCCGGTAGACATCTATAAAGTCCGTTTTAAGTATTTTAGTCCTTCAACTCCAGTGGTTATGAAGGTGGGGCAAACGTTATCCGTTCTCGGTCGCCTTGTTTTGGCAGTTTCTAACACAGTGAAGTGGCATTTTTGGCAGGGCTGCTACCTTTGGATAGCATATACCACGTGAGGCTTAACAACGCGTCAAGCATTTGCACAAAGATGGAATGGTCAAGATTTCAATTTCCCTAAGCAGGAGGCAGAAGTGAGGAACTGATTTCTTTGAAGTCTTTCTGGTCTACATCAAACAGCCTAAATCATATTGCACAAACACGCCGAGATCGCTCTCACTGAAAGCGCAAGGTGGCATTTTGGACCCTAGCCGGTAGTCTTGAGTGCACTGACGATGTGCGTTCAAATGTTGGAATTGGTCGCTTTGAAATATTGTATGTACTCGGTGGACCATATGCAAACTATACCCAGATCACTTTGCACAGCCCTGTTATCCTCCAGTGTCTTGACGGCACGTTAAAGTGTTGTAGAAAAGTTAAAGGGCGCACTCTAGCGCGGTCATTTATTGAGACCAGTAATTGGTGTGGTCCGAGTGCCTAGCGTTGAGGTACGCCACAGCGTACTTCGATTACTTTAGATGAGGTGCTGCAAAACAGGAGATTCATATAAGGTTAAAGGATAGACTTTCCTACCAAAATCAGAATAGGTTCTCCAACTCCGTTATCCTGAAGCTTGTAAAGTTAAAGGAAGTGGTTCACACGGTTGGATGCCTCGGAGATACATATATAGACGACAACTACTCCTACTCTAGTGCAAACAGACTCCGTCCAACATGGACTATACATCAGCTGTTTAGTAGTTCATGATTGATTTTGCCGAAATCCTTGCTGCTCGGGAGCGATACATCGAATGCTCTCCAGGCACCTCATGATTGCCTCAGCGATCAATGGCTCCATTAACATAGAAACCACGCCCCCGATAATGCGCTGAATCTGCTTGGTATCCATTCCTGTAGGTTGAAGTAGCGATCCCGTAATTTCAAGTTGTTGGAAGCTGTATCCAACTAAGACATTGTTGGAACAATCTGACGGAAGATTTAGCTAAACGTATTGCAGCCATTTTCAGCGCTTTTTTGTTAAATGTGTCGTGTGTAACAAATAAGCTATACAAGAGCTATACAAGAGAGAGCTATACAAGGGAGCGGTTGTGTCAGTAGTACGGTTACTACAGTACTACAACCCGTGATGCATTTCTAACATCTTCACCAGCATGCTCAGTTTATGGCACAAAATCAAAGAGAACAAAATTAAGTGTTTGTCATGACCAGGTCATCTACACAGCTTAGCTAGACGGTTTGTACATACAATATGGAATAGGGCGTGTGGAGAACAAGCAACATGAATTCTGTTTATAACTTAGGGCAAGGACTTGATCATAAAGTTAGTCTACTTTGTTATCATCTAAAACGTGTAGCAGTCTGGAGAATCCCCGGTTTGCCTGTGTAAAATGCTAACTAAAATTAGTTCATTGTACGCTTAGGCAACTGGTGTGGTTTGTTGAACGGATTGCTGAGTTCGAATGCGTGGCTTGCTGATCGCCATTTTTGCTTGGCGCTCATTTCGTTTGTAACTCGCGACTGCCTTGTGTGCTGTGCATGCTCCGTTCCCCTAGCTAGAGCATCCACGGTGTCGTTCTTTTATAGCTAGATAACAAGGAATCTTTTACTGGGCCAATAAAAGTTTCCCTGCAACTCGATCTGTCTTCTCGAATCGCTCTCTGGGCCCCCGGTACAGGCGACCCTCTAAATTGGTGACCCCGGATCCGGAACAATCTGGGCTCCGGATATACCGGACTTCCTCCGGTGAGCTCGTTCCATTTATTTTCCATATTTTCCGGTTAATTTTTGCATACGGTAACCTATTGTTTGCGTTATTTTTTAGCCATGGATTCTGTAGACCCAAAGGTAGAATCTCTGCTAAGCGTTGTCTCTGTCTCAGTTCCACCTTTTTGGGACATGGATCCTCTTTTGTGGTTCGCTCATCTTGAGGCTGAGTTTTACAACCACAGAATCACTTCCGACTACACGAAGTATTGCAAACTCCTGTCCTATCTTCCCAAGGAGATTTCAATGCAGGTTCGTGACGTCATCATTTCTCAGACCGAAAACCGCTATGAAGCTCTCAAGGAGGCCACGATTAAGCGTGTTATGCCCTCTGAAATAGTTCGCCTGCAGCAGCTTTTCAGGGATCTTCAGATGGGCGACAAACTTCCCTCAACCCTGCTACGAGAGATGCAGCAAGTCCTTGGTTCCTCAACCGTGGACGAGACGTTAGTTCGCGAACTATGGCTGCAGCGGCTACCGGAAAACATGCAATCGATTCTCGTTACAGTGAGCTCCGTTTCGCTCACTCAATTAGCAGACGTAGCGGATCGAGCTATTGTGCGATCACAGCCACAAGCCGACGCCACCAAGACCAATGCCGTCGCGTCCCAGGGCACAGCTAGCACTGGCTTACAGTCAACTATAGAAGCCCTGCAAACACAAGTTGCGACATTTAGTCGCCAGTTTCAACAGTTTACTATGAACCGTCGTTGTCATAGCCGATCAAAATCGCCCTTCAAACGTTCTGAATACTGACTACCGTATTATAGAGCAAGTAGAAATGGATTCTGTACAACTCTTTCGAAATATCGTGAGAAATGTTATAAAAGTTGTCAACCGTGAATATCATTGTCGTTCTCATGTAATATTTAAAATATTCGACTTCCGATATTTCAGGATTCACAAATGTGATATGTCATCGTAAGTGTGCAGTCGTTCTCTGAATCGGATAGAGGCGAAATATAAATCTAACAACGTTTTGAACTGTTGCACAGATGATGACTCAATCACATGTTCAGGCAAACTGTTCCAGATATTTACCACTCTCCGTTCGATACACAGTGGGTGGGGAACACATTTCACATCCGGCACGACAAGTTTGTATCTGTGTCCGCGTGTGCTGCATGGCCCTCGTAAGTGCAGCATTGGCCTTAACATGGGGAAGTCACCAAGATGTAGAATACGGTAGGTCATAATGAGGTCGACTCGTACTCGACGGTAGGACAAAGTGTAGAGTCCCAGTTTCGCTCACCGGTCTTCATACCCAAAGCCACGTAAACTTGGGCTAGCTGTTGGTACCATCAGCGCTTTGGTACCGCAGCTCGTAAATGTGTAAAGCCTTGCAACTTAGCCGAGAAACAGGGAAACTTCTCGGCCGGTCCGTAACGGTGACGGACGCGACCGGCCAACACCAAAGTCGCCTCATCCGCGTCAGGGATTTAACTTCAGTCACCTAGTTTCTAATTGACACAGGAGCCGAAGCTAGTGTTATACCCCGTAGCCCAGATGAGGTCATCTCACCAGCGCCGACCAAGCTGCGTGCCGCCAATGGCACACCTATCGCAACTTTCGGTGAAAAGCTGCTAACGCTCAATTTAGGCCTCCGGAGAACCTTTCGCTGGCCTTTCATAATCGCTGCCTTGCATTTCGCTATCATATGCATAGACTTTCTTCAAAGCTTCGACCTCATCGTCGACGCTAAAAGAAAGAAGCTTATCGACTCTAGGACACAACTCAGTGTTATCGGGACTAGCGCCAACGTGGTTGCTATCACTCCCATTCGTGTCCTACCTCAGGCTTCACAACCTTTTCTAGAACTTCTCAACAAGCATCCTAAACTCATTCGCGTCCTGAACGACTTGCCTCCTGTGACGTCAAACGTCATGCGTCACATTTGCACTAAAGGCCCACCTGTTTCGGCCCGCCCTCGCCGACTAGCCCCGGACAAGCTTAAAGCTGCTAAGGCGGAATTCGAGCAAATGCTCAAACTGGGAATCATCCGCCCGTCCAAAAGTCCATGGGCATCACCATTACACATGGTACCGAAGACATCCGGTGACTGGCGCCCCTGTGGCGACCACAGGGCACTTAACAAAGTTATCGTCTTGGATAAATATCCCATTCCGCACATGCACGGCTTGAGCTCAGCTCTAGCTGGTAAGTCTATGTTTAGCAAAGTCGATTTAGTTCGCGCCTGCCATCAGATACCTGTCGCGCCAGACGACATTGCTAAAACCGCAGTCATCACGCCATTCGGCCAATTCGAGTACCGCAGAATGCCTTTCGGCCTCAATAACGCTGCCCAAACTTTACAGCGTTTCATTCATGAGGTAACACGAGGACTCGAAGACGTGTATCCTTATCTAGATGACATTCACATCGCGAGCTCTTCTGAGGAAGAACATCTTCATTACCTCGAGGCTCTCTTTCAACGCTTAACACAGCATGGGGTTACAGTCAACCCTGCTAAATGCGAGCTTGGCCTAACTTCGATCGATTTTCTTGGCCACCGCATATTCGCCTATGGTATTGAAGCTCTGCCAGACAAAATTCAGGCACTGAAGGACTATCCTGCTCCCAGTTCCTGCAAACAGTTACGCCGATTCCTTGGCTTGGTCAACTACTATAGACGCTTTATTCCTAACTGCGCGAGCATCATTCAACCAACGACTGACTTGCTCCGCGGCAAACAACGGTCTTTCCATTTTGCAGACGACGTTAGACTGTCTTTTGAGCAGCTCAAAAACACTATCTCCAATATAGCGCTTCTTGCCCATCCAAACACATCTGCACCACTCTCCCTGTCAACTGACGCATCTGACACCGCCGTCGGTGCAGTTCGATCGGACAAAGACGAGGAAATTGCGCTACTTCGCAACAAGATAGCAGCAATAAAGGCTTCGAAACAGCGTGTGCCCCACTCAGATGCTGATCACGCCTTTGGTTACCGCTCATTGTGGCTGGTCCTTGTCTGACTCGGTTATGTCTCGTTTGACACAGAAACGCAGCAATTTCTCTACATGTTCAGGTACACCAAGAAAAATATAACCATCAAGCAAAACATGTGTTTATGGGTTATTTCGTTCTATTGTTGCAGTTAGAAGCTAGCAGCAGCTATGACCGTTGCTGACTTGTTTGACACTAGTGACTCAAATCCAGTGAGAACGCTCTGTGATCCAAAGATAGAGACATTAGAGTCGAACAGGCTTTGCCTGGAGCGTAAATCTATACGATTAAGGTTGTGCTGGCCCGTTTGTCAGATGATTGAGTATGAGATCTACCCCTGTGCCGCAATCCATTAAAGACCCCGGTTGACTAGGAGAGATTTATGACCCAAAGGCAAAAACAACATAATCTACTAAGAGCTGAGTAGTGAAAAGATCATAACCTGTCAATGTTCTGCTGTCCTGCCGGCCAAATGATGAATCGTCTGTTAACAGCCACTGAAAGCAGATAAAGTTCCTCGGGTTTCTGATCGTACTGATTGTTTGCCGATGAAAACCACAAGTACTCTGAATTCCAAGCACCCTAAAACTAAATCACTAGCATCGAGGAACGTACCTTGCGAAATACCGCATTAATCACCTCAACCATATAAGCCCAATCGTATATTCTAGGTATCACGATACCTTTCACTAAGCACAAATTGCTCAACACGGCAACTTATCGGATGCGTGTCCGCGAAGCTAAAGGATGTTTCATGAGCCGAAACTCGACAACCAAATTCACGACCGTTTTATGAGTGCCGGTTCACCTAATGTGATGCGGTGGAGTATATAGTGAGCAACATGCGCTGAGCTAAGTACATCGCATCCATTGACAAGCAATAGAACGGCTAGGAAAACAACAATTTCCCTAGCGGAACAGTTGATATTTACAGTATCACAGTAGTAGACGTGAAAATGGGTAATTACCGAGACTGTGACCTAGCTCTCGAGTATAGACGCTCTGCTAACACATGAACTTAATGTTTTCATGCCGCAATGCTTCGTTTATTGAGATATTCAGTAAGTCAAACGATTTTACGCTCCGTTTAATCACTGGTACCGGGATCTTTTAATTTCCCTGAGCCCATTGCCTATCTTATCAGTAGAAGCCTCGACAGTGTGGAACAATAGGCGCGCTTCGCTATCTTTGCTAACACATAACCGTCTTACTTTGCCAGTAAAATGCTGCAAAAATTCACCGAACTAGTCGTATCAAAGTCAGTTAATGTAACCCGCGTCTCATCTTAAGCTAAGTAAGCTGACTAAACATTTAATTCTTCGGCATTTGTGTTCGGAGTTGCGGACAATAACAAGCACATAGAACCATCAAGTGCATTCGAAATCCTATTTACGACTGATGAACTTTGGGTCTCCTTATTTGTATGAGTGCGATTAACAGCTGGCGTGTCACGCTCATGCAGGCCATATGGTGCTTGAATGATCGTATACTGCGAACCACGTTAGTCAGCATCTGATTTCTCAAGATGGTGCATAAATGAAGGACCGGTTCTGGTAAACCGAATTACCAATGTGTGTGATTGAGTATCATTCACCGTAACGTCAAACAATGTGTCGGCGAGCAAAGGACATTAGACACCATCATGACATGATACAGCATCTAAACACTGGGTGGTGGCTGGAGGCTCTACATAATGTCACCGCATAACCAACATGTAGCACAGTTGGCTACGTCCGATCAACATTGTTAGATTCCAAGGAAGGACTAACATAGAACAAATCCCCAGAAGTCTCAGGCATCTGCTGAAATGAATCCGTGGCGGCCACACCAGTCGAGGTGAAGAGACAATCCGCAGTCTCTGCGTCTGATTTAGGGGACATGCAGTTCGACTTGCCACAATGATTGTGGGTACAAACACAAAGAGATGTGAAAGCTTTGTCGGTAAGTTACACATTCGACAAGCTTACTTGAGTGGGAATACCAAAATGTGAGCCCGAATTATGCTGCTGCTTAATTTGTCTGGACACAAGGAACCGGGTAATTTATATCATGAGTGGAATCATCGGTCCGGCCTCTAAGAACCAAACTGTTCCCTGAGAGTCCCCGTTTAGAAAGGTCCCTTTTGTGCGCCCGTTCGAACTCCAACGGCAATTCAGCAAACTTTATTTAATTATCAGCATGAAGTGGTTTTATCTCCCTCTCTACTTTTAACGCGAATATTGATTGATCCATTTTCAATCCGGCAATCTTATCAGCAAGGAACGCATCTCTTTGACTAGGGCTAACTGACTTCCTACATTGCCATCATGCTAACCACCAGTGACTAGCCGAGATCCATCGAATTCCAAGGAGTTTTCAAACCCATTGCTTAGTAATGCATGAGCCAAGTGATTAATAATGAAAAGCTGCATATTGTACTCCGAATATCAAAGCACACCCCAAAGCGTGGACGATCGTTGAGTAGTTTGACTACAATGATTGTTGTGCCTAGCCGATGTTGAGCACGGCACATCACTCTTCCGTGCAAAACGAAGAAGTCAAATTTGAATGCTGCTTCTGTGCACGGCACTCAAGACTTCACTCAAAACGAGGAAGCTATATTGAGTAAGTGACCATTCGCTCAGAAGTCTTAAGTTGACACGTTTCCACCGAAATTAACAATGTAAACCGGAACTGGAAAACGGTATTGTTGGCAATCAATTAAAAACAATAAATTTACTATAACTCAATAATATGTGTCTAAGTCGCAGACAAATCAGCAACGGCAACAGTCAACAATAGCCAACAAGTATGGCTTTAATACGCAAGTAGGAGTGAACTCGTCTCTGTGTATTGTGCCTTAAAATGGGCTTACACAGGACCAATCTGAATGAAGGGAGGTTATCTTGAGCGTGGGTGCGAGAATCAGCACATTTCACACAGTGATAGCATTGTGTACGAATGTACACAAGGAGGAACAGAACAGTATGCTTATCAAACTAAATGATTTCAATGTGTGACTTTCATTCACAACAGCTGCAATATTGTCAGGTCACAGGGGGTGAACAGTGGTGAGCACAGTGGATAGACTGTAACCTTCTAAGTGCACAGATAACACATCGGGGATCAGTATGTGAAACGATGGTGGTTTGTTCTGACTTAAGTAAAGTAGGTGACACGTGATTGAATGTGAGTGATTCACAATCTCAACTTGCGAAATAAACGGCTGACATGAAATAGCCGCTAGGTTTGTGTCAGCTTTTCGAAGAAGTTCATTAACAGCAGACCTAACAATATTAAGTATAAACGCACCTGCACCCTGCGTCCATAAATATGCGCCTGGTCTACATGGCCCTTAACTACTTTGCTAATAATACACAGAACATTCTAATTTTAGCGTAAAGCTTTCACTACTTCATGCTTCTACACCTTAGATTCTCACCATGGAAATCAAAAGGCTGAATAAAATAAACAGTGATTTTAAGATACCTCTACCTGGAACGGTTTTACTACAAAACGATTGACCCAGAGAAGACAGGGATATTCTTGTATTGTCGCTGTGAACTGCACGTCGAAATACACGTGTTTTCGATTCGCTCCGGCGCCATCTGCACCAGTGTTTTAACGATATGTATTTAATATCAGTAGAATACCATACTTCATTGACCACATAGGAATTTGATCACAGCCTGGCTAATGACATTAAAAGTGAACTAGCACGGTTCTAAATACGCGTCGTTTTGATGCAGCTCTTCAAAATCCCACCGTTGAAGTTCCATCTTTTAGGGAGCAAGTTAATGCGAACTTTTAAGAAGTATCCAGTGATTCACTCATGTGTAATTTTGTCAAATTTTCCATCCCATTCAGAACAGGTAAGGGACCACCTGTTTTATATATCGTGCAAATCAATGAAACGGTAATGATTGGTACATCCTTACCGCAGTGATGGTATGCCGTTGCTCTTCCGTTATATCTGGTACGCAAAATGTTTTGGTTGAAAGATTGAGGAAGCTGACAGTTGTATCAATTACGACGTGTTGTCTCACGTCGCTTATAAGAGAAATTAGTATCTCTTAGCCTAGCGGCCTTTGAGCCCGACTGGAGGGAGATTGTCAATCAGTATATTTGGTCAGTGAGAGTATGGAGATTTCAAATATCACAGCCATTAAGTAAAAGCTCAAACTTTTCAAGAATCTATTTTCTCAAGTTAAAGAAAAAAGCGTAGTTCACTGTATGGAATCAATTGCTCACAATAAATCTCCGCAAATTATCTACCACTAAATATTCTGCTGTGTAAACCACGAGTAAACAGTCCAATTTTGCAGTCTACCAAATGAAACTGGTGCCAGCTACAACCTACCGGGTTTGTAAGTTCGTCATGCAGCCTCTGAGGTAGTCATGTTGAAACAAGCGAACGCCGTTTGAGTACGCGGCTTTAGAAACTGATTCCAAAGCGAGTTTCTGTGACGGCGACTGCACAAGCCGTAAGGTAAGTAAACTTTTACAAGCTGACGAGAGAGCTCATAATGATGGGTCTCGCAGGACTATTTTGATTGTGCCCAGAAAACAGAATCCAGAAGCTTTATAGTTGTAGAAACTGTTGCTCTGAATAGGAAATGTGCTACATTGTTGGTACAGCAAATGCTAACCACCACTCTCAAGTGTCATTGAGGTTAGTAACGTAAGTCGCCAGTGCCCCGCTATATCGGTTTCTCTCTACGTTCGTAGTTTCTGACAGATTTCAAAATAACTGACTTAGAGACGAGAATGATGAATACGTTACCAGTTCGCAAGTACTCAGATATCATGAACTTTACCATCGTGCTGTAATAATTCCCTTATTAGCTTGTAAGAATACGGAAGTAGTTTGAGGATTTTTGTGCTCTGGTTCAGTCAGCGATTCCATGCCCATAAGGAACATCACTGGACCATTTCGTCCAAATGGAACAGTCTTTCTAGTCTTCCTTTCTTTGTCTCAGCTCATTCATGTTGCTAACTTGTCACGAAAGAATGATTTACATTGTCTACGTTGTTACACAGACCTGTTGGTCGTAAGGCCAATGCGTTCCTTATTTGCTGGACGACACAGTGTTCGCGTTCAAATCAGGTCGAATGAATCCTGAAGTATCCGTCCAGCCGACCGAAATAATGTCAAATATTTTTCCTACTGGCGAACTCTCTGACAGTGATTTATATACTCTCTGTTCCCGGAATCCTTTCCGCTTCTGTTCGATTAGTCTAACAACGAGTGTCAGAATCCTCAATCAAAGCATTTAAAACTCTGAACTGATTTGGGGAGCGGAGTTGACTTCAAGCAAGCTATTTTATAAATAGTGATGAATGAAATGCACCACATTTCAGATAACGGCTCTAATTAGGACAACAGCATGAAATTCTAACGCATGTTAACAACTGAGGAATGACATAAATTGTCCACACCAACAAGAGGGTGGTGTTAGACATGACACGCGGTGACAGTTAAAAGCTTATGGACTGTTAAGCCAACGGAATGATCGATACTTCACTCGAACGGCATTAGTGCATTTGATGATTGATAAACTGATCACAAAATGCGTATGGACGATTATTTCGGACACCTGTGCTTTTGTGAAAGGGTGCAGATACAATACAATAATATGCATTCTATAATCGGAACTAATGCACTAATACGAATTTCCAACCAATCAGGGATAAACCATTCACTGACCAAACTTTATCGCCGACAATCCGCAATTAAAGGTTTTTGCTTTTTCAAAATTCATTGGTGTTGTACAGCAAATTTTCTACTTGCTCGAAAATACAGTATCCGTCTCAAAAGTTGATCAAGATTAACTGGAGTCCGGAACTTATCACACTAATGGTCTTCTGCATACGGGGCACTACTTACTGTGGCCTGGTTTCCTTTTTGTCTACTGAAATTGAGCGAAAACCATAGCCACTGTCTCGATCTGATTTTGAATCCATGTGTTATTTCTCAGTATGAAAGCTCCTACCAACAATAGATGCCTCTTGGATGCAGCCACACTTTCTCGTGGCGCAAGTCGTCCAAACTCGGCGCATAGTGTTCACAAACTTGTGTTTCCACCACTGATTCACATGCGACTAAATATATGATCGAAGCCAGTGCCTCAATAGAGTCACTTTTAGAGTCCGGTAATGTTTCCATGGGGATTACCATTCGTGTCACCGCAAGCAGCTATCTGCTATCCGGTATGGTCAGCATACACAAAGGTACATCAATCATAAGTTACATCTGCCAAACGATGTAGACAAGGGTATTCAAGTTTGATATTTTCAAATTTTGTGAAAAATCTATCTTGGTGTATTGCATTATGATGGTTACCAATTCTAATATATGTGTTAGAATCGCGATTGAGAAAGGGCAACACGCATTTACTATACGTCTTCACCATTTTTTACACGTAACTATTACAAACCTTGTAACTAACTCAGTCTTGAACCCATGTACTTAACGAGACTCAAGCTTGTATCTTTTAGGAGACTATCAGTATTTCGGACGACAACCTAGCACCAGTCTTTCCATAACTAAGTGACTCTCGGTATCCTCATCATCATAGACTCTTTTTTTATTTTACTTACTTCCCACACTAACATAAAAAACAAATTCTTCTTGCACTATTACGCCTACCGGTATTACTAGGATTGCTACATTAGCAAACGGTTTTGGTTATCTGAATACAAATTTATTAGTGAAAGCACAGTATCCAAAACCTAAGAACCCTCCAAAATTGAAGCCGATCCTGGGGAACAGCAGCCAAAACGCTTGTAAACTTAACTTGCTAAAGAATTACGCTGCTTCGCAATAATGCCATCCCCCTCGTTGACTTCACTATTTGTACCCCTGGTACACCGTTACAAATTGACGGCATGACATTGCTTCCCGTAATGACGCTGCCATCTGAGCCGTTAATTTAAAGTCTATCCCTATGTGAACGTCTGGCTTGCAGCGTCGTGTATGCACTGATTACCTCTGTTGCTTTATAGATCTTATGACCGCACGACCTAATAAATAAGTCACTGCTGCCCAAACATAACGTTTCTCTATACCACAATTTCCCTTGGTTGGTCTACCTACTTTTATTCTTAGAACACAACTAAGGACGACGTAGGGTTCCCGCCCCCGGGAATTCACGGTACCCTTAGCCGTGTGCTTCTAGCTTTTAAATCAATGTATGTGCTAATCACCTCCGTTTATTAACGGACCTATCCTTTGACGCAGCAGTTCTCCGTTTATATATTTTTCCTACATATTTCAGTATCACTTGTTGGGCCGTTTGCTGTAGCTTACCGCCTTTGTCTAGCTTTGTCTGAACTGTATGCTGTGATTCCTGCACACCATCAGGGCTAAGGAGGCAAGCGAATTTGGGTAGGCAGATCCGAAATCTTATTTATCATACGTTCTTGGGTGTTGCTCTTTCTCAGGCTTTAAGTGCCACAGCTATTTATCCCTAGCATTTTCAAGTCTGCATCCTCGCTCCGTTTTCATGCTCACTTTAAGTGTACTAAAAACCATTAGCTCAGTGCGTTGATCCAGTCCCGTCAATGCGTCACTCCTACTTTTGACCATAATCAGGTTACGGAGGCCCAAACTCACCAGGGTCGACAAGCCCACCATTCTCCGTGGCTTACTCCCACGGGCTTGTTGACCGTCGTCACCGTTATCTAATGGCTTTCATTCCGAATTTACCCGCGTCATTCTCTTCTTACTCCTACGTTAATGCGGCTGCTTAGCATAGCTCACCGCCCTGTCCCAGTTTCGTCGGCATTTGTTCTACGGCTTTGTGCATGCAGACGTCCATTAGATTTGTGCCAGCGACATTACCAAAACGACTGCCCAAATAGACCTCGCTGCAATAACCAAAAGTACATGCAGCATTCCAAAGACGCTGCAGCACGGCATAGGTTTTCCATAGAATTGGTTTAAAATCTTTACATTGAGCGTAACATGCTTCAACTGCATTAGATGGCTTCAGTCGAAATATATGGGGAAATCCGCTCAATAAACCAGGCAGTTATGAAAAATTGCTTATGCAATATTGTCCAATTTTGCAAATCATGCCAGTGCTCAGCTGTTCATTTGAGCCGATAAAGCAGTTAGGCTGACTGTGACAATGGCGTCTTTAAATAGTACTGTGGTCGCACCGTTAGAGTTAAAAATACTTCCGCTAATACCCGGACCAGCCCAAGCTAGCTACGCTTGTAAATCAAAGAAGGCAGCCGGACGATTCAACTGCGCTGCGACGTCTGTGACTCCAAAATAGCATACTCATCTTACTCCCATAAGCAAAAAGCGTTATGCATGCTTGCTTTCGCTACTTAAAGCAGAGCAACCTGCTTATAGCTAATGGCGATGATGGCAGCTCTAAGCTCGAGTTCTTCCACCATTGCGGAAAGCTGAGCAGAGTAGTCGTCAGTTGGTTTAATGCAAACGCAGGTAAAAGACCCTTGACGCCCGTAGCGGCACTAAGCAACAAACAGCTAACCAATGATGCATAAAAGAAATAAATATTTTATTCTGGACAGAGTGAGAAACACCATGAAATGGCACGATCAAACATTCTCAAATGTATAGCCAATATCGGCATGCTCGCTGCGATGAAAGAAGACAATATAAAGTAACAGCAGTGTATGCGCTTTTGGGTACAGAATGTAATAATGAACTGGCCAGGAGGCACATATTTAATGTGACTATGCAATAAGTCCATGCAAACGAAGTTGACGTTTTAAATAAATGTAAGCTTAAGGTGCGGTCCTCATTATTTGGTACCTGTCATATGAGGGTTAAGGTAGAATTTAAAATGGAAATTTATATGTCGTCTGTTGCTGAACTCGGTCCTTCAGGGACAATGGTTTATTTGGCCAAGACAGCTTATCAAATATTACCGTTTGTTTAGCAAGCGAGCTTTCTGGATAGCAAGTCCATAACTACCGACCGTTTCTGAGTCCATGTGTATCCTAATTTGCTTCAGTTAAATAAAAGGTGAATCACTCAAAAGATTATCGGTCCATCCGCGTTCAGTAATCGAATCATTCACATCCACCGCCTATTGGCTGTCTGGATCGCTCGGTTGGTCCATCTGTTCACTCTGATCTGATACTACCAACCACATACTTCTTTTTCATGTTCTTGCGCCTCCATATTCCTATGCACCCCGTACACCTTGCCAATCCGCGTCGCCTTCGCTGTATCTGCGGCCGTGTTCTCCTTGCACCACACCAACTGTCACTTCACTCCCAATCCACATTGTTGTCTCCCGTGTCGTTTCAAATACACACGATTTCTTCTGAACGTTTTCCCTCCAAGGTTTACTTCCTATGACCTGACACCGATCCCCGCAGTCACCACACCTTACTTCCACCGCTCTCGACTATGGAATAATGGTTGTACCCACACATCCTCTACACTGTTAGGTAGTACCCGTGAACTTCGGTCATAGTACCATTTCTGAGATTTCAAGCTTCGTTATGGATTGTTCCGTACTTGTTCGTGCTAAAGCTAAACTGGGCGCAAAAGTGTGACAGATGCCGGTAACAACGTTTTAGCCCTTCTTCTGTATAGGCGCTGCATTGAACTCAAACCGATATTCGTTGAAGGGGTGTTGCGATTCTACAGTATCATGAATTACGGGTACTTGCCAGTTGCTACAGCATTTGCTAACATTCGCTAAGCATGCATCACTGCCGACTCCGCCTTTCCATTCCATTGTCGGTGTTATAGGCTGGATTGGTGGTGCATGAATTCACACCTGGTTGTGAACGCCTGGAACGCACCGCTGGTCAACTGGGGACCATTGTCGGCGACCAGCTTCACCGGTAGCGCGTGTCCCGCGAACTGACATCTAAGCTTGTAGATTACTACCTCTGTGGTGGTAGTGGTGAGTAGATGGATTTCAATATAATCACTATATTAGTCCACCGTGAGTAAGTAATCTTTCCCATTATCACTGAATAAATCTATCTTCACTTTCTGCAACTGTCGAACAGGGACATTCTGTAGCATCATTACTTCCCTCGTCTGCCCGATTTCATGTGAACGGCATACTTCACAATACGATACATGCTTGTTTATTTTATCCGTCTTTCCTAGCCAAAAGATCAATTCATTTGGTCGGTTAATGGTATGGTTGGCGCCAAGGTGAGCGTGATGAACGTATTTCAGCAATTCGCCTCGGAGCGATGAAGGAATCAGAATACGGCTTCCCTTGGACAACCAACCACCATAGACAGAGAGTTCATCCGAAAACTGAACTACGGTCTTAGTTGCTTCGGCAACGGCGTCTTTGTCTCTGGCAACCTATTTAGAATACCGTCACGCAAAGCTGAAAGCGTTACCTCATCTGTTGGTGGCGCCTTATTTTCTTCAACCGATCTTGTGTCAATGTCAGGAGCTGTACTAGCTTTACTGTTTGACTTCATCCGGATTATGCTCGGGTACCGTCAAATGAGCTCTTGACAGTGTATCTGCCATTTACATCTATGTAACAAGTGCATGCACCATATCCACGTCCTACTTTTGAAGCCGGATAAGCATACGCTGAATACGACGAGGATGACGTGCATCTGTTTCCTGCCTATTGACACAAATGGCTTGTAGTCGGAATACACAGTTGTCATTTTTCCGAGTATACTCGTTGAAACGCACTATGGCATAGATTATCGTAAGCATCTTCTGCTCTATCTACGCATAACGCTGCTCGGTCATGGTGAGTACTCGGCTGCGGAAATCCAAAGGTTTTCCATTCTGTAAGAGAACAGCACCTATTCCGTCTAGGCTACTGTCAGATGGTACCTCCATAGGCTGCGCTGCATCGTAAGGAGCGAGTGCAGACACGTTGCTGGTGAGGTGCTTAATAGTTTTAAATAAGTTTTCCTGTCTTATCCTATACTGCACTTTACTCTTTTGTGAGTTAACTTCCTGATGCGAGTCACGATATCAGCGAGTCTTGGCATAAAACAGCTAGTAATCAAGCATACCTTTCAAGCGATGCATTCCCTTCACCTTATTAGGTGGCGTTACGACTGGAAGTGCCTTGATAGTTCCTGGACCGACTCGGAGCCTTAGAGTTGTCAGCAAATACCCGTAGAAAAGCACCTAGTCTTTCCGTAGTTCAATATTTTCATGTTTACTCTTGAGGTTCTTTTACACACAAAGCTGTAAGAAACGGTAGAGCTTAACATCACGCTCTTCTACTGTCGAGCCATAGATCAAAACATCGACTGCCACACATGTTACACCATCTAAATCGTGTACCGCTTGTACCAAGTGTTTGCAAAATTTCACTTGCCACCTTTAAGCAAAAGGGTAAACAAAGCCAACGATAACACCAGAACGTTGTTGCAAAGGTAGAAGGAAACTGATTTCATCAGCTAAAACTTTGTGCCAGAATGCCGAACAGAGGTCTACCATCGTGCAACACTTAGGTTTGGTCAAATGCGGCAAAAGATCTTCCAGGTTAGGTAGCTCGTAATGCACACTACGCAAGGTCTTATTCAACCTTTTTGGGTCAATACACACACGTAGTTCGCTCATCTTCTACGTAATGCTTGCGACCCAACTAACCCAATCGGTTGGCTTGTCGACTTTGACACCCACTGCCTCTCTAACTAATTTGCTCAAGTCAGCAGAGGACCTGTCACGTAGTGCAACTGGAACTCTCCTAGCCGGTAGAGATGTCGGTCGTATCAAAGGATCTAGGGACAAGTGAGCGGTTCCTACAATCCCACCTAAACCTTGGCAAACACAGACGGATACTGGTCCCTGATATCAGTTTCTTTTGGCAAATATTTATAATAAAAGCATGATTAAGAACAACAAAGCCGAGAGAATGGATCAAATCATTGCCAAAAACCGGCGTAAGCTCCTCATTCACCATGACAATCACTGATGCATTTGTAATTTAGCTCACATCTGGTGGGAAAACCGCGTGAGCGACGAGCGTGTTCGACGCCTTGTTTATGGCACAGGAAAAAGAACTGAACTGCTCAGCACCGTCGTTTCACGCACCAGGCTCTGATGGCTCGGCCACATGTTACGCATGCCAGCCCACCGACTCCCGCGACGTGCGTTTTTTTCTCGCTGGGGGTGTGGATGGAAGAAGAGGAGGGGTGGCCAAGCAATGACTTGGTCGAGAGGAATGGAGGCCCTCACTTCTGAGCTGGCCCCGGTTGGAGTGTATCTGCTCCCTGGTTGGGGTCCGAAAGACGATGAACACGTTTGGTTAAACATACTTGCTGATATGGCTAGGAGCCGACCTCAGTGGCGTTCGTGCTATGTGTTTCTTTGTCCCACCCCATCCCCCTTAGCCTCCCCCTCCA
Organism: Dicrocoelium dendriticum; assembly: GCA_944474145.2. Lineage (NCBI taxonomy): Eukaryota > Metazoa > Platyhelminthes > Trematoda > Plagiorchiida > Dicrocoeliidae > Dicrocoelium > Dicrocoelium dendriticum. Next base: position 114,925,741 of record OX104065.1, read on the forward strand.
AACACGATCACGTTATTTAGCCTTATCTAATTTTGCATAGTAATTTTTTTGATGCACGGTAGCAGGCTGGTAGCTTACCGGAACGATACCCATCCGTTACCGGTAGCTCAGCCGGCTTGCACCAGTTCCATTTCTCTCCTTTTTCCTTTGTATTGCGGCACAGTAGCTGAGGTGTTCTCCACCTCTAGCTAATATGCATGATGATGATGATGTTGGACGGTGTTTTGCTGTCTAGCAGCAGGGACTTTGGGGCAATACTACACCGATAACTTGTGAATTTGCTCTGTTTAGATAAGTGTTTGAGCTTCAGTGGCTTCACTGAAATTGCAGCTCATTCAGTTACGTGTGTATGTTGATAGTGGGTAACTGATGGTGTCCAAATCGAACTTAAAACAATTTAATATCATAAGCGAATACATATTGGTTGCTGTGTATTATGACATCGAATGTCCTTAATGCATAGTGACAAAAGGTTTCCATATGGTACCCGAGTATTACTTTCCCATATCCAGGAACAAGACGATAAGGCCACTTGACACTACGGAGTCCAGAGCTGGACTCTCAAATGACTCCGTATATTTCCGCCTAAATAACCCAACATAGAACAAAATCTATGGCTTATTTCAGGTAGCAATTTGCGATCCTCATTCGTTATTTTTGCATTATCATTTCATGTGTCGTATTTTTAGTTTTCCATTTACACTTGCCGTCTACCATAAGACACTGTTGCCCTATTTGTCCTATCTTCAATCTGTTTCATACGCCATGCATAGATGCTTAAAACCCAATGCGTGTGCTACAGTTTCAACCTACATCTTCTCATAGGTTTAATTGAGGATAAACAATTCGCCCGTTTGATTAGTTGGTTGAAAAGTAAAATGGAGTTATCCAGTTACAAGTTGATTCACGAACATTCGGGGGCGAAGGCCGATCAGAAATATGTAGTCAATTCGGAATTTCCCCCTGTCCGTTGTGGAATGACCGTTTAATTCATGCATAGCAACAAAGGAATTAGACGCGTCCATTGTGGAGTTACCTTTCAACGTCTACCGTATCGAACGCCAGCCGACAGCTGCATATTCGTCAGATATGACGTATTTGAGATACGCAAATAAAGAAAGGCTTGTAGGAAATATACAAATGTGGGGATGTGATCCATAAACTGCTTTAGGGCATACAGGAAAAAGTTCGCATGGCCGCATGAGATTTCTTCCAGAGCCAAATGTAGCTTGCGTGCAGAAGCCGACTTCCGTTATTTGCATCATCCAGAACATCAAGTAGGCGATGCAGTATTTCAACAAATATGCATAATTATGCTTACGTTTTTCAATCGAATAAATGTATGTGCTTTGCCCAGGGTGATGAAGCGGCTTCTTCTATTGTGCCGCTCAACTACGCGTGCCGTTACTTTCGTAATTCTTGCATCTAAAGTGCACAGAGCAGATAAGCTTAGGTTGAGATGGTACGAGAGCCTGACACGTGATTTTCCAAGAAATTGCCGTGGGTGTGCAGAATACATCTATAAAAAGAGAAAGGATTATGAGAAAGCTGCTTTACTTTGGACCAGTGATAATGAGTGGTATCAAACAAACTAACCTAGACGAACACTTCAGCAACCTTTCATCTATGGCGGAGAAATGATGCAGTATACCATGATTGAAGAAATAGTCCGACAAATATCTTAGAGAATATATACTGTAGATCCATAATCAGGACCATACATGTGGAAGAGGCAGGTTACAATTATAGTATCTCGTTTGTCTCCCAAAAATTCAACGAACGGCAACCAAGAACGTCAGGGGCCTTAATATTTTCTCCATCACAATAGACTGAAATCTTCAAGTATGTGCAGCAGTCGATATCGGAGTTTGCAGGGGATCTCATAAAGGTTAACCCGTTTCCGAAGCATTCAAGTCACATTTGCCATCCGCTGCTAGAATTAAACCACAACACTAACTTAAGAGGTCTTTCTCTGGAACTTACAATACAGTTTAGCCGGCTTGAATGCAGTAGAAATTCCTTTACACTCCTTGGGTGCTAGCCTTGTAATGCACTACCTATGTCGTACTTGCTGCCAAGCACGCGATATTAAAAAAAAACAATCTGTCAGTGCATTGGCTCATTTACGGTTCATTTTGCATGTTAGCCATTGGGCTAAAATAACCAATCAACCAAAGGAAGTTAAGTACTTGGAACCTTTACAAATTAAACAAAAAAGCGGAACCTTTATATAAGAAGGAATATAACGAAAATTATTTGTGTGGAATTAGCTGAATTCAGCAAGTTTTGTGTATATCGTTCAGCCGCTTACCTCGAATGGGTAAAAATTGCAAACGGTTGGGAGTAAAAGGTCAATACCACGAAATTGCGGGTGAACTGTGTTGGCAAGCCTGTCTTACCAAGGCAGAACATGGTTGGCTACAAACTCGAATTGTTCGCATAAGTTAGGCTTCAAAGGCCGGATGGCAAAACCCTCTGCAAAATGCAAGGACTTGGGGATGCCCTGTCTGTTGATGACTTTGAATGCTTCGCGGGGGTTCTAGCACATTTAGCAATCGAATAATAGTAGGGAAACGGAGCTGGCGGGTAATGTTAGGCCAGAGAGAACAAGGTTTTGCGGGACATGTTCTAAACTCCGATTAAACCACCTATCACTGTCAGGCCAATACATATGCTACCGCAAGTTAAACTGGTGAATCCATGAGGCGGTGACAATAGTGTAAGGTCTGTCAAACTTTGATTCATGTAGCAGCTTTTTGCTTCTGTGGATCAACACAAGATCAACTGTATAGTAAAAGCACTATGTCGCATGACGTAAGCGATGGCAGAAACGCCTGCTATTTTCTTTTCCTTTGTAAAGCAATGCAATGAATACCTCCTCCTTTAAAGCTTTAATTCGCTCTTCGTGCGGTCCTTATTTCTCTCATACCTTCGTCAGCCACCACAAAGGTGTCATCAGTATATCGAGAGTAAAATGAGCCCCTGTATGAAGTGACATTATTTGGTGTTCTCTAGTTGAGCTACGAAGATGTCAGTTTAAACGAGGCCAAGCGGCCTGCCCATCGCAGCACCCTCAATCTGCCGATAGAGACTTCCACTGAAACAAAACTGAGCATATTTTGTACAGATAGTAATTAAGTTCTTTAGTCTATGTGGTGGAAACTCCACTCTGCCTCTATAACTGCTATGATGTTAAGCGTCTTTTCCAACGTGACTTTTGTAAATAAGGAACACACATCAAAAGCTACCATTCGTTTACCACGCAAGGTCAGGAACTGAATCCTTTTCACGATTGTAATAATCCTCTGGCACTCTTGAAACCAATTCATCCTGCGGAAAAGAGGGCTCCCAAGCAAAGACCTCAGTATACTGAGCACTAAGTATACAAGCCTTTCCATAGTCCGTTTGCGCAAGGGTCCCGTCTACTCGCAATAAAGCAGGTATAGACAGTTTTGCCCCGCTGAGTCTTTTAACGTAAGCAAAAAACTTCTTGGGATTAGCTGAGTCCGAGTCCGCTAAATCCTGCTGGTACTGGAGACGCCGTTAGCGAGAGGGTGGTAGAGCGCGGCCAGAGATCTGCGGCTGCGGTGACGCACTATAATTGGACAACTTTTCTAGCTTATTAACTTTGTCGTGAACAGATTTCAGATTTCCCTTGGGACAGGGAAGCAGTTTTCTTGGGTTTGGACTTAGACTTCGCCTGAACGTTACATATTGTTTGACTCTGACCCATTTGGAAAGTGGGAGTTCCCGCACCACAGCAGCGTATGTATCAGTCGTGGGATAACTGGGCAAGGCGTGTGTCAAAGGCTCTGATTGGGAAGCACATGGGAAACGGCTCCGTTTACCTGTGGGGGTAGCTGAGTCGAAATTGGGTGTGGACGAAAAATGTGATGTAACAAGAGAGTCCAATGCAGTGGATGCTTGAAATATCGTTGGAGTAAAATGAGGGCTGAGGACTAGCAGTCCGGCGTGAAGACGTCGACTGTTTAATGAAGCACGGCAGCGGCTACAGGAAACGGTGATAGCCGAAGTAGTGTATCGTTGCAGAGACCTGTAGCGTTTACAAATTTTTCACATTTTTCCTTTTAACTTCTTATTCTAACTTCCGTCAACTTTTGTATATTTGTTTGAACCCACACAACGAAATATATACTCATCCTCGAATTTCGTTCGCCTTCTGGTTTCGCTGACTTCCTGCCGCCTTCGAGTGTTGTGCGTGGGCTTCGCATCAGTCGTCGGATCTCTATTTACGATCAGCGTTCGATTCCTCCGTTTGTGCCATCGGACACGTTTGTTGATTTTAACCATTGTAACGTGACCGTGTGTAATCATTCTAAGGTCCTATTCGCAGCGGTTATAACTCCCTCTGTCAGACACTATATTTGGTGACCCCGTCTATTTAACTTTTTGATTACTTTTCTCTTTTTTCCCTATGTCTGACTACGCTGACCCCCGGTGAAGAATGTGGAAAATCAATTGGCCCTTCGTTACCCAATTTTGAGGTTTCAAACCCTCGTGCTTGGTTTATTCAGGTGGAGGCCATCTTCCGATTTCGTATGCTCACTTCTTAACCATCAGTGTGATCATACGTCACCGTTCATCTTCCTTCCCAGATAGCCTCCGAGGTGCTCGATATTCTCGATCCGAGGCCTCCGGAATCGCCGTATGACAAGCTCAAATCAGCCGTTCTAAAACGCACTACGGCTTCCGATGAAGAGCGGCTACACATGTTACTTTCAGGCATAAAGCTTTGAGACCGCAGCCCGTCTCAACACCTCCGGCACATGCGTTCACTAGTGGGTTCCTCGACCCTGGACGATTCCCCCTCCGACAGATCTGAACTAAGTACATTCTAACAAACACCACAGTGATTTTAGCAGTCCTTGCTGATGAACTTCCGTTGGACAAACTAGCCGAAGCTGCCAACAAAGTCCATGAACGCTTCTTTAAATCCGTTGTGAATAATGTGACTAGACCGAGCTCCACTAGTCCATCTGGAAGTACTGCAGGTGCAGATATTAGTGAAGGAGTCTCTCGGTTAGAACTCGGTATGCCTCATATCGGTCGTGAACCACCTGCTAATCGTAGGTTCAACTCAAGGAGTGACTGCCGTTGTCAATTCCGCAACAGCCGATCGTAATCATATTGCTAATACCACAGCCATTTCGTCAAGGTTGCTCGCGATTGTCGTCCAGGTTGTAAACACCCGAAGGCGTTTTTGGATTCTCGACAGGGAAACGACAACGCCAGCCAGTGATGGAGACAGCTGCTGCTGGCCGAACCATTAGTCGCCTCTTGTACGTATTCGGTTCCACCACCAAACTCCACTTTTTGTTTGATATTGGCGCGGAGGTAAGCGTTATACCTCGATCCTTAGAAAAACGTGCTCTGCGACCACCCCGAATTACCTTACAGGCAGCTAACCAAACCAAGACCGCTACGTATGGCCAGAGACTGCTGATACTTAGTCTTAGTTTACGACGACATTTCACCTTCAGCTTCTGAATTGCCGATGTACGGAAGCCCATCATTTGTATTAACTTTCTCACCAAATTCGGCCTGGGCGTAGACCTGCGATGCGCAAGCTACGAGATGGTTCTAAATCGTTAACTGTATCCGGACAGCTCGATAGAATCAATTTCATTAAGTTTCAATTGCTTCTGTCTAAAGAAGCAGGCTACTCATCATTACTGCAACAATTTCCCTCCCTCCTTAGAGCAGAGCACGGCATTCTAGAGCCCAACATGAAATGTCGCCATATCGTCACAACTGGTCCTCTTGTGTCTGTCAAGCCAAGGCGCCTTCCACCGGACAAACTACGAGCGTCCAAAAGTGTGTACGAACGCATGCTTAACTTCAGGGTCATACGCCATTCCAAAAGCTGCTGGGCATCTCCGCTTCATTTGGTGCCCAAGAAAACCAACGATTGGAGACCATTTGGCGACTACCGTGCGCTCAACCATGTCACTGTTCCCGATAGACACCCAATTTCCCGTGTCTAGGATTTTTCTAGCAACGCACGGAAATTCCGTATTCTCTACAATCGACCTAGTTCGTGCATATCATCACATTTCTGTTGTTCCTGACGACATCCCAAATGCCGCCAGCACTAACCCCTCGGTCTCTATGAAGTTGTTCGTATGCCCTTCGGATTGCGAAACGCTGCCCAAACCTTTCAGCGCTTCATTGACCAAGTCCTAAGAGGGACAGACTTCGTCTTCGACTACATCAACGACATTCTCGTCGCCAATTCGAACGATAAGGAACACCTGCCACATCTTCCAGCGTTTTGCTCAGTATGGCGTAACGATTAATGTTGACAAATGTTTGTTCGGCCACTCCTGTGTTGATTTTATCGGTCACCGAAACGACCACATTGGTGTTCGCCCACTACCCAAAAAGACGCATGCAATCGCGGATTACTCAATGCCTCAGTCTCTAAAAAATTTGCGTCGTTTCCGCGGCATGGTCAACTATTACGACCGTTTCATTCCAGATATTTCCCGGCTACTTCAGACCCTGACATATTTAACAAAAGGCAAGTCCCGAAAGTTTGGGCCAACCGCAGAAGCTATTGTGGCATTCGATAAGATCAAGCAGGCGTTCTCCAACGCCACCGCGCTTATCCACAGGAAAACCGATGTTGATGCACATCTCGTTCTCAGGACTGATGCATCACGTTTTACAGCAGCTGATCAACAATCAACCTCAACCTTAGTCTTTTTTCTCCAAAAAGCTTCAGCCTGCTCAAACTCGATACAGCACATTCGGACGCGAACTTCTGGCTATTTACCTTGCCATTTAGCACTTCCGACATCTACTTGAAGGACGTACCTTCACTATCCTAACAGATCACAAACCGCTAGCTTTTGCCTTCCGCGGTTCCTCCGATCGATTTTCACCTCGTAAGACCCGGCCTTTAGGCTACATATCGCAATTCACGACAGACATTCGTCACATTGATGCCATTGACAACGCTGTTGCTGACGCAATGTATCGTGTCGAGCTCCTCCATATCTCACGCCATACTATTAACCTCGGGATATTGCCACTCACTAAGAAGACGATCCTGAGGTCACATAGTTGAAGACAAACACCTCAATGAAACTCTCAATTGCCCATTGTTAATTCCGATGCTAAAATTTATTGTGATTTATCGACTGGAAAGTACAGACGTTATGTTCCGCAGCAATTCCGCAGGCTTGTTTTTCCTCACCTGCATGGCCTTTCCCACCCTGGCAATCGAGCCACGAGCAAGTTAATCGCCGACAGCTACCTATTTCACAATATGCGTTCCGACATCAAAAAAATGGTCGAAACATTGTCACTTGTCAAACTAGCAAGATATATCGGCACACGATCACCGTACCTGGCACATCTGCGTTACGCGACGCTAGATTTAATCGTATGCACCTTGATCTAGCTGGAACTCTCCCTCCATCCAACGGTTTCCAGTAGTTGCCGACGTGTGTCGACCGTTTTACACGATGGCCTCATTCAGTACTTTTAGGAGACATTTCCACCGAAACTGTTTCGCGGAGCTTCGTTGAAACGTTGACCTTTGTGTTTGGCACCGCAGCCACGAGCACAAGAGACGGAGGTCTTCAGTTCAATTCCGCTCTCTTTCAGGACCGCAATCGTTTACTCGGCTGTTGTCATCTGCGAACGACCGCCAACCATCCAGCCGCCAACATCCTTGTTGAACGTTTTCAACAGCAACTGGAAGCCGCAATTACCGCAGCGCAATCGAGCACGCACTGCTCCGAAAAGCTACCAAATATCCTTCTCGGCAGGCGCAACACGGTCAAAGGAGACCTAGGTTGTTGCCCCGCTGAACTGCTTCTCGGCACAATTCTCAGGCTTCCCGGTGAGACGGTCTTAGTTTCCAGAATCATTGGCGTACTAGGCCCGAATTCCTATGTGGTACGATTGCGCCAACAGCTTTCTTCAGTCCTGCCAACACCGCCCAGATTCAGCCCTGGGAAACATGAAGTGTACTCTCATTTGCATACCTACCCTCTCGATTTTGTGCTCGTCGATGCGGCGCGTAAACCCTTGACCCCACCGTATGAGGGTCCCCTCAAATTTCGTACTCGCAAAGAGAAGTACTTAATATTGGATAGAAACAGTTTCAAGGAGACTCGATCGCTTAAAACCAGCATACGTAGAAACTAACACATCACACTAAACCACCGAACAGATGTTTCCCAAAACACCTCCTGCCCAACCAATGTGTGAATCTTGTGTGCCCTCGCCTGCACCTTTCACTGAACCAGTGAGTAAACCATTCGCACCAAACAACACATGCTTCGGACGCGCTGTTGTTTTGCCGTCCAAACTACTAACTACAAACAATGCACAACTTTCAAGCGTTCATTCTCCCGGACGCAAGCTCTAGGAGGAGAGACCTGTAGTGTTAAAAGTTTTTAACATCTTTCCTTTTAACTTCCTATTTTACCTTCCGTCAATTTTCATTTGTTTGAACCCACACAACGAAATATATACTCATCCTCGAATTTCGTTCGTCTTCTGATTTCGGTGACTTTGTGCCGCCTTCGAGTGTTGTGTGTGGGCTTCGCATCAGTCGTCGGATCTTTATTTACGATCAGCGTTCGATTCCTCCGTTCCTGCCATCGGACAGGTTTGCTGGTTTTAACCATTATAACCTGCCAGTGAGCAATCGTAATAAGGTCCTATTCGCAGCGGTTATAGCTCTCTCTGTCAGACACTATAGACTCATAGAGTTTAGGACAAATTTCGCAGCAGGCAATATGCAGCCATCCGTCACACTCAGAGCACTGCACTGCCTTAGAACACGAGGGCACACCTTTACTGCAGCTTAGACCTTTTGAATTAATAGCTAACAACCCGGATAGCTCTTCCCACTCGAAAAATCTAAGGCAAATTCTTCACAGGCAAATCCTTCAGATTCAGATGGACTGGAACGATAGGAAAATCCTTTGAGTGTTCCTTCTTGAGCAAATCGTTGAGCCAGGAAATGATAAGGTGCTAGTTCTTGATAGATCTAAAACGAAACACCCGAAACACACCCTGATCAACCAATTACTGCCCACGTTCCCTGCACTAGCAGTCCCCGCTGTGTAGCTTACGTGAAGTAATAAAGAAGTAGAAAGTAAATGAAAGATAAAGAAAATGAAAGTCATTAAAATGAAGGAGAACACCAAAGAGTGAAGAGAATGACAGAATAAAAATTAGAATATTGAAGATGGATATGGTCAGGAGAAGGGAAAGATTTCGTGTTGCCACCCAAGAGCGTCTAACTGACGCTCGAAACCCTTAACCGTAGGTTCACTGACTACACTTTCTGGAAGCGAGTTCCAGCGCACGATAACTCTGCGCGATAACCGAGTTTCCGCCATGATCCGGTCAGAACGCGGCTTGTGTAGCTTCATGGGATGATCGCGAAGACAAGGCAACCTAGCCGGGCTAAATAGCCAGCTCAAGTCCGGTCCAACCTTCCCTGTTAAAATGCGGTAAGTAAGGATTAGGTCTCCTCGAAGCCGTCGGTAGTGCATTGAATACATACCCAAGCTAAGTAGACGCTCGGGGTACGATTGCCCCCGTAACCCCTCGACCAATTTGGTACCTACTCTCAAAACCCTCTCGAGCTCCATTTTGTCCCGAACAAGGCAGGGCGGGCAAGCCTGGACGCAGTATTCCAGATGGGGCCGGACGAAAGCTGAGAACAGCTTCACAAATATGTGGGCAGTTAAGACTCCGAAAGAACGGCGTATTAACCACAACATTCTGAAACCCCTACTAGCGGCCTTCTTTCAGTTGTCACCAAAATGTAGAGACGAGGAATGAACGATACCTAGGTCTACCTGGTTGGAGACAAGGGGGAGTTCGACCCCATCGAGGACGTAGCTCGAAGGCGGGAAAGTTGCTCCTGTACGAAGGACGGAACACTTAGCCTGATTTATGGGCAGTAGCCACAAAGTAGACTAGTCCCAGAGTCTGTCCAGTGCATGCTGTATGGCCTCAGAACCCCCAGGAACATTTACAACATTCCATAGCTTAAGGTCATCAGCAAACAATAGGGACGATACCCCAAGCTCTCCAGGGAGATCGTTTATGTAGATGGAGAACAGCAGCGGTCCAAGGACCGAGCCCTGTGGGACACCGCTAAGGACAGCTTGCTTAAAGGATAAGCTGCGACCCACAAGTACACACTGCTCTCTTCCCTTCAAGAACGCAGATACCCAGTGAAGGGCGCGGCCAGATCCGCCGTAGGACCTTAGCTTTTGTGATAGCCTCAAGTGGGGTACCTTATCAAATGCTTTCGAGAAGTCTACGGAAAGCACATCCACTACGTGGCCATTGTTCATGCCTCGGCCCAAGCTTCACGAGCAACCAACAAATTTGTCAAACACGAAAACCCCTTCCGGAATCCATGTTGTGCACTACTGGATAGATTGAATCTATTCAGGTGACATTCCAACCAATCTCTCACCAGCTTTTCAAGCAGTTTGACCACGACGCTAGTCAGGCTAACTGGCCTATAATTGGCTGACAGACTCCTGTCGCCATTTTTGAAGATAGGACAGATGACAGCCTCCTTCCATTCGGAAGGTAATGTACAGCTGTCAAGTGACTTCTGAAACACCATCGTCAGCGGTCCACGATACCTTGGATCAGAAGAAACTTGACAATAGTAAACTTCCGTTACACGTGTTTATGAAACACTGTTTTCCATAATATGGTGGCTAAAAGGCTCGATCTGTACGACAGGCCAAATAATGGAGTTACCGCGTAGTACTCACAGACCCTGAATTTTTCCCGGGCGTTTTAACGGTGTCAGCTACGATGATCATACAGCGCAGAACTGAAGCATTGTCTTGCAGTGCGTTAGGCGGCCCGCCAAATATTTGGAGATGCCTCAGCGGTAGCTTGAGGACACTTATAGCACATCGAAATGATACGCAGACATGGTCATTGGCTCCTAGAGAATTGGAGTTTCATTGGTGTTTCATTGGAGTGGTAGAGAGCAGATAGGACATCCTGTGTCAGCTCCATCACATCCCGTTCAGAGCAAGAATTGTGCGACATGCTGCGAGGCGGTATTCCGCAAGGGACCATTACGGTCGTATCGAAAACAGCAGGATCCTTGCATCCTCAGCAGATAGGAGTCAAACAGTTTCTTAAAACTTTCCTCACATTGTGCATTGACGACCAGTTCAGGCAAGCTGTTCCAGTAGTTTACCACTCGAGTTGATAGGGTGAAATCAGAATGAATCCGGACCCTCCTCGGCTTAAACAGTTTCCAAGAGTGACCCCGTGTAGAGCTATCAGCGCAGAGCTGGAAGAACTCTTGCAGTTCACTCCCCATCTGTCCTCGCAATATCCGTCTGGTGTAAATCAGATCACCCCGACTTCGACGGCAGTCCAAGGAAAACATGTTCATCTGTCGAAGACGCTGAGTGTAAGGCAGGTCACGGAGCGCTGAGATGGATTTCGAGCCTCGTCGCTGAACTCTTTCAATCATAACACGTTCAATCTTTGTGAAAGGGTAGGCCGCAGGCAAACCGTACTCGAGGATAGGGCGCACAGGGGAAGAAAAAAAAAGTCTGAAGACCTCTGGAGTCATTCGGGAGAACGATCTCCTAATGGCACAGAACATCCTATTCGCAGCAGCTATCTTCCTCAGGGTGTCCTCGGTGGTACGCAGATCGGGAGATACGATTATACCAAGGTCTTTCTCACAGGTAGCATTCCTGATCAAGAAACCACCAATGTGATAGGCGCCAAATGGGTCAGAAGAGCCGATCGGCAGGACGGAGCACTTCACACGATTGATGGGTAAACGTCATTCCGAAGACCAGCTATGAAGCAGGTCTAGCTTCTCTTGCAGTCGGTCAGCGGCTTCAGGTGTTGGTACCTCCATCGATATCTTCAGGTCATCGGCATAAAGCAGACAATCGGTCTGGAGTACAGATGGAAGGTCATTAATGTAGACTTTAAACAGCTCGGGGCCAAGGACAGAGCCTTGTGGAACCCCACTGGTCATGGGAACGGAAGCGGAGTAGACCTCATTCACCTTCACTCGCATGCTACGGCCATCCAGAAAATCAGTGATCCATGAGAGAATCTCTCCAGAAACACCAATAGTCCGAAGTTTAAACCGAAGCCGTTCGTGTGGTACTGTATCAAATGCCTTCTTGAAGTCGACGAAGACAACGTCTAAGTGATTTCCGGCATCTAATGACCTGGCCTACCTCTCTCTGGCAACGAGCAGGTTGGAAACACATAAGCGAGCTCGCCTGAAGCCATGCTGCGCAGAGGAGATGACATTCAAGCCGTCAAGGTGACTCTGAAGGGCTCGCTTGAGAATTCGTTCCATGACTTTACAAACTATAGATGTTAAGCAAATTGGTCGATAGTTTCCGGGGTCCTGACGATTTCCACCTTTACATATGGGTTTGACGGTGCCCATTTTCCAAGCAAGCGGGAGTCGCCCCGCATCAAGAGACCGCTGAAAAATTTGGCAAACAGGTACAGCGATGTACTCAGCTAGGGTTCTGAGGAACAAAGGGTGTAGCCCATCATGACCTGGTGATGAGTTCGAATTTAGCTCGAAATGAAGCTTGGCAACCAATTCGGGGCTGATTTCTAAGCGTTCTAAAGTACATGAAGGCGTAGACGCTAAATCACAGGTAAAAGGTGGCTCAGTCGAGAAGACTGAGGAATACGGCAGGGCCAAGAGTCCGGCTTTTGCATCATCATCATGAAGAGTAGTAGCATTTTCTTTGGATTACAAGGGAGGTATTCCATTACCAGCTTTCGTACGTCTCCGCAGATAGGAGAACAGTAATTTGGGAGCGGTGGAAGATTCCTCAGCCAAGCGGCGGTCGTACTGTTGTCGCTTCTCTCGCTTTTTGTATGTGTAGATATTCCTGACCGCTTTGTAATCAAGGTTGCCCAGAGGCGATTGTGTAGTCTTGAACTTATCCCACAGTTTGCATCGGCGGCGCAAAAGGGATTTTAACTCTCGATCAATCCAGGGTGGGCCATTGGAAAAACGTTTCCCTTTGCAGAGTGGAACGACCTGAGTTATGAGGGACGTGAACTTGGAGTACAAGAGGGTCCAAGCGTCATCAACCTCTAAATGCTGAGGGATACCCCAGTCCATAGCGCCGGCAGCAGTTTTCAAACGGAGTGGATCAGCACGCCAGGAGTTCCGACGGCATACTCCCTGATCGTGAATGGTAAGATGCCGCATCCAACAAAGGGAAACTACGCAGTGGTCACTTCTCCCAAATGGTTAGAGAACAGTCAAGTCGGAAACATCCGACTGCGTCGGTGTAAGCACGAGGTCGAGGATGTGTGGCGATTGACCCGGACACATTCTGGTGGGCATTGTAACATGTTGAAACAGATGACATGCAAGCACGGTTTCGAGGAAGACAGCAACAAAGGAGTTCGGAGGAAGATTGCAATGGAGTAAATCCCAGTCAATACTAGTAGTATTAAAGTCTCCCAATATCAGACAATCTTTGCCTCTACCGTGCATACTAATAGAGTCCAGCAAGCTAGCTCCGGAAGCCAAGGGGGCTCTGTAAACGACTCCAACTATAAGAGACTTGCATCTATCATGTATCCGACACCAAAGAAGTTCACACCCATCTTCATTGTCGCGTATGGTCTCAACCAGATGATCCCTGAGCTCCTCTTTCCAGTAAAGAATCACACCACCTCCGGACCTATTTCGAGAACGATCAGCTCGAGCTAGATTATACCCCGGAATATGCACCTCTTAGTCGAGGATGTCCGAAAACAACCAAGTCTCTGTGAAAGCCATAAGATCTGGGTGATTTTCATAGGCAAAGTTCTGAATTTCATCAAGTTTGTTTCGTAGGCTACGTACATTAGCAGATATCACCCTCAAACTATTCTTCGGTCTTACCGCCCGGGAGCGACAAAGATTGGCCTCCAGCGAATTCTCGGAGCTTTTTGAACTACACGAAAATCCACAATGTGGAGGTTCATCTCACGATTTTCCCGGCGTGTTCGTAGTTCTTCAACAGCTTTCTTCATTCGGAACCGATCCTCCGGACAGAGGTCCCGCAAAACATAAAAGGTTTCTCCCCTAAGACGTGGGGTCCGTCTGAGAATGCGGCGACACTCATCCTCACTCTGACAGACAATCTTGAGGGGACGAACTTTAGAAGAATCGTCTTGCTTTCTTCCGAGACGCAAAGCAGAGACAATATTGATCGCTTGTTCACCTTCATCAAAAAGGAGGGAGACCATTCGCCGCAGAAACTCTTGGTCATCCAGGATCCTTCAGCCGGGGAAGCCTTGTTGGATTCAGGAGCATTCACGATGATCAAACAACGGTCACGAGGATGCGGTTTATTGTATTCAGTGGGTTGGGACATGGGAGGCATGCTGTTCTTGAGAACGTTTTCCAACTGGCTTACTCTATCGAGGACCAGCTTTAGTTCGGAAGATTTCTTGGGTTTAGTCGTAGAATCACTCTTGGTTTTCTTCGCTCGCAGAGTTGCGCATGTACTAGCCGATGCTTGTTCTACATTCTCACTCACTACTGCCGCATATGTCTTTCTCTTGGACTCATGGCTGCCATCACTAAGTGTCAGAGGCTCCGATAGCGAAGACGAGGGGACGCAACTTCGTTTACCAGTGGAACTGGCTGAGTCAGAGGCCGAACGAGGCGATGAAAATATCGGCGGTTTCGCAGAGGTGCAGTTCTCAGTTTGAATAGGAATGGATCGTGGGCTAAGTGCGTGTACTAAGTTCAACACCCGTCTATCGCTCAATACAGTTCGACAAGAGTCACAATGGAAACTGATAGCTGAGGAGGTGGTCCTCTGGAGGTAATCACAAAGATCTGGACTGATGTCGCAGCAGGCAATGTGTAGCCACCCATCACAGAGACAGCATTGCACAGCCTTCGATCTTGCGGTAACGCCTTTACCACAATCCAAGCATTTGAACGCCATCGTGCCTTGTACTTGACAAATTCCAAATATTTAGCAGTCGAATCTCCAGGTAAATGAAGTTCGAACACCTTCCTTTGCCAAAAGATCTAAAGAGAAACGGAGCACCCAAACGCACGTCGTTATCCGCAGAGCAGAATTCTAGAAGTCATCCATAAGTAATATCATTTACGAGATCGTGTGACCTTGCAAAAATGAGATCCAAGGTAGAGGGTATTTGGTTGCTAAGATATCTATTCGTGAGGTCCACGAACTGATTCAATGGCAGTTACAATTTTAACAGACTGGTAATTCCCCGTTTTGCCTCTGTACAATTTTAACAAAAATAATTTATTGTGCCCCTGGGCGACCAATGTGGTTTGTTTAACTGGTTACTTAGTTCAAATGTTTGACTAGGTCATCGCCATTTTTGCTTGGCGCTCGTTGTAGTTGCAACGCATGGCTGCTCTGTGAACCGTGCATCCTACCCTCCATTTGCTTGAGCGTTTTCGGTGTCGTTTTCCGTAGCTAGGTACCAGGGAATCTCTAACAGTACCAAGAAAAGTTACCTTGCAGTGCGACCTGCATTTTCGAATCGCTCTCCAGGTTCCCCTACAGGCTACTCGCTAACTCGTTAGCTCGTTTCGAACCGAAATTGCCCGCCGCTGAATTGCAGGATAGATCAGCCCAGCAGATTTCATAGAGGTAGAAATTACCCAGTATTAGATATCTATTGGCAGCCTGAGTACGAATAAACTCAATAACCTCCCTGGTGATACTTCCAGGACCTCGACATGTGACTGCGACAGTTAACTGAGCAGAGTAAGGGCAGACGACATAGCTTCAATAGTTTGATCAGGCGGCTGGAAAACACAGGTCCTCCACACATAAAGTTTACAACGCACCTAAAGAGTGATGCGTTCACATTGGCAGCCAACGGAAGTGGCTAATTTTTATAAGGACAAATGAGCCTGGAGGGTCAGGTCAAACGGACGATAGAGGCTTTCGCCTGAAGACGTCTAGTTTCTCGTGCCGGTCGGTGAAGCAGCCCCGGTACCTCGACGTTGGATTGACTTCTTGCTTCTGCAACTGAAGGAAGCAAGCACAAGAGCAATCTTCGGACTTTAATGTGTCACCATCAAAATACACTACCTATTCCAGTACAAGTACAATATCTCTGCGAAAAGAATAGACCAAGACTCATCCAAGCCCCTTTTGAAGGCTTCTACAGATGCACACTCCGCTAAACCATAAGGAAGTTTATTCCAGATGTTAATTACTCGGTTCGTAAAGATTTCGCCCTGTTGTGTTTCCCTTTAAGCCAGGCAAAATGGTTATGCTTCCATAACTGGAATTGAAAGAGATTTATAGGTCATAAGTAGTGCATGAATATCTGCAAGAAGTGGTATTTGATAAGGTTTATTAGTAGTGAATTGCACACTGTTTTAAATGAAGTTTTTCTAAAAGAGGTCTAATTGGTTATCCAGCTCTACGTTGGACGACACTGCTGGTTTCTGCGTATGGTCTGCGAGCGGTATAAAGTCTAAGAGGAAGTAAAAGGAGACGTTCGAAACTTACAATTTGCGACTGCCTCCAGTTTTTTCAAATATGGTACCTTAATTGCCGAACAGCATGCGATGCAAGGTGGGGCGAAGGTCAGTGAAAGCCTTCGGTGCCGGTATGTGCAATTTCAGTGCGTACATTCGTGACTTGCTGGAACAATAGGGATAAGGTAAGTGATATATCGAAACATTATTCAGTTAGTTCACAGATTTCGTGGTTGCTGTCGTGCTGCAAGGTTCTCTTCAGTTTGAGGAGGCAATGTATGAGTGGTGCAAATTCAACTTGAAGCACAGGCATAGTTTTCGAATTGTTCAGCCATGGTTGTGGCCCAGCAACAGACGTTTGACTGCCGATCAAGCGTCCGAGGTGTGTTCGTTGATGGACACATTTAAGGGAAGCCTGTAATGCGGACGCATGCACGCAAGACATATGGACGACGGATGACTTAGGCAAGGTTGTGGTATATGCTGCGGCGACACTTGCGTAAGACCAGCGGAGTGGTGTTTGACATGGTTCGTTTGTCGGAACGGCATGGCAAGTGCCGGGTGAGCAGGAATGATGCTCAAATACCGTCGGTGTAGTTTGCGCCTACATGCCTGGAAGGCTTGGAGCAGCAATACTGTGATGTGTTGTTGGCAGACCGCGAAGCACCAAAACCACGTACAGAGGTACATCCTGTGGCCCCGCATTTTGGTGGAAGTACCTGGCGTTGCGATGTCATTCTTCTACGCCTTACTGCAGTATGAGACCTCGGACAGTTACATGGAAGCTTTGAAAGTGATGCTTGGCATGGTTCATGCGACTTCCCGGGCAAGGACGATAGTCATGGATAAATGTGCGGCTGAACTAGGCGCGTATCAGTCTTTGTACCCGCAAGCTCTTCTGGTAGTGTGTCGATTTCTTGCAGTGCGAGATATGACTGGGAGTTGCAAACACCTGCTTGATGCGTCACCGAAGGATCGAACACTACTACGTCAGTGGTTGCATAACCTGATATACTAGAGCCGAGAAATAGTTCGGTGGACTGCTGCATGCCATAAATGTGCGAAAGGAGGAAGGTAATGAATACTTGTTGCATACATGACTACCGTTTACGTCATCCTGGGAGGCGCATCGATCGCGGACGGTGCGCACCTTTGTTTGCTTCACAATCAACCTGGTGGGGAACGAGAACAAGCAGCTGAAGCGGTAACTGTGTGAGAGGGCCTCCGTACTTCTTCTTTTCCCCATGGTCGTGGATCGTTTGCATGCGGTTATGGAAGAGACGGACGAAATTGTCGAAACGCCACGGGAACCCTGTCTGCTTAAGGTGAGCGTAGCCATGCTCACCTGCCTGCTTGTAGGATTAAAGCCATACGTCCGGGAGCTGTTTATCAAGCCCACGTCACCTGAGGACATAATGCGCTGTAGTCCTGATTGTAGAGTTTGGACGGTGGAATACAAGCGGCGTTCTTTTAAACGTACATTCTTAATGCGCGGTGGCGGATGTAAACGTGATTTTCAAATCCATTGGCGGATGCCGTGCGCGCACAGTTGTTACATTGCGTGCGATCATGTTACAGAATCGACTGTGTTGGTTCCGGGTTGTCGGGGGCCTATACCTGATTCACCTGAGTCTATAGGTACCATTGATTTCACGGAGGCGGAAGATGTAGGTGTGTCTGAAACTGCAAGCAGCTCACAGGCAGTCATTTTGCACCGAGCCACGAAGTTGCGCACTGCGAATGAGGTGCTTGAAGAACTAAAAACCTACATGTGCACTAAGTCAGCACCGAAATTCCTGCACATGCTAACCTCTTTGCGGCGCATTGCGAGGTGCTGATGCAGGAACACAATGTGCGATTGCGCTGCAAGACTAAGCACCGCGAACCATATCTACATTTGGATAACGAGGATGATATGTTGTTGTTCCTAGGGAAGCAGGAGACTTCCTCCATGGTTCCATGTCGTCTTGTGGTAGGTAACGGTACGGAGAACACGACGAAGAAAAAGGGCACTACTCCAATGCGCCCTCCAGAAGGCGCAAAATCTCCATCAGTACCGAGGCGGACGAATGACTCGATTACTAATACATTGCCGTCCGGGGCACATTTTCTTCAGCTAGGGAGCGAAGCTTCAGCGTGTATCCGTGCGGTGCCTTGAAGTGCGGTGCTTCTTCCGGACCAGCAGAGTCGGAGAGAGAAAACTGCGCCCTATTTATGCTTTCAAAGGACGTAATGAGTAACGGCGGCACCGCTGTTTTTGGCATATGTGATTACTGCGAATGCTGGTTTCACCAATCCTTCAGTGGGCATGACAGGGAGGATGCTTGCAAATGTTTAATGTCTGGAATGATGGGAAAATCCAACGTTTCATATAAGTTATGGTATTGCCATTTACGTTCCCCGCAAGCCTTTTCATCACATTTTCATCACAGATCTCTCGTTTCTTCTAGCCATTACAATCAGTTGAAAGTAATTTCTCACTTCCTCCCTATGTTGTTGCTTCGGCACGTTTTCCATGCAACATAACTGGTATGAGGACTAAATCGTGCGGTAAAAGTTTTCTCAGTAGAACGCATTCAGTTAACGAGAATCTGTGCAACAATTAGTCGGATGAAGTACATACCTGGCATACCTGGCGACCGGCGTGATTTAAAGTGCATACGAGTCACTAAGCCATGGGAAGGCGAAGTTTATCAGCGGGTCCACGCGTGAACAAAACAACGAAGGTCAATCATGGCTCAAGTAAGCGGAGAACTGTCATCACAAGAATCACGTGCTCTTTGTGTGCAAATTCTTACGACGAAGTGGACGTGAACTCAGAACTTGGCGGAAACCGCAGCGTAATAACAAATAGTTTGTGGTTCTGTGATGCGTGTTCAGATAGCTCAATAGCCAAGATTATCCGAACTCTCAACGCGAGGTGTGAAATGTTGGCTATTGCGTCATCCGAACAGAAAGAATTGGTCAAGGCTTTGGGAGGGAAAATCGCTGAACTCGAGTTGCAGCTTAGTGTACAGTGCATTTGATAAGAGTCTTTCGTTTTTGCTTAGGCGCCGCGCTGGTCAGGGGTAGATTGGAACGCACTAATTTGCCGACCCACCAATGGCATGTAAGTCTACTGTATTTACTCACCCACACATGTCTGGGGGTGTGAATACGACGTGAGGACGCATATCGGTGCATGTGTCCTTGAAATATGTTAATGACCCTCGTCGAGTTCGACAAAGGCCAGCTCAGATTGGGTCGATGCCGACGTTTTTGGCTGGTGGTTTGCAACATCTCGACAGCAGTGCGTAATGCACTGGCTACCGTGTTCAAATGTTGATGGCGCTTCGACAGTTGCTTAATGTTATCCCAGCAAATGATAAAAGGGTTAGTGACAAGGCTGTTGTAGACTGAATGTTACCTTCACATAAACCACCTTAGCAAAATAAGAATTCGTAACAATTAGGCGGTGAAAATATGAGATGCTACTTCTGCATAAATGAGTCCGGAACAATGTCTACCAGCTACTGGAGGCTCATCGGATCTATTTGCAAGTGCGCGGCCGCCTAAGGAGTTAATTCCAGCAGAATACAGAAATAAAAAGAAAGCTGAGTGCAGTGCCTTTTGAACAGATTTTATCAAATCTCATTTTATTCCATCAGCTTGGACAATTAAATCAAAATCAGTTTCGCAATGAGCATGAGAAGGAATTTTACAGTATTGGTATGGTAAAAGAATCCTAAAGTAGATAAAGAAGCGTTTAGGTCAAATCTAATCACCCATTTTAGAAAGAAAGGTGATGGAAGAATCCAGCGCGTACGATGCATTTATTTGATGAAGCCAGTCTGTTTACGGCTGAATATTCAAGCGTTGTTGGTGTATTAAGCATTTTATTGACTTGACTTGAGTTCATCGCCTTGGCAGACTTGAATGTTTAAATATTCCTTATCGCCCAGATACGTATCCGGCCAATTTGGAAAACCTTAATATGCCATCGTACTAGAATTTTTGGTATTTTAAGTATCCATGGAAACTGTGTAAATAGATCACTGAGGATTCACGTTCAACCGTTTGTTCCACGGTCATGACACATTCAGTAGTTGCGAATGACTTAACAAGCGTAAAAGTATTGCCCATTAGTTAATTTCCGGTGGCCGGTGGGACTCTCTGGGACTCTTTTAACTTCCGATATAATTCCACGGGATGTACAGCTGAGCGGCTAATCGTACTCCCACAACGACCGAACAACAACAGATCATGGTGACGTGCTGGTATAGATTTGTTCTCCTATTTCGTTAGACTGCTGCTACCAAAAGAAATGCGGATGTTCTACGTGTGCCATAAAGCTCGATCCACCTGAGTGTTGGCGAAATGTGGGTGGGTGAGATTTACTGTTTTATGTGAAGCTGCCGTTTGCACTAGTTGCAAAATACCCAAGACAAAATGAACCGTAATCGCTTTCAGCTCATACGTCCTTTTGACACGTCAAAGAAATAGAACAAGGGTTCAAATTCCCTACAGGCCTAGTGATCTGGAAGCAGAGAGTGCGGAGATGATATCTGAGATTGGGGCAGCACTACACGTATGCTGGTGGACTCGCACCAAACCGTGTATGCCAATTAAGGAACTACTCGCTGCACGTGTTTGTGGATAAGGAATGTTGATGAAATCGCATTGTATGCGTCATTTCACAGAAACGATCGAGGAGCTGTGTCTAAGCTAAGCCTAAGAAGATGCCATCAATTGCACATAATCGCACCCTGTCTGTGTATTCCAGAACCAGCTTGGGACAAATTTGTGGGCACGTTCAAATCCCTAGTCGCGAAGGCATCAGAACCGAAAGCTTTTCATCCTCCCCTAAAAAAGAAATCTTTTCAGAGAAGCCGAACACGAAAATATATGGTCTTGAGGGACCGGACTTGGCATGGTTATAGAAACAATCGCAGTTCAGAAAATTGGACGGTGTACGCAACTCAGGCGGACGACTCTGTGCACTTGGTGCTTGAGGACAAGTGCACAGAGTAGCAGTTTGATCCGGCGTAACATTCACTGCGGAAACGGTACTGAAAATGCCATTACCATCCTACACACATATCTCTTGGAGTGGACAATAGCCACCCCAAAAGCACTAAAGGTAACAATCACGCACCTAGACGGATTATTTCAGCCATCTCTGGACTGCAACATAGCTCGGTCAAAGTGGAAACTAGGTTTCATCAAACCTATTCACAAGGGAGCAACTTGTGAAGAAATTTAACAAAACTGGGAGCGTGTGCAACGCCAAACGAACTGGGCGGCCTCGTACTACCACGGATGAGATTTCCGCTGGTGTTGTTGTCGAAGAGGTTCGTCAAAATAGTCATCTCAGCATTCAGAGGATCGCCCAACACTGTGCCACTACACCATATGCTGTGCACCGGATATTGAAGGAAAGGGAATTCCGAAGGTATGGTGCATGCAACCGCGGAATCACCCACGTCTGCAACATTTCTTTGTATGAAGAGGCTAAGAAGTGTGATGTATTAGTTCTGCTACACAACTTACCCGTCACATTTTGAGAAAAGAAGAAAGTTCCGATGATTGTTCGACTTGTTAGTCCAGCCCAGGCCATGACCTGTGTGCCATGTTGCACACGTGAGGCGATGCATTGCCGTGGGTTATTGGTGGCCCAAACATGCCGCTTTTGTGTACCATGCAGACGGAAAATGGCCTCATCGGTAAACATGATGGAATGCACGTCCAAGGTATTCAAGTACAAGCGAGCGAATGTAAGACGATTCACCGAATCGTCTGGTTTTAACACTTGCACCTGCAATGCACCATACCTTCGGAATTCCCTTTCCTTCAATATCCGGTGCACAGCATATGGTGTAGTGGCACAGTGTTGGGCGATCCTCTGAATGCTGAGATGACTATTTTGACGAACCTCTTCGACAACAACACCAGCGGAAATCTCATCCGTGGTAGTACGAGGCCGCCCAGTTCGTTTGGCGTTGCACACGCTCCCAGTTTTGTTAAATTTCTTCACAAGTTGCTCCCTTGTGAATAGGTTTGATGAAACCTAGTTTCCACTTTGACCGAGCTATGTTGCAGTCCAGAGATGGCTGAAATAATCCGTCTAGGTGCGTGATTGTTACCTTTAGTGCTTTTGGGGTGGCTATTGTCCACTCCAAGAGATATGTGTGTAGGATGGTAATGGCATTTTCAGTACCGTTTCCGCAGTGAATGTTACGCCGGATCAAACTGCTACTTTGTGCACTTGTCCTCAAGCACCAAGTGCACAGAGTCGTCCGCCTGAGTTGCGTACACCGTCCAATTTTCTGAACTGCGATTGTTTCTATAACCATGCCAAGTCCGGTCCCTCAAGACCATATATTTTCGTGTTCGGCTTCTCTGAAAAGATTTCTTTTTTAGGGGAGGATGAAAAGCTTTCGGTTCTGATGCCTTCGCGACTAGGGATTTGAACGTGCCCACAAATTTGTCCCAAGCTGGTTCTGGAATACACAGACAGGGTGCGATTATGTGCAATTGATGGCATCTTCTTAGGCTTAGCTTAGACACAGCTCCTCGATCGTTTCTGTGAAATGACGCATACAATGCGATTTCATCAACATTCCTTATCCACAAACACGTGCAGCGAGTAGTTCCTTAATTGGCATACACGGTTTGGTGCGAGTCCACCAGCATACGTGTAGTGCTGCCCCAATCTCAGATATCATCTCCGCACTCTCTGCTTCCAGATCACTAGGCCTGTAGGGAATTTGAACCCTTGTTCTATTTCTTTGACGTGTCAAAAGGACGTATGAGCTGAAAGCGATTACGGTTCATTTTGTCTTGGGTATTTTGCAACTAGTGCAAACGGCAGCTTCACATAAAACAGTAAATCTCACCCACCCACATTTCGCCAACACTCAGGTGGATCGAGCTTTATGGCACACGTAGAACATCCGCATTTCTTTTAGTAGCAGCAGTCTAACGAAATAGGAGAACAAATCTATACCAGCACGTCACCATGATCTGTTGTTGTTCGGTCGTTGTGGGAGTACGATTAGCCGCTCAGCTGTACATCCCGTGGAATTATATCGGAAGTTAAAAGAGTCCCAGAGAGTCCCACCGGCCACCGGAAATTAACTAATGGGCAATACTTTTACGCTTGTTAAGTCATTCGCAACTACTGAATGTGTCATGACCGTGGAACAAACGGTTGAACGTGAATCCTCAGTGATCTATTTACACAGTTTCCATGGATACTTAAAATACCAAAAATTCTAGTACGATGGCATATTAAGGTTTTCCAAATTGGCCGGATACGTATCTGGGCGATAAGGAATATTTAAACATTCAAGTCTGCCAAGGCGATGAACTCAAGTCAAGTCAATAAAATGCTTAATACACCAACAACGCTTGAATATTCAGCCGTAAACAGACTGGCTTCATCAAATAAATGCATCGTACGCGCTGGATTCTTCCATCACCTTTCTTTCTAAAATGGGTGATTAGATTTGACCTAAACGCTTCTTTATCTACTTTAGGATTCTTTTACCATACCAATACTGTAAAATTCCTTCTCATGCTCATTGCGAAACTGATTTTGATTTAATTGTCCAAGCTGATGGAATAAAATGAGATTTGATAAAATCTGTTCAAAAGGCACTGCACTCAGCTTTCTTTTTATTTCTGTATTCTGCTGGAATTAACTCCTTAGGCGGCCGCGCACTTGCAAATAGATCCGATGAGCCTCCAGTAGCTGGTAGACATTGTTCCGGACTCATTTATGCAGAAGTAGCATCTCATATTTTCACCGCCTAATTGTTACGAATTCTTATTTTGCTAAGGTGGTTTATGTGAAGGTAACATTCAGTCTACAACAGCGTTGTCACTAACCCTTTTATCATTTGCTGGGATAACATTAAGCAACTGTCGAAGCGCCATCAACATTTGAACACGGTAGCCAGTGCATTACGCACTGCTGTCGAGATGTTGCAAACCACCAGCCAAAAACGTCGGCATCGACCCAATCTGAGCTGGCCTTTGTCGAACTCGACGAGGGTCATTAACATATTTCAAGGACACATGCACCGATATGCGTCCTCACGTCGTATTCACACCCCCAGACATGTGTGGGTGAGTAAATACAGTAGACTTACATGCCATTGGTGGGTCGGCAAATTAGTGCGTTCCAATCTACCCCTGACCAGCGCGGCGCCTAAGCAAAAACGAAAGACTCTTATCAAATGCACTGTATTAAGTAGCCCTAACCCCAGACCTACCAAAAGACCAAAGTTATCCATTAAAAATGTTACACGTTCCGGCGAAAAACAAGCACCATTAGCGATAAACAACTGTGATGCCAAGCCAGTTGAAAATTCTATAAAATCTTCTGTTGTACCGCAAGGCGTAAAGAGTTATGCACAAATTGCACGATCATCGCTATTAGCTGGGCAGCACATTACAAACTGTGTGAATAACTTCGTTGCACAGGAGAATTCTTGCTGCAGCCTTGACTTGTCTTCCCCACAAGACAAGACCAACACTCCCACACGACAAACCTCCACCCAAAAAGAACTGCAACAAACTAAATTACTACGCAACCAACAAGCGATGACAGTCATATGTTCAAACGTACCAGAACCCACCAGCGAGTCGTTAAAAGGTCGACAAGCCGAAGAGCAAAATCGCTGGACTGAGATAAGCTGCGCACTAGGACTAAACGTTCTCCCAACTAGTCTTACACGTCTGTCACGAAACCCATCGTCTCCTCACGTAGGGGAACCTCGGTTACTGCGAGTAACATTTGGCAACACAAAGGACTTGGAGGATGTTCTCTTAGCAAGCCACAGTCTACCGAACTCTTCTCTCAGTGCCCGCATTTTTCCTGACATGCCATGGAAGGAAAGACAAAAGCGAAAATCCGACCCAACCGCGTCTCGTCAAAATGTAATGAAGAAAGTGGTGTTGGTTCATGGTGTGCCCGAACTGAAACATGGCGACACCAGTGAAAGACAAAAACACGATATTGATGAGTGGCGCTACATCACAGAACTCTATGGCATGCAGAATGTTGTGGCATTCGACGTCAGCCGCTTAGCTTCCTCCCCAAACTATCAAGGGAGCGGGCCGAAAATTTTGAAAGTTACCTTGGCTACGCCGGAGATGGCATCAATGGCAATTAACGTGTGGTACCACAGCAGAAGGCTAGGACCACCAGAAGTACGACTGAGACCATTCCTGCAAGCAGTACAGACCACTGGTACAGTTGAGTCAGACCTGGCTTTTCTGACCATAGACCAGCCAAGCGTGCAAACACTCGTGTCAAAAAACGTGGGCAGACCGGCACTGTTTGTGCCGGTCAAACACAGCGAACCCACCTCCTAATGCGGCAACAAATGCAATGCTGCTACACAAACGCCCAAGGGCTTTACTCCAAGTTGCCGGAATTGCGCCATCGGCATGAAGCAGCAACTTGGGACATCATAGCATTAACTGAAACCTGGCTCTCAAACGAGATTTTGGATCCAGATATTGAACTTAGTGAAATGTCAGTCATTCGAAATGATCGTCCATCTCGCGGTGGTGGCGTTGCTATCTACTACCGAGATCACCTGAAATGTGAAACTCTCACTGAGCATTCCCTTATTATACCCGACGCCTTATTTTGCCGGCTGCAGCTATCCGGTACCGATGGTTGTCCTCAGAAGAAGACACATGATGCTTGCCTCATAGCAGTTGTCTACAGGCCGCCGAACTCCTCCGCCGACAGCGATGATATTCTGTTAAATGCTCTCCAATATGCTATGTCGAAAAAGTACTCACACTACCTAATAATGGGTGACTTCAATGTACCGTCAATAGCATCTGTGTTCCCAAGTGGGCCATGCTTCAAATCAAAACTCCTTGAGTTCTTGACTATGGCAGTTTTGTATAACCATGTGGATCAACCAACCAGACACCGCGGTTCAAACAAGCCTTCAATACTTGATTTATTCCTGACCAATGAGGAGTTAATGGTTGAGTTGGTTTCATACAACCCCCGCGCTAGGTTGTAGCGATCATTCAGTTCTAACGTTTGATTATGTGTGTTATGCCAGTATGGTTGACAAAGAAACAGTAACCCGACGATTCATCACCAACTATTCCAAGCTTCACACTATAGTGACAACCGTTGACTGGGACCTCCAGATGCACACTTCGGCGAATGATGCCTGGCAAGTGTTGAAAGGCAAGATAAACTGGGTCCTACAATCAGCTTCAAAAGACGTACCATTACGAGTTTCGCGACGGAGCAACAACTGGATCCGGAGTAAAACACGTAAGTGGTTGAATAGGCGAGACGAGGCTTGGAGGGGTCATTTGCTAGGTCCAAGTGATATCACGTGGAATCATTACAAAACAGTCAGAAACTACTGCACTTCACTCCTTAAAGCTGACAATTACGAATGGCAGGAAACTATGGTACGCAAATTTACTAGCAATCACAAACTGCTCTACCGGTATGTGAATGACAAAAGGAAAGTTAAGACGGGAATACCACCACTAGAGACAGTCAATGGCCTAACGGTTACTGAAGAGGAGACCGCGGACGCATTGCTCATGCAGTTTGTCTCAGTGACTAGACACACCATGGAACCATCGCCTTGCTACATCCCAGCAAATGTCGTCGGCTTATCCACGGTCAACTTTAGCCCTACATCTGTGGCAAAGAAATTACAGTCGCTCAGGGAAAATAGTGCGCCGGGAATTGACAAGATCTGTCCGAAATTACTTAAAACCCTTGCACCCAACATGGCAGTCCACCTTGCAACCTTTTTCCAGTTTCTATTTGATTCTCATTCACTTCCGTCTGAGTGGAAACGTGGACTTATCACTCCGATATACAAGGGAGGTAAGCGGTCAGACCCTGCCAACTACCGACCTATTACTCTCCTTCCTGTTCTATCAAAAGTGATGGAGTCTATAATCGCTGATGAAACGGTGAGATATTTTGAAAGTCTACAAATTATCTCCAACCTCAAACATGGATTCAGACGCGGACGATCTTGCCTCACCAATCTACTACTTGCTCGGGACTCATGGACCAGGGCTGCTGACGAGGGAGTTCCCGTAGATGTGATTTACTTAGACTTTTCTAAGGCATTCGACAGAGTCAATCACCCAGAACTTCTCCGAAAGCTTGCGGCCTATGGTATCCACGGATCCTTGCTCACATGGTTGGAAAGTTACTTATACGACAGAAGAATCGAGGTAAGGATCGCCAACACCCACTCCGATAGCCTATGCGTCACTAGCGGCGTATCGCAAGGATCAGTTCTCAGCCCGTTACTCTTTTTAGTCTATATCAACGACCTCCCTGCCAACATTCAATCACCTATGCAAATATTCGCCGACGATGCTAAGATGTGGCGAGCTATTCAGTCAACATCTGACCCTGTCTATCTACAGGATGACCTGAACCGGATTCACGAATGGGCAGTAAACAACCAACTACCCCTGAACCCCGAAAAGTGTCACCTGTTGTCGCTGCGCAGTAACTGCAGCAACACATATCACCTGGGGCAGCGCGTTAGAAAACAGGTGAGCAACGAAAGAGACCTAGGGGTCATCGTGCAAGAAGGTCTGGGTAATTCGCTCCAATGTTCAAAGGCAGCTAACATAGCGAACTTAAACTTGAGGCTTTCGAGGCAAGCGCTCGGTACCTTCGAGCGGCAACTCGTGCCATTATTGATTAACGCCTACATTCGTCCCCACCTCGAGTATGCGGTGCAGGCATGGCCTCCGTGGTTAAAACGGGGCATTCGTCTCCTGGAGCAACCACAAAGAAGAGCCACTAAGGCAACACGGGGTCTATCGGGCCTTAGTTATGAACTGCGCCTTCGTTCGATCCGTCTGTACTCCTTAGAATACCGACGACTTCGCGGTGATCTGATCCTCACTTACCGGATACTAAGAGAAGAGGACCATCCATGTAAGTCGCTGTTAACATTATCTGCCGACAAACGATGCCGAGGCCATGCACTAAAACTTGTGACTCAATATTCCCGTTTAGATTGTAGAAAGGTTTTTTACTCTCTTAGTGTCTGTCCGCACTGGAACGCACTGCCATCGCATGTGGTGAACGCACCAAACATCGAGACATTCGAAAGACTATTGGACTTGCACTTACATGATACACATTATATAACGGTATGACAAACTGCAGTGTCTAACTTACTGATATTTTTGTGTCACACCTGAAACTTTTGTTTTCTTCCATTTGCCATCCTGTGGGTCTTGTAAAATTATTGCTTTTTATCCCACCATGCACTATTGAACTATTGAACTATTGAAGTAGCATAAGGAGTTCTTGTCCCCGTACTGTGTACATACCTTAAGCGTAGCGCTTGTGCTCCAACCTTTAATCCCGGTTTACTGGAAACGAAGGCTTTATCTGCCAGTGTAATATCTACAGTTCCTTCCCTGTTGTAACACGTAGATGGTACTAGTGACATTATTTTATAAAATCCGCTTCATTTAGAACCCTTTTCCCTGCCTGCGCTTGATGGACTACACACCCAGTTTGTCCAAACGGTCACCGAACCCAGTTCCGCTACTGCCTTTCAGATAACTTTTTGCTCCTTTGATACCGGACGTTTCTGGAGTGCCAGGGATGTGGGCATTGTCAAGCACTTACGTATAGGAGTGGGCCGTTAATATTCAACTAGTTCTCGTCCGACTTGTTTGACACCGGAACTATGTGAAATCAGGGAAAAATCTGAAACGCGCCCCTCTACGGTACATGGAGGAGTTCGATGCCATCTCGTGCCCTGCACGGTTGCTGAAGGGCTCGCGCTTGCGCCAGGAAATCGTCCTTGGCCAAGAAGAAAAGCCTTCAACCACCATAACTCTAATTTGCATGGATATGGTGTTTGTTCAGCTAAGCAAACATTTAGACAAGGTTTCATATGAGCGTCTTTCATGTATACTCCTAGGCATCGACATCCATTGTAATTTTCTTTCATGGATCACTGATTTCCTAATCGGACCTCAACGCAATTAAATGTATGGAGCCAGCCCTGTTTCTGTAATCTTGACCATTAGCCTGACCACAGGCACACCGGAGAGCTAACATCCGCCTGGTCGGCTGCAAAATGTTATCATCCGTCATATAAATCAGACCGTGGTTGAAGGATGGCTAAGCGGTAGGGGTATGGATAGAATGACAGAAAATGCAGAAGCCGTTGTAGGCTGCTCCTACCCAAGTGCACGAGTGTAGTTAACCAAACGCGTTATTTGCCCTGAGGTTCGCAACCGCAGAGCGACTTGGATCCAACGGAGTCCAACCTCCAACAAAGGACATGATTTCCACTTTACCAACTTATCGTTTCGCCACCCTCCTTTTCCTTCGATCCGCACTCCTAGCTTGCAAAGAAGGAAGGTCGCGGGAGTCGGTGTTGACGTATGCGCAATATGGGCCAGTCATAATTGCCTGGTGCCGGACATGACAGCGCGTAGCGGTTTCCTTCATGTTTCTGCACAGAACTGTCGGCGGTTTACTCGACGATACCGCACGTCCAACAAGTCCTTAAATGTAGTCATTTTTCATCTTCACCGGGGAAAAGACATAAAGCTTCGCCTTTCGAAAGCAGTCAGCTTGACATTCAGTGCGTGCGGTTCGTCAGCTAGATTTCATCGCCAAATTTTATACAAGTATTGGACAGATTATGGACAACAGAATGTTTTTGCAGGTGCACTGTCAAGCATGGCTGCAATTAGCCCCGCCCAGCAGGTACTTGACCTATCTGCCATGGCAGCTGCGCAACCAACTTGCCAGTGTTACAGCGCTTTCTGATCCTTCCTTAAAGATGTCCCGCACCTCTGCCATCATCCGATGGCACAACCTTGTGTGACACTTCTACAGGCTGACCTCGACTGATCATTCTTGAAAACTTTCGCTGTCTTATTTTCGCTCTACTCCGCAACATATCCTATCCAGGCCATAAAGCCACAGGCAAACGCATATCCAACCAATTTGGTTGATCTGGGATGAAACATGCTATTAAGCTTTGGGCACGCACTTGTCTCACGTGCCAGCAATCCAAGCTCCAGCAGCACCTATCCGCTCCACTTGGTCGCTTCGAGCCGGTTTCAACTCGCTTTAACTGTGTACATGTTGAGTTATCTGGACCGTTGGCTCCGTCCAAAGGAATAGACCACATGTTGACCATGATCCATCGTTTCACCGGTTGGCCTAAAGCCGTCTCTATTCCTGACGTAGTTGCGGAAACTGTTACACGCGATTTTGTCGCGCGTTGGGTCGCTTCACATGGCTGTCCAGCCACAGTGAATACCGAGCGCAGGCCGCAATACGTACCTTCGACATTCAGCGATCTACTTACGTATCTCGGCTGCGGACACGTTCCTACTATTGTCTTTTGTCTACAGGCGGACGGCATGATGGAGCGTTTTCATTGGCAGCTGACTGCTTCAATCAGCGCCGCCAGTGCAGTGAGTTGGACTGAAGCTTCCGACCAGCATCCGACCATCCCTCAAGACCGATCTGCATAGGTCCAACGCCGCAATGGTATATTTAGTACCAATACGTTTACCTGGAGACTTCTTTTCCGAGATTCGCAGAGTTCCCCGTTACGACGCGAACTAGGCTAGGCAGCTAGCCACGCGCGTGCGTCACGTCAGGTTTACTGACACCAAAGAAAAACAGCATAAGTCATTCGTGTTTCAAGACCTGCAGCCCTGCCCTTTGTTTCCCTCCGTCTTGTTGGTCACCGTAGACCACAAGAGCGAACGTACGAAGGTCGTTTCATGGTCCTACAAAATAAGGACCCTGCATTTAGCATCGATCAATGCGGCAGTCGTGAAGCCACTACCACTGACCGCCTTAAGTTTACCCACATGGAACTAGAGGTCAATGACAAAGTCTGCACATCTTCTAAAGAATAAAAGCCGTCACGTTACCTTGATAAATGTGCGTGTGAGAAACGTGTATCGCTGCATAGAAGTGGACCAAGGTCAACAACGTGCATGTGTAGCACAGACAAGCAGACTAGCACTAATAATAAAAATAATAAAGTAGCATGTACATATAGGGGCATTCCACTATGCCGACATACCTCTACCTTTAAATCTCATAAGAATTATACGGTCTGCAAGCGAAACTGAATTGCCTGAAACGGCCGGAAATTTATCCAAGCTATTGTTTCCAACGGAGCAAAAGTTGAACCATACCTTCACTTTCGGCGTACGTTACGTGGACGGTTTCATACCAATCCCTTAAACCTTCGCCAAATAATTAAATTTACATATACTACCATTTATCCTGGTTAAAGCTACCTCTATTAGGTATACTTGGAATTCCACCAACTACGGTGAAGAAAACCCACGATTGTCAATTCCTCCTCAGCATGGAGCCTCATGTAAGATATCACCATGGGTATATTCCGATTAACGAACATATATTTCAATAAATAACTAAAGATTTACTCTCGACAAAGCGTGGCAAGCCTTTTGGGCATGATCGGCATATCGTAGTAGTGTACATGGTAGCATGAGTAGCAGCATCAAGAGCGGGAGTAGTACAGATGAAGTCCGTAGGGTGGGCCCATGTGGCTAAAAGCTTGTACGAAGTCTATGTCCACAGAATACGTTTTTAGAGATAAGTATCAAATCACTAATGTGGAGTATGTTGGTGAGGTACTAGTCCGAGGCGGTTGTATGCACAGGGCGAGTCCGGTGAGTGAAGCATGAGGGAGAAGCTAGAAAAATGTTTAAGAAAAGTGGCATGTAACTGATCAAATTTGTAGACAAGTTCGTACCTAAGAAGGTATATACACAGCATTTGCAAATGTGGTATCAGTCAACTTGCCAATGTGTAATTGCGGCAGTGACTTTATTGAGTGTCGAGTCACATCCACCACGTCGCAGTGTTGTTAAGCATGTAGTTGTGGCAGTTTGTAGGAAAAACGTTTGTTAGAAGAAAACCCACCACGTTGCCGAACAATGCCGATTGGTGATAGGACATTGACAAGGTTGCATCTGACCGATTACCTTCGCGGGTATTCGCAGTCAGGTTTCGCCAATTTGTTCCCCATGTTTGTGTAATCTCCTTTGGAGTCGACCGCAGGCGGTTGGAGCTGTTAATTTGGATGCCACTGGTGATTGGATTTGTTTTCTGGTTTTCTTTAATGTATCAGGATTGCGAAGTACGAGTGGCTTCTTTATTCTGTGTTGATGCCGCGCACCGGTGAGCATCGCAGGTATGTCTTCAGAGGTGTTCCGCGCAGGTATTTTTTGCATGCACTAAAATACAAGGCAGAGAAGCGTATAGGTTAAGAAATATACATCTGTTCCAATAGGATTACACACCTAAATATACATGTAAAGATATACATACATAAAGAAAAAAATAATTATATCCGCACACTTCACTGCATATATTTAGACTAATTGATTAAATCTTTATGTGTACATACATATATACTTTACTTTAAGCAAACATGAATCCAGCAATACCTAGGTATAACATATATATATATATATGGCGGCATCCAGTTTCGGATTTACCTTTCACGGTGGTCAATCACATGACGCCTGCGCCTACAGAGGGCCATTGGTTGCTTGCGCTGCACCACCCACCGTTCCACCCACACACCCCATATCCAGTGTAAACCCGAGGGAATAAGACCGAGAGGCATGGGGATGGGAGCCACGTTTCCTCAACGAAGTTCGCCCTCCTGCCTTCGAAAAGCAGAAAGAATATTCCGGCGTATTTGGGGAATCATCTCGACAAACGTACATGAGGCGGTGGCTGGATCGTGTCAGGTTTCACACAAGGTTGAACCACTCTTTGAGCCTAGCACCGTTACTAAGACGGTGCACTTCATCCCCACCAGCAACGACCAACTGTCTACAGCAGCCGCTTTTGACGAGATAGTGGGTAATAGATAGGTAGGTAGCTTGTCAACATTCCAAGCAGGCGCAACCACACTAGGGAGCTCAAGCAACGTCTATTTCCGAACTGCAGGCTTACTCATCGCGCATGCAAACGTACCACATACGCCGCCTTAGAGGCCTGGATTAGTAAATTGTATGGGAATCTAATCATGGTGCTTCTGTTCCGCGTGCAATTCTGCCTTCTCGTGCACCTGAGCAACCGTCCTGTTGAGCACGCCACGGAATTTGCATCCATCAAGTTTGCCTTGGATTCGCAACACCTGTAATCAACATGAGTTTGTCATAAACTCACCTGCTTCATGTTCTGGTACAATTATTTTCGGTTTGCTCGAGGGTCATTTCATTACACTTAGTTAGCCGTACAAAACGGTATGAGTATACTCTTCGAATTCATTTGCTATACATATATAAATGGTTTTGGGTCGTCCGTGTCCAATGGCCGTTGGAATACAACAAATGCACACTTGTTTTCACGGACTTAATTATGAACTACCAAAAACTGGGTGGATACATATTGGACCCATGAACGATAGTACTACAAACGCGTACAGGTCTCTTTTGGAAGTCCGGCTAACAGTTACTTGCACAGGCATGAGGATAAGCACCCAGTACTGATTGTTGGTGTTCGCCACACCACCGTACTACATTAACTAAGCCGCTGGCCACTGTCAAATCAGGGGTTTTCCGAACGATGTTCACACTACTTTGCAAATGTCCAAGTCGTAGCATGGCTGTCCTCCAGGTACCAACTTTTTGTCCATAATGTTGTGTATCCTGCTATGGCTAAAATATATTTGGTTACAATCTACATTGTACGCCTGAGTTGCAGCTCCTCGTTGCTCCTAATGTGAAAATTTTTGCTGTTCACTGGTTCCTTTCGGATGTACTTTACTAAGACACTTAAGTACCAGTACCGTTGACATTATCTTTTCTAAATCTACCCAGAAGACTGACTCATTCAGATACCACTTATAGTAGCTGCCTCTTAGCCAGTTGCAAATATGCTACTGCGTTGCATTAACACCGTACTTCATCAGTTCATAGAACAATTGTCCCCAGCGATAAGTACATTAGCGGTGGAATAAGGATGACACACAAAGATGATAGACAGAGAATAGGCAACTATGCTGGCGTGTAGGGAAATGGTGCACTGGTTTTAACTGATTTGCCTAAGCTTATCTAAGATAAGGTTGTCGGATGAAGTACGGGAATTACAGCCCTAATCGTTCTAACAGATTGCATGGGATACCTAGTATGACACATCCACACCAGCATGTTAAGCGGTAGTCAGTTACTTCTCCAGACTGTTCACTTTCCACGGATGTTCCGGAGAGCTTTAGCTTTGAAGGCATTATCCAAACTGCACGTGTCCATCAGCTTGTCAAATTGCCACCGAATCGAGGTGGCCTTGCTGTTGCATACTGTAATAGGTAAGGTGTTTGGAGGCTACGGTAAAGGTAAGGTCCGGTAAACTAAGGTAACATGAGGTAAGTCAGTTTAGCCCGAAAGCGATGAAGAAGCGTGGTGTAGGCAACATCAAACCTCAGCATAAAGGCACTCGTACATAGGCATCTGTGTTCAGATTGCCAGTAGGGCAAATACAGTATGCGCCTGCGTTTTGGATGCTTGTCACTGAGCTGCAACACTCGATGAGTTAGTAAAGTATCAGCGCAAAAGTTCTCTCGTCCAATTTTTCGAGCGAACGAAATTCCTTTCTGACTCACCGCGCTCCATAACTTTTGGCCGGTTTAGCTGCACGGTCCCCTTTCATTTGCGTACCAAAAAGTGCCATCTGTCAGTCCGTGATGCTCGGTCTAACGGTCGACCATTTCGGCATAGTCCCATCGTGGCGTCGTTGATGACTGTCCAGACCAGCCGGGTTAAAGCACACACGGCCGCATGTGTAGCAGCTTAAGGTGGGAGTAGCCAAAGAAGTATAAACCACCGGCAGATGATGTTTGTGTGCTGCACGTTCAACTTCCCGATACACCACCTGCTTTCTTGCGATTGGGCGACGGTGTTGCTGATGGGGACATGCCATTTGCGGCGATTTTTTGCCATCTCTTTCCAAACACTTAGTTCAATACTTACGCTAGACAAACTAACCTTGATACTGCCTTGGAAAAGCAATGTTGGTTTAGCTGGGTTCCAGTCGCCTGCGCTCAGTTTTCCGTACAGCAGTTATTGCTGGATTCTCGGTGCATACATGAGGCGCACATACTCAAGCCACCTGAGGTGTCGCAACAGTAACATGTAGTCCATCTTGTACACGTCGTTCCGGCGGATCACATACGTGTCTGGCACATTGTCCCACTATAGGATGTGCCACATCCGGCGAGGGCCCCGTTGATGAAGTCCATCCAAACACCGCATATCCTTGCTGGACAGTGTCCCTATTTCCGATCCAAAGGCAAGGACTGAGAGGACCATTAATTTGTACACCATCACCTAGGTCCTAACGGTGAGAGGATACACCTTCCACATGCGACTTTCCAGTTTCCCAAAAGCCACGCTTTCCATCGCTGCTCGAGGGCGCAGTTCATTGGTGATCCGCAGGTCGGTTGACAATGTACTCGCGAGGTAGAAAAGACAGACGTGTTCTGTAGTACTTCATCTGCAGTCCGCATTTCGGTCCCACACATCGGCTGCACGCCCCGTGCCGGCTAAACTACGCATACCACCATGCCTGTGTTTATGCTGAGCCCAAGCTTGGTTGCAGTAAGCATGTATTGCAGTTCTTCCTCGGTACGTGCAAACAACGTGCAATCGTCTGCAAACAGCAGCATACGGATGGTTGTCTCACGCACTAAGCTTCATGATCCAAAGCGGCGGATGTTAACCGAACCCCATCCATGCGGTGCTCTAGATGTACGCCGTATTCATACGTGTCGAATGCGTACGACCTCACAGCCGTCAGCTAGATATTGAACAGTGTGGATCTGTGGCAGTTTTTTTGCCTTAAACCGGAGAAAACTGCAAAATCCCCTGTAGTCTCTCCACTTAGCTGCGCCCTCGCTCGCAAGCCAGTAGGTTTTCATTCAATCAGACGAATAAATTTGGCAGGGCAGGGGACATGGACGGAGGAATGTGGAGTGCTGTGGAACCCGGGAACAAGCAAATGTTCAATGCTGGGTAACTGCAGCTTAGACACCCTACAGTGTAAGCAATGTGGTGACATCTACACCAATAGTGCGCGACGAACTGTTGGCCTAGGGCGTTATTATGTTGCTTTGGCCTTCGCATCCACAGTGGCAGTAAGAGAATTGTATGTGTAGTGTTACCAGGTGATCCAGGAACCTGTCTCAAGGGCTACAAATGGAGATGCGATGCCACAGTATGATCTAAAATGCACGCAATGTGTGAAATTGCAATAACGTGGGTGAATACAAGTAGGTACACGAAATGAAATGCTGCCAGAGTTGTGTTAGTCCAATCGTGATGCAAGCAGAACAAACACCACCATGAAGTATTTACTAACAAGATCAGCGGTATGAAGTTAATAACGTTTCTAACTGTACAACAAGAGTCAAAACACGGTAGAACAGTGATGACAATGTTGGCGTGTGCTGTAAGCGCCCCTTTATTTTAAATGCAAGCAAATGGGTTTAGTAGGTACGCCACAGCCGGTCCAATTGTCCCTTCCCCGAGGGCTAAGAGAGAATTCACATGTATGCGGAACGATTAGGCAGTCAGTCGTGTGTGAACATGATCCATTCTCTGCGCTAGCACAGGTGGAATAGTTCCTTATTGCCCGGAATGTGACTTGTGTCCAGACATTTCGCGGAGGGTGCCACATCGTTTTGCCGCTGTCCGTGAATCAAAACTTATGCCTTGTCATCATCTTAATATGTAATACATAGGCATCTGACCTGGCTACGTTGACATCAGATTGTAAGCCGAAATAATACACGATGTCGCACGTGGTGCAACGTTATATGATCCATCTGTCAAGTGGGAACGTAGCAAGACAAGTACAGATGTTAGCGGGATTTGTACTTTAGCCCAGTCTTATTTAGACGTCGAGCTAGCAGATAATGGTTTTACGCGAGTAAAAATGCCTTCAGTCTTTATGGCTGAAGGGTGGTGCGCATAAATATTTCTAAATAGCTTCCAGTTAGTCATTTAATGTCAGATATCAGTATACATACCAGAGGTCGCTGGTTGGAGTTGCAGTACTACAGTGTTGCGAACGGGCATATGTTGACATTTGTTATGGACTAGCACCAAATTGATTGAAAAACGATAACCCACTTGAACAATAACATTACTATCGTACATGAGTTTGGATTGAATTAAATAATAACGACCATTTTCCTCTAGTTTTATAAATTCGCAAGTAGAATTATAAGTAACCAATACGACCGTCAGTGCTTAGTTAGCTTATAGACATGAACATAAACGGCAGCTTTAAATTTAGCCAGAAGTGTGCGTATCAACAATAGATTGAGACAGATATAGAAATACAGAAACCAATGTCACCAGTATGGTTACCAGCTAGAATGATGCACAAACAAGTGTACCGTAAAATACAGATGACTTATGGTGCCTGTGGATGGTAAATGCTATCTGCTATAAGCGTTACTAAGCGGCAATATCATTTATTCTCGGATTGCATCATCGACGCTATTACATCAACAACACATGTAGTAAATTCCGCTGCTCCCTATACAATCATCGTCCTTCGAAGGCATGTGTAACCCGTTTTAGCAAATTTACAAGAAGTACCTTGCAAACCTTTAATTATCTAATATCTCAAATGAGTATGTGGTTGGATGCCTGGGCACCATATTATATTCACTGTGCGGTGTAGAATGGAACGACTTGGACACCGCTGGAAAAACATGAAGGAGTAAATCCGCACACCCAGGAAGTCATTTGTAATGAAAGCATTAGCATTGCATAGTTAATAATAGGAGGTCAGACAATAAATGGATAGCAAGAACTTTGGCAGTTGGCGCAGATATGGTTGTCAGCTGAGCCTATGATGCCCTCATGCAACCTGGATTTCTCATGGTAATCGTACCGCTTACCATTTACTAACAACCTATAGTCATACATGTCGGTTGCATCTATTCTACACACCAAATCATTTATTACTGTGCGGGGATTTAATTTGCAATTAAAAATTATGTAAATACCACTGTAACACCACAGATGAACTGAACTACGTTTAAGTCAATCTAGATACTAGACCCTTTCTAATTTAGATTGTAGCAGGTACGTGTGCTCTTCCGCACCTTATCTCAATAATGGTTGACTTATCCTGACCTCAGTATGAGCGATGTACCACGGAAAATGTAGCTACACTCATTCTTGTGATTAGTGTATGAAACAGAACATGTAACATCGACATCAGCATGCTAATCTCTAGTCGGTGACGTGCCGGGATTATTTAGTTTACACACGGACGAGCCAAAATTCGGACACTTGCAAGAAAGTTTGTTGGGTTTGGAACACTGGATTTTCAAATTTTATTCCAAAGGAAGGATGGGTTGTAGAATACTTGGGCTCCAGAGATAAGTGTTTATAACCACTTCCAATTGTATAAGCGAATGCAAGAACGAATGTGGAATATTGTAAGCAGCAACCACCTGATAGCCGGGAATTAACGTGACCCATTCACCTTAGCGTAGTCATCATTATCGCTGGCTTTTAAGATGAGAACGCTTGAGGATATGCGACCAACCTAAAGGGATTTATTAATGTTCCTTTTTGTCCGTCACGTACGTATACATATTTCCAGGCTTATGTATTCAAGCATTACGCTTATCATAATATTTACGTAAATGTTCATATATGAGTATACATAAATCTCTATATGCATTTGTATGGCTGGAGAGCCTATAGTGCGCTTAGGCTGGTGGTGGCTAGATCCTGACAGATGGTCTACCCACTGCTGCTACTATTATGCCATTTGCTAGTGTCATGGGCGCCTCCTCGTGGCGACCGCTGGGTGGTAGTTAACTTTCGTCCATCTCCCTGCTATGATCCAGGACACCAAGCCGCATGAGTCAGTGAACTGATCATGTGCTAGACCCGCTGCCTTTCGGGTGTTCATTTAATCGACGACTTTGGCTGAGGACCCGAGTCGTTCTCCTGTCAGGTGTGGGCACCCTGCCAATATCCTACTCCATCATCGTTGGAGGTAAGGAAGTGGTCGTTGCCCATCTTTCCGTAAAACCTAGCCATAGGAGACAACAAGTCCACGGGTGCTAAGCTCACAGCTCGTTTGGCGTAGAGCACGAGCGCCACGTATTGTCCCTGACGGTGAAAGGGCACCTCTGGGTGTTCAATGGTTTGCTACAGAACGCCTCAACCCAGGCAGCCCCGGTCAAATTGGCGCATACCCGCCAAAACCCACCTGCGTCCGGCCGTGGTCGCAGGTGCGTATACTATTACGATCGCAAAGCATATATACCTCGTTCCAGTACATAAGGGCTGCGTGTGACGGCCGTCAACAGGATCCCACTCTGTCTCTGATGTTCCATTCTCTAGCTGAACCTGCTCCCACTGCTAATTGGGTCAGGCTTTTAAATCAAAGTCCACGGGCGGAGTCCCTTGAGCACACTACCAAAGCACCCACTGCCTTGTGGGTAAAGTTATTGAGCCAGAGGCCCCGGGTGGATTACCTCAAGCAACCTCCGAAGCACAACAACCATCTCGCTTGCGCTTGCCCACCAATACAATCGGATGCCTGCGCGCAAGGCACTCAGCATCTGATGCTGACCGGATGCTAGACCGGAACTCCAGCAAACGCCCGGAGCGACGAGCTGCACTCGCCGCGATGGAACTGGCGCGCTACCGCAGCGATATTGCGGCGCTCAGTGAAACCAGGCCCGCTGAGCAAGGTAAGTTGCATGAAGCAGGTGCTGGCTACACATCCTACTGGGTGGGCTACGCAGCCTCAGCACCACGTGATCATGGGGTCAGATTTGCATTATCTGATCGTATCCGTGGCCTGCTGGTAAGAGAACCAGCGAGCTTGGGCGCGCGACTGATGACTGTTCGCCTACCACTCGGAAGATGTAAGCTTCGTATTATAAGCACGTACGGTCTGACTATGTGTTTTGCTGATGACACGCGTGAGCAAGTTTGCACTGAGCTATCCTCCGTGATACGGTCTGTGCCGAGGAGCGACCAGCTATTTTTGCTAAGTGGTTTCAACGCGCGCGTTGAGCTTGATGCCGCAGTGTGGACAGATGCTATCGGTCTGCAGGGCATTGGTTCAGCGAATGCGAACGGTGACAGACTGCCCTTACTGTGTGCCAATCACAGCCTGAAGGTCACGAACACCCGGTTTGCACTAAGTGGGAGTGAACTAGCATCTTTGACGTACCCAATTCGTGGCCACGCTCACCTGCTCAACTATGTCATCTTATGTCAGCGTGATATGCGTGAAGTGCGCACGACACGTGTACTGCGTGGAGCTGAGTGTGGCACTGAGTACAAATTGGTGCGGACCAAACTCTCCCAATGTTTTCGTAGAACTTTGCATTGCATACCGGCCGTGAAACGGCGTAAATTTAACATTATCTCCATCGACACTGGGGCGAAACGTACTGGGCTGGAAGAGGCGATGAGTGCGCGCCTGTGTGACGTGGACTGCATGGCCACGGTGGACTACCTGCGGCACCACATTCGCGACCAGGTGACAGCTGCTGCCGAGGAGACCATCGGGCGCGCAATATGTAAGCGGCCTGAGTGGGTTGCTGAGAACAACGCTACGATTTGCACTTTGGTGTGTGAGAACAATGCAGCATTTGCTGCACATGCCGCAGACCTCGGTGATTTAGGGAAGAAGAGTTAGTTTTGGAAACATCGACGGCGACGGACCCAAGAGCTCCGTCGCATAAAATATGCATGGTGGAAAAAGAAGACGAAACAGTTGGAATGCTGTGCCGAACGCCGCCGACACAAGGAATTCTCTGACTCTTTGAAGGTGGTATTTGGACCGAGATTGGAGCCGCCCAGTAAGCTGATGGAGGGTAGTTCAGGCGCCACCTGCACATGGACTGCAGACATAATGCCGACCTAACGGAAATACTTCGACAGTCCCTTGACCAACCGTTCAGAGATCGACTGGCCTACTATAATTGCCTAAAGCAACACGATGTGAAGGCAAGTCTGGCGGACACGCCGACACTGGACGAAATGCAGGCAGCACATGCTCAGCTGCAAAACGGCAGGTGCGCTGGGGCCGACGGGAACCCGCCTGAGGTATTGAAACATGGCGGACTTGCGTTGATGACTGCGCTGCACTACGTAATGCAACGCGTATGACATGAGGAGGAGGTGCCTCTTTAGCTAAAGGATGCCTTTGTGCTACCACTGTACAAGGGTAAAGGGAGCAAGCAATGTAGCACAAATTATCGTGGCGTCAACTTACTGAGTTGTGTGGGCATGGTGATTGCCCGAATTCTGGTCAACCGCCTCGTCAGTCAGGTTGTGGATCCTAACGTGGCAAAGGAGCAAGGTGGATTCCGTTCGGGTCGCAGCACTATAGGTATGGTGGTTGCGGCTCGGCAGTTGCAAGAGAAGTGCAGGAAACGACACCAGTCATGGTACTCGCTTGTGGTTGTTTGCGACCAAGGCGTTTGATACGGTGAACCGCGAGGCATTGGGGATGGTGTTGCGTAAGTTTGGTTGCGCAGCGTAAGTTTGTAAGTTGAATTGAATGTCTGCACAGTGGTATGCGAGCGAGGGTGCAGCTGAGTAGAGAAACTTCGGATGACTTTGCAGTTGTCTCTGGTGTGAAGCAAGGCTGTGCCTTCGCCCCTTCCCTGTTTAATATCTATCTTCATGCAATCATGTTCTTGTGTTTTTGATGTCGCTTGGGTTTACGGGGTTCGTGTAGAGCACAGTAGTGATGCTGGGTTGCTGAACATCTGTCGTTTCGGTGCGAGAATTGTAGACCGTGAGATGACTATCTGCATGCTGCTGTTTGCTGACGACTTGCGTTGTTTTCACACAGCGTGGTGGATTTGCAGCGCATGTCTAGTGCACTGGCTTCGACAGCGGCCAAAATTCGGGCTCACCATCAACACGTGCAAAATTGTCTGTCATTTTCAGCCTTCACCGGATGTGCAACCTTCCATATTGCCACGCATCAGCATGGTTCCGAAGTACTGGCAACCACTTCCCGCTTATGCTACCTTGGGAGGGTGATATCGAATAATCCGCAGCTACACAGTGAGCTTCTTATTCGCGTGCCGAAGGCAGCGGTGGCATTCGCGAAGCTAGAGTACCCAGTGTAGAACCAGCATCAGCTTACCATTAACACGAAGCTGATTGTGTACAAAGCCATGGTGCTGTCCGTTCTTCCATGCGGCAGTGAAACATGGACGGTATACTGCCGGGATGTACGACACGAGCGGCTCCATCAGCAGTGTTTGCGACGGATTTTGCGCACCAGTTGAGGCGACAGAGTTGCTGACACGGAAGTGTTGCGACAAAGCGGTGTATGCAGTGAACTGCATACTTTTGCTGAAACAACGGAGGTGGCTCGGTCAGGTAAGCCGTATGGATTCACCGCGGTTACCGAAACCACTTATACGGTCAGCTGAGTATAGGGAAGCGGCATGTGGGGAAACCAAAGTTACGTTACCGGGACATGCTTACATTGAGCCTCTCACATTCTAATCTTGGTTGTAGATCCTAGGAATCGAAAGCGGTTGATCGGCGTGCACGGTGCGATCTCATCACG
This sequence comes from Dicrocoelium dendriticum, assembly GCA_944474145.2. NCBI lineage: Eukaryota > Metazoa > Platyhelminthes > Trematoda > Plagiorchiida > Dicrocoeliidae > Dicrocoelium > Dicrocoelium dendriticum. The sequence continues at coordinate 114,968,880 of OX104065.1, forward strand.
AAGACATTTGCCGAAGTGCGGGAGAAAGACCTCATACATGCAGAGATGAAGCGGCGAGTGCGGAGGGGGCAAACACCGATTGGTTGTACTCCATCGACATCGAGCACATGGTGCTGTAGCACATGCGGTCGCGAGTGCCCGAGGCAGGCCGACATAGTGAGCCATGAGCGAGGCCACTCGGAACCACTGCCGAAGCAACGACGGCTTCAGCAAATAACGAAGGCAGAACCAACCCAGTGTTTTGGGTACGCCATATTCGATTTACTAACCGCGTGCTTTCATGCTAAGTCGCTTTATTTCATGTGGTGGGTGTTCAAATTTTTCCTAATGCTTTTCTTTCGCATAACCATGTCTACCTGTAAGCTCTTCTATAAACTCGCCCACATCGCATAAACCAATTGTACTTACTTTCGATAACTTTTTCGTGTTTTTGTCCTTTCCGTAAAATATACTTCCTGACCTCGTGAAATTATCTCGGATCCTTCGTAAACAACTTTTTTCAAATGCTCATTAGGTTAACATTTTTGTCATGTTTCCTTATGCATTACTCGTTTTATTTTCTTTGTTATCTTTCTCACATGTGCTTTGCTGTTGCTTGATATCTCCAGTGTGACTGCGCTTGTTGTGCACCTTGACAAGGTGCATCCCTGTCTACTACCCACTATCTCGTTAATACCTTCGCTAAGAGACCGTTCGTCGTTGCAGGAGTGGACAAGATTCACGGTCTTTGCGGCCGTTTCAGGATCAAAGAATGGTTTCATGCCCTCATTTGGAGCGGTCTACGATCCTGCCACCGCCTTGTGTGCGCTTGCTTCCCAAATACAGCCTGCTTGTTTTTGCCTGTGACGGAGTGTGGGCCGGTTCCGTTGATAAAACGTGGCTTCCATCCACATGCCTCCAGGTCTTATTCCTTCAGGTTTACAATGGATATGGGATGTGGAGTTGGGGCGGTGGGTGGTGCAGCACCAGCCACCCATGGTCTTAGTGTAGACGCAGGCATCCTGTGGCTGCCAAATGGACAGGCAATTTCGAAACGAGATGCCGCCAACCATACGTATACGTACAAACATGGTTGGCGGCGTCCAGTCTGGGATTTGCCTGTCAATGTGGCAAGTCACAGGACGCCTGCGACTTAAGACGGACCATGGATGGCTTGCGCTGCACCACCCACAGCTCCATCCACACACCCCATATCCAGTGTAAACCCGAAGGAATAAGACCGGGAGACATGCGGATGGGAACCACGTTTCATCAAAGGAGCCGGCCCACACTCCTTCACAGGTAAACACAAGCACACTGTATTTGGGAACCAAGCGCACACAAGGCGGTGGCTAGACCGTAGTCCGCTCCACACTGACTGCATGGAACCACTCTTCGAGCCTAGCACGGCCACAAGGACCGTGCACCCTGTCCCCTCCAGCAACGACCAACTGTCTCCTGGAGCCAGTATGGACGAGGTAGTGGGTAACAGACAGGTAGGCACCTTGTCAACATGCACATCAAGCGCAGCCACACCGGGGATATCAAACAACAGCCAATCACTTGAGAGAAAGAGAGAGAAAAGAGAGAAAAACGCGATTAATGCATAAGGAAACGGTGATATAAACCTTAAGTAAATAGCATATGTAATAAGTTGTTTACAAACAGATCCTAGCTAAGTGTACGAGGTCAGGAAATAGTTCACGGAATGCCACGAACACAAAATTGTTATGGAACTCGAATACAATTGGCTTAGGCGATGTGTGCAAGTTAATGGAATAGAGTACAGGGAGATATTTATAGGAGAAAGAAGAGCATTAAGGTAAAAACTGTAAACCCACCACCTGAAATAGAGACTTAGCATGCAAGCACGCGGTTAGTAAATCGAATTCAGCGTGCCTACAAACGCTGCGCCGGCTCGCCGTAATTCTCTGCAGGACCCGTCGTCGCTTCTGTAGTGGCCCCAAAGGGCCTAGCTCATGGCCCACTAGACATTTATATGAGAAAGCAAGGCATTAGGACAAAACCGAAAACCCACCACCTGAAATAAAGAGACTTAGCATGCAAGCACGCGGTAAGTAAACCGAATTGCATGCTTATCCGCAGTTGTATACTCGTATTAACTTTGTTACATATCCTTAAATTACGTTAACATATTTCGTAGCAAATACAACTCACAGCAACCGGGAGCACACACCAGCACAGTAAGTTAGGTCGATGCATTAAGTATAGCGCCCATTAAGCATTCATGTGCCTACCTTTCATTAACGTTCACTGATCCACTGAAACAGTTCCGTGAATTTGCATCTCATTGGACAAAACAACCTTTCAATGAATTCATGACTTCCAAAAACACATTACCCCTGCTATGTAATTCAGGATTCCTCCGTTTCAGCATTGGAAGTATAACAAATTTTGAGTACAACTGTGGCCTCTACTACCGTGGATTCAAATAAATATATCTACTAACTTCATACACAGCTGTCTCTCCGGTATCCAAGGAAGTAAGTTCAATTTACCCGTTGCTCCATTCCAGCATAACCTTTACATACATTGATAACTCGCAAAAACACTTCTTCGCTCCATAACAGATGCGTTTGATCTTCACCCGTATTTACCAATTTCCTGCTTTTGTATACGCCGTGACTGGCAGTCATTATCTTAACTTATCAGAACCGTTTCTAGGAAGCAAGTCCACATACCGTTACCTTTTATTTCTCATTCCGTTGTAACACTAGCATTAAGAATATTCGATACAGCCGTTTAAAATCCTTTGATGTCACCTAAAACATTGGCGGCGAAACCATGTCCCATTATTACAAATATTAGCCCCACACACGGACAACGGAGCGAGCACATCTGAGCAACGATTAAAATTCGACCAAGCGCCAAACTAGTTTCGATCGTTCGGTACACTGCGTAAAATGCTAACTAATAGTATTTTATTGTAAACCTAGGCGACCGCTGTGATATGTTGAGCTGATCACTGAGTTCGAATGCTTGACTTTCTCAGAGTCTCTTTTGCTTGGCAATCGTTTCAGTTGCAGACAGCAACGGCACTTTGTGTTGTGCATCCTCCGTTCCCCTAGCTAGGGCGGCAACGGTGTCGTTCTTTTATAGCTAGATAACCGGGAAGCTTTTATTGTACCAAGAACAGTTTCACTGCAACCCGGCCTGCCTTTTGAATTACTCTCCGGGCACCCGCCACAGGCTACACACTAAATTGGTGACCCGAGTAGGAGAAAATCCCAGGGCAGGGTGCTTCCAAGTTTTCTCCCTTGAGCACGTTCCATTTATTTTTCGTATTTTCCGGTTTATTTTTGCAGACGGTAGCACATACTTTAGGTCATTTTTTCAAACTATGGCATCGGTAGACCCCAAGGTAAAGTCTCTCCTTAGCGTTGTAGTTTCGCCCTGTGCTACCTTTTTGGGACGTGGATCCTCTTTTGTTGTTCAACCATCTTGAGGCAGTATTTCCTACCCACGGAATTACTTCGGACTAAATAACTAAATAAATTGTATATTCTCGGTAAAACGAGGCACACCTGTAAAGGCGTGATCAAATATGTATAGAAGCATAGCTTCTTTAGAATGTTAAAACATTTCGTTTTAATGAAAGGTATAAAAGAAAAGATGTAGTCCGTATGAGTGAGCATATTTTCAGGTAATACTCAGACCAAGGAACATTATGGCGCTGTGGCGCGCAAAAATCCGTTAAAACACAAGTTGGGGGTAATTTTGCCAGGTAGTGATCCGTGAGCACAGGAGCCAAAACAAAGTTTTGGTGCAACCAACAACCATTACGAAATAGGGATGATCTGTGCTCCATTAAAGCATTCTTCATAGTAGAATTAGTTGCACAGGTTGGATGTAGAAGGCTGAGGACTGCGTCAGTGTGAAATGCTTAGCTGTGACTTTATTTTGTGGCGAGTCACATCCGCCACGTTGCAGTGTTGTTAAGCGGACATTTGTGGCTTTTTATAGGAGAACGCTTGCCAGGCGAAAACCCACCACGTCCTGGAACACTGCCGTAGCTTCCGTTGAACAGTAGTGCAAGTCGGCTATGCATCGTATAGACCGATTTTGCACTCTATTATTCGCAGTCGGTTGACAGCCAAAATTCTTCGTTGGTTGGCCGAATGGCTTAGTACTGATACGGCAGCAGTCGTTGAAGCCGGTCAATGATGCAAGATTCGAAGAGTCGAATGATAATGATACAGGTGAGTAAACACATTGTTAATAGAGGCCGGCTTTTCTATTATATTCTTGTTCGGCTCGCAAACCGTGTCCAGCTATCCACGCTGGACTTGTCATGGGGTCGGTGAGTGAAGTTGTTTCTTGTGGCTGAATATGTCCTTAATAGGTAAAAATGCCATTCTCCGCAAAGTGGATTCGGGATTCCTTCAAATGTAAGTAAGTGTAACTGTTTCCATAGCCAAGTGAAAATTCCATGGAAGGCCATCGGAAAAGCCATGTATACGTGCGCAACGCTGTCCGTGAAATGACATCAGAATAGCTCCAGGTGACTGGCGAATAGGAATGTTTGAGGCAGTGAAGGTAATCACGCCAGAGTTGTTTGTCTTCGGTTGTGGAACGGGGGATCCATGTAAATATATTATTCCAGGTGAGTAAATTGTTCTCTCTGAGTACGAGGCGAGCTAAACCCATTTGTTTAGACCCCGTGAAGGTAGCGTCTCCAGAATGGCGGAAAGAGCTCCATTTGGAACAGTGTGTGGGTTTTTCATTTCCCGGAGAAAGGACCAAGCGTTTGAGGATGGGTCGACCAGTCCCAGTGGATAAACCTTCTTGTTTTGGCGGATGTAACTGTGGGAATCTCGGGAAAAACGGGCAACGGACAAGAGGCAGCCAAACAGAGACAGCAATGAATCAAGAAGCACTAACACAGACTGGTGGCGCTCACCGGTGCCTATGATACATTAAAACTTATGTAATTTTGTTTAGTATACATGATTTGCAAGCGCGTTCTATACATTACGTCGCTGGTGTGACTCAGACTACAACTACTAAGTGGGAAGAAGGTTCTGCACGCGCAGGGTCAAAAGACCGATATAACAAAGCGTTTTAACAAAAGTTAAGCGAATGATGCGATGGTTGGAGAGAAACAGGTAAACCGATGATGATGGCAGAAGTCCGAATGCGAGAGGCATCTTAGGTGAAACTAAGGACAACTAGGTTGAGACCGAATGCGGGAGCAAGATAGGTAGAGCAACGTTCCAAGAGGAAAAGGAATTTCAAGGAATCGGCTAGGAGCGAATGAATGCTGACGGCAGTGCGAAGAGTAGTTCGTAAGAGTAATTACGCTAAAGCGCTCATGATTCCACGGTCCAAAAGCCGTCGGAATCTAGGAAAATGGTCACAGGGGGCCAAAGCTGCCGTGCATTGGGAGTCGTTATGACACGTACGGTCTCAATAATAGACAAATGCGAGCATAAGGTAAAGAGCATAGGAATAGGAAGCGTGGTAAATTGAGCATACTAATGGTAGCACTAGTCAAGATACACTTAGCAATGGTCCGAAAGCCGCCAATAATCAGGAGCGAATTCTGAGCGAAGGAGACCATGCGCACGAGGATAACTTGGATAGGCGCAATGAGTGTAAGCCGTGGGAATAAAAATGGTGCGCAATAAGGGAAAGGCCATGGATAATAGGAAAATAAAAGCAGGCAGAAAGAGACAGACGGGTCAGGTGAGACAAGATAACGGCAGGGCAGTAAAGCCGGCCGTCCGAGTTAAAAAGGAATGAAAACAGAAAGCGATAGAAAAGGCTAGGGTCTAGATGAGAAGGGATCATTGGTAAAGCGTGGAAAGGCCCACAAGCCTCTTCACGTAGTGTTTACAGAACCAATAGTTCAGCCGAACCAACAGAAGTGGCGTCTCAGAAGTCCAAATGTATGCATTTGAGTATGGGGCCCAATAAGCGGGACCGCAGTAATCGGCGCTTTGGGGCCAGGCTTATAAAGAAGGTAAGAAAAGGGCTATAACACTAAAGAGGGAACTAGTCTAGCAGTCTCTAGGATTTGTAACGTCGAAGAACTCTGAGTGAAATCTGAAAACTAGTGGCCAGTCTGGCGAGACTGAGTTAGTCAGCGCGTAGGAATAGCACGTAAAATAAACGCAGGAGAAGTGGTTGTAACAAAAGGTGAACGAGCCTGGCAGCATCCCGAGGTGGGGAACAAGGGCGTTGAGTCTGTATAGCGTATACTGCTTAAGTCTGGGTAGCATAGGAGCAGTCAGAGAGAAGGAAACTGATCAGTGGACTAGATCACCACAGGGCCAGTTGAAGAAGAATTGAAAACAGAACGCGATAAAATGTAAGTTAGCAACAGTATGAGAAAGGTTTATTGAAGAAGGGTGGGAGAAGCTCACGAGGCTCTCCAAGCGCTGTAAAAGGATAGTGGAGTCAGCCGAGCCAAGAGAGGGGACATCTCAGAAGTCTGAATGAATCCGGAGAGCAGGAGACCGATCGGGTAGGACTTGATAAGTCGGCTCGTTTGGATAAGGCCTTGTAGTAAAGGTAAGAAAGGAGCCAGCAGTAAATAGTGTGCAAGTTTAAAAGGCTCTAAATTTAAGGGAAACCTCATGTTTAGACTACGGGGCGTATACCGCGTAAGTCTCAGTAACCTAGTAGCAGACTGAGGGAACAGACTAGGCAGGTGAGCCAAGATCACGGCAATGCAGTAAAGCCGCACGTCCGATTAAAATAGTATTGAAAACAGAAAGCGAGAAAAGAAAAGGTTAGGGTCGGGGTGAGAAGGGTATATTGGTAAAGAGTGGAAAAGCCCACGAGGCTCTCCAAATAATGTAAACAGAACCATTAGAGAAGTGATGTCTCGGAAGTCCAAATGAATTCAGTGAGTACGAGGCCGACTAAGCGGTACTGGATTAATCGGCGCTTTGGGACTAGGTCGTAAAATGCAGATAAGTAAGTGGTTTTAACAATAACAAGGGTACAAATCTAGCAGTCCATCAGAGTAGGGGTAATATAGTTAACTCTGCGGAGCCTATACCGTTTAAGGCTCGGTAGCATGGGAGCAGTCAGAGAGAAGAAGACTAGTCCAGTGAGACAGGATCACGGCAGGGCAGTACAGCTAGCCGTCCGATTAAAAAAGGGGAATGAAAACAGAAAGGTAGATAAGAAAAGGTTAGGGTCGGTATGAGAAAGGTTTACTGATAAGGAGTGGGGGAGCCCACGAGGCTTTCCAGGTGACGTAAGCAGGACGTTGAGTCAGCCGAACCAAGGTTTCTAACGTGGAATAACCCTGAGTAAAACTGGAAAATAAGTGGCGGATCTAGCGAGACTAGATTAGTAGGCGCGTACGAATAGCACGTAAAATTAAAGGAAGGATAAGGTCCGCAACTATAGAGGGTGAGCGAGTCAAGCGGAATCTCCGGGTAGGGGGACAAGAGCGTTGAGTCTGCATAGCGTATACCACTTAAGTCAGAGTAGCATTGGAGCATTCAGAGTGGAAGAGGCTAGTCAGTGGGAGTAGTTCACCTCAGAGCAGTAAGATCCTGCACTCCAATTGAAGAAGAAATGAAAGCAGCGCGCGATAATACACGTTAGGGTTAGGATGGGAAAGGTTTATTGACGAAAGATGGGAAATGCACACGATGATCTCCAGGTAATGTAATAGGGTAGTTGAGTCTGCCGAACTAAGAGAGATGACTTCTCAGAAGTCTGAATAAATCCGGAGAGCGAGCTCATATCCTATCTTTCCGAGGAGACAATAATGCAGGTAAGAGCCGACATCATTTCTCAGGCTGAAAACGGCTACGCGGTTCTCAGGCCGGCCACGATTAAACGTTCTTGCCCTCTGAATAAGTTCGAATGCAGTATCCTTTCAGGGATCTGCAGTTGGTGGCAAATTGTTCTAAACCTTACTACGAGAGAGGCAGCAACGACTTGGTTCCTCAACAGTAGACGAGACGTTACGTTGCCAACTATGGCTACATCGGCTACCGGAAAACATACAAGCGATCCTTGCTATCGTTAGCTGCTTGTCGCTTACTCAAGTAGCAGAGTAGGAGGATCGAGTTATTGCACGATCACGGCCACAAGCGCGCGCCAGCAAGGTCAATGCCATCGCGCCCCAAGGCACTTCTATCACTGGTTTACAGTCAAGTATAGAAGCCCTGCAAACACCAGCTTTCACACTTAGTCGCAAGATTCAACAGCTTATTACGAACCGTAGTCGTCACAGCGGATCAAAATCGCCCTCCAAGCATTCTAAGTTCAACAACAGGCAGGCTTGCTGTGGGTACCATTAACGCTTTGATACCGGAGCTCGTAAATGCGTCAAGCCTTACAACTTCGCTGGGAATCGCGGTAACTACTCGGCCGGGCTTTACGGCGGCGGACGCGACTGTCTAACACCCAAGCCGAACCATCCGCATTAGGGATTAATATTCCAGCACCGCGTTCCGAGCCGACACTAGAGTCCATGTTAGCGTTATACCCCGTTGCTCAGAGGAAGTCGTCTCACCCTATCCGAACAAGCTGCGTGCCGCCAATGGCACTTCAATCGCAGCTTTCGGCAAGAAGCTGCCAAAACTCACCGTAGGCATAGGGCGAACCTTTCACTAGCCTTCCATAGTAGCAGCCGTGCCGTTTGCCAACAACGTATAGACTTCCGTCAACGCTTTGACCATATCGTCGACGCTAAAATGAAGATGCTTATAGTCTGGAGGCCACAGCTCAGAGTTATCGGGACTAGCGCCAGCGTAGCTGCTATTACGCACATTCGCGTCCCACCCCAGCAAGCATTCTAAACTCGTTCGCCTTTTGAAAGAACTTGCCGCCTGTTACGACAAACGTCATGCATCATCTTTGCACTAATGGCCCACCTGTTTCGGCCCGCCCACGCAAGCTAGATCCGAAAAGTTCTAAGCTGCTAAGGCGGAATATATGCAACTGCTCATTCATTTACTTTCATGGCATACCAGGAACGGACTTACGTTTCGTCGTGGGCTGCTAGTTCACTTTTTCACAAGGCTTTGGTATACCATTAATTCGCTACGTTACTCTCAGAAAAAGAACCAGAAGCACTGTATTAAAACTAAAACAGTACAACCCGTGTTAACGGCCTCATAAAACAAAACAATCAATGAAGAATGTCATCTTGTGGTATGTTACAAGCTTGGTACTTTAATAATACATAAAAGAAGTTACAAAACAAAAGCACAGTCCTATTTTAAGTGTTATAGAAAATTAGTAGGGAAAGTTGCGTGGTACAGATTGAAGTTCGTCACTTTTAGACTCACTCAGACAGCCACTACACGTCAGGATAAACACCGTACGCGCGGTTCATCCTCTCGCCCCCGATTCCCGAAAGAATGAAACGCGCGTACAATACTTTTCCGGGCGTGTGGCGGCGGCCTGAGTGGGTCTACTTGTGACGAATTTCTACCTATACTATACTAAATTTGTCAATCCATCAAGTCTCTTAAGGCGTTTGTTACGTATCTACGCGACGAGGACAGGTGGAACGCGACCACTGCCTCAAAACACAGAACTGCAAAGCAGGTGTCAATTACTAATAGAAAGGCTGTACGGACTACGCAACAAACATAGGACAGCAACGCGTTCCAGAAGTTCAACATGAGTAGGGCAAAACAACGAATAGACAATGTGCTCTATACTTGGAACCAGTTGGTAAATATATAAGCGGGTGATACATGTACCAGTAAGGCAGCACATACTTCCGGGGACGTTTTACCACGTCTACGGTAAATTACGTTACTACAAACGCTACGGTTTCGTATTACCTTTAAAAGTATGCCCGTGAATTTCCTTTTATTATTTTAACCTTACTAACTAGTTCCCAAGTCTTGCGATGGCCCCCTTGATGCCAGCTGTTCCATTTCACTTTGGCCGGTAACAACCCTCCCGCACCCGCTTGTAGCTCAGTTTCCTGCGCTACAGTGAGAAAGGCCACAAGTTCCTCCTCTAGGGTAAAGCCAGTAATGCCCGTCTTTATTTAAATTTAACAAAGAAATGTTTTCCACAAAACATAAAAATACTGGCTACCTTCTAAAAATTGTAGTATAAAAAGGAAAACATGCTTGCAACATTACCAGTTCATTTACTTCATACAGGTCAGTTCAAGTAACACAGGCGATAACGTATGTTGACTAGCAAGCTTCCTGTTTATTGTTTTGATAATTAAACTGCAATCTTGGGCAATTCGACATTAGCGTTCGCTCTTTATTCTGCCAAAGAATAAAGCAAGCACAAGCTTAATCTTTGCACTTCCACGTGTCAGCATCAGAATACACTACGTATGCCAGTGCAATTGCAGTAGCAATGAGAAATGAAAGGACTATCTTACCTAAGCCCCATTTGAAGACTTCCACGGTCTTACATTTCACTAACTCAGCAGGTAATATATCCTAGGTGTTCAATACACGGTTTGTAAAAATATTCTCTCTGATGTCCTGAACGGACCCTATCTTTTGATTTTAAGACGATACCAACGCAGGTGGTCCCATATAGCCAACTCTTACAGGTGCGCGGCCTTGCCAGCACTGCGTCCGTTAATGAGCTTAAGCGTCGCTAACAGATCTCCAATTAATCTGCACCGTTCCGGGGAAAATGCTATAACTACTTAGACGATTTTCCTACGACTTCCCTCGCAGACCATTGCTTATCCTCTTCCCAAGTTTCTGAAGGCTTTTTATACACTTAGCTTTACTACGGAGCTAAGGTGTCCAGGCCTAAACAAGGTACGCTAGTTACGGCTTAAGTACTAATTTAAATAAAAAATAATACTTCTGCTTATTGTTACTAAACGTCCTCCAGTGGGAAAACAGTTGTCGCGCTTTATTGGCGGTATAGGGACACCGTGCCGATGGCTTAAAGGTGTGCCGTAAGCTGACACCTAGACCGATGTCTTTATCAGTATACTGCCAGTTATGGGGACCAGCAGGGTGATGTACTGCAGTTTCACTGCAAATATTGGTCAATAGCAGACATTTGTTTGCATTCCTTTGTAAATTCTAGGTGCTGGACCACGCTCCCACAGCGATGGTGTACTTAGTCAATGTTTCTCGATTTCATTGACTGACTAACCTTAATACAAAAGCCAAGCTATAGAAGCGACCCTCAAGAATAGGAGCCTAGTCATTTATATACACAACTGACAAAAATAAGCCCTGTACACTACTGTGGGCATGGCCCAAACTAAAACGGGCTTTCCCAACGCTGAAGCATAATGTGCTTCCACGTAAGAATTCATAAACCCAAAGTAAAAGTTTTGGATGTAATTCAAACTATGTCAGCTTCTCAATTAAAAGTTTATGTTTCACCGTAACAATGGTTTTACTGAAGTTCAAGTAACACACCTCTATTGACAGCCTTTATCAGGATCTCCGGAAATCTCATCTAAAACGTACATTAAAGTAAAACAGCATCTCTTTGTAAGAAAGACACGCTATTATTGCTCTACTTAGATTGTGCTCAGTTAAGTGTTTACTGATGCTGTTGGTTATAAGCTTTCCGAAGCACTTCAACATCATGCTTGTCTAATTAACGGGTCCATAATTACGAGGCGCCGGCTTAGTACCCCTTGTGGATCAAAATGACGCACGCCTTCTTTCCAACTGGTGGTAGCTTTCCGCCCTGCAGAGACTGGTTACAATATTCTGTGACAGGATACTGAAGAATATCAAACAAAGGCTTAAATATTTTGGGATAGCCTCTGTCAGGCCCAGGTATTTATGGGGGTCCAAGTTAGCTAGCACAGTGGTACTAGTTTCCTACCTCGTATAACTACTTAAGCAGTTTGGTTGCGTTGGCAAGTTTGACCCACTCTTCTTTCGATGCAGATGTTAGTATACACGTAGCAGCAATTTTACTTACTCTATACCGTCCGCAGCCTGTTCGCCATCCTCCATAGCTAGCCGACCGCCTCCTTTAGGGAAGCCGTTCCTTGAATAAAACTTTTAAAACACCAGCTTTACTTTCGCAGTAACGACTTGGCTTGCTTTTAGGAAAAAAAGCATCAAGATCTTGATCGAAATACATACCCTGGGGCTATTCTGGCGGACCGTGGAGTATCTTTTTGGCATTTCTTGCCGCGGTGGCTAACAGGGATTTTTCATATCAGACATAAATGCAACCTTACTCTCTTAATATTAGTATACTGTTCCGGAATGGGACCAGTGCATGTTTCCCGGAACAGTAAACCCTTAACGTTACACCGTAAACAACCCGAGAAGTTAGGAATATATTTAGACCACCTGGCATTGCCAGAGTATAAAGTAAATAGTCGGCCAACTACTCAAAGTCAAAATACCTGGAAGGAGAACAAGAGAAATGTTCGAGTGCAAGTGTGAACCGGCTTATTCAAGCCATTGTACGATGGCCTACGATGCAGCCAGCAATAGCCTAATAAAATGGATCCAAAACTGACAAGCGTTTCCTAATTTGGACTAAGTGGAAAGTATTTGAGGCACTGCACCCCGACTGCACAAACTCGGAGTTTATGAAAACAAACAGGAAGGACTTCGAAAGCGCCAGCCTTCTCGTTTACACAGGATAAATCCACACTGTACTTATCATCAAAGGAAGAAAAACGAGGAAGTACCTATCCAGCACCAGGTTTTTCAACAGAAATCCACGCTGGACGTTTAATATGAGGGTTGCTAGCGGTCTAGATGATACGCAGCGGAGGAGGCGTGGACGTCTATTTATCCCGAGGTGTTAACCTTAGCCAAGCAGCATTTGATCTGTCAACTTTGCTGATGGTGAACAGCTAATTACACACAAACGGCCAATCTATGGTCAACTGCTAGCATCAGGATGTCTTCGCTGTACCCAGGAAACCCCAGCGCTTCCGTGTTACATGCATGCACAGGAATATACATAACTCGCAACCTAAGCATGGAGGCGAAACCAAAACACCCCACTTGTGCTCCACTGGCGGCCTGCACTTGTTTTCAACATTTGAATGGAGTAGTCACGCACTTATTACTTAAGGTATATTACAGCAATGAATAGGTAGAATAAGTGGGCGAAATCACACTGCTTCCCGAAGGTTTAGTTACATTAGTTCCGTCGCATACAAAGGTTGCAATACTACTAACGTAAAAGAGAAACAGTACTTCATCACATTTGCGCTTGCAGGAAGCCCTTTCGAACTGCGGTTGCGACGCCATATTAGGCGGCAGTTAAAGGTGCAATGAATCATTTCTCCGTGCTTTATACTAGCACTTGCCTATTTGCAAAAAGGCTGCAAAGTGCTCGTAGCAATCGAAAGTTGCCGTACAGCGTATCAGAGTGCACGCCATCGTCCGAATGCAAATCATTTCCCGTGCCGCAAAATTGTATATCCACTACGACATTATGAGCAAATAAACCTTGCAGTATGTACCGCGTTGAGCTTTGGTAGGTTGCTGTAATAGATATTGGCCACGCAGTTCGTCTAGCGTGGTAGCAGAAAGAGCACGATAAATATATAAACCGCTACCGAATTTGCTTGCTCAGCACCATGCTCACCGTATACAACAGCTATGAAACTGGCATGTGCGCCAAGAGCCATAGGGGATCGTTACACACCATGGGCGTTTCATGGTTTTGCAGTTCCCTGGTTGACGTTGTAGATCGACTGAGCTTTCGCAACACGTACCATGGATGTAGAAAGCGTGCAAGCTCGCTTATCTTAGCGTTTATGCCATCACTCTTAAGGGAAGAAGAGGCCTGGCCTGAATATGCTAAAAAAGCAGTTAATGCAAAACAGGGGACAACAAAGTTAAGCAAATGTCATCTAACAGAACCTTGCTGCACAAATGGCCAGTTCCAACGCCTAAAAAACAATAGAGGCCAAAGCAACATCAACGTCAGAACGTTGCAACGCACACAGAACGTAACCCATGGAGGCTGACTTTTGTTTGATGTAAGTGCAACTGTCCAACCTAATGTCGGATATAAGTTTAAACGTAATACAAAGTTGTGCACTCTTGCAATCCTTCCTTTTAAAGCTGTTACTTTCCTTTTTCGCTAAATTATTAGCATCCAGATAATGATTAAGGAGGCCAGGCATTTAGCAATTGTGATGTCGGACCTATTTGCCATATTCTAGGTTTGGCCAGAATTTTCCACTGTATGTCACGTATACGTGTGAAACTGTTCCAGGAGAGTAACGGACCGGATGCTTCCCACACCGTGGTGGATTTAAGAGGCAAGGACCATAAATGAAACGTGGCGTGTGTAATAAAAGGTTCCGCGAATGGCCCCCTAATGTGCCCAGGATGGGAAAGTAATGTCCGGTAAGTCGGTAAGTCATAGTTCACTATGCGAATCCCTGTAAATATTGCCAGGATTTTGAAAGCAACGGAAAAAATAAACGGCACTCTAAATTTCTAACCAGCCAAGTGTCGCTTCACACAACCTCTCTTTTTGTGTCAGCACCTTCGACATACACGTGACCCCATAAATACTCCACGGAGCAATTTGTGCCAGACTACACGTGCTCCCCTTCCCGGCCGGGAATCTTACCAATCAGTTAGGCACATAAGCTGGTAAGAGTTACATGATACAGCAGGCTAAAACGGCTATTCGGATTGTACAGAGTAAACGGTATAAATGGAAGATTTAGACGGTATATAAGTTAATGTGGGAAAATAATTTGGTGGCAACTTTTACTTCCCTGTTGTTGTTCGTGGATAACAATGGTTAGTCAAACATTGTAGCACCCCTTCGATGCGCTCAATACGGTGGACGCTTAATCATTTGGTGCTTACGTCTTTTTGTAAATTTGCAGACATAGATGAGGTTGTGAAGAAACTTTTACTGGCGCCTGCGATTATATTTTACAAGCAACAATTGTTGACTATTTTTGCGGCCAAACTGACGTGCTCTTCTCCAACAGCTATTGCATCGCTGTCATTACGACGAGCTTTAATTCGACGTTGCGCATCCAAAAGTTCTCACTGTCCCTTCGCTGATTCTCTTGGCCTGAAAATTGCTGGAAGCCTGCTTTTGGTGAATATTCGCGCAGAAACCAGTCTTATAATCTTTGTGGTTTCTAAACGCGGACCGCTATGCGTTCTTTGAACACTGGACGCCAGCAAGCTACCACTTGCCGCCTGCTTGCCCTATTACTTTTTCCACGTGGGATTTATTCTGTATGCTCCCTGTTATTTGCTAAATGGGGTTAAACTTTTCTAAGGCTTACAGTTTTCCTGCTCGATGAATCTCTGTACTTTTGTAAAGAGGCCGTCACTAATCCTTGGAATTCAAGTTGATGTTATTACGCCTGTTGCCTTTTGATGAGTCCATTTCAATATATGCGTGCCTAACTTAGTATTTTCGACTGGTGCTTTCATCCATTACATAGCTGGTAACCTAAACCTGTGCACAGCACCTTTGCTTAAACCTTGCATTCACATTATTTTCTGACCCTATTTTCTAGCTGGATATCTAGCGTTGTCCAAACCCAACTTGTCCTCCTTCCAGCGACTCATTAGTTATATTTTGAGAAGCTGCTTGCCTCAAAACCGTTTTAGACTATTGCTGGGCATGCAGCACGCTAACGCTATCCATTTGTTCCCTGCTGCTGCACTGGCTGGGAGCCGATGCATTGTGCGCTTACGTCTAGTAGCAAGAAAATCCTACACAAAGATGTTGGCCGAGACTTGCGTAGGACTGAGCGCTACACGCCAGTAATTAGCAGTACTGTTTAGCTAAAAAGACCGCTGTCTCTGATGTGTTCGCTTGAGAGAATAGTTGGTTGGTTTGTGAAGAGTCTGGACCGCACAGTCTCTGTCATGGGGCAGCAAAGATGCTTGCAATTTCCCAGCACCGGCTCGATTTGCTCACACACGGTTGTCAGTAAACCGCATAGTATCGACACTATCAGCAACGATCCCACATATACCGGGTTTGCTTCCTCTGTTAGCTAGAGGAAAAGCAAGCTGCTGCCGCTGCCAATGAAACGTGAACCATGGTTACACCATTAACCAAACCCAAAGAAGTTGTATCAGGTCCGCCGGCTGCCCTATAATCATTCCTTTGCATTTCTCACACAGCTGTCCCATTGTGAGTTTTACTTATCTAAGATGTATGAGACTAAAAAGCAGGTCGCTAATCCTAAGCCGCCATCTCTACGAAACATTCCGTGAGTGCTCACTACATATGTTATATATGACTTATTTACACTTATTTCACTGAATTTGTATTATATGATCCGTAACGTGGTATCATTTCTTTGCTTTATGCAGCTGTTTTGAAATGAATAATTACGGTATTAGATAACTTCTAGGACAACGGTTGTGGGTATATTTAGTTACTTTCCCACTAAGCGTCTGAAAACTTAAAATGCATATATTAAACGCAAATTCTGCATGGATTAGTTCAGTAACATTGAGCAGGGGAATTTGTCGTTCGCGTTTGCTCGCGGAAATGATTAGGTTCCGCATTTTACGACATAAAGGGCTGCTTACCAGTACTGACATTAAAATGAATATAAAAGCCTTGCTAAATAATGATTACATGCAAATCAGCTGTTTAGACGTGTACTTCTGTTTCACATCATTTGGCACAATGGCAAACATTAATAAACGTTTAATTTTTCCGCAATGCGCACTACTTTACTTTTTCCTTTACTGTGGCTGGCTCGCGCGACAGGATGAGCCGGTTTTATGAATATCCAAAAGTGCAGGCGTCTAAGCGCGGTAGTCGTAGGTAAGCCCCACGTAGGTGCTCATCCAGTAGTTCCTTCAGTGACGAGCACCATGCACAACAAGGAGTCGTAGAAAATCGACCTCCGCTTTCACTGCAGTTAGCATCGATGCTATTCAAGCTGATCCTGGCTGCCAGGAAAGGGGAGTGTAGTGTGCCGGGCAACTAAGCCACCTGGTAGCCTTATGGTTGTCAGCATTATATTCCGGCCAACCGTGGTAAAGCCAATAGGATGTGTCTACACCAAGGACTAGGGTGTGTCGAGAGTCATAGCCGGTTATTCGGGCTGCTGATAGCCATACTATGCCGATCTGTTAGTGTTGTAGTGTCCGCATCGTGAAGGCCAGACGGCAGACGACCAAAAGAGTTTTGACCTTCCAGCATCTAAAGGATAGTGGCTTCCGGGAATTGGGGACTCTGCTAGCTCAGTCATCACTTCGGCCACTGTGTTGGCTCGGAGAGCGACGCCCACCTGGAACGACGTAGCATGTAGAGAATCGCGGGCACCAGATAGGTCATGAGTTTTCATGGTATTGTGGGTACGTAAGAGGACACCAAGTTCACCCGGCAATGTTTCAAGGGCTAACCTCTAGTCCTTTCACAGCCATGTTCTGTCTGCAAGACAGCAGGGCTTTTGGAAATTCTTACTTTCTAGCCGTTTGAGCAACATTTGATCCATTCCGCCTATTTGTCAAGACTGACTTCGCACACGAGTAAAAGGTCACCAGGAAAAATATTCCCGATTACCTCCACCTGGTTTAGCTAGCCAGCCTGAAGGATGAGCGAAGTGGGCCGGTTGCAGCGCCAAAACAGCTTATAAATATACAAATAAATAAACAGATTATTTCTGAATTTATGGAAGACATGAAATCAGATAGAACAAAATTTACAGGTAAGTATCGGCCGGTGGCCGAGTGGTTGGCACGTTTGCTTCCAACCATAAGGTCACCGGTTCGAATCCGCGTAGGGGTGGGCGTCCTCGCGGTATACTAAGCCCACGCGCGACTGGTGGTGGTCGCGCGGCAGCGAAGCGCCGTTACGGCGTATAAGCCGGCACACACTATCGTTTCGCTACGGACACGTTGCTACATATGTAAGCGGCAGTAAAACGAAAGTTTTACAGCCTGAAGAAATCGAAGAAATAAACATGAAGAATAAAATCGGAAGTAAATGATGATCCTTTGGTTAAAGTATGCGTAGTGCCAACAGGCATAGTACTATAAGTGCAGTGAAAACGGTAAATGTAGACAGAGTGTATCTTAGTATCGTAGGTGTCAAGTAAGTAAGTCTGACCTTAGTCAACTTGCAGTTTTGAAGTTCAGTTTTGGTGGAGTTCGCCCAGCTCGGCAACTTGGTCGCAGACGTTCGTCACATTCGAGGTGGCATCTTCATTGCCGGATTGATAGCAGTTAAGTAGCAGTAGCTAGTAGAAAACAAAACCAATAATGGATACTGTCAGCAACCACTCCTTTCCTTCTATTGGCATACGGGGCTATTAATTTTGTCTCGTTCTCATTGGTGAATCCTTGTGTTCAGCGGTTGTGCTCGAGTCATTGTCCTCGGTTGTGGGAATGATGTTACGAAGTGCTTGGGAGTATCGAACTCGGATTGGTGCAAGAGGTGTGGGTGAGTAGTCTGGACTCATATAGACTATGCTGTTCATTATCCGTGTGTTGGCTTACGTTCTTTTGGACAACGACTGTTGATCTTCTTGAACTGTATCTGTCTCAGCGGTTGATATATTGGATCGAGGTCGATATGCATGTTATTGAGTTCGTGGTTGAGAATCGAGCTTCGAAAAACTCCCTCTCCTTTTGTGTTTCTCCTCCGATCTAAAGCTCTACCTTGTTTCAGTCCAACCTGTGTCATTCTTCGTCCACCTGTGCTGATACCAATGAGATTGCGTAATGGTCCTTGCACGCCCTTTGGTGTTCATGTATCCTGGTGGACAGCTTCCTTCCTGTTTGTCCCACATAGTGCTTTTCACAGTATGCGCAGTTTATTCTATATAGGACATTCCATCGTTCTAGTTTCTCTCGCTTTCCTTTTGGTTTGACAATGTTTTCCTTAGAGTGGCGGTTGGCTTGTGGGCTACCATGGTGTGATGTTGCTTGAACCATCTGGCAGGCATTTCAGACACGTTCGTTATGTTTGGCAGAACTAAACGTTTCTTCATAGCTGAGGTAGGTTCGGCTTTTAAGGGCTTGCGGTTTAAGCATCTGCGGAGGAAACTGCGTGGGTATCCGTTGCGTTCAAATGACTTGAATAAGTGTTTTTCTTCTGCTTGTTTCGCTTCTGTCGTACTGCGGTGAGTTGCCTTTCTGTGGAACAGTGTCTGCACACAGCTTATTTTGCGGCACCTTGAGTGGTTACTGCTGAAATTCAAAATCTGATAGGTGTGCTTGTTTTTTCTGTAAACTGAGGTTCGCAATTCGCCGTCCATTGTTCTGGCTACTAGCTGATCCAAAGGAGGAAGTCTTTTTACCTTCTCTGATTCCATGGTAAAACGTATGCCGTCCAGAGCGTTGTTAAGCAGCTGTTGTGCCGCCGATACTAGACTAGGTCTGAGTAGCACAAACGTAGTATCGACGTAGCGAACCCAAAGTTTCGGATTACTCATTGGTAGCAGATCCTCTTCCAACTTTTGCATGACAAACCTGCGATGGGTCCGGTTACAGGTGATCCCATCGGTTCACCTTACACTTGTTTATATATTTTTCCCTTGAACGCGAAGTATGTTGAGAGACATAAGTTGAGAAGTTCGCAAACGCTTCTGGTCGTCAGGTTCCAAATCTTTCCTCCGCTGTTGTCCAGATGTTCTGAGATAATTTCTTTGACCAGCTGCAAGATGACGATGTACACAATTGGCTTGACGTTCCGTTAGACAAAGTTCATATTTTCGGATACGGTTGGGGCGTCTGTGCTTGTCATTCATACCATACGCTTTCCGAATTGTCGCGCAACTGTCCATGTCTGTGGATGGTTCATTGGTGGTCTGTAGTTGACACTGCGAGGAAGAATGTCCCTTCGCAAGCATTCATGGAGGAAGTAGAGCTTTGCCGTGTGGAAGCATTTAGGCAAGTGGAATGCTCCCAAAGACGAGTAGTGCGGAGCGTCGAGCGCCCGTAGGTGTTCGAAATGAATTGGATGAAAAGGGACACAGGTTCGACTGAAACAAGGTAGAGCTTTAGATCGGAGGAGAAACACAAAAGGAGAGGGAGTTTTTCGAAGCCCGGTTCTCAACCACGAACTAAGTCAACCAGCACATCGACCTCGACCTAATATATCAACCGCTGAGACAGAGACAGTTCAAGAGGATCAACAGTCGTTGTCCGAAAGAACGTAAGCCAACACACGGATAATGAACAGCATAGTCTATATGAGTCCAGACTACTCACCCACACCTCTTGCACCAATCCGAGTTCGATACTCCCAAGCGCTTCGCAACATCATTCCCGCAACCGAGGACAATGACTCGAGCACAACCGCTGAACACAAGGATTCACCAATGAGAACGAGACAAAATTAATAGCCCCGTATGCCAATAGAAGGAAAGGAGTGGTTGCTGACAGTATCCATTATTGGTTTTGTTTTCTACTAGCTACTGCTACTTAACTGCTATCAATCCGGCAATGAAGATGCCACCTCGAATGTGGCGAACGTCTGCGACCACCTTGCCGAGCGCGACGAAATCCGCAACAACTGATGATGCCTCCCGAGCTACCATTATTTCAAAATACGTAGTTGCAGCAAGGATTTTATTCAGTGGTGGGTCACATTTGCCACGTCATGGAGTTGTTATAGGTACTTTAATGGCTTTTAATTGGAATAATGGTTGCCAGGCGAAACATTAAAATGTCTTGGAACAATTTCGTAAATCCTTATGTACACCAGGTTGCAACTGGCAAAGCGGCTTGCCGAGCAGTTTTGCACCCTGGCATTCGCAGTCAAATGGCTTCCAATTTCCTTTGCCAGCTGATCAGCTAACGTTGCCAGGGTTGCTAAGATCACTAAGGCCAATGGAAAAAGGCAGAGTCAAGAAATGTTTTGTTCACTGTCCAGGTAAGCAAAATTTGCTGCCTTTGTTTTTCCTGGATTTTTCATGTTATGTATACTTTTCGGGAGTTTGCATCCATTGCTTCCAGCTGTCTTACTTGGACAAGGTTCGTGGTATTGAGTGCGTTTGTATCGATTTGGTGTACAGCTGTGCCCATTGTAGGTCCGTGTGTTAATTTATGTCCAGTTCCGGTCAAAGCTCAATTCTTCAGTCAAATTCCAGATTCCCAAGCAACTTCGCACCTCGGAAAACATGGAAGGGAGGTACAACTAAGACCGCAAAGAACATGCGTAGAATCAAACATTGTTAAAGTCCTAAGTTATGGAAATTAGGGAGAAGACAAACGGATGTACGAGGTGCGACAATGAATAAGATGAAATGGTCGTTGGAACCTTCTATAAAAAACGATGTCCGTATGGGTAGATTGCCGCCATCTACGTGGCAAACACAGCGTTGATTTAGTTTGCAAACCACGCAGTGTCGGTTTAGTAAAACGCAACCATTGGTGGGAAAGAGGGAAAGCAGGGTTCAAAGACTGGCGGCGATTGAATGGTGTAGGAACAGCTGGCAGCCAGCTTAATTCAATGGGGAGCGCAGAATACGTCAATACAGAGATAAATAGCATGCAACGAGAGTCAGTGATCGATGATTGATAGTAAAGCAGCGGAATAGTATGACTCAAGGGCGGGATAACAAGGTACGCGGAACTAAACTGGAAGAGGACAGAGGGTACTAAGGGAATAGTGCTTTGGCTTTCTGAGCTGGCAAAATCCAGTGATCGAGAAAGCCAGACACAAGCGTGTCGAAACCCTACTGTGAGATGGCAACAGAACACCTAAAATAGATTGGTTAAGGAGCTATTGTTATGACTAGGTGAGAAAGGAGGGATAGATAAAAGCACTAATAAAGGGCAAGTAATGGAAAGCAGATGTACGGAAACATGTATACTTTAAAGTTGCTGAGGACTGCAAGCATATGAGACATAAGCGCAGCGTCGCACAGTGAAATGTGTCCTTCTAGTGTGCTAAGGGTATAGTACTAATGTGTGTTGATCCAGGAAAAGCCAGTGACTAGGTTAGACTCCTACATGTGCAAATGTTTCAGACGTAGCAACGGGTAAACGAAAACTGAACTTCTAGAAATGCGGGGCTAACGGGCGTTTGTGTGCTGACTGGATGATAGAATTGATTGACTAAAAAGCCACGAAAGGTTAACTTACGGAAAAGCAGCGGATGAGCGCAATACTAGCAGATATTAATGTTGCTAAGGGTATCAGAGCATAGGGCTTGGGAGCAGCAACGCGCAGGAAGTCGTTATCTTAGGGTGCTAAGCTATTAGTACAAAGCTGCTTAGTGCCAGGGAATGCTAGTCCAAGAACTGGAGGCATGCAATTACAAAATTCGACCAGGATACAAAAGTATGAGCTGAATAATCAACTAGAAATGTGAGGCTAAATAGCGGCTGTGCGCTGAATGCAGCTTTAGGTTGCACTGCAAACGAGAGCTAAGAAAGGTTTCTAGATTATAGGATAGCAAGTGGGTGCCGCGCAACGTTGAATTAACGTTGTTAAATAGTTCTAAGCATAGGCGGCTATGACGCAGCGCAGCGCAGATAATCAAACGCTGCTAGATGCCAAATGGAATATTGCTAAGATAGACATGCTGGAAAAGCAAATGGGAGAGCTGGGGTACACTATAAATAGGGCCAAGAACGCCTACCGGCTAGCTGAGCATCAAGCATAGAGCTTCCGTGCACTAACCAGTCAAGACAAGGAAGGTTGCAAGCAGAGAGCTAAAATGGTTAAAAGAATAAAGCACAGCAAACAGGAAAAATGCAAGCATACATTAAGTTTACTGAGGGAGTCACATCATATAAGGCAAATTTGCGGCGGCGCGTGGGTACCCAAAACAGGCCAGGGTGCTGGGAAACTACTACTGTGGATAGGGCCAGAAAAAGGCTAGTCCGTGAGGTGTACGATTGTAGAAAGGAAATTGGCAGCCGTTACAATGAGTAAGATATAGATGAACGTTTAGAATAGAGGGGCTAGGGAGCGGCTGTGCTCTGACCTGCTGAGTTAGTATGGTTGCCGGATGAAAGCTAAAGGGGTTAAATGAAGAAAGGACGGCAAACAGGCAGAACGCCTGCATACATTAAATTTACTGTAGACTTTGCAGCATTTGAAGCAGAAGAGCAGAGGCGCGCAGATACAGAAGTCAGGTTGGTGCTAAGGAACTAGTGTTAAGATAGACATCTGGAAATGCCAGTGCATTATCTGAACTCTTACCTGAGAGGTTTTCAAAGAGGTTGCTGCAAGAAACGGAAAAGTAGATGTCTAGAAAGGAGAGGGTAAAGGGCGGCTGTGCGCAGACAACCTGAGTTCCGATTACTCGACAGGAGAGAGATAAGGGAGGTTGCATAAGGAAAGCAGAGCAAACGGGAGCAGCATAAGCATAAAATAATGTCGTTATATATTTCGGAGCATAAGAGGCTAAGACGCTGCGACGCGCTGATAATCAAATCATGCTAGGTGCTAAGAGAGTAATTATAAGGTGGCTTGAGCCGGGCAAAGCCAGTGAGAGAGCTGGACTACCGTAAAAGTAGGTGTTATTGACATTGCAGCGGGTAATGAAAAATGAACGCCTGGAAAATAGAGGCTAAATTGAGGCTTGCGCGAATCGCATAAGTTAGGTTTGCTTGACGAAAGTAAGCTAAGATACAATGCGTGATGAAGGGATAGCAAACGTGTTGAGAGCAAGCATTTCATAAGTTTGTTATATAGTTCGGAGCATAAGTGGCTAAGACGCCGCAACACGCAGATAACTAAATCATGCTAGGTGCTAAGGGCAAATTACTACCATAGCCTGAACCGGAAAAAGCCAGTGAGAGAGCTGGACTACAAAATAAATCGGGGTAACCGACGATGAAAATATAGCTGAGTGTCTAGCAAGCAGCGGATGTGCGCTAACCTGATGAGCTAAGGAAGGTCGCCAGAAGAGAGCTATGAAAGGTTGGAGGAAGAAATGACTGCAAACAGGAAGACTGCAAGCTAAGGTCGACGGTACCTGGCAAGGCCAGTTACAGAAATAGACTACCATTTAAGTGGGTGCCATTGACGCTGCAGCTAATAAGGACAAATGAACGTGTAGCAAACGGTGGCTTAGGAGTGGCTGTGTGCGGTCCTGATGAGATAGAAATGATTACAGAAGAGAGCGAAAACTGTTAGAGGAAACTACTACGAACTGTATAGCCCAGAAATACATTAAGGTTTTAAAGTACGTCGGAGCATAAGAGGCTACTGCGCTGCGGCGAGCAGATACTATAATTTTTTCAGGTGCTATGGGAATGGGGTTAACGTAAACTGATTCCGAAAATGCCAGAGAGAGCTGGACTCCTATATGGACAGGTGTCACTAACGTTATAAAGAGTAATTGGTAAATGAACGAATAAAAGGAGGGTTTTAGGAGTCGCTGTGCGCAGACGATGAGATAAGAATGATTTCCAGAAGAAAGCTAGAAATGTTACATGAAAGGATAACCAACAGCCGGAGCCGAGGCATACATTAAGGATATTAATACCGCGTAGAGACCATCGCTTTTGCAAACTGTTAAAATGCCCATTCAGCATAGGGAATATGACCGGAAGGCTCGCATGTAATGCAGATACGGTAGAGTATGGGCTTTGATGCGTGCTGGCAGTCATGAGGTAAGAAGCAGCGATCAAGGAGGAAATGGTTTGTAACCGCGAGTTGAGGTCAAGTAATTTTTCTTTGGGGTTGAGTAAGAACTGGTGGGAAGGCGCTTTTATGTGCAGGTTCATTTTCCCATAGTTCGGCTTAAAGACTGTTAATGATTACAAGAGTAGAAAAATGACTGACGGTAGGTATTAAGTAATGCACGGAAGTAGGTTGCATTATCGGATGCCCGTACAGTGTGTGGAAGCTTATTTCACATATACGCGTAGCTGTAGAGATAGACGTTTGCAGGTGTAGTACTGTTGGTCTTCGGCAAGAGAATAGCGTGTGTTCTATTACGAAGTGGATACCAAATGTTCTCGGTGATAGGAAGGGCGTCAGCAAGCTCGAGATGATTAGTAATAAGCGGATATAGGAAGATGTGGTTAGTTTTCTGTTTGCGCAGCCATAAAGGTTCTAGCGCAATTTCGATGCTCCGAGCACGATAGTTGAGGGTAATGGCTCAGAAGACGTATGTTGAAAGATGGTTGGACCTTTTCAATGGCAGAGCTGTTGCAATTTCTGAAGTTATGAAACACACTGGAGCAGTATTCTAGCAGAGGTCGGTCGCAGGTTTGGTATAGAAAAAGCCTAGGTTCTTGCGGTGCCATGAATTTGAATACGTAGCTAATGAAGGAACGTGCTTTTGCTGAGCAGTGGCTCAATTTTTCCGCGAAGTTCAACGAACTGGAGTAATGTACACCGCTAGTACCAAGCGGTGTGCCCTGAAGTTACAGGAGAGAGTTGGGAAAACTACCCCGGAGAGTAAGACAGGTCCTCTACGAGAGGTGTTGCTCCCACCTAACACCCGGAATATTCCATTTTACGACGCAGCAAAGCTAACAATGGTTCCTGCTCAAGGATAACATACAAAATTTAAGACATTAAGGTTGCTGTAGGATCGAATATTGACAAAAGGCATCTCCGCATTGTAACCACTTGTTTGCATCTTGTTCTAGTTTAGGATGGAAAACAACTTTACATATCTTACAACGTATAGCAATGTGTTCGTTATAAAAGTCTTTACCAATGCACATATACCACCGTTTTCATTGCCAATTTACCGCGCTTTTTAGACAAGTATTCCATATAGAGCACTTAACCTTCACCTACATACATAACCTCAAAAACTAGCAGTGCGTTTGTCCTCACTTCTAGACTTATACGGAAAATTAGGAACTGGCTTTTAATGGAGAATTACCCATTCACCTGTATAGTTAACCACTTGAAAATCATTATTTGTTAAATTTTGCATTGATTAAGGAGCCATGAACTAACAATTTAAACTGCATTCTTCTGGTTTTTTGAGTAATTATAGAATCATTGTTAACCTTTCAGCATTCAACGTGGCCTAACTAGAAATATGACTAGGGGACACGGAAGTCAGCTCTGCTGACGGACAACGGCTCGTAGGTCAATTCTCCATAGCAGCGCACTCGACGGTCCACCTAAATGTGTAACACGCAAGCACGGAAGAACTCCAAGGGTTGAGAACGAAGTTCTATTACACAACACGTTGCCTAGTTAACCAATGTCGTTGTGTTCTTGTTCTCCCCCGGTAATTGAGCAGGAAAGGCGCTCGGAAAGGCAAACGGGAGGGAGTGCCGTTATTGCAACGATTCAACTTTGAAGGCGCGCCAAGAAACAGGTTCGATTCTTCTCTACACCACACCCCGTCTAATTAGGCAGCGTCCCCGTTGCCACACCATAGCCGCCCTGAGTCGGCACCTCCAGTTCAACTGCTACTTCCCCAGTCGTTTCGTTCGGCCCCCGACTGATTGGTCAGTTTTACTCCGGAATGGCTTGAGGCGATTGAAATGTACTATTATGGGTTGACTGGCAGGGTTGTTGGGATCTTCGATAACACATTTCCCATCCGATACCACCCGCTCTATTACGTACGGCCCTGTCCATTCATGGTGTAACTTAACCGGAACTCCTGCTGTTGGTATCTGGTGCAAGTAAACTTGGTCGCCAGCCTTCAAGGGAGCGCCGAAAACTTTCTTGTCTTAATAGTCTTTCTGTCGTCGATGGGCGTTCCCAAGATGAAGGCGTGCCGCTTGGTGTGTTTGATGAAGCGAATCAAGGAGTTTGCTAACATACTCTGTCACCGATGAATGTGGCTGTTGCGGACTGGGTAGTCGAATGTCAGACGGTAATCGGACTTCTCTTCCGGTCCATATAAAAAATGGTGTTTGACCAGTAGACTCGTGCGCTGTGCTGCAATATGCCAGCAAGCATTTTGGTAACATAGCGTCCCACTCACTTACATTTCGATCCACAAAGGCCGTCAGTAGCGATTTCAGTGACCGATTTGTACGCTTAACTTGTCCGTTGCCTTGCGGGTGGTAAGCCGTCGTTCGCGTCTTGTCTCTACTGAACACACGACAAAGTTCCTGCACCAACAAACTCTCGAAATACGGCCCCTATCAGAGTGCAGCTACCCCGGTGCTCCCCAGTGACACACCCAGTGATTTACCATCGCCGTTGTTACAGTGACTGTATCGGCTTGGGCGATGGGAACTGCATCGCCCCACTTAGTGAAATAGCCGACCACGACCAAGATGTTCCGATGCCCACGTGATGTTTCTGGTAGGGGACCAACAAGATCTACTCCCGCAATGTCGTTCGGGTAGCCTGCATTCATAGGCTGCAGTGGCGCTCTCCGGGTGTTGGTCGGGTTCTTGAATGTGGCGCATGTCTCACACGTCTGGCAAAAGGTAGTGACGTCTCTCCGTTGATGTGGCCACCAAAACCGTTGACGTGCTGCAGCTTCAAGTTTGTTGATTTCAGCATGACCCGGCTGTTCGTGCAGTTCAGATAACACTTCGGAAACTAATGATCGCGGAACTACGATTCCCCTGATATAGTTTGGGCCGAAATCAAACACTAGCACACCTTCCTCAATGGAGAGCTTGTCCCACATCGCCCATAAGCGTCGAGCCTCGTAACTTGTTCCTTCCATTTCCTTTGCGGTAGGTTTGTCGCTCCCCAATCGTCGTTTGTCATAGCTCGGTGATACGTCTGGGTCCGTCGCCTGTGCCTCCTGCCAACGACCGTACACCGAACTTTGGAGGTTAAATAGAGCTACGTGTTGTGTACAGCAAGATGGGCAGTCTCCATGAGCACGAGCAGGAAGTCTGGAGGGAGCGTCCACGTTGGCATGCTGTGCACCAGGTCGAGGTCGGCACTCATAATCATACTCATGAAGTTGTTCCTGCCATCTGGCGATCTGTCCCTCGAGGTCTCTGAAGTTCTGTAACCAACGAAGCGACTGATGATCTGTTCGTACCAGAAACTTCCTTCCTAATAGGTAGTGTCGGTTTTGTTTTATAAAGAATACTAGGGCTAGCATTTTCTTCCTGGTTGTGCAGTAGCACCGTTCTTTAGCACTGAGACTCCTACTGCTGTAAGACACCACTCGTTCTATTCCGTCCTGCCCTTCCTGCGACAAAACAGCTCCAATCGCCTGGTCGCTCGCGTCCGTGTCTAGAATAAACTCCCCGGCTTTTGGTGACAGGTCGGGGAAACACAACACCGGAGCTGCACAGAGGGATTCTCGTAACCGATTGAAGGAATTTCGACATTCGGCGGTCCATTCGTAGGTTTGACCTTTCTGCAACAAAGTATTCAAAGGCGCATCGATCTCTGAGAACCCTTTCACGAATCGCCGATAGTATGAAGCTAACCCTAACAAACTGCGTAGTTCGTCAACGTTGGCAGGAGTTGGCCATAATCTCACTTTCTCCGTCTTAGAAGGGTCAGTTCGAATCCCCGTCCCCGAAGTGATGTGCCCCAGATACGTTACCTCCTTCTGTAGTAAATGGCACTTTGTTGGATGGAGTTTGAGGCCCACATTTACTAGACGCGTTAGCACCTCCGTCAAGTATTTTAGGTGCCCATCTTTTGTTTTTCCGTGTACAATGACATCGTCCAGGTAAACGAGACACTTTTGGGGCATCAATTCTTGTAAGACTTTTTGCATCAGGCGTTGAAAAGTTGCAGGGGCGTTAGAGAGGCCAAAATTCATGGTCTGGAACTCATAAAAACCTGATGGTACTACAAACGCCGTTTTTGCTCTGTCGCTTTCCTCCACTTCTACTTGCCAGTAGCCGGAAGCCAAATCAAGGGTACTGAAATAAACTGATCCTTCCAGTGCGCCAAATAGATCATCGACCCTGGGTAGGGGAAAAGCGTCTTTTCGAGTAATCTCATTTAATCGTCTATAGTCGACACATAAGCGAAAACCACCATCCGTCTTCTTCACTAGAACAACCGGGGCTGCCCATGGTGAAGTGGAGGGCCGTATTACCTTCCTTTCTAGCATGTCACCTATGAGCTTCTGCAATTCAGTTTGCCAACGTAATGGTATGCGTCTTGCGGGAATTTTAATCGGGATTGCATCACCGGTGTCGATACGGTGTTTCACGAGATTGTTTCGACCCAAGTCGGTATTTCGCCAAGCAAATGCGTCCGAGTGGTTGCGCAATACGTCTTTGAACTGCTTTAGTGTCTGCTCATCCGTGACTCGGTCGAGTGGGCGAATAAAGGCGTTAATGTATTGCTCACTGTCTAAATTTTTCCCATAGGTCGGAGAAGCTTCCAACGCACTATTTTCACAGGGTCTTAACAGTACTGTACAGCTATCAGTGATTAGTTGGCACCTGTCCAGATCCAATCGACACTTCAACCGGCGCAACAGATCCATCTCAACAATAACAGCAAACGGAATTTTGTCCGCAACAATAAACTCCTGAGTGAAGCGCTGTTTCGCGACGTCAACTTGTGCGGTTAAGGAGCCTCGAACGGACAACAATTCTCCATGGGCGGCAGTTAATCTGCAGCGACAAGGCACGCATACTCGATCTGTTAGCTGCTTAGTCAAGTTAGATCTGATTAGGCTCCTACATGCGCTTGTGTCGATGAGACCTACTAACGGAACACCTGCGACCTCTAATTCTATTGTTAACGCTGATTGTGTGGCCGATGCACATACAATGGCTGGTATAAAGTATGAATGCAATCGGTGCCACTCACCTGGGCATCCGTTATTGTAGCGAGATAATCCGAGGTTCGGTATTTGACGGCGGGGACATGGAGAACCAGGTTGCGTTGGTCGCCGTGAGCCTGAATATCTTTGTCGATAGTTGGGATGCCACGTAAACCGTTCCGTTGACGCACGTCTGGGGCGTCCGGTTACCTCAACGTGGAACACCCGGAAGTCGGCGTAGCCATTGCTCTATCGACCTGCTCCAGTTGTTTGCCGATCCGTAGGGCTGCATCCAACTCTTGGGGGGGGGGGTGAAGAAGGAATTCACGTTTAATGGATAATGTTTGGATTCCTTCTAGGAATTGTTCTAGTATTCGTTTGTCACGTTCGCTTGATGACTCGCTCTCGTATGCGATGTCGGCTATCTTTCGGAGTTCGCGCACGTACTTCCCAATGCTCTCTCCGGGCCATTGGTACCGGGAGTGGGATTCTCTGCGTAGGGGCGCAGGCAAAGCAGGAGGGTCCAGTAGGCGGCGCAAGGCAGAGAACGTCTCAGATGTGACTTCGCTTTCCAGAAGTTCACTATCAGCAACGACATCAAAAGCATCTCTTGACAGTAAGCCGGCGAGCACGCCTGAATGTTGGTTGACTGGAAACTGACGGACGTAAAGCTGGACTTGTTCCTCCCATCTGGAGTACGGCATCCCGGGAGTGTAACGCTCGGGAGGTGGGATTGCATGCATGCAGACTGACCAACTCGAGCCTGTTGCCAATTTTTCCAAAGCACGGGACAAAACATCCAGGGAAGCGGAAAGTCTGGTAGTGGGGTCAACGACATCAGAATGGTCTTCGTCATCAGACTTGTTGTTCATTTTTGGCATGAGCTTCATTAGACTAATGATGGTGGATTCCTGATTCTTGTGAATTGGCAGGGTCGCCACTTTGTAACACGCAAGCATGGAAGAACTCCAAGGGTTGAGAACGAAGTTCTATTACACAACACGTTGCCTAGTTAACCAATATCGTTGTGTTCCTGTTCTCCTCCGGTAATTGAGCAGGAAAGGCGCTCTGAAAGGCAAACGAGAGGGAGTGCCGTTATTGCAACGATTCAACTTTGAGGGCGCGCCAAGAAACAGTTTCGATGCTTCTCTACAAATGCAGTCACGAGTTCTGAAGGCCGGATCGATGGCTTTGCTGCTGATTCGTTGAAAAAAATAATGGAACAATTTTTCGACTGACATGGTTTACAAGCAAATAAGTTTATGGTTAAATCATATGACTTGCTAGGGTATACAATAAAATAAAATATAAGCTCCTTATTTCCTATGGCACTTACTGGGTCCATTTGTGTATTGGCCCTTTAAGCTAATTCAGATTTATCGTCCTAATTTTTGAGTTAAATCATAAATTCGTTTTATTTCTTAGCAAGCAAAACGTCTGGTATTACCTTTTAAAATAGTTGAACCACTCAGGTCACTTAGATTTCTCTTACTTAAAAGCATTTTCCTTATGTCTTCGTGCCCAGTACATATAGTTTCATGTGATCTGTATGCGGTTTGCCACACTTTTAGCTAGCACATTGATATGTGCAAGTGTAGACTATTGCCCTCACGCAAGGTACTTTGAGCAACCCCCAAATATAGACATTACAAGCTTGCTCACTTACGCTTCATTACAAGGCTGCCAAAACGCAAAGCGCAAAACTATACTGCATTTGAGTAAAAGTTAGCAACTTTTTGCCGTGAGGGGTTAAAAGAAAGGGTTGGTTTCAACTGCACAACCTCAGAACCTGTTACTTGATGGTCAGGGATTTCTTCTAGTTTGATTTGTTAGCGCCGAACCTCGTGAAGACCAATGCGGTATATGGCCCCAACCAAACTATTTTGAACTGCATCTTCTTGTCAGATATCAGAAGTGAACTCTGATTCATAATCGAACCGAAATGCTCCTTGTTTTGAGAAGAGACCGGAGAAATCACGAAAAGCAAAACTAAAGAGGTTATGATCTGTACGCAGCTTAAATGTAAAGTTTTTAAACAATTGAGGAATGTGATACACGGAGAAATAAATGGCTATGACACCTCAGCAGAAAGCAATTTATTGCGTCTTATGAGGTTGTAGTTTTCAAGCTACGAAAGAGTGAAGCACAGGATGACCGTCTACGACCTGTTGGAGAACTGCAACAAAAGCAGTTTGAGTTGCATCGGTTTTGCGCACTAAAGATGGGTGGACCAAAATTCTTAAGCAACTAATCGCAGTATCCTTGGAAAGCGCATTTTCGATCTCGTCGAATACTAACATGGCCTCCGCAGCTTGTTTCAACTTAAGAAAACTGCCTTTGAGTAGACCGGGAAGTGACTGCGGGTAACAAGAGTTTGCTGAAATGAGGTTGCTCTAACAATCATCTTTACCAACAAACCGCGTGAGCTTTTGCATGATTCAAATATCAGATGGTGCGCGAAGCTTTGTGTCTTTTAGGAGGTATGATAGTATTACCGTGCTCAATCCGGCGGCCACGGAAACCAACAGACGGCGGGCCTGAGACTCACTTAGCTGCGCCGCTGGTGAGGATTTCTTGGATGAGGCGCTAGAAATTTAGGCGAAAAGGAGAAACTGCTTTTCACGATTGGAGCTGGATGGTTGTATATCGTCAATATATACGAAGATGATGTTAAGGCTTCTGAGGACGTATCTGAAAGGTACCTATATTTCTGAGCAGCAATTTGCATAGCAAAATGCATTTGAACCATTTCGTAGAGATTAAGGGGGTAGTTATTGCCGTTTTAACTGTGTCATCTGGAGCAGCATTAATTTGTTAGTAGGCCCGGGCAACCTCAACGTTATAACAATGGTTTTGCCCTTAAACCAATGGGGAAATCGCGAACATGTAGTATTGCATACACGTCTAGGACTGTGGATTCGTTCAGTGCACCGTAGTCTCGGCTTGGCCGCCAGTCCTTGCTCGACATTTTAGGGACCAGTTGGAGAGTAGAGGAGCATGGACTGTATGAACGTCAAAACATTCCAATGCGCAGCATGGGTTGAAATTAACATTGGCGGCGTCGAGTT
Organism: Dicrocoelium dendriticum; assembly: GCA_944474145.2. NCBI lineage: Eukaryota > Metazoa > Platyhelminthes > Trematoda > Plagiorchiida > Dicrocoeliidae > Dicrocoelium > Dicrocoelium dendriticum. Next base: position 115,001,402 of record OX104065.1, read on the forward strand.
CATCTGGTTGTATCCCTCGATGTCGAGCAGTGACGGGAGGTTCAATAGTCAAGGTATGGTGCGTAATGGCGTGCTTAGCGCTGGAAAATCGCTGGACGGCTAGCGAAGCACGGAAAATTGGCCGAGCAAATCTGTGAACAGGTTGTCCTTGGGTGGTGCAGTCGAAGACCGACGGAGCTGCTCGAAGTGGCTCTACCTTAATCAGTAAGGGACGCAGGGCGGTCTCGAAGATTTATGTAGCTCATGTTGGCTATCAGACGAAACTTTGTGGGAAACACAGAACCAGTGATAGGTGTTTGAACGTCTGCGATTAGGAAGAAAATGTGATAGGTTTGTCTGGTTCCTAGAGAAAGTGTGTTTATGGCTAGGAGTAGAGGTTTTAGTGCTGTTGGCTGCCTGCAGAGTAATAACGGAAGTAAGCAGGCAGCGTTTCTTTCTAAACAACAAGGTAGAACAAATACCTGGGCACAGTACTAACCAAGAAAGAGAGGTTGGTTGATGAGTCGCCAACGTAGAGGAGACTAGGCAAAAGGTTGCGCAACTAGCAACTTCAGCGAGGAATGGGAAGAGCAGACTGCTGCGTTTTAGCTGTGACATTCACGCCACACGGCATCCCACTAAAAACTAGGCCAGTTTTCTTGCTTGCTGTCCGGCTTTTTACTTGTTCCAAACAGGTATGCCATGTTTGGTAAATTCGGGCAATGTTGTAGTTGCTGGTGCAGTTGCTGTTTTTGAGGGGATAGCGGTGACATATGTTTTCGTGTGGCTGCATGTTTAATAAGCGGTTGCGGATAATTTGTTTTTTGCATCTTGACGCGTTTGACCACAAGTTATCCTTCAACACTTGGATGGAGATCGCTCTGGTACATTCATACCAAGTAGATTTCGTTTTCCTCGAGTTCAAGTTAGCTTATTTTATACTTCTTAGTCTATTGCCCCAATAAATCAAAGGAGTTAGCAGCGCGTATTTTGCGCAGCGTTTGCAGGCAAGCAAATCACGATCTCTACTGTATCTATATCGCATTCAAATGTTTTCATTAAGGAAACCATGTCAATCTATGAAGCCCTCAAGTGGTTGTTACAGTGAAGGAACGCCCGCAGAAATGCTTACTGTTCTTAGGGTGAGCAGGCACGAATACGCCAATAATTTAACGGACGAGAACGCAGAATGCCATTCAATTTGTCGACTTCGGATTATTTACCCTGTGAATGCTAGGCTTAAGGTGCGTTTGCGCGCATTCGATGAAACTTGCTGGTGTCAAGGATCATCTCCAGAGATATGCGGAGTAACAAACTTTCCATAAGGCAAAAGTTAAAAGCGCTATGGATGCAATTAACTAAGAAATAGTAAATATGCCACTTAGACTAAACAGCAAACAAATTCCATTGAAATGCCAGCAAGTTAATTCATGCTGTCCCGCGGAGAGGCTATTAAGTACGTTCTGGTCAATGAATATCTAATACAATCAGTTGCTGCGGATGCACTTACAAGGTTTAGCAATAAGGAATGTTTTTTACGCGGCGTGACCCAATGAATAACGCAAAAACCAATAAAAGTATCGTGAAATGAAGGCATTACCGCACTTATTTGGTCTCAAGCCTCAACTTCTGCCACATTATGAGCAACCTTATTCGCGTGCCTTATACCAACATCACTCGGTGCTATCAACGTGTTACTTTACGTCTCCTTACCGGACTGTCTGTTACTAGCTCTATTGACGCTGCGTTATTTGTAGAGTGGATGTGTTACGCTTAAAATGGTGATTCCCATGGTGGTAGTTGTCGTAATTTACCCTTTGTGCAGTCAGTTTTTGCTCTTTTATTGCATGTAGTGGCAGGATCACGTGCGCGATACAGACGTCTAAGAGCGTGTGTTTAGAGCAAATAGCATTTGCCAACAAACCGTTATTCTTCCACGCTGAATGCGTTGGCTAGGCCACGTACTGTGTATACCAGTCTTCCACCTTCCTCATTGAGTGTTATAAGCGCTCCGCACGACTGACTAATTAAATGTCGCGGTGAATAACCCATGAGATCTGGAAGGAACGTGAAGAATGCAACCTTAAGTTTAGCATCCGTTGGAGCGCTCTACCTTCTAGTATGGGGACCACGCTAGTTGGTCTAGCAACAATAGAAAACGCTGGAGGTAATAACACGCAACAGTCAACTGTGATTACAGGGTTGGTTAATTGTATCATCTGTTTGTTAATTTCGTCGAACATAAATAGGCCAAAAAGAAACTCAAAACAGCGTGTATAAACCACAAATAATCGTCTTCCCATGTTTTACTTAATTTCCCACCTTATCTTTGTCACGATTCAGATGGCATATTGTATTTAATCAGCGTGTGTATACGTATTTATACAAGGTTAGAAACACTGGAAAGGGCCTCCATTTTAGTCGGTGTTCAGCTGTGTGGAAGAGGTCCATCGTAACGTGCGCTCAGTATTTTTATTTGTCCACTCTAATGGTACACATCTTAATTGTAAGGACTTTCTGTGTCTGTTGCCTAATTTGTATTTTGATTGTTCTAATATCGGAGGGAAGTTTCCCGCCATTTACATCTAAGTTTATTGAGTGACTTCTAATCAAAGCAAATTGCAGCTATAGCTTTGAGAAGCGTTAAGCACGCATTCGGTGCATTTTTCACTTAAAAGAGGTGCTCTATCTCGGTATAAAATGTTTGTTCTGGCAATTTCCTTATCCTCAAAAGGTTGTGAGGAGGACCACTCGCCCATAGGGATAACAATAAAATAAAAATGCCTGTGTAATCGGATCTACGTACAACTGGTCTTGAACTTGGGTTAACTTTGTTCTAGCCATATGGCTGTGTTAGCCTAACTGCGTACAACAGAGAACGTAGAAGCTTTGGACTACTATTTGCAGTAAGAACAGACGCAACTGCAAATAATCGACTGCGACAGTATATGCGTCCCTTATTGCTTTACAGTTTACGTGTGCCTTCGTTACACCAACTCATAACGGGATGCTAATTAAAGGTTGTGTTTTCGGAAACGATCTAGCAAAGACTTAGATATGAATACACACCCTGGACAACACCCCAAGCCGAAATTTCATCACAAAAGGTTAGTGTTACCATATCGCGGAGCGCCAACGGTCTTAGTCGCCAGTCCGTCCTACAACCAGGCGAAACCATAACAGTGGAGTGACGTTGCCTTGAACCCGATTCCATGTATGCCAAACAGGGAAAACAACCAGCATGGCTATATGAAATCGGGGCAACATTGCGGTATGACTGTGTACGACCACATAAAGCTGCATTCACTGGTGAAAAAGTAACTTCTCTACAATATGAAAATTTACCACTCACACCATATTCACTAGCTACATCACGGAACGATCATTATCATATTCCTGGATATGAATTATTTGGGAACCAAAAATATAATAACCGAACTGGTATTATAACTGACTTAAGGGTTGTTAAACTTAAAAGTTGCGTTTTGGGATGCTTATGTTACTTGCACAATCTTTGGCAGAAAGCGGCAAATGCTACTAGCGCATACCTTATTGCATACTAAAAATAATTAAAAAATTGTGCTTTATTTTTAATTTTATTCTAAGCCAGTTTCATCATCATCATACACGTATGCCAGAGGTGGGAAACAATTCATCTACTGTGCCGCAATACACCGAAAAAATGGGGGAAAAGGCAATTGGTGCAAGCCAGCTGAGCTACCGGTAACGGATGGGCATCGTTCTGCTAAGCTATCAGCCGGCTACTGTACATCAAAAAATTACTATGCAAAATTATATAAGTCTAAATAATGCAATCGTGGTTGGAGAGGAGGCTAAGAGGGTTAGGTTTGGACAAAGAAACTCACAGCACGAACGTCACTGAGGTCGGCTCCTTGCCATGTCATCAAGTGTGTCCAACCAAACGTGTTCATCGTCCTTCGGACCCCAACCATGCCAGCCGAGACGCTCCAACCAAAGCCAGCTCAGAGGTGAGGGCCTTCATTCCTCTTGACGAAGTCCTAGCTTGCCCACCCCTCCACTTCTTCCATCCACACCCCCAGCGCGCAAACAACGTACCTCGTGGGAGTAAGTGGGCTGGCATGCGTAACACGTGACTGACCCATCGGAGCCTGGTGCGTGAAATAACGGCGCTGAGCGGTTCATTTCCTTTTCCTGTGCCGTAAACAAGGCGTCGTACACGCAGGTTGCTCAAGCGGTGTTCCCACCAGATGTGAGCTAAATTACGAAGGCACCGGTGGTCGCAAGTAACTAGCCTCTTCAGGTCCGTCGCTTTAAGAGGCCAGGTTTCACAACCGTACAGTAGGGTCGAACGTACCGCTGCATCGTACACCCTACCCTTCAGAGTGAGAGTGATGTCGCGCCGCCCTCATAAGTGGCGAAGGTTAGCAAAGCGCCCCGAGCTTTTGCTATACGATTCGTAATCTCATCTTCAATCCCACGGACCTTGATACAGCCTCCCAGTTAGTTGAAATTCTGAACGACTTCTAGCTGATCCCCACCAAGGGTCAGCGAAGAAGGTGGTCCAGACCAATCTTGGAGGAGTGCTTTGCACTTCGAAGGTGTGAAGCAAAGCCCGAAGTGACGAACAGCTAGTGCTAATCTGTCCAGTGCCACGTGACACGTTTGCGAGCTGTCACAGATTGGGGCAATATCGTCAGCTAACTCCAAGTCAAGAAGTCGTTCTCCTGGGAGCAGATCCACACCTTCTAAGTCGTGTCCTGTGAACGCGATTTCCATGACTTCGTGAACAGCGGTTAAAGAAGAAGGTGACAGCGGGCATCTTTGTCTCACACAGCTGGAGATATTAAAGGGCCACGACAACTTGCCGTAAGCCCTCACTGCTCTAGCTACGCGCATATAATGCTCGGATAATATTTATATACTTCTCAAGCACACCTTTCGTGATTAGACAGTCAGACAGTGCATGTCTATCATCTGAATCGAATGCACCTTTGATATCGAGGAACACGACAACGGTGGGCCTCCAATATATGTGACGGTGCTCCAACAAATAACACAAGGTGAAAATGTGGTCAACGCAGCCACGACCTCAACGAAACCCGGCTTGCTCTTCACGAGTCTGGCTTTCACGTGTGTCAGTCATTCTGTGAAGGATGACAGAGGCAAGTAATTTGGAGGCGATGGATATCAGACTGATGCCTCTATGGATGCCGCATTCCGATCGTGAGCCTCCCTTGAAAATTGGGACAACGACGGAGCGGCTGCTGTCGGTTTTGACGGTTTCCTGCTCCCACAGTTTAATTAGCAATTCTTGTAAATTATCCACTAGAGCAAGTCCCGCGGCTTTCTTGAACTTTAACAGTCCGATCTCACGTTCGACTTCTGAGCGAGAGGGTGGATCCAAACGGACAGCCCACAGAGCGGGGCGATCAGTGGCCGGCGAGAACTCTAACAATTCCGGCAGATAAAATTGCCTTTCAAATGCTCAGCGCAACGCTCCAAGCGTCTTGACAAGTTGCGGATAGGCTGCCCACTCTCGTCACAAATTGTTTCACTAACACCAAGTCTTCTGCTGCCCGCTTCCCGTATCAGACGGGATAACTTACGCTGCTTACCAAGGGCAGTGGCCATTTCCATCTCTGATGCACGATGAGACCATCAGGATTCGCGGTCTCTCTTCATGCTAGCAAGGAGTGTTGCCAGGAGCTTTTTGCGTGTTTCATTGTGTTCGCTTCCATCCGGTTTATGCCCGCAAGCATCTATAGGTTCCAAAGACTGTGATGAGACCCAACGTCCATGTTGGCGATTAGGCATATTACATGAGGATTTTCCTGCTTCTAGTAAGGTCTGTTGAATGTGAGACCAGTGCCCTTCAATTGCATCCAGTGAGCGTTGATCCAACTCGCATGCCAACGTACTTTGATAGGCATTCAGAACAGCTGGCTGTCAGTTGGCTGGTGTCAATGCGCTCACAACTTCCTCTTGGGCGTCCGCCAAAACGCAACCGCCGATCAGCACATACAAGTGCATGATCGGTGTCCACACCCTTGCTCCAACTCGAGCGACAGTTCTGGATGCAGCCTCTTTAGCGGTAACTTATCGCAATGTGATCGATTTGCGTCCAAGGCTGATTCGAGGCTGGTGAGCGCCAAGTCACCCTCCGGCGGGTGCTGTGTCGGAAATTAGTGCTCGCAAGAAATAAGCGAGCATCTTCACACAAATGAAGTAACCGCTCACCGTTATCATTACGGGAGCCTAGACCATGTGGGCCGCCCAGATGCAGTTCATCAGTGGATAATTTTCCAACTTGAGCGTTCAGATCCCCGGCCAGCACCACAGCGTCCGAGCTCCTTCTGTGGCTAAGGAGCTCGTTCAGTTGACGATAGAAGTCGTCTTTTACCGAGTCGTCGCTACAGGTTTGCGGTGCAAAGGCAGCGATGACGAATAGACACCTGTCCGTCCCTTGCGACTCCGAAGTTTTGAACGAGCTAGCCAGTCGGACCGCACACATCCGGCTACTGATTGGAATCCAATCAACCAGAGCAGCTTCAGCCCGGGGCTCAGGGCAGTACCGACACAGGCTTGGCAGGTGCTCGAAGCTGCATTGTCACCGGAGAGGCGCAATGAGAAAGTGCTGCGAGTGTCACCTGAATGGGATGGCAGAGTGAGCACAGAGCTCGAGTCTTTTCAGGCGGGTCTCCGATAAGCAGCAGATATCGATCGAGAGGGTCTCTAATGTTCGGGCAAGTGCTGCCTGTTGACCGATCTAAGGCAATGTGCGCACATTGCGGCATGCCAATCTGAAGGAGGTTCGAGGGTTCCAGATGGAAGCCGATGAACTAGGCTTGACCGCTTGGTTGGACATGGGCCTATTGACAAAGCAGGAATGACGCTCCGCGTTCACATGTGAGTTGAAACTGAAAGACAAGCGACAATTGAAGCAGGGTGGGGAGGGCCGAGAATTGGGGGTTGAAAACAGGGGGATATAAGTGAAGCTGGAACGGGACGATAAGGGTCAAAAAGCGTAAGAGGGAAAATAAGAAGACGGGAAGGTTTGAGCAGTAGCATCCATACCCCTATCCACCCTGCTCCATGCAGCAGATAGGGCACCGTTGTTTATCCTCCGCGGTGGTCAGAGTATCAGAAATTGGTTTGAAGTGAGTTTCATAGATTCCAGCCTAAGCCCTATTTATATGTCACAGGTTAAGGTTGCTTTTGCATTCAGCATGCTTATTCCTCACCGTACAGTTAAACCAAAGTATACAAAAACAAGACCTTTTTATTTCAGATAAATGTTATTCCACGTCAGTTGATTTTCTCAATTCTGTTATCTCTCTTCGTACCCTAAGTCAATGTTGCGTGTTTGCTTTTATTCAAATTACTGTTTGGTTGTTTGCTAACCATAATTTGTCTGCGTTTGCTGTGAACGATGACAAGTTGCCTGGCTCTCTGACACCCACCACCTCGATTATTCCCTCCAGGATACTTTGAACGGTTGATGTGTGGAGACGGGGTCATCGTCTGTTTGGCCCTGCTAGGCCATAAGTGTAGTTCCATGAGTCCATTGTGGAGAAGACTAAGGCGCAGCCTCCGCCATGGTCCTGTAAAAACGCGTCTTGTATACCTACATATGCTTACCACGAAGTCTAGACAAACAAGCCGGGCACAGCGGAGATATCTAACCTGCCGTGGAACGTCGTAATTATTGTTACGGCCTATAAACCGATGTGGACAGCTCGAAACGACATCTCGGGCCTTCTGTCCTCGTGTTGCGTATTACCTAGTAGTTTAAACGATTGCGTTAAAATCATTTTCCTTTTCGGAGAATCACCTCAAGAAAGCTTCACCTCCCTGCTTTTGTTCGGCTTAATTTTGCTGCCATTGCCTTTTGTGGCCTTCATCTTGCCAGTGGATCAGTTCTTGTGGTACTAACATCATCGGCTGCTTGGCGTTGGGATCAATTGGCTGCGTTACCTACATCGCCAGTATGGCTGGCGTCTGTACTGTGCCTCTGGAATCTTAGCTGTTCTAGTCTGTTCTAATACCTTTGGCTAAACCGGTATTCTGGAGGTTACACCCAGCCTGCTGAACTGTGTCCTTCATTGGGTTAAACAAATAAGTTCCGCACCTTTTAAACTTTGGGATATCACCTGTAAAATCATCTTTCCCCTGCAATTGATCAACGTAATGGCGCTGAAGAAGCGTTAAATTCCGTTTACATCGCCAGTGGATTATTTCTTCTGCTATCAACAATACCAAATTCGTAGCAACAGTATACGGTGGATACGACACCCACTTTGCCAGCAGAGTCCTGCATCTATCATAAGTCACTGAATTTATACCTAGTATGAAAACATTTGACCCTGTTAACCTTCATCGGTTTGAACAACTGCTTTTAAAGCGTTAGCGCCGTCTGGAACTATCATAGACAGCGTCATCTCCATGCTAGTGCTCGACTTACTCAAGAGATCATGGCGCTACGCTCGGTCCACCTTGCAAGTAGATTACTTCCTAGATAATAGCAGAATCCTGACTAGCGCCTTTTGCTGAGCAAACGGAAAATCGTGTGTGCCGTAACAGCTTTCCGCCGTTCGGAAAAATGGTCTTGAGGAAGCGTTGCAAGTAAACCATACCTAGTCAAATTCTGGTCAATGGCAGTGTTCCAGGGTGTGATGGCATTCCCTGGCAAGCGATCATCCTATAAAAAGCCATAACCGCCGGTTTGACAACACCGCGACCTGGCGGAAAGGATACGTCACTGAAATAAATGCATTTCTTAATGCTTCACCTAAAGAAGTATCTCAAAATCCGATATTCGAGATCATAAGGTGGTTACCAAAAATTCTATCGGACCCTGACGCCAACGGAGTATCGGGGATTAATCTCCGGAACCTACTTTAATGACGGCATGCATCTGATCACTTTGATGCTTGATGGGTCCGGTCTTTCCCCTTTACGTCAGTGATTAACGCCAGGCATTTAACAAACTGCAGGAGAAACGCACCAAGCCATTTCCAAAGAAAACCCGTATGTGCTTATTTTTAGAGTGCGTGCTCTGTCCGTTGAAACAGTTCTTTCTGGTTGTACGCCATATGGACGATTCCGTCCAGATGTCCTGTGACGTACGAAATACTGAGGCATCGCACCCAAGTGCTGCTGGACGAAAGCTGCGTTTGATTTAACACCGAATGGTAGACGAATGTACTGTAATAGTCCACGGTGGGTACGTAACGCCAACCCGTCGAAGCTTCCTACGTGATTACCATCTGACGGTATGAGCCGGACAGGTCAAGTTTAAAAAAGCAGTTGCAGCCGTGCAAGCGTGCAGAACGTGCATCCGGAAGTGAGAGTGTATTGCAGATTATTTGGTGCCGTATTTAAGCTCTATAGTAGTGCGCACCAAGCCAAATGTTGCCAATTGGCTACATAACAAATAACATTGGTCAGCCCATGAGGAGTAATTAATCGGCTTAAAAGTTTCGACGGAATGTAAGCTCTCAAATATGTGGTCATTTATTGTCACAACTGCATATGAAAATAACCTCTTCGGTCAAAAAGCTGTCTTTGCAACCTGGAGCAGTAATAAGTTAGTCTTGGATTTTGGTGAAAATCCTAAGCCGTTGGTGAACACCCGCAGATAAATATTTGCGGTTTCCTTCCAGTTCACAGCCAAGCTTCTAAGCTTGTTTCATACAGAGTTCAAGGCCACATCCAGTATTTCCAGCTTCTCATTCCGGTAGTGGCCAAACAAGTTGAGGTCGGGATTTGCTGTCACGTAACAGTTGCTTTCAAAATAAGTCTTCGAAGGACGTAGAACGGCCAACTTCACCATCTAGCTTCAACACGCTTCCTGCTGCATGGATTGCAACACCAGAGGTGTACTGAATACAAGGTTGGTTGATTTCCTTCCAGGTCTCTTCTGCCATAAGCGTGCTATCCTACGCAGTATGGACCTGGAGGGGCACAGTAATGCGTTTGATGTATAAGGTGACAAAGCATCATGTTGTCGAACCGCTCAGCGGCAGTAGCAAAATAGCATAAACTGAGAAGCATGTTTTGTGTAGCATGTTGGTACAGACTTTCTAGGATGCTTGGCGGTTACGTTGTTCTTTTTGGAGCGACACGGTTCTACTTTGTAGACAAGTTTGTCCCAAATTGACAACAAAGGCTTTAAGCAAACCGAAATTGACGTATTGCTATACACCAGTTTGCTAGCATGCGGATAGTGTCTTGCTTGGCTACCTAAAACCGGATCAACTTTGAAATTCTATGCTGGTTTGCTTTCGCCTGTACGAATGCGGGACCCAGTATGAGAAATTCCGAAAGTAGATTGTTATCATGCTTTAACTTACTCAGTAATGGCACTCGGAAGTGCTGAACATAAAGATGCTGGATGAGGCCTACTTGAACATTTTAGGCAGTCGCATGTGTATTTCCTCATGCTGTAGTGCTTGCAGACAGCAAACAAAAATCAGTGCTCAAAGTGGCTATGCGTCACCTTCCCAAATTTGAAACCCTCACAGCAACCATTTGACTAGCTAGCATAAGTAACGAAATTGTCCGTTGCAGACTTCACGAGTTTCCGACAGTATTAACGGACACTAACATTAAAATACGGCTCACCAAATCTGACATTTACCAAGGGTACAAGTTAAACGGGAGTGTATGTTCCGTAGCACTTTGAAAGAATGAAATTAAGAGACCTGGCTTCGTCATGCGCCATCAACGTCCGCAGAATCAGCTAGCATTCCTATCGGTCATCAACAATGAACATCGGAAAATCGCTTCGTATCTTCTGCACCAACACTAGAGTGTAACGCCTGCAACTATGTTATATTGAACTTTCAAAATACTGTTCGCCGTGGCATCCGCTGAAATAGGCTGCTTTTCAGTGCTCGGTAATGTCTGCTGCGCAACAAAGCGTCGAACCGTTTCGAACAACCTTGCTTGGAGTCCATCCAATTGCTTATGTCAACGTTGAAGGACGGTGGTCAATTTTTCTATTGTAACGGATGTCATTGATTACTTCAATTCAGAAGCGGTCTGTCGTCAGTTGTATAAGACCACCGATTCACTCCCACTGTCTGTTGCTATAGGCATGGCTTCATGTTGGTTAACTGATTGAGCAGGTTTCTGGCTTGGCTGAGGAAAAATAACTAGCGGAGCATTTGCGGCTTGGTTTTCTGAAAGACAAGACAAAACGCAGAGCACGCTGGTTACGGTTGTAGATATTCGGCAAGCCACACGAATCTTTCTCTTCCTCTTCCTTTCTTAGGTGCCAATAATAGTACCTGGATAATTAGGAACGTTCATTTGGTTGATAAATGTGGCTAGTTGAAGCGATCTTAACAGAACTATTTGGTTCTTGACTTAAACAAGCGCCAGCTGTCAATACCTACGGAAGCGCCCGCCTAACAGCCTCATTTGAGGTACCGTGTCAAATGCTTGCTAGCAGAAGTCAAGAAGCACGGCCAATACGGACCTAACCTTCACCGCCTAAGCCAAACTGCCGCGAGCTACAAATAATGAGTTAGACACAACTACCCGTTACGGAATCTGTGTGATGCACTATAGTGTGGACCAAATCTATTCAGGTGTCCAACAACGCACTTACCAGCTGTATAGGCCGTATAGTTACGACGCTTATCAGAATGATTGGCCCATAATTCACAGATAAACCGTCACGACGTCCAAGATGGTACAGGTGACAGATACCTACTTTCTAGCTGTTGCCCTACAGGCATTAAGTTACTATTAAACTTTCGTGAGAGTTCCACTGCGTTTTGCCGCAAACACACAAAGAAGCTTTGAGTGAACTAACACAGGTCCAGCTGCGTTAAAATTGTTCATTTCTTGCAGCCTCCTATGATATTACGTATCCACCACAGTAAGTTCAACAAATTAAGAACTCTAAGGGACTCTGGAAATGAACGCTTAACTTGTAAACGCGGTGTAATGTAAACATCCCCTGCATACTTATTGTCAGTGTTTTCTTACGCAGGATTCCCATCGGCATGTATGTACGGTGGAATCGCTTTGCCTGAAAAAACGCGCAACTTAATATAAGCAACCAACTTCTTTGGAGATTGAGAGTATACATCAGCTTATCACCCTGCGTACCAAAACCTAGCTTTCGTCAAGTGTTGTTGCCATTTATTTCTATCCCAGCTGTACCTACCATACATGCAATTTTATTGAACGACTAGGTGAGTCCTCCAGCACCTCGACTGCTTTGTGCATATTTACCTGCTAGTGAAGCTATTCGCTGTGCCTGTTGTTGTATCTTTTCTCCTGGCAAGCAAAAGGTAAAGAGCAGACACAATAGTGTACTAACATTAAAATGCATCTTAGCTTGCCTGAATATTAGCGGCCAAGCATACTTTGTAAAGCAAACCTGAAATCTTGGTTCGTGCTGTATGACGCTTCAGAAACCCTATAGCATCCGAGGATTGTAGAGAGCAGACTGAACTATACATTGTTAAAACCGCCGCTTTCCGATCATTTGGTGGTAAGATTTTTGCGAAGCATTATTCCATAAGGAATGCTAACAGCGAAACTGGAAATCGAAAGGCCCCATTATACTCAAGTGTTAAGGATTAAACCTAGGCTTGATGCGTGCATCTGTCTACGCACTGACCACTGGCTGCCGGAAGTAATTCCAGTCGTTGAATACGCGAGTTTATATGGCATTAGCAGAACGATTGCGGAAACTTCTGGGTTTAAGCCGTTTCTAATTTTAGCTTCGATTTAAACCGATGGCACTGACTTGTAAGAATGCCTACAGCTCCATTCTCTTCTATTTATTTCCTATGCGCCTGGTGAAAATCAGGTAACGGCGCCGTGGATGAGAAACCCGGGAGAACAGGTTTACCCGCTGAAGTCACAAGGGATACGGAAAGTCCTGTAAGGATATGATGTAATGCTCTCCCAGCCGTTCGGCCTACACAATCAGGCCACATACGAACTTAGTCTGAGGCGGGTAATCCGTGATAGAAAATAAGGCGAACATGGGAAGTAAACAAGACTAAATATATCCTGCGTTAAACCTGAGAATGCTCTGCGTATGACCTGGGACCTCCTGTTGGAGGTAGCAACACACAGTAGATTGTTCTTTTGTATACATTAGATCAGATGCTACTAACCCGCCGAGGTATTTTGCGATAATTGAGTTACTGAGCAACGCCACACTAATACCGTACGTACCGAACGGCTGAGCAGAACCAATGAGGAGGACCAAGTATGCATCGCTCTTTACCTGCAGTCGCCATTCCATTGACCTTTCATATGACGTAGCAGGAGCCGCCCGGACTCGGCCTGCATTATCGCGACAGTATCCTTTCGTCACAGATTCAAGTAGTCAAAGTAAACCAAACAAGGAGACTGAAGTTTCGACTGGTGGTCATTGATGCAGAGCTTGACATTTTCTGAGCGAAAGACGGATGCCTGCGTGATACCGCTGGCCATGCGCACTGCAGTGGAGTAAGTCTCGTTCACGTCAATTGGCATGGTCGGATCAAGAAAAAAACTTTAGTAATCTAAGTGAGTGCGTACCCAACAACACCGGTTCCTGATAGCTCATAAAGGAGCTTTACATGAGGAACCTTGTCAAGCGTCTTGCTAAAGTCGACTTAATTAACGTTAGACCTATCGTAGCGTCTAAGCTTTTTGCTATCTTTCCTGGTCACCACGCTTATTCCAAGACCATGTATGTGCCCGCCGAACAGCATTCCGCGCTCATGATACAAGGTATCCGTACTCGAGTTTAACCTGTAGTGCCCCTAGTGAATACTCTCCATTAAGTTACACCATCCTGACCTTAAGCAGATGGGTCGATTATTGACAGGATTCTGACGATCCCATTCTATGTGTACAGGTTAAATAGTCCCTACTTTCCAAACAATTCTTGGCCGTCCAAATTCAAGAGAAGAGCTAAATATCCAGCAAACCTGTGCGGCCATGTAGCGGCCACAGTGTTAGGGAACAGCGTATGCAGCCTATTAAGACCCAGCGAGGAGGTCGGACTTCACTCGGGAAGGCCTATGACAACGACTTCATCCTTTAGCTCTACGTACTTTAACAGAGAGGGTGGCTTTGCACCGCGTCGCCGTGTACCTGCCTCTGCGATGTGTAAACAGATAAATATTGCCTAGCCAAGGACCGGGCTTTGCAACGTCATGGTCAAGTTAAACATCTTGCGCATGAATACAAGGCTGAAATGATATTGCCTACTCTGGTGCTACTCTTTAAAGAAAATAAGCGTCGTGAGCTTTGTCGTGGATTACGCAGTCAATCCGGGTCCTAGCTTATGCCGATTCCATCTATTTGCAAGTGGCATGTATTCCGGGCCACCTTATGGTCCGAATAGTCAGACGCAGTGGAAGTGAACTTAAATCCACCGTACAATTTTGCTTTTGTGTGCTAGGCAACCCAGGTGTTGAGCCATCCTTGCAAGGCCTCAGAAAAAGGTCCTCATTTGCAGACAGGCAAGACATGCTTAACCTTTTGTGTGTAAGAGGTTCCACTCATCGTACTGGTCCAGTGGGCCGGGCATAATCCAGATCATGAAACTAGCTGTCGTAGCTAGGCGTTGAGGATCAGCAAGCCAGAAGTATTGGCGGAGGCGACCTAGATTGCAAAGATTGAGACGTCTAGTCTATAGGAATGAAACCACATGCTGATCACATCTACCAATAGGTATAAGAACGGCTAGCGTGTTGACATCTGCTTGTGCCGGGGAGAGTACAAGCTCAAGAAAGTGAGGTGTTTGACCTCTAAGTATACGCCTAAGCATTGTGACGGGTTGGGTTCCGGTATGTTTGAGAACCCCTTTTAAAATACCGAAATCGGAAGCCTTTGAAGAAAGAACACAATGTATTATGTTCGCACGATAAATGGGACTTTAAAGTCCCCCAGAAATGTGCAGTTTGGTCCTACCATGCAATTTGATGGAGTCTATCGAGCATGCTCCGGGACCCAACGGGGTTCTTTAGACAACATTGGTTCTGAGTGATCTGCATTTTTCAGGAACCAGCGTGTTGTGTAGCCGCCATCATCACCACAGTTAGCTTCAGGTAGGCGTGGTTTCGAGTCCGTTATCCTATAGTGTATCACCCCGCCCCGGGTCTTCCTCTATCTCAACCGGTCCGGCATATATGAAAAACGGGGACCTGCACTTCCGAATCCAGGATATCAGAGGACAACCAGGTCTCGGTGTCTGGTAGAAGATCCAGCCGGTAAACTGGCTCAACAAGTTGTATTAATCCTTGTGTGATTCTGAGACCGCGCACATTAGAAGAAATGAAGCGCGGTCCGTTCCTCAACTGTAACGTCCGGGCTAGACAGGGAGTGGGTTCCAGCGAGTTCTTGGCGTTTATTAGAGTACGCACAATATCCACGGTATGTAGGTCTGTCACAGAGTCAGCACGACCGGACGTGAGTTCACCGACAGCTTTTAGCATTTTTACTCGATTTTGCGGAGAGAGGCCACGCAGCGAAGAAAAGGACGCAGTGATAGTCACAGAATGCAAGCGACTTCATCATGGCGTTTATAAACAATCCTCAAGGCGTGCTTTTAGAGTAGTCCGCCTGTCTTCTGTCAAGGTGGAAAGCGGATAGGATGTTGACTGCTGGCTACCCTTTGTCGAGCAATAAGGAGGTCCTTTGGTTTGGCAACTCTTAATTATCCAGGACACTTTAGCTGAGATGGTTTTGGTTGACCCCGGTGAATCTATGATGGTTAGGCAGAGTTCACTAGAAGGTGATTTGTTGTTATCGGGAAGTTGCAGCTAGTTGGGCGGAGGACCTTGCTTAAGCACCTTTTCGATGCTCGACTCTATACAGAACCAGCTTCAAAACCGATTAAGAATGCGATGGTTTGGGTTGCACCTTGACACCTGACTGGTTAGCTAAACAACAACCACTTGGTGCCAGCTGGTTGGTCCTGGTTTAACTTGTACTAGCAAATAGTTGTCGGCAGTGTTGCAGGACGTAGTGGGTATTCGCTTGGTTAGTTTCCTCTCTATAAAGAGTCACTAACGTCTGCTTCACAACATTGACGAGGCGGTTATGATTTGCTACAGAATAAAGACATTGCCCCTATGGATGTCCGGACGATCCTCTCCTTTCTTTCTACTCGCACATTGCCGACGATATCTAACACTCAAGAATAAAGCAGCACCATTGATGGCACATACTAACATCTGCATAACACAAGTATATAATTACATACCCCTATACACATACCTATAGGATTATGTTAAACAAATCGGATATTCTTAACTTGCTTGATCCTGCACTATTAGGTGAAACTGGTCAAGTTTGTAATGGTTTGCCTCGCCTTGAAGAGAATAAAAGCACTAATTATGTATGTATATTTTTACTTTCAGCTACTTGTACTGTCGGAGGCATTAAGGGCCATTTCTTCGCTACTAATGCCTACGCCTAGGTATTAAGGTATTTATAGTTGGGAACAGCCGCCGGTGCAGCAGAAAGTGAGGAGCAGTGCGATCGGCTTCACAGTCCAGTTGGGAAAACCTGACTAGAAGCAGCTGACGAAAAGCATAGTGTTAGCAGATGGGCAGTAGCGGTGGTTGTAACGCTAGACTCTCACTGGTCAGAAGCGTATTGTCATGTACCAAACCTGTGCAATACGCACAACGAAGTGATTACAAGCAGATTTGGTGCGTTTAAGCCACTCATACAGATCGGATTTGACCTGGCAGCACCTTTTGTCGGCCCATGGTACAAAAACAACGCACGGCATGGCCCTAGATCTGGTAGTGATAGCTCTGTAGGAACTCAGGTAGCTAGACGCCATTAGTTTTGCTTCTAAACCTTAATAGGAAGGAAACCGGAAATTCATTTTGCTATAGCTTAACGATGCTCCGATGACCACTGGACAGGACAAAGGTAAAGGATACATAAACCCGTTAACTGACACGTATATTAAGGACACAAATAATGCCATCATGCGAAGTCAGTCTAAAATATGGTCCAGAATGGGAGCAGAAGAGTTTATTACGGCTAGCCTACTTTAATCCAGCGTTTTAGGTGGTTAAAGCTTAGCTTGGACAGGAAGGTTAGTATGATCACGTGGATGTGCATCCTTGCGCGTACCGTAGAACCGGGCATCAGTAGGTGTATCTGAGAATGTAAGAAGCCTATAAGGGACCGCATCCCACCTAGTCAAACCAATCGCCGCCCACAATTTTCGGCTCAGCATTCCCTAATATGGCGGTTAATGCGAAGTATAAAAGAGTGAAGGTTAAGCTAAAAGTAAAAGGACAGTTAGGTTATCTAAATACTGCTGATATGAGGGCAGGAAAGAAAATAGAAAAGACAGAGTGGAAGTTTAAGGTAAATGACGGTCAGGAGTGAGGAAATGCCTGCTACTGCCATCCATGAGCATCTAACTGATGCTGGAAACCCTCAACCGTATAGTCCTTAACTACCTACTCCTGAAGCGAGCACCACAGTCAATGGACCACACGCGAAAGTCAAATTTCCATCATTACCCTGTCAGGACGCGGTTTGTGTAGTTTCAACGAATGACCTGTGAGGCTAGGTAGCTTAGCAGGACTAAATAGCTAGAAGAAGTTTGGACCGACCTTACTCACTAGAATATGGTAACTGAGTAGCAAGTGTGCTCGAATCCTCCGGTAGCATAATGAGTACATGCCAACCTAAGAAAACGTACGGGCTACGTTTGCCTCTGTAAACTTTACGCACACCTTGGACTTACTGGCAAAGCCCACTATGGTTCCATTTTTCCCACTTAAATGACCTTGTGAACTAACATAGGTACAATATTCTAGGTGGTGTCGCACAAACCTATGAAGTATTCCACAAATTACCGGCCCTTAGGATACGAACGGAGCAGCGAACAAACCAAGTCATGCGCAGCCCTTAACCTGCAGCATTCTATAAGTTGTAAATGGAGAAAAGCACTGAGGTGGACATCGCCTACGCCCACAATCTTAGTAACAACAGGGACTACACTTCCGCCAACAGCGTGCGGAGTGAAAAAATAGCTCCTCCACTGCAGATGACCGAACATTTTGCCTACTTTACAGGCGTCAGCCGTTGGTTTATCCAATACCGGAGCCTAGCCAAGACACGCTGATCGGCCTCAGTGCCCACAAGAATATCCACAATGTTCCAGCGACTGAGGTCCTCAGCAAGCAATAGCGATTGTAATTCAAGCTCCTGGGGTAGGTCATTGGCATATAATTAGTAAATGCAACGGCTGTAAAATCAATCTCTGCGGAACGCTGGTAAGAACAGCCTGTCTAAGCAATCGGCTACGCCGCGTGCGTCCACACTCTTTGCTTTGATTGAGAAATTGGACACATAGTTGGGGCGCAACCAGATATCCAACACTAGCTTAAATTTAGTGAGGGTAGTTGAAGTGGAACAGTATCAGAAGCTTCCGTGTGGACAACGCAAAGAACATCGATAGCGTGCCCACTCTTTACTGGCATAGCTTAGCTTTCACTATCTACAAAATAAATCGTAAGACAAGCAAATCCCTTCCGGAAACCGCGTTGTGCATTCAAGCAGTTTAACTTAACTCAGGTTAGTTTCCGCCGAAGCCAAGGCTAGTGTTTGAAACAAGTTAAGTTCTACGCTTTGTTAAGCAGCCAGGCCGATAGTTCGCTGGCAGCGCATTGACACCGCTCTGCAAACTCGGACGGAGGATGGCCTCCTTCCACTCCTAAGTCAATGCACAGCTATCCAGTGATATTGTAAACACGTCTCTGAGATGAGCACTTAGTTCAGCGGCCAATTCATGCATCAGCTTCAGATGAATTGAAGCAGGGCCAGGCGCTTTGAAATTATTTATCCTTTGCAATAGTACGAAGACTTGTGTCTCCGTTAGACAGATTTCAGTTAGGCAAGTGTCCTCCGGGACTGTTGTGACCAGTTGAAAATGAGGTAGAGGTTGCTCGATAAAATATACCAGTATAATGTTCCCAAAGTGTAAATGCCTTATCATAGTCAGTATACACACTGGACCTGTCCGCTCGTGGTATCGCTGGTATAGAGGATTTTGTACCGCTGTGCCTCTTTCCGTAAACAGAGAACGTTGGATATTTTATGGCTGCATCCGCTATATGTTTCTATTACTTAAGACGAACAGTCGCAAGATAGTGCTTACATATGTTTCTAAGGGCTGGCACGTTTGCCAGCGATTATATTGCTTCCTAAACAGGTATTACTGGTATACACTATGCAAGGAGGCAGCGCACGTTTCTCACTGCAATTTTTGTAGAGAGGCTTCAAGTGGAACGGCGACTCAATTCAGCACGAATATCAACAACAGCTATCAGTGATATTTTATATTACTGATAGAATCCCAGTAGCTCGAAAACAACCAACTGTATAACTTCACCTTCAGCACAACCCCCTCGGGTTTAATGCGGGTTTCCGTCATTCTGTACCACGCTCCGTCGCACTGCTGGAAGCATTCTTCCACGATGCTCCTTAATACCAGCGTTGCTTAGAGCAATATCAATTGAGTATGAGGGCTGTTCTATTATAGTAATTTTTTCTCGGTCAGTAATGTCCGGGTGCTCGGAGCGTTATGAGCAGGAGTATAGTCATGAAGAAGCATCCACGATTTGCTGTCATAGTTATCGTCTGTTAAAGCGCACTCAGCGAAGCAAACGTTTCAATCTTATCTGCCACCTTGAACCATAGAAAATTTCGATTTGCATTTGTCAATCCGAACTTGAACAATGAACAATGATATATTACGGGTAAAAAAGCGATTGCTTTACAAGTCCAGTAGGATGGTTGAAATGAAAGTAAACATAAGTGTAAATCGTCAATGTAAGCGTCCAGTGAATTCAACTTGCGAGTCGTTGTCGCGCGTGGCCTACTTAATGAATGGTAAATCACTCTCCAATTGAGTAGTCATCTTACACGTTTGTTTAGATATGGTTTTCCCACCAAGCTACACAATATGCAGGCATTCTCCACTAAAGTTCCAAGAATCTCACCATCGCTTTTCTTCCCTCATTGCATATTGTAGTAAAATGTTTCCTTGCCGCGTTCTCCACCCACGCAGTCCATTATCACGCAAAACATGCCGGCCTAGTTATTTCGGTCTTATTGTAACAAGAACCGCACGGCAATGAAGGACAAATTTGATTGGGGCCAACACAAGCTATATGAATCCCCACACAGACGTACATCACCTTTCCTTCACACGACGCACCATCTCTCCGGGTTTCCGCTCGCGACACCATGCACTTTGGGGGCCTCGTGAAAGGATATTCCCCGCCCATTACACCCCTGTATCTCCACTTCTACGCGTCCCATTCTGACCGGCCCGGGTTTTCTTTCGATAGTTCTTAATTTACGTGAACGTGGATGCAACACACAATGCTTGGGGTTGGTCCGGGATGTTACAATAACGGACGTCCATCATGCCCCGTTCTTCTCTCGTTCCGTTAAGCCAATGTTCCTCCGCTTGCTCTCCCTGATTGTGCCAGTTCCCGTTTCCGTCCGCTCCCTTTTTAGTGGTCTTTTTGTCTTCCGGGCAATCACTGCCTTCTGCCTCCCTACCTTATGGTGTGCCTGCACCGCCACTGTTTGATTCTTGCTATTCCACCTACATTATACATGATCAAAGGAGGATATTCTGAGGTTTACGTCTTCAAATCGGTACATTAGTACATCCTGCCCAGCATTTTTAAGAAAGCGGGACAGCAACTTTAAATGAGGGGCTATTTCGCCTAAATTGGGATGTAGGTTTACCTCGAGTGCATGTGATTTACACGGATATTGTCGTGGAAAGTAGGCGGGAGTTACGGTCAACCCTCGGAGGTTTGATCGCTGATCCAGCGTGCATCGCAAAAGCCAACGGTTATATGAACAGACTGGATGAGGTGTAGCTATCGAAAGTGAGGCGCGTTGATCTAACCGGACGGCAGGTAATGCATGCAAGCCTCGTACTCCGCAGCCACAGACCGGACGTACGTGCGGGGTCAGCAATGGTTGACTGCACAGTCACGGTGGCGACAGACACCTGATCCACCACTTGACAGAAGCAGGAGCTAAGTAGCGAAAAGAGCTAGTGGCCACGTGTGCAACTGGATGGACACTTGCTACAAGCCCTGACAGCCTGTCCTTACGTAGCATAGCGTACCATGGCCACAGGTGAACACATGCGAGCGTTTTAACTGGGGCATTACGTGTTGCTGAATTTGGCCGCACAGTATAACTCCCGTGTGAACGGATACACACCATCCATTCACATACTTCGCCAAAGTTCGGTTTGCGTCAGTGGGACACTATAATTGCATGTGTGACCGGCCTCAGGGAATTCATGTCAGCATTGCTTTGCCCCTATGCCGTCACAGTCTCGCGCACCGCCGAGAAATAAACTGTTTTTTTACAACAGTTATTTCCCTCCAATAGTTTGAATAAAACAATGAGGAGACGATCACTGATAAATGCACGCATTTCGTATTGTCTCATCAGTACCAATACAATAAGTAGTAATTATCTTATACAGTCCCAAGGGTGTTCCCAATCAGTGAAATGCTGTGAGATGAACGGCGGCAATCGTCCTAAGACCGGGGTATTCGTAGGTCAAAAACTGACTGTTTCTGCACTCACAGGGCAGGTCTTAGCTGGCTTGTCGTCACGGCTTACGCGAACCGTAATAAGCGTGGATTAGGATTACGTAATAGCAGCCGAAATGCGGAGCCGGTGTCAAGCAGATAAGGGGTCAATAAAACATGTTCACGTTTGCGTGCACACGGAATATTGGACGCGAAATGGCTGACCTCACCTTGAACCCATTTGGTCCGGGATTCATTCACTCTGGAATTCAAAACCCCCCTCATTCTTGCTTATCTAACTAACGCAGCAGGGATAATCGGATTAGTGAGTATTGTGTGATTTGACGCTGATAGGTTCAAGTTCCTATGCTGTTTATCACCACAGCATCTGTAGCACATTACATTATCTGAGTGACGTAGAGGAAGCGCTTGGTTGCCCTCGTTGAAGCGGGGTTACCCTTAAATGGGAGGTCGAGGTATACCTTTTCCTTAGGTGTCGTCAACACCGTAACAAGCCAACTTTGCGGGGCGCGTTGTCGGTCTTAAGGATAATTAGATTAAAGTCGGCATTGTTTACTGATATTGCATTAAACTTTACAGACCCATCCGTGAAAGGCACAGATGGATCGCTCGGTTAACCCACCAATTTGTTCATTTTGTAGCAGCAGACTCCTCCCCCTGATACCTGGCCCTTCATTTCCCACTGTGAAGTGACTGCTAATATTCCCTCCCTAGCCTCACTGTGTGATCTGTAAATGTTGGGCACATGTTAGTTGTCGCCAGATATGTTTGGCACTGCGTTATTTCCTTTTTCGTATTAGATTATGAACTTTCGTTTACTGCACCTGGGTCACATGCACTTCAAACCTGACTATTGACTATGTCGCACTTATGCCAATTATTGTTGCATTATTATTGAAACGTTTGCTTCGCTGAGTGCGCTTTAACAGACGATAACTATGACAGCAAATCGTGGATGCTTCTTCATGACTATACTCCTGCTCATAACGCTCCGAGCACCCGGACATTACTGACCGAGAAAAAATTACTATAATAGAACAGCCCTCATACTCAATTGATATTGCTCTAAGCAACGCTGGTATTAAGGAGCATCGTGGAAGAATGCTTCCAGCAGTGCGACGGAGCGTGGTACAGAATGACGGAAACCCGCATTAAACCCGAGGGGATTGTGCTGAAGGTGAAGTTATACAGTTTGTTGTTTTCGAGCTACTGGGATTCTATCAGTAATATAAAATATCACTGATAGCTGTTGTTGATATTCGTGCTGAATTGAGTCGCCGTTCCACTTGAAGCCTCTGTACATGTAGGGAGTA
Source organism: Dicrocoelium dendriticum (assembly GCA_944474145.2). Classification (NCBI taxonomy): domain Eukaryota; kingdom Metazoa; phylum Platyhelminthes; class Trematoda; order Plagiorchiida; family Dicrocoeliidae; genus Dicrocoelium; species Dicrocoelium dendriticum. Next base: position 115,024,266 of record OX104065.1, read on the forward strand.
GATATCTCGGTGAATTAAGCCTCAGGTTTACCCGGGCTGTCTCAACCGTATCTTATATCGAGCAAGCACAACCCAGAAGTGAGGATTTATCTCGCGTTGCCGTAAAGTCTGCCTAGCTTGTAACTGGTCTTTCCTCACTTAGTTGCCTATGCTACTAGCAAATCGAAACCTTTTTGAAATAAATAACCACGCACAACACAGCACGCTAGCTGTAAACTGCTGTGAAAGAGCCACCAATCCTGCAGTGAATCTTTTCGTTTTCCAGTCCCTTATTTACATGAATAAGAAGTTTAGACAACATATAATGACAAATCTATGATATGCATAGCTTTGCACGTCCCAGCGTTCTGTAGCATTCCATTGGTTTCGCATGCAGTTTCATTGCATTTTTCTTTGTCTTGCTCTTGTCCGTTGCGTCTCTTTCAAACTTTTCCACAGATACTTCCTCTGGTCTGAAATCATCCTTCAAGAATTAAATGGTCTATAAGTAGCGGTTCCGATAATTACCGTAGTACATAACAAATCGTGCAATTGAACAGAATTGAAAGCCAGTGGGACATCAAAGTAATGAAACATAACCTTAAGGACATGCAGTGAATAACATCTGACTGCGATTACCAGCAAAATGGATCTGTTTCAGGCCAAAGCATTTAGTTGGAACAACTTCCAGTATTACATGACGTGCTTATCTACGTTTTTGCATTTGCGTTAACAAACTGCTTCAACACTAAATCAACTGTGAATTAGTACAGCGGTCACAACCCTGGTTGACTTCTTACAACGTACTTAGCTTCTTCTTTCCAATGTCAAAACCAAAGTTGCTTACATTTGATTGCAACAGCTTTGAATATAAAGGTTTGATCATGACTGGTTGGCGTGCAGCTTTCAGCACCAAATATAAATATCTGCAAATATCTCCAAAACTTTGGCAAGTACATCACAATTGGGTGTGCCACAACACAAAATGTAAACTGATTAAAAGGGAAAAGGACTGTCAACGTAGAAGAAGCTTACACCAAGTGTCACATTGTGTACAGTCCTTGACCATATACTTTGGCTTCTTCCACCAGATTTAATGGAGGGCTTTTTTTCTCTCACTCGAGGGTCGAGTAGGCTCAACTACAGTCGGCTTCAACGTTTGCTCCGTAAGGCACTTTATCCAATTTTCTTACTGAGCTCTTTGCCGTATCATTTACCCCACGCTTGCTCACAAAAATAGCGCACGTCGTGATAGCCGCGGGGCACGCATGTGGAGCACACGGCATAGCCATAAAGCTGCCGCCGCAAATTGCTGCTCTTAATTAGTCGGTGGAGTTCGTCACGCCTGAAGACTCGCTGATGGAGACCTTCAATACAAGCGACGTCCTTATCGTTACCTAACAGTGCTCTAGCGGAAGCTGTGACTGGAGCAGAAAACGGCCGTAAAGCACTTTGCGCAGGCGCCATGTCCCACAGCCATACGGCAGAAGCCCTCGTACCGCAGCTTTGTAGACTCGTCATTTAAGAGCTAGGCCAAGGTCACGAAGCGGCCAAAGGTGACAAGGGTCGACGGAAACGACTCCAGCTTTGAAAACATGCGAAGCGAACGCATTCAACAGCCCGCCTCTAGTAAGACAACTCCCATGTTTACTAAACTTGTCGACCAGTTCCAGTGGGTGTCCGAAGGGTGAGAGAAGGAAATACACTTAGCCAGTCATGCAATAAGAGCTTACGTTTAGAGGGGATAATGGTTAACCCCTTCGGGAGGCAGACATCACCATTCTAAAATACATATCCTGCGTGGCCCCGGAGAACTCGAAAATTACGGCAAAGCCATCCGCGTACTCTGATTCCCGAGGGCAGTTGACAGAACGGATCGAAATTCTGCAGGACTCAGTGACTGCCAGCGCATTTTCCGCGACCTCGTCCATGGCGAAGTTGAACATGGATGGACAGGCTAGGCAGTTTGCAACGCCGCTAGTGCCAATATTACGGAGCGATATGTCTCCGTTTACTCACACGCAGCCGTAAGTTGGATGGCAAATGGCATGGAGAATACTGATGTACTTATCGGGTAGTCCGTGCTTTAATTAGCAGTCCGAATAGTCAACATGTGTTGGGCGGAACCTGGGATACTAGTCGGTAAGCAATGACACGTAAGACGTGTCAAATACGACAGTATAGAAGTCGGAGGCAACTGAACCCAACGTATATTGTACAGGCTACAAAAATAGGAAGCGAATCAGAGAGAGCGAGGAACGTGCAGCGTGGAACTCACCAAAACGGTTTGTGACCATGGATGTGCAGTCAGTTAAACAAATGGACGTTTCGAAGGTTAAAACAACCATAAAATCCAATGTTATAAGATACTGAAAGAGCATGTTTTCAGTTGCACTACAAGGGCCTCCCCCTAGAAGGCTGAAGGATGGAAGCCTTCGATGGAGCTGTTAGTGGGGGGAACGGAAGGTGAGGGTGGATGCAAATGTTTGCAGGGGCTTGAGAATAGCTTCCAAAGTGGGGTGTAGCAGATTTCGCTGGGTCCAGGCTTTTGTTAGTTTTATTTATGACGATCGTGTGGACCAGAGTGCATCATCGGTGGGCCGTCGGGGCGGGCTGGTCGGACTGCAAAAAAAACTGGCTAGTCCAGAAAAAAGGCCGACAGGACCTTCCCATTGCTGCAGACCCGACGGTGCGCTTGGGAGGTGTCACTCCCCCCACCGCACTTTAGTCCACGGTCCTCGTCCCACGAAGAAATCCAGGCGTGCTCGTCCCACGAAGGAATGCGGGGCGTCCTCGTCCCACGAAGAAATCCGGCGTCCTCGTCGGCAATGCCTAGGCGGCGTTTAGGGACCAATCCTTCGCGGGTGTCTGCGATCGAGGGCGGGGAATGGGGTGAGGATGGGGGCTGTGGGACGGCTGGCGAGTCACTCCAGGGTTGTGTTGAGCCGGTTGGCGAGTCACTCGAGGGTTGCCTGGGCAGTTCCGGCGGTTGAGTTTCTGGAAGATAGAACTCAGAGGGGGTTGGCAAGGGTCTGGGAAGTGGCTTGACGCCGGAGAGGGGACATGGCATGTATGATAAAAGCAAATACGCTTTTTAGGTTTTTCAAAATGTTTTGGGTTTTTTTGTCGATTTTGCAAAACGTTTGTGGGTGAGACGCAGGATAACCATTAAATACGAAAAAGGCGTGTTAATGGAAATAGCAAACGCTTACAAAATCAGAAAAACGGACCGGACGTTTGACCTGTCTACCGCGTCGGTCGGTTGCCTGGGGTTGCGGCGGGATAGGTTGCGGGTCAAGGGGTACGGAGGGATCCGGGTTATCCAGTGCTCGGGAAGTCACCACAGGTGCGGGTGCTTGTGAGAGAGCATCAGGATGAGCTGCAAGTGGCTCGTCAAAGAAAGCCACTTTGAGTCGGTCGATGGACACCGTTGTTCGATGACCATTCTGGTCTATAGTAAAATGTTTCGGAGTCCGTTGCAGAACTCTGAAAGGGCCAGTGTAGGGAGGCTGGAGAGGGCGCCGCACTGCGTCGGTGCGGAGGAAGACGTGAGTGCAGGTAGAGAGTCCGCTGTGCATTTGCACATCTCTAGTCTGTTCACGGGGCGGGGTCGGGCGTAGTGAACGCATGCGCTGGCAGTGAAGGCAGGCGCGAGCCCAGGTACGAACATCTTTGTTTACGCGTGGCCAAACGAAACGTTCGGTGACCAGTTTCAAAGATGCACGGATACCGGGATGTGACAGTGAGTGCAGTGCGTCAAAGACTGTGCGTCTGAAGGAGACGGGCACGAGAGGTCTAGGACAACCTGTGGACGTGTCACAGAGGATGGTTCCTTCCGTGGTTTGGAGAGGAACAGGTTGCACATGCAGCGAAGTGGACTGCAGAGTGCGCTGTATATCTTCGTCTTGAGCCTGAGCCGATGCCATTGCGGCAAGGTCGACGGTAGGCAAAGACTGCAGAGTGAGGTTGACGCGTGAGAGAGCGTCGGCGACGGGATTGTCGACACCTGAGACATGACGTATGTCAGCAGTGAACTGCGTGACAAAGTCTAGGTGTCTTGTTTCCCGTGGTGAGTATTTGTCGCTAGCAGAGTTGAAGGCAAAGATAAGGGGCTTGTGGTCAGTGTAGACCGTGAAAGCGCGGCCTTCAAGTGTGTGCCGGAAGTGACGTATTGCTAGGTAAATGGCCAGCAGTTCTCTGCCAAACGTGCTGTAGCGGGATTCCGCTGGCTGCAGGCGCTTGGAGAAGAACCCAAGGGGTTGCCAGCGCCCACCAACGTGTTGTTGGAGGACGGCTCCTACTGCTACGTCTGAGGCATCAGTCGTAATAGAAAGAGGTGCAGTCGATTCGGAATGAGCGAGGAGGGCTATGTTGGAGATAGCATCCTTGAGCTCGGCGAAGGCTGCCTGTGCTGTTTCAGGGAAAGCGAACTTACGTTCATTTCCTCTGAGTAGGTCAGTCAGTGGCTGCATGAGCTGAGCGCAGCGCGGAATGAAGCGTCGATAGTAGTTGACCAAACCACAAAATCGACGGAGGTGCTTGAAGGAAGTCGGAGCTGGGAAGTCCTTGATTGCCTGGATCTTATCAGGAAGGACTTCGATACCAGACGATGAAACGATGTGGCCTAGGAATTCTACCGTTGATTTGCCGAGTTCGCACTTAGTCGGGTTGACTGTGACACCGTGTTGGGTCAAGCGCTGGAAGAGAGCTCGAAGATGCTCGAGGTGCTCTTGTTCCGATGAACTGGCTACTAAGATATCATCGAGGTAGGAATATGCGAAGTCTAGGCCACGAGTGACATCGTGGATGAAGCGTTGGAAGGTTTGTGCGGCGTTGCACAGTCCAAATGGCATCCTTAAAAATTCAAACAAACCGAAAGGAGTGATTACGGCTGTTTTAGGAATGTCATTGTCTTCCACAGGTATCTGGTGATAGGCGCGAACCAGATCGATCTTGCTGAAGATCGTCTTACCTGTGAGGCATGCGGTAAGGTCCTGCATGTGTGGGATGGGATACCTATCTGGGACGGTTAGGCGATTGAGTGCGCGGTAATCACCGCAAGGGCGCCAGTCACCAGATTTCTTGGGGACCATCTGCAGGGGCGAGGACCAAGGGCTGTCGGAAGGGCGGATTATTCCAAGTTCAAGCATGTGCTCAAACTCCGCCCTAGCTACCTTTAGTTTCTCAGGCGATAGTCGGCGTGGACGGCATGACACAGGTGGGCCATTCGTCCGTATGTGGTGCGTGACTTGAGCTGCCACGGGCAAAGCTGCGTTCATTGGCTGAACGAGCTTGGGATACTGAGAAAGGAGATTAGCGTAGGCTGACGAGGTCTGGGGAAATGCATAGACCGGGGATATAGATGTCACATCGGCGGTGATGCCACGTACGCTGAGTTTTGTTGCAGTGTCGACTATCATCTGGCGTTTCGCATCGACCAAGAGGTCGAAATGCCTGAGAAAGTCAATGCCGATGATGGCAAAGGGGACTGCAGCGACAGTGAATACCCAGCGGAACGTGCGCCGAAGACCTAGGTCCAGGGTAAGTGACCGATGACCATAGGTGGCTATTGGTGTGCCATTGGCGGCACTGAGGCTTGTCGACAGAGAAGTCGTAGGCTCACCTGGCATAGGGGGAATGACGCTGACTTCAGCCCCAGTGTCAACTAAGAACTGGGTACCGGAGTCATAATCCCTAATGTAGATGAGACGACTTTGAGCTTTGCCGACGGTCGTGGCCATTACAGCCCGGCGTGGCGGATCATCTATAGCGGAGTAGCTACAAGGCTGCGCGCACTTACGAGCTTTAGTACCGAAACGCGAGTGGTAAAAGCAGTAACCCGAGGCATCAGGTTTTGTGCGACGGTGCGATGATCCGGAGCGGTTGCAGTGCTTACGTTTTAAGGTGAGTTCTTTGATCTGGCGCTGAAGCGACGCTATCTGCAATGATAATGCGTCTATTGCCGACGGCGGGCTAGTCGAACCCTGTCGTTGTGGTTGCGCCAGCGCAAAGCTGCTTAAGTGCTTTGGTTTCAGTCTCTGGCTGGTGCCGTTCGATGACGCGGTCTGCTAAATCTGCAATTGCTGTGATGGGCAAGTCACTTGCTACTGCAAGGATAGCCTGTGTGCTTTCAGGAAGGCGTTGCATCCACAGCTCGCGGAGAATCCCTACGTCCATGTTGGACGTGCCGATGAGCTGTTGCATTTCGCGCAACAAGGCTGAGGGCATCCTATCTCCTAGCTGCAGATCACTAAATAGTTGCTGCAGACGGACCTTGTCAGAAGGCGTGATTCGCTGAATAATAGCCTGTTTAAGTGTCTCGTATTTCATTACTAGAGGGGGGCAAAGTATGATGTCTCTCACCTGCGAGGATATACTATAAGGAAGGCAAGATATTAGCTGGTTATACATGGCGAAATCAGAAGAAATCTTACGAATATAAAATACGGATTCTAAATGTAAAAACCATAATAAAGGGTCATTCTCCCAAAAAGGGGGAGGGGCCAATGCAACCGAATTGACCATGGCAGGCTGAACGGCGTTAACCGCGCATGGAGACGGCTTATCCTCTAGATTATCCATTGCAAAAAGCAGATAAAAATGTGGTAGGTGAGAAAACAATATGATCACAAGTAATGAATCACAAAATCACTGGAACGAGCTCACCAGAATGAAAATGCAAAATGGCGGGCAGCGTGTTCCTGACAGGGGGTCACCAATTGTTGGGCGGAACCTGGGATACTAGTCGGTAAGCAATGACACGTAAGACGTGTCAAATACGACAGTATAGAAGTCGGAGGCAACTGAACCCAACGTATATTGTACAGGCTACAAAAATAGGAAGCGAATCAGAGAGAGCGAGAAACGTGCAGCGTGGAACTCACCAAAACGGTTTGTGACCATGGATGTGCAGTCAGTTAAACAAATGGACGTTTCGAAGGTTAAAACAACCATAAAATCCAATGTTATAAGATACTGAAAGAGCATGTTTTCAGTTGCACTACACATGTCAACGGAGTCATACTCGGCTTGAATTTTCAAGAACATGACATTGCTTAATCCTTCAAGTCCATGACGATAGACGAGTATTTGTCGGATCGTAAAAGTGTGTTTCACGCAAATACGACCTGGAGAGCACCCAGCTCCTCGGTCACGCAGGTACTGTTTCCGTAAGCAACAACAGCGCCGCGAGAGTAGGGCAGCAAGCAGTTTGGATTCCATACAAATGAGGACCATGCCACGACGGGTGTAGCAAATATTCCTATTTCCATCTTGGAAACATGTACAAAATCAATTAACGTCCAAGCGGTTGGAATGCCTTCAGTGGTCTAAAGGAGTAGAATAGAGACGTCATTTAAAAGTAGAGCGCAGAATCCCCACATTTGAAGGGAGCGGGGGAAAACTTATCTGCGCCGGGTGACTTTTAGCGCTTCAGTAGTTGATAATCAGAAGACACCTCAGCCTCAGTCGGCGGATAAACTTACACGCAGCAGGAAGCACTGTGGACCCTGGAAGGTGGACTCGGTTGTGCTGGTGGCAAGATGGAGGGATCATCAAAGGGATTTGCCTACCGCACCAGAAGACGGCATGTTCATGCAGAACCTCACACGTTGTTGGCCTTCTGCCTATCATTAAACAAATAAATTGTAAGAGTGCACAAGCTTCTTGATGAGACTGCCTGCTCCATCGCAACGCCGTGTTGTGTCACCAAACCTTGCAGGCATTTCTGAGGAGCTGCCTGAAATTAGCATCTGTGGTTCTGCGTAGTGCGATTTACTGAACTGCGGCGGCAAGTGTTCGACGGCTTTCCCTTAATTGGAGGAACCTTGGGGAAAAACAATTAATGGCAGGTCTTCTAGTGAAGCCGCAGACTAGGTCAGCAGAATTTTGTGAGGCGCTCTGGGTCCGTGCCGTGTATGCCTCAACCTCACAGCATAGAAGAGGCAAGTTGGAGGCTAATGTGTTCGGAGGATATCCGAGAACTTTTGCGGCGGCGATCGCAGCTGTGTCAATCCGTTTCAGACGACGCTGTTGGGTGCCATGAAAGCTTTGAAGGAATGTTGCACACACGAGTGAATGATCCCAGATCAAGCAGCGTTTTAAAGTGGCTTGCAGTCCGTTATGCACCCTTGCCAGCTGCAACTAACAGTGAGGTGGTCAAATTGCGTCCACGTTTGACCGGACACCGGCGGTTGCCTTTGGCACCATGGCGCCAGGAAAGGCGAAAATTAGTGTTCGTAGTAAACAAGCGGTGGCCGGCGCACAGCTGATGGAGTCCAGCACCATTTCCGTCCAGCGCCTTACGTCCCTGGGTTGACGCATAAGTCCATACAAGAACATCTATTCTAACGACCTGCGCATTTCGGTATCCAACCAGTACCAAGCTATCGGTGCTGCGTCTCCTGTGGAGGAGATGGGTGTGTTAGCGGCAGAAAACGTCTTCGGCTTCAACTGGGGCTGCTGTCCGTAGCAGTGTACCCGGCCAAAATGTCTAGGCAGTCCTTACTAGTCCGTTGCCTGAAACACGCACTGAGCATTCCGGATAGGTGGCAAATAGGCGACTGTTTACCGGGAATGCGTCAATGAGCGTTTTCTCTGCAGGCGCGCTTACCGACGCGCTGGCCGAAGCAACGTGAGGCTGTTGTTGTTGCATCTGCAGATATTAGCGCAATGTGTAGGTGCAATTGAAGCATATGGACTGTGGGAGTAATCGCAGTGGTGTGCTGCGGTCTAGTAAACGGGTTTCGGTTAGGCAGCAGACGTCTACGAAGAAGGTTTCCAATTTGCTCGCAAGGACAGCTTTGAACCAAACGGTTCGAGCTTTTGAACTCTGTAAGCATATTGAACGGAGCGCGATGGGCAACAAATACCTTGCTGTTGGCACTAGCATAGGTGCGATTGGTTTTGTGTAGTAAATTTATAAGGTCAAAGGTAATGGTTTTATTTGCAATGAACTTGGGCAGAAGCGCATGAAGAAGGTGTTGCAATGCACAGGTGGGTTGCATAAACTTGGTTCGACTAAGGTGGTTTGCAGTGCTGCAGCGTGCGGCTTAGGATGCCTGGTCGCCAACACCTCGGTAAAAGAGTGAGAGTTCCGCGAGCGCGGAACCTTAGTGGTAGGCCGTAAACCCAAAACTTCATACGTTGTGTGAGCATGCAGCTTCCTGATTGCCTAGGCCAACAAAGGGTTTATATTAGGAGGCCTACTTAGGTCCCTCGGTCATAAGAACTGACCTATAAGGCAAGGGACGAATGCAGTGAGTCGCGCTTATTGGGAGCCGGTGACCAATTGCTCGGTTCATAGCCATTTGCTTGGCTGGTTGCCAAGCGGTGGCCAAATACTGCCAGTAATCCTTCGTCAATCTGCAGGATCACAATACTTCAGCGAGGTAAAGCGATGGGCAGTGACTCATTTAATGGCGGGTCTATCCGCCACTTCCCAGTGTTGCGAAACGTACATGTCTGGCTTCCTATAGGAAGAGCGCCTTGCAGGCGAACACTCACCAAGTATTGGAACACTGCTACCGCAACAGTGCTAAAACGGGAAAATCCCGAAACTCCCAGTTGGCACCACAGGTAGGTAGTTCAGCAAGGCAGCAGCTAAGACATGTTCTTCAAGTTGCCGGCCAACTAGTTGGGCATGCCTCAGCAGGGGTTTTTGATACTTAGTGAGAGCAAATCGAAAGGATATGTAGTCAAGGTCACTGGCTACTAGCGGACAGTGATTTGTGATATCAACTACGAAACCGTGCGACTTTACGAAAAGGCGATCCGTGGTAGACGGAAGCTAGTTGCTCATGTATCTCCCGGAGGTACACGAACTGACCCAAGTGTAGTTGCAACGTTAGCATGAAAGTCTTTGCCGCCGAACTGCAAAATGGGTAAGCCCAACAGACCACAAGGTAATAGTCTAAAAACGTTAGATTCCTACTTGCAGTATGAGCACGACTAAACTCCCTAACCATAGAGATACTTCCGGGACTTCTATATACTGCAACAACTATAAACGGGATAGAAAGCGTGCGCGCAATAGTCGGCAGCGTTTAAACAGTTTGATCCGGCGACTTGAAAACACAAGACTTCAACACTACCTTTCTGGTTGCGGGAGTGAATAAAGTGTGTCCGCTGGAGTGGCTTGTATACTTTCCTGATTGACTACCTTTTAGTCCTCCGGGCGACCCAAATGGACGCACTTTAAATGGGTATTGTTCACTCAAAATAATTGTACCCAACCCACACAGCAAAAATCCTGAACGCATTTTAAGTAGTTGCAAATACGCAATACAGTAAGACGATATTTCTTCAGCCGTTTTAGTTAGGCAACAGCATAGCTCATAATCTAAATGAAAAAGGTACGGTTGACAAAATTTCGTTATATTCAGAACAGTCTGTGTTTACCTAATACGTCTATAATTCACCCATAACATATACTGTAGCTGTATGTATGCTACTTGCAAATACTTTATACGTTTAGCTGAAATCACTTCCGAAATTGTAAGCACATAATACAATAGCCAGTAAGCTAAATGGAAAAGCTTTTCCTTTTATAAAATTCGGCCTAAACGTGTCCAATTGGAACGGCGGGGGCAATAATCCGTTACCCAGGCAACAATATTGATCACTGGAGCAGTGAGACTGCGATTTTTGTAAAAATGTATGCTTTCTAGGCAATAACCTAGGTGGAAATGATGTACAAATTTATATAATGATATAGCTGGCCAGGTCACGTTAATTATTAACAAATTGACCTTTTGACATTGCAAGTGGCCAAAACTACTTTTAAATAAAACGGCTGGCCGTCCATCTGTGCGAACAGGACAGTTTAAGGCTCACAACAAGTGCGACGCTATTACCTTGGCGGCCAACTGACAGCTCAAATACGCGCAGTGCGTAGCCAAGTTAACTTACTTCGCTGTCCGTGAAATCCGGGGACGATCAGGTTCCAGTGCAAAAGCATACTGCGAAAGGAGATTTGCCTGCAAGTAGACTCACTTCGTGTATCTTTTTCCTTAGGCTACACACGTTGGTTGACACTAAATAACAAGAGTCGATAAGACCAGATTTGGGCCTACGCTACCAGGTGTATTTCTGGTAGAGCTGTGCGTGCAAACCTGACCACCGATAGCCTCCAAAGACAAAGGGCTTGCTCACCAGCTGCCTGCCTGTTCTTTAGGCATTTGTTGCCTTCCATTTGTTGAGAACGAAAGGAGGGGCGGACCAATTGTTATTTATAGAATGCATCCTGGTTGACATAATAACTCGAACATAGGTAGGCGCATGACTTTCGGGGCACCACTCCGGAGCCATGCGCCATTGAAAGCTTTCATTCATAGAGCATCTCTCTAGGTTGCCGAGTGCCACTCACGCACGTCGTCCGGTTGAATTTCCACCACACCTACGTCTGCCGGCTACTTGAGATTTAACAGTTTTCCTTGTGCGCCCTTGTTGTTATCCATAAGACTCATAAATAATGCACCCTATATTAACTCCATCGGCAGGTTGAGCTCTAGCTGAACGCTGTCATTGCTACCCTTGAGTTTGCATTCAAAGCTCTTTAACATTCTGCGTTCTTTTGGGGTTGGAAGAAATACATGAAATACTCGTGGTCGCGAATTCGGAGTACCGATAAGGGCGTATCCAACGCCTGGTAGCTTTCTGATAGTGACACCGAATTCAGGTGCCAACACCTTGTTACCACTTAGCTTAAACAACTAGAGAGCATCCAGCATGCATTCCGTGGGAAGAGCGGTCACGACTTCAGCAACGCTACGGAAGAGAGCGCCATTGTCAGTAAACTGAGCAATTCGATGAAGCGTCTGTTCTACCCTATTCCTCGACTGGGCGGCGGTTTTGATCGGTTGGGCAGTTGGCGTTGCGGGCATCTTTACTAAAGGAGCTGGAATTCTTGAGGTTGAGGCGTTGTGTTTTACCTCCAACTTCCTCGTGGGTTAAGCCTCATCAGGCTTTGCGTGCTAGTCAGAATTTGACATGGGGCGTTACTTCGCCAAAGAAGTTGTGGTGGTTGGAGTTGGAGCTCATGGGCTCAGTCACTTCAAGGACAATACGAACTTTCTTGGCTATCGTTCTCCTGCATTTAGAGGGTGCAGAAACTAGTGGCTCGGTCCCGCCTGGGATGGCGTACAGCAGGACATGAGAAACTTCCTTGGGGTATTTTGGGTAGCTGTGGCGATGGAAAAGGTAGCCGTCACTATAGATGGATCCTCATCGACTGCAATTAACATAGGCTGCGCGCCTTCCTCCAATGAGCGGACATCCATAGAGACCCATTTTCTTTATCAGTAACACAAATTACGGGTCAAGCAACGCGAAGAAAATCGTATCCGCTAGCTACCCAGCCCGAGCTTGCTTGACGCACCCCGGTGACCACAAGACGCACAGCCCGCCTGCTACCAAAAACGAAGAAACTAAACACATGCCATTTTTAGTCGTGAGCATTGCGAGGTGCAGCTGAAAAAGCGCTTGCAATATTTTATATAACTGTAGTTTACTTTTGTTTTAACTCTCAATGACCTTGACCTTGCCGCGGTAACCTGAAATCTGACATTCCTTACTAACAAGCATTTTAGATAAAGGCCGGTGAAAAACAGTGTTTGAACAGACACTAACGCAAGCACTTGACTTTTGCCAAATAGTTCAAAGAAGTGAAAAACAACCGAAAGTCCCCAGAGCTATGATCAGGGGAATACGCCGGATCGGAGTTCAGAAGGATAAGGGCACTACCAGTAACGGTCTTGCGCCCACTGTAGTCTCAGCACTGCCACCGCCGATAGTCAGCTATAACACAAATAACAACGTGACGACCAGTAACTCTGCGTCTCTTACACCACGGAAATTGGCTAATTGCTTTGTGCTTTCTTCCGATCCACGGATGGATGCACTACATGACACTAAAACGTCAGTAACGTCATCAAAATCGTTACTACCTAAGTGCCAGTCGCCTTTGCTTTCTGACTGTACGGTAACACAACAAGATCATCTTACAGACACGCTTCTTAAAGTTTAGAACATCGAAAATGAGCTAAACTCGGTAAAATCAGAATTGCAAAATATCAGTCAATTATTAGTAAAAATTATACCGCTGGCGCAGCTATCGGATCTACATAAATCTGACAAAGCGGAATATCTTAACGCAGCGGGTGAATTGCTCAACACGCTTGCCAGGGAGGTCAACGAACGAGTCATTCGTGCACTAGATGTAATAATATTTAGTATGCCAGGTCGTATACCACTTGAGAAAGTGACGCGCGCACTTCTATGTATGCAAAATGAACCGGGATTGCTGCTCATGCAGCTGCCTCCGAAAAACGAAAATATACCGACCATGCTCAATTGTCCTCAATTTCCGCAGCCAAGGTCATGCAAAATGCTTTCTAGGCTACAAGTTCATCATAAGAAAGCAAGCGAATCTCGGGCCCATACTGATTAAACGGGTCATGACGCCACTGCAAAGGGCGCTCATGTCAGATGTACGAACCCATAATAAGCAGAGTCGGCACAATTCCATAACTATGAAAACGTCTCCATCACACCAGCTGTTATGTCTAACTACAACTTAGATATGCTCCAGAACCCTCTCCAACAGCCCCTCAGGGGAAACGTTACTGAATGGTCCCCATTAACCGCTGTCACGACCTTTGCCAATTCAATTGTAAATACGACACCAATACCGGGCATGCAATTAACTGGTATGCACATGAACGCAACTCCCACGGCAAGCTCCTCAATGGCCTACAACCTTGACATGGACATGTCACAACGACAATTAGGTACCGGCAGTTGAAGGACAGGCAAAAGTTAAGGCCACCTAGAGTGCAACCATGGAGAGAACAGCATGCAGCGAGAAGCCCAACCGCGTGTTTGAAATACATGACATGTGCACTGAACTGGATAGCTTGTGCTTCTTATCATCATATACTCCGTTTTCCAGTATCGTAAACGATCTCGCGCAGCCTGGTACTGACTCGGAACCTATGCCAAGATGTCCAAACCCAGGTTGTTTTATAACTGTGTCTCCTCGGCTCCCATTAAAACCACAATATTATGGCAACGCGTCGATGCCCAAACCCACCAAAACTTCCAAAATAACACCTACTTGTTTAAAATACAAACCAAGCTTTACGCCGACGCCTAATAAAGCGACAATCTAGGTTGATCAGCCACAACGTAAGAATTACCTCCTCCTAACCCCTAGCTCAACAACGAGTAGTTGGATTAAACCCAAACACCCTACACTGCCGGCCGATCTGCAACGCCGCTCTGGCAAAGCCCAAAGCGATACGAAGACCGAACTAAGCATGAAAATATAGTCAAGACAAATCGTTCGAACACCAGTTGGCCTCCACACCCTCGTTACGAAGCGAATTCTATTACATCTACAGCCAGGACTGAGCGGCCACAAAGTAGAAATTACTTACTTAGAACCCCAAGCCCCGAGACGCACAAACAGACCCCGCATACAATTCACTTCTCTACCGGCCGAACTGCAATGCTGCGCGGGCCAAGCCCACTAAGATAAATCGTCCAGACCAACCATACAAATATAGCCAACACAACTCATGAGGGCAAAACTAGGCCTTCACCCCACGAAATGAAGCGAAATCTCCTACAGCGATAACCGGTATTGAGCAGCCGCAACGTAAGAATTACTTACCCAGAACACCAGGCCCCGCCGTGCGTCTCAAGACCCCGCGCAAAATCTGATACACTGTTGACCAAACGGCAACATCACCAGGGCGAAACCCACATGGGCGTAACGAACTGATGAATCCTGCACATGTCCGGCTCCCCATCCACCCATCTCATCACGCCCGTCAACACTCCGTCAACAAAACACCATAATGCCACAAATCATGATGACACCTTCCGCGGTCTGTTTTTTATGGAACGCCGCAAGTTGCGGGCCTCCTCTCCTAGCTCGCGAGGGTTAAGCGGTGGCTCGCTACCAACTGACTCGATTCCTAGGCATGGCACAATTGATTCCAACCAACCTATCTCAGGCATTCGGACGGTTCCTCTAAACGCCAACCTCATGACCGACTATGAGCTAGATCGCTCGCCTAGTATGCATCACCAGTCGCCGCCACATCCTTCCCCTCGGATTCGATGCACCATACTACTCCCAGCATCGCCCATTATTTTCCACCGACCTACCCGGCATGCATCTCCACGCATGCATGCAAACAAGCCCCTTACCACATTCTGGATCTCCTGTGCTGCTGCTAGACGGTTAACTCAATTTCAGCAACTCAACCAATAACTATCCACCAAGAGATGCCAAAACACTCCCTACTACATCCAACTTCGACGAATCTAGTAAGCTGTGGATCCACAATGTGCTTTCCATCAACGCCAGGTCTATTAATCAAAAGAATCACCTTCTGGGTCCGATTATTGCTATGTCCAAAGCACAACTGGTTCTAATCACGGGGACATAGCACTCAGTCAGTTCGTCTGACTCGCCCATCCAAATACCTGGCTACTCTTCATTCTGCAGTGAACCCGAAAAGCGACGCGGCGGAGGACGCCTCATCAACGTCAGCGAAGACTTTCATGCATCCACCTTCCAAATAATATCTGGGTAACCCGAAAGACTCTATATGGATTCAGGCAGATGGCGAGAGCCTAGATCACCTCATCGGTTGCATCTACACTCGAACACATATCCCAGCAGCTGAAAGCAAAAAATTGGTCGAGCTCTTCACCGAAGTTTCGCTGTTACCTGCACACCTTAAGATAATCGGCGGTGACTTTATTATGCCGCACATTGAGTGGTCTACCCAGTCCTCACCTCCCAAATATAGAGCGTTTGTCAATCTTATCTTCGCGTACGACTAGACCCAACATGTTAACGCACCCACCAGGAAATTTAATGTCTTTTACTTAATATTCACGACAGGCATCAAGCAAGCACAAGTTTGGTTGCCTGACAACCTTCTTGGTAGTAAACATAAGGCAGTGAACTTGACATTCAGACTGCCCACCACTAAGCAGTGTAACCTCCCCCAGCGAATTCTCCCGTCCTCTACAACGCGTCGATTGGGAAAGCTGCTCCACTCTTCTGCGATCTCTTAACTGGGATGCCTTCTTTCTGACAACAGACACAGATATGGCGACCCAAGAGATGTGCAACACATCATGTTCTTTCTTGACGTGGTCGCTCCTAAGCGGAACATGAGGAGACTTGCGAAACCAAAGAGTGTAGCTGATACACATAGAGTCCTCAATAAACTGAGAAAAATGCGCTCCAACTACATCAAGACAAAAGATTTCCACATAATAAAGCGTATGAACGACACACTAACAAGGTAGAGAAACCTGCAAGCCACGTCTGCCACATCAGCGGAACACGCTGCACGCAGCAGTAACAACAAGGTTAAAGCACTCACCCAACTGATGAAACGCAGAGAAAACAACAGAGCTCCAACAGTTGCCTCATGATCAGTTCCTAATGGCAATCCCAATTCGGACCCGCCCAACTCTGTGATTATATCAACAAGCATCTTGCAACTCTTTTTCGGTTACTGCTTCGGCAACATCGCTTACAACACCCCTGCTCACTGACGATAGACGGAGCAGCATCGAATTCAACCTACTCGCAATCGTACACTCAAAATGTCTCAACACCCCGGTCCCGATGGCTTTCCATCCGTGGTGCTGATACTAGGAGGTCCAGGCATTCCAGTTCTCCTCCTTAATCTATTTACACTATCCATGACAAAGCATATCTTCCCCGCTGCTTGGAAGCATGCTGTAGTCCTACCACGGCATAAACAAGGATCCCGTCTTGACACAGACAGTTATCGACCTGACAGCCACACACCCACTGCATCAAGAGTAATGGAGAGACTGCAGAAAGCTGAAATCCTAAACTTTCTTTTGCATCGTACTCTCATTACTAGGTCTCAACACAGGTTCCTGCCCTCGATATCCTGCCGGACTTGTAGGTTTGAGTTTTTAACAAACGTCACTGACGCGAAAAATTTAGGGCATAAAGTGTTCGTCATCTTCCTCTACATGAAAAAAGTATTCGACCGCGTTCCACCCCTGAAACTACCGACCAAACTCGCCTCTTTTGCCATCGCCGAGAAGCTGCTCTTCTTATTGGCATCCTGCCTATCAAATCGAACACAATTGGTGTGCCTGGGCGGCACAACGTCCTCCAAAAATGCGGTCACCAGCGGAGTATTTCAAGGAAGTGTCCTGGGCCCCATGCTCCTTTTATCCTACATAAATGACGTCTCCCGTGCTTTCCGCTGGGGAACGCCACATCTATTTGCGGACGACAACAAAGTCATATTTTCCTTCGTCTCCGATGATTATGAACGATAATATATCTACAGTACAAAGAGATCTTAAGGCGCTAGAATACTGGGGCGCAATATTAAATCTCGAATTTTCCCCAGGAAAACGCAGCATTTTCTGTTATAAATGCAACGTGCCACCGAATACGCTTACCCTCAATGGCGCTCCTCTTACCGTTAGCCACTTTGTTCGTGAGTTGGGGTTTAGTACCTCAATACCTTTACCTTTGCGGAACAGGTAAACTATGGTGCAGCTAAAGCTGGGTCGTTAATTGGCTATATCATCAAATCCATGTCGCTTTTGGAATCTCGATTGATACTGTATAAAACGTGCGCTAGGCCTATTCACGAATACTGCTCTATAGTCCTTACGAAATCACGCAATTGCGACAGAACTGCACTCGAGAATGTACAACGTTCCTACACCAAACGTCTACTGGGCTCAAACATGCTGAACTATCGTAGTCGATGCAAACAGCTGGGACTGGACCAGCTGTGACTATGGAGGTTAAAGATAAACTTTACGTTTCTATACAAACTTAAACAAAAGCCGGAAATGGACCTCACACGACACTTCCGAACGGCAGGGGATACCCGATATCATCTACGCAACGCGACCTTTTCATTCAGCCTGTCTGCTGCTTGTTGCGACATACGCTATAACTTCTTCCGTTATAGAAACGCGGACACTTTGAACAAATTAACTCTGCAAATCCGATCATCTATGACCAGTACGCACTTTAAAAATGCCATACGGAGATTCCTCGAGGTAAACACAGTTTCCGAACTATTAAGCCTCAAAGTGACGAAAAACGAGCTATGTGAGACAGGACAAAACCACCTCTAGCGAATTGGTCTACATCCCCTTTTAAATACTTTATCTCCAACAATCTCCTACTTCAGTTTAACCTCGTATCACAGCTGTTTCTGATACCTTATCATTAGCATGTCTGCCCCTTTTGTCTTTCCTATCTTTGACCAAACGAGACTGCCTCAAGACTTTCATCAATTTGATCCAAATATTTCATTTCGTTCGCTTTCCTGATGCGTCTCGCAGTCTTAAACCATTTGGACCACACGGGCCTCAGGCTCTGAAGGGCATATAGGTCTCAAACCAAGGCCTTTCTTCCTTTGAGCATCGGCCGCCATCGGCTAAGTTCCTCATAGGTATAAGTAACAGCCTCATGGTACCCGTCTCCGTCTGATACATTATGTGTTTGTTTGGCCACCTTGCCGAAATCGAAAGTTCTGGCCTCTGATTGAGTTTTGCCTCTCGGCTCCACTATCATGCTTCGCAGCTCACATCAACGTCTCCCTCTCTTGCTTGGCCTCGCTTTTGGTCCATATCGCAACTGTTCAGTAGTAGTATTGGTACCACCAACATGCGGCAGTCTGGAGATTCCCCGGTTTGCCAGTGTAAAATTCTAACTAAAATTATTTCATTGTACACCTGGACAACCGGCGTGGTTTGTGGAACGGATTGCTGCGTTCGAATGCTTGACTTGCACATCGCCATTTTTGCTTGGCGCTCGTTTCGGTTGCAACTCGCGACTGGCTTGTGTGCTGTGCGTGCTCCGCTTCCCTAGCTTGAGCGTCCACGGTGTTCTTTTATAGCTGGATAACAGGGAATTTTTACTGTACCAATAAAAGATTCCCTGCAACTCGATCTGTCTTCTCGAATCGCTCTCTGGGCTCCGGGTGCAGGCAACCTTCTAAATTGGAGACTTCGTCTCGGCAACCTCCTCGTGGTGCCAGCTGGGTGGTTCGGGTTTTTCCCGTTCCAGCGAATGGTTCGGCGGCAGTGTTCCAGGACGTGGTGGGTTTTCGCCTGACAAGCGCGCTCCCTATAAAAAGCCACATATGTCCGTTTAACAACA
>OX104065.1:115043941-115114012 GCA_944474145.2 Dicrocoelium dendriticum
GTCGATTTTCTATTTGAAATATAGCTTCCCTTTCACGGCCTCTGTGATATGCGGCACACATAGCCTTCTGACGTAACACCGCCAGTCAGCCGCCTCCAAGGTATGGCCTCCGCCATCTCATTCACGTTGCCTACGTAGTCGCAGGTGCGATTTCTCCATGATAACTTCTGTTTCAGAGACGCTGAGATGTGCGCGGAACACCAACTTGCAACGTACCACTGCCACTGAGCCATCTCCCACGTATCGCCTCCGCCATTTGATGCATCATTCATCCGTAGTCACAGGTAACCATTAATTTCTATAATCACTTCTGTTTAACAGGGAAAGTGAAATGCGCCGCCAACTGCCTTCCAACTTAGCACCGCCACTGAGCCACCTCCCACGTATCGCCTCCGCCATTTTATGCGTCATGGAAAGCTATCCACAGGTGACATCGGTCTTCTATGAATACTTATTTTTCACAGCCCCACCCATTGCCTTCCGACAACAGGATAACACTGCGCGTATTCCCAAGTGTCGCCTCCGCCCTGCTGATGCATGGCATTGCATGACATGCATCACCAGGTTCGCCATGACAGCAGGTAAGTACCTTTGCGGTAATCGCCTTCCCTTCCATAGATGTGGTACGTACAGCCACCTCCAAGCGTCCCACCACTGTTAGCTACCGTCCGCATTGCCACCGTGACATTGCCAAGTGAGTTAACACTTCCATACTCCGACTCCACAGCGCAGGTTACCTCGTTGATGAAGTGCATCCGGTTGCCGCCTCCGCGGGATAGTAAGTCGCCGTGGCACGTCCATTTCGTATTGCTGTTTGCTCCGTAACATCAAACTTTTCGTGAACGACCCAACGGCCCTTTTTAGGGCCAGCCCCTGTTCTATGGCCTCGCGTCTCCTCTATGTGGGTTGCAGCACGGGGCACATAGGTGCAGTGGTTGGGTCCGTAATCGTCGGAACATTAAATTTTATGCCCGACACACGCAACTACACTTCGTGCGTCCTTCCATTGCAGGTACCCCGTGATGATGTTCCACGGAAATGTACCGACACGTGTTTGAGGGATCCGCGAACCATTTCTCAGTGTTCTCGCTTCGTGGGTAACGAGCCATTAACCAGCTCACCCGCCAGGTCGGGAATATTTGTGAATGGTTTAAACATCATACGTCACCGGTGCCTCAGCTTTCCGTCGTGCGGTTTAATACACCATTGCATTGGGCCGTTGTGAAGGATAACGCCACCGTGTTTCTATCATGCGGTGACGCTTGTGGTGCACGCTCGCGGGAGTACCATTCCCATTTACCAGAGTGGGGACATGGACGTCAAGGAAACAATTCACGATACCAAATGTTAGTACCCTATTGTGAACATGGCATTCCTACTTATCCCTTGGATTTGTTCCACCATGCACTGTTCCCCTTAACACTATTATACAATGACAGCCATAACATTACTTCCACGGCTTCATTTCAGCTTACTTATTTCCATGTAGTGTAAGTCTGCTCCCGTTCATTAAGCATGTTTTTAGGTCCATCTGAGCATTTGGAATCACAAGGATGGGGTAACGCAGTGCACTACACTGCTGACTTTCCATCTCATGGTGAGATTGCTTGCTCCCTCCCAATCACACACCATGCATGGTAATAGGGAATTCCAGTCCACGGGTTCGCCGTAAGCTCTCACTCCGCCGGAGCCACGCTCATATAATGATCGGATAATATTCACATATTCCTGAGGAACACCTTTCCTGAGTACACAGTCCCAAAGTGCATGTCTATCCACCGAATCAAATGCACCTTTGATATCGAGGAAGAGGACAACGGTGGGCCGCCAATATATGTCACGGTGCTCCAACAACGGACGCAAGTTGATTATGCGGTCAATGCATCCACGACCTCGACGAAATCAACCTTGATCTTCAGGAATCCGGCTTTCACGGGTGCCAGTCAGTCTGTGAAGGATGGCAGAGGCAAGCAGTTTGGAGGCGATGGAGATCAGACTGATTCCTCTATGGCTGCGGCATTACGATCGTTAGCCTCCTTTGCAAATTGGGTCTAGGACGGAGCGGCTGCAATCGGTTAGGGCAGTTTTCTGCTCCAACAGTTTGACTAGTAACTCGTGTAAACCATCCACAACAGCAGGTCCCCGAATTTGAAGAGGGCTGGAGGAAGATCATCAGGTCACGCGGCTTTATTTAAGTTCCGCAGTTTCATTTCACTTTGGACTTCTGAGCGAGAGGGTGGATCCAAAGGGACAGCCCACGAAGCAGGGCGATCAGTGGCCGGCGAGAAATGTAACCATTCCGACCGATTCAATTGCCTTTTAAAGTGATCACCCAAACGCTCTAAGCGTTTGGATAAGTTGTGGATCGGCTGTCAACGCTCGTCACGTATAGTTTTACTAACACCAGGTCTCCCAGTTGCCGTAAGGCATCTTCAAGGTTGATAAGTAACAGCACGCGCACTAGCCAAAGGTTGATGGTGAGTGCTGCAATGCATTCTCCGCTTACCCGTGCTGCAAAATCTTAGCATTGGCGCTTTCGCATTACATTACCCAGGGTCCTTCTTCCCCACTTGCCCACTTCCTTACTGCACCATGGCACTAAGTCTCCCTCACGTACAGCAGCGGCCATGTGATGCAGCATTGATACCTACCCGCAGGTAACATGGGTTTTCTATGATAACTTCTCTTTCAGAGCCACAATTATATCCGCCGCACATTGACTTCCCACCTAACGGCGCCACTGAGCCTCCTCCAAGGTATCGCCTCCGCCTTGCCATGCCATGCCATGCCATCAGATGCTTCACGAGGTCCTTTTATCTCCATTGCGTACGTCATGCATTTATCCTCATGCATCGTTTGTTTCACTTACCCTGCTAACCTTCCTCACATTGGGCGGCTGCGGTACCTCACTGACGCACGGAAGGTTTCAGTGTACAAGTTTCCCTCCAACGACCTCATTTGCCTGGATCCGCAAGCGCTTAACCGTACGTTCCAGCAACCCCGCACCGTCAGTTACCCTACGCCAAAAAGTAAGTCACTACTAAACACCCTAATTAATGCCGGGTCTCTCCATTTCAAGTACCTTGTGAAGTATCCACAAACCATTTCTCAGTGTTCTCGCTTCCTGGGTAACGAGCCTTCAAGCAGCTCACCCGCGAGGTCGGGAATATTTGTGATTGGTTCAAACATCATATGTCACCGCAGCATCAACTTTTCGTGCCACATTTATAAAGCCATTTCATTTCCCCCTATGAAGAATAACGTCAACGTGTATCTTTGACGCAATGAGGCTTGCGGTACACGCCTGCCAGAGTACCATTCCCACTCACCAGAGTTGAGGCATCAACGTCAATGAAACGGGTTGCAATAGCACAGGTTAGTAACCTCTTGTGCACGTCACACTCCTACTTGCCGCGTGCATTTCCCCCATAGACTGTTCCGCTTTACCACTGCTATACACCGACAGACATAAGGTTTACTACAGGGACTCATTTCAGGGTACATATCTATGTATTGTACGTCACGTTTCCCCGTACATGTTTGGGTAACCGTAACATTAACCATCTCAATGTGAGTATCGTCGCAATAGCCATGACGTCATACATGTTAGGCGTAAGCCATTGCTACAACTATGGCGGTAAACAGCATTCCGACCCGACATCCACATGTACCCTTCCTAAGTGCCCCTTATTACTGCGTTCAAGGGTCTTCACAAGTGCACTCTATCGACGTGCACATCTCGTGTTCCCTATGCATGCCCCTTTTATATGCCTTGGCATTCATTGCACGCTTACCTACCTGTTAGAGAACTTTGTATTTTGTACACCGATATATGGTTCTTGCTTGAAGAGAAGGGTTGCACCAGCGTGATGTCCCTGTCACCCTCCAACATTGCTTCCATGCCATACGCCTGGAGCGCAGCACCACTCAGCATGCGCAGTCCATGCGCTTCAATCCACGTAATACAAAGCACTCTTGTTCCCCTTTGATGCATTGTGGGCCGGCTCCATTGATGAAACCTGCATTCCTCCACATGCCTCCAGGGCTGATTCCTTTGGGTTTGCGCTGCATACCCGGTAGGTCGTTGTACCTGCTGGTTGTGATGCTTTGAAGGTTAGCTGCAAGTAAATGTAATTTGGTAAATCTGATTAAGTGCAAAAGGAATAACTGCGACGACAAAGGCATCACTATGTGCATGGTCGATAAAATACAAAATAAGATGTTCAAAGTTGATAAGGAATTACCAGTAGCCGACATTTTCTATTGCCGTAATGATGTGTTTATAAATGGGTAATTGGAAAGGAGCATGCACTAATTAGGATTTATTACTGGTGTTAGTGAAGGGAAATATTTACTTGTGCGAAAGCTGTGCTGTTAGGTCGATTTTGTTGCGAAGTGCTTAGCAAATAGGAATAATTTGGAAGGTCTTCATATGCCCGGATAAATATGTTAACTGCATGTAAACAGGCATAAGCTGTTGCCGGATGTTACAATATATATATATTTATATATAACCAAATATACGTATACATGTACAGCTGTGTACCTTTGTATGTAGTATCATGTACCGTAATGCAATGTACGTACGTAGACATGCATGATTATTTACAAATATATGTTCATGTGTGCATAGGTATACGTATATATATGCCAAATATAAATACTTCTGTATATATGGTTGGCGGCATCCGGTTTCGGATTTGCCTGTCACTGTGGCAAGCCACAGGACGCCTGCGTCTACAGAGGGACCATGGATGGCTTGCGCTGCACCACCCACAGCTCTAACCACATACCCCATATCCAGTGTAAACCCGAAGGAATAAGACCGGGAGGCATGCTGATGGGAACCACGTTTCCTCAACGGAGCCGGCCCCCACTCCTTCACAGGCAAACACAAGCACGCTGTATTTGGGGAATCAAGCGCACACAAGCCGGTGGCTTGACCGTAGTCCGCTCCACACTAAGTGCATGTAACCGCTCTTTGAGCCTAGCACGGCCACAAGAACCGTGCACCCCGTCCCCTCCAGCAACGACCAACTGTCTCCTGGAGCCAGTATGAACGATGTAGTGGGTAATAGACAGGTAGGCACCTTGTCAACATACACATCAAGCGCAACCATACCAGGGATATCAAACAACAGCCATTCACTTTAAACGACAAGCTGAAATAAAATAAATCCAATAATGCATAGAGATACGGTGGCATAACTCTTCGCCAAATTAGCACATGAAGTAATTTGGTTAGCAACAAATCCGTGATAAGGAAGAAATGTTCACGTTACTTAAAATGCTACAAACGCAACAAAATTACCAAAGATAAGCGCAATTAGTGTAAGCAACGTGGCCGGTTAATAGAACATTATTCAGATAGGCAGAACAAACCAAAGAAAGCGGAATGAAATTTATCCAGCTTAAAAAGACCTAGTTTAAGTGCAAGTTGGTTTAGCCCAACTGTGATGAAGAAGCATCAAGAATGCAACATCAGCCTCAGCATGGGACACTTCTATATATATATGTATATGTATATATATATATATACGTATATATACATACATGTACAATTATATATATATATTTATATATATGCATATATTTATACATATACATAAATATATATACATCCATATCTACATACGTAGCATATTAGGACGGCTGCGCATACATATATATTTCAGAATCAGGCATACAATTAGCCCAGTTTATATGCAGTTAACATATTTATCTGGGCATATGAAGACGTTCCACATGATACTTACTTGCCTAACACTTCGCAACAAACTACACCTACCAACACAGCGTTCACACAATTACATATTCCCTTTCACTAACACCAATAATAAATCCGAATCACCGCATGATCATTTCTAATTAAGCATTTACATACACAGCATTACGGTAACAGAAGATGTCTGTTATTCTTCCATCCTTATCAACGATGAACATCTTATTCTTTATTTTATCAACCAGCCACTTAGTGATGCCTCTGTCATTGCAGTTACTCCTTTCGCACTTATTCCGACTTACCAAATCACATTTACTTGCAGGTTACCTTCAAAACATACTCCGTAAGTTTCACATTTATTAATTCCATGTTTCCGCTCATTAGGAATGAACTAGGTACATGGGTTCCATTAAATTGTCGCATTTCATGTCCTCCGTGAACCTTATTTGTGCAATTAACAACCCGTGTAGCTTTCTCAACCTTTTACTTGTTCCATTGAAAAAAGTGATTACTGTTTACAATAGACCGTCAGTTTAACTTTCAATACATGCATCATTTTAAAGCATTCCCTAAACAAAAATAACCCTATATTTGTTGAACGCAATTTCCGCACATTCGCATTCGTTGATTTTCCGCCACCATTTCGGCCTTCCTTATTTTACTCACATTACCTCAGTACAATATTTACACATCATGTCCCATGTAATACTATCAAAGGGTTTATAATAATGTACGCTAGCCATCCATAGCACTCAGAAGGCAAATTATTTACGGCGTAAAACGGATGTACCAGTTGGCACCAAATGAATTTAAATTTAACCGACATAGTTCAATCAAGCGTTCCCTGTGATAACGGGACTGTTTCATAGCCGGAAGAAAAAATTGTGTTGCTTCGTAACGTTCCGTGTTACAAATTGTACATAGTAGCGTTTGCCTAGCGACATTGCTAAGGAGGATGAATATGCAAATACCTGGAAATAGGTGGAGGGTGTGTGGGGGAATGGGATTGCGTGTTTAGTACGATGCCGTGGAAATGGTAACCTGTAATGGTGCATGTGCATGCTGTTTGTTTTGTTTTTGGTGGCCATACTTGTTTTTTCTGCTAACGCCATGGTTGTGGAGGATAGTGAGCTGTTTAGGTCTTTGGTTATTGGGAAGTATGAAAGTGTTGAAGACGTGGAGAAGCAATTGGGATGTTTTCAGAGTGAAACGGCGAGTCGTTTTTCCCGTGCATCCTCCAAGTCTGCTGCGGCGTACCACCTTGGAAGGAGACAGCAGTTGCCGGATGGGGACAGCTACGGTTACATCATGTACCGTTGCGTTTCTTGTGAACGTTCAGGATCGCGTGGCAAGCGGTAGGTTAATATTTATGCAACACGGAGGCTAACGCATATAGATGCAAATCCTACAATTGCGAGGCGCGGTTCTCCGTGGATTTCAAGGAAGGGAAAAATGTCGTGCGAAATTACTTCATGACGCGTAGTCATGATTTTCACTTGGGTAATCCCTGGTTGGATGCACGCAACCGTCGGCTTTCTCCGGTGCAAGCGAGGGAAGTTCTGCGTTTGATGGGCAGTTTCCCTAACACGCCTGATTTGCGGCGCTTCATCTATCAGGAGTACGTGTAATCCATTTAGACCTGAGCAATTTACGCATTCCTCATCGAAATGCAACCGCATGTGAGTGTCGGAGGTGGCACCGAGGTTGGAAGGTCACGGTGTTTGCCGATTAGTGTCGGAGGGCAGGCAGATTCATTATGTGTTCTTCTCTTCATCGGTAGTTCGCGGCATTGTGAAGCGTTATGGGGAGGTGGTATTATACGATGAGAGGCACCAACTCAATTATGGTGACTACATTTTGTGGCATTGCATTTTGATGAACGTCACAGTTCTAAGGATTTCCTTTTTCTACGCCCTAACACTTGATGAGACGTCCTACAGCTACGGGCAAGCGGTGGAGGCGATGCGGGAGATGGTGCCTAGCAGCTTACGTTGCCACAATGTGGTGATGGATAAATGTGCTTCGCAGTTCCGAGCGTTTCGACATTTTTATCCCGACGCGAAGGTCATGTTTTGCCGGTACCATGTTAAAGTGGACATGGCTAAACGGTGCGGTCGCATACGTGGAATCTCAGATGCTCGCCGAATCCAGATACGCGCGTGGCTTCAGAACCTTATATATAATGGTGATACGACGGTGTTTGAAAGAATATTGAACGCGGTGCGGCGTGCCAATCCTGAATGCCACCGTTATTTGTGCGCAACGGGGCTTCCACATGCGGACTCTTGGACGGCTCACAGACTAAGGGATCCTGTGCTTTTTGGCTGCCACACCACGAACAGGGTAGAGAATGAGAACAAACATCTGAAGGAGTATTTGTCTGCGAGGTCATCGCTACTCACTCTGTTCACCTGCGTGGTTGATGGGTTGAACAGTATCGTGCACGAAAGGAACAGCATAATTGGTAGACGGTGCATGAGCGCAATTGCGGTTCCGTCGGAGGTTTCCTCAGTGGCTTCCGTTTTCGCACAGCTAAGCGATTTCGCAAGCAATGTGTTCATAGCGCATTTGCGTGCGTCAACGTTTCTCGGTTGTAGGTCTGGTGGGCCTTATTGATTTGTTACGTGCCCTCGTTCGAAAGTGCGTCGGGTATACATCACACGGTGCAGCGAATGTGCTTGTGAGTTCAGTCAGCAGTGGCGTTTCCCATTTGCTCACATACTACATGGATGTCGGTGGATCGCGCCACGGCAAACTTCCGCAGCATCCTCAGAGTGTGTTGCGTCTGATGACCGTGTGCAGATTCTAGACCGTAATGTAGGAGATGGCGATGCCTTGTAAGCCGCACCATAAAACTTCGCAAGACGAAGGATGTCTTGGCTGACATCGGCACTCAGTTGGTGAGCCACGGATCGGAGAACTCCTCCGTTGCATTGACCTACCTAAAAATGGTCTCCTTGCTCATGTCCAAGGATGCCACTTTTCAGTTGTATGGGCGAACGTCGAGGTGGCCTGTTCCCCTTCATTTAGATAACGAGGTAAACGTACAGATGTTATGCGGCTTGCCTATGGCGGGAACGTCTGATGGGGGCGCAGCCTCCGCGGTGGCCAGCACGTCGGCAGGCGAAGTGCCGGTCCCTTAGCAAGTAACGCAGGTGAATGACATGCTGCCTGCAATTGGCACCGCTGCACTTGTTCCATCAACGTCGACAGGTGGGTCCAGGAAACGTAAATCGTTCCTTAATTGCAGGGTGACGGAGGTTAGCCCCGATAACAGTGCGCCAAAGGGTAAAGTGTTTCGTAACCTTTGCACCCGGACATTCTCCGGCTACAGGGTTCCCGTTAAACCGAAACATCGCACTCAGGGCTTGGTTTCAGAGGACGTCTGCGGAAGCTGTTAGCAGGAGGATGATGTAGAAGTTGGCGGTGAATCGGTGCAGCGGGTGATGTGCAACGCCTGCTCCCAATGGTACCACGCGTCATGTGTGTGCTACGCGGGTGAACAGGAATTCATTTGCTTCTCGTGCTCCTCTTAGTGTCAGCATAACAGGCCTGACCGGGGTAGCATGTTAACCGCTTCAGGTATCTCCAATTTCCGTGCCATTACACTGAGTCCATTTAGCTTAGAGCACACAGTGCTTAACTTTCGCGATGATATGAACACCTGCAAATGCGATTCGAACATGGTGCCGATAGATTGTCAGCATCGATGAAACATTACGCAACGGTAAGTTCCTACTAATATTCCCGTTATGAACACTCATTTAGACACCGTAATGCAGCTGTCATTTCCACAGGAAACCCAATGCCAGTGAATTTGTTGCTATGTATGTTGCATCTCATTTGCTGATTGCATGTTACCCATGCTTAGGTGACCTGAACGTTCTTTGAAACATCCTCACAGATATTGCTTATTATGCATCATGCTGTGTAACAGGTAAACGGATATCCGCTGCCTTATGTTTTTCGACTGCGCCCCTACGGAGCAACCACTGACGCATTGCCTCCGCCATGTGCACCTTTAATCAGACGCCCTCACAGGTACTATTTCTGATGCATGATTACTGCTTAACAGTGAAGCCGACATGCACCGCCCATTGCCTGCCTACTTTGCGCCGCCACTGAGCCACCTGCCCGTATTGCCTCCGCCATGTGAACCTGCAATCTTCCGTTCTCACAGGTAACGGTTATTATGCATTATGAATGCATAATTTCTTTCTCACAGCAATTGTTGCTTGCCAGCACAGTTGCCTTCCGAGAACATCTCAACGCAGGGCAATGCGAATGTGACATGGCAAAGTGAGTAGACACTTCCATAATAACATTCCATAGCGCAAGCCACCCGGTACATAAAGTGACACCGTTTGCCGCCTGCTCGGGATGACAGGTCGCCGTAACACCTCCATTTCGTTTCGCTCTTAGCTGTGTAACGTCATTTTCTTCGTGAACGACCTAACGGCCCTTTACAAGGCCACCCCTCTTCTATGTCCTTGCTTCTCCCCTACACGGGTAGCAGCACGGGGAACATATGTGCAGAGATTGGGTCCGTAATCATCTGAACTTGAAATGTTTCTCACCATGCACGCTACTATATATACAGTTGTTCCATACACCATTGTCAATAGTGCGCTGGGGTAGGTTGTACGAAACCAACAAAAGGTGAGGTACAGTGACTGTGAAGCCCGGAGAAGCATGGTTCTGCTACATTTCAGTTGAAAACACCATAGGCGTGCGCTTTCTCATTTTAAAAACCGGCTTAAAATTTATTTCCTTAGATTTGGCGTTCTGTCGTGATCCAAAGTAACTGACTGGAAATCTGCACTCTTCACCATCGCATAATAATGTCACGTTGTCCGTGCACCCTGAAAGGCTTGCTGAGAACCGTGCAATGGGAAGGGATTACAGTGCTCTTCAACGTTAGTAGAAGCAATGCGTTGTCCCTCGCCGTGTGTTGTTGGTGTGCATAACACACTGAAGAGGGGGTTCATTGCGTTCCCTATTGTGCACGGACTGCGCATGCATACGGTATAGTGATGTTGGGAAGTGCTGATGGAAAATATAATGAAGTGTTGCAGTGCATGGCATAGGTGATAAAAGTGCAGGGGACATGTGTTAAGGGGCCAGGTGAGTGTTACAATGCAGGCAGCTTGTTGATAAACAGTAACCGGAGGTGCAATAGTGAACGGTTGCAGTTTCATGTGTCTTACTTTGACAATGGGTTCATTGGAACAGGGTGCGGTGGGAAAGTAAAAGGCAACCTTTGCGTTTTCCGGTGTACCGTACACACGTCTGACGTTGCGACTGTGCTGAGTGTTCAACGCACTGCGGTCACAAAATGCTGAATTGCAAGGATTTGGAGCAACGAAATCGCACGCCCTGTTCTTCCTAGTGAATGCCGTTCAGGTCAAACATATCGACCGGCTGCTTATTGTAATCCAACTTCTATACGGCAGTCCATTTTCCAGCAGGTGTGCCGGACATCGCAACAATATCTACCGTCTGATGTTTGTCCTCCGCGATACTTTTAGCATCACATCATGTTAGTTGCTTTGAGCAATGCGAAGTAAGTTAACACCGCGTGGAGTAGGACTTGGCTTAATCCCAATGCCATTGATGGCCACTGATACTCCGTTTCATAATGCCACTATCTGTCTATCTGTGGGATACAGTTCTTGTCTATGCATCATACTTGCTCCGAGTATCTCTGTATCACTTACCTACGCTGGCTTGTTGATGCATTCAGTGACCCTTTAGGAATACGCTTGTGACCTAGCTTCTGAGTGCACTGCCTACGCCTGGTGATTGATAGTCTTTCCTACCGACACCATCTGTCGGTCGTCTTAAATGGGGCACATCTGTTTGGAAGTAGCCAGTGGTCATAGGCTCCATGCATACGCGATTATGCAGTGCTGGTTACCAGCCACTCCGTATATCAATAACTTTCATTCCTTTTCCAAGTTTAGCGTTCAGCATTCGCCTCTGCTACCTTTTCCGTTGCGCCTCCGGTCAGTGTATCTGCTGTTAGTAAGTGGCTTCTAGAACTTCTTTGCATCCATGCTGCCCCTTATGCTTCCCCTGCAACTGCTGCTGAGCATGCACTACACCGTTGGCGAAGCTAGCGAGTCCGTTGAACCTCCGGTAAGTGTATCCTTTAATCAATTCTTTTTATAGCACAAGTCTATCTGCGCAGCCTAAAGGTTTCCTCCGGCAGCATTGCTAACCCCACATGTCAGCATTGCCGTGGCTAACAAGTCCGTTTCACCTACGTAGCTGTCCGCTATTCCTGACGCACTTTTTCAATGGTTGTCTATCAATGCTGCATAGATCGTTGATGTGGTAATACTGGTCCCCCTCCACGTCAGCGGGGCCGCTGCTACCTTGCCCGTCTTAACGGTAACAACTTCCCTTGCCAACCCGACGTTGGTATTGCCCTGAGTCCCCGGTCTAAAGCTCCTCTGGTTGATTGCATTCAAATCCGTAGCCAGATGCCTGCGGTCCGATTGGCTGGCTCCTTCAAAGCTTCGAGGTCACGTGGGACTACCAGGTATCCATTCCGTGTCCACTTGGTTTCTTGGCATTCTGCAGAACTTATACATGCTCGCCGGCATATTCCGGCTGGCAACGAACACGATGAAACTGGCAAATAGCTGTGCGAGAACCTCCGTGCTAGCCTAAGAAATTACCGCGAATCCTGAAGCTGTAATCGTGCAACGGAGTTGGAAATGGCCGCTGCCCTTGTTAACCATTGTGAATTAATTCGTCTTGGACGGGAAACGGGCAGCTGGAGACTTGATGTTAGTAAAACCATACGTGCCGAAAATGGGCAGCCTATTGTCAACTTATCAAAACCCTTGGAACAATGGGCCGTGCACTTTGTAAGGCAATTTTATCGGTCGGGATTGTTAGATTTCTCACCGACCAGTGATCGCCCTGCTCCGTGGGTTGTTCCTTTGCATCTACCCTATCTCACGGAAATCCAACATGAGATTGAATTGTTGAAGTTAAATAAAGCCGCAGGACCTGAAGACCTTCCTCCAGTCATCTTCAAATTCGGGGTGCTTGCTCTCGTGGATGATTTACACGAGTTACTAGTGAAACTGTGTGAGCAGAAAACTGTGCTAACCGATTGCAACCGCTTCACCATGGTCCCAATTTTCAAAGGAGGCTCACGATCGGAATGCGGCAGCCATAGAGGAATCATCTGATCTCCATCACCTACAAATTGGTTGCCTCTGTCATCCTTCACCGACTGACTGGCCCTCGTGAAAGCCAGATTCGTGAAGAGCAAGCTGGATTTCGTTGAGCTCGTGGCTGCATTGACCACATCTTCACCTTGCATCTGTTCTTGGAGCACCGTGAGACAAGGATGCCCGCTGTCACCCTTCCTCTTTACTTTCGCTGTTGACGAAGTCATGGAAATCGCGTTCACAGGATACGACTTAGAAGGGGTAGAGCTACTCCCAGGAGAACGACTTCTTGACTTAGAGTATGCTGCTGATATTGCCCTGATCTGTGACAGCTCCCAAACGTTCCAAGCGGCATTGGACAGATTAGCACTAGCTGTCCGTCACTTTGGGTTTTGCTTCGCACCGCCGAAGGGCAAAGCGTTCCTCCAAGATTGGTCTGGAACGCCCCCCTAGGCTGACCCTTAGTGGGCATCAGGTAGAAGTCATTCGGAAATTCAACTACCTGGGAAGTAGTATCAGCGCCCGTGAGATTGAAGGTGAGATCACGAACCGTATAGCAAAAGATCGGGGCGCTTTTGCTAACCTTCGCAAATTATGGCGCCGGCGCCACGTCACTGTTGCCATGAAGGGTAAAGTGTACAATGCAGCGGTACGTTCAGCCCTACTGAACGGTTGTGAAACCTGGCCGCCTTAAACAGCGGACCTGAGGAGGCCAGTTACGTTACACAACCGGTGCCTTCGTAATTTAGCTGACATCTGGTGGGAACACCGCGTGAGCAACGAGCGTGTTCGACGCATTGTTTATGGCACAGTAAAAGGAACTGAAACGCTCATCACCATTATTTCACGCAGCAGGCTCCAATGGTTCGGTCACGTGTTACGCACGCCAGCCTACCGACTCACGCGACGTGGGTTATTTGCGCGCCGGGGGTGTGGATGGAAGAAGCGGAGGGGCGGACAAGCGATGATTTGGTCCAGAGGAATGAAGGCCCTCACTTCTGAGCTGGCATCGGTTGGAGAGTCGTGGCTCCCTGGTTATGGTTAAGACGATGAACACGTTCGGTTGGAAACACATGCTGATATGCCTGGGAGCCGACCTCAGTGGCGTTCGCGCTGTGAGTTTCTTTGAACCACCCAATCCGCTCTTAGCACCCCCGTCCAACGGTGCCATTATTGGTATTCCCCCAGAAAACCTGTCCTGCTTCATAGATACCCCGTAGCACCGGCAGTCAGTTTGCTGGCTGTTATTAAATGCTTTTTCAACTCCTGTGTATCCGTACTGCCTGCATGACTGATCGGCAAGTAGTGGTCAGCATCTACGTCAAATTTTCCGCCGCTGCGTACTTCCTTGTACCTTTGGGATCTCTATTGCGCGCCCTAATGCGGCTTTTGGTACGGCAGTCAATCCGTCATTCCTACATGGATGGTGCTGACGTACCGCTCTGCCACGACATCACATGCGGCCCCCATGTACTCCGTTGCACATCCCGTAAGGGTATGGGATATTAATAGATGCGTTTTAGAACGACTCTCTGTGCTTATTACTGGATTGAGGCGTCACTAACAGTTTCCCTGCATGTAACATATGCTGCCGCGTATATACTCCGTTACACCTCAGGTAGGTGCATTGCTTTTTCACTTTTTGTTTTTAGAACTGCTGTGCATCCGTACTGCCCATATGCTTTATCTGCAGCTGGTGGTGAGCATGCGCTACACCGTTGCCCCCCACCAAGTCCGTAGCACCTCCGGTAAGTGTATCCTTATTTACCAACTGCATTTCATGGCACATGTCTATCTGCGCTGCCTAAAGGTTTCATCCGGCACTACTAGTAAGCCCACATGTCACCATTGCCGCAACTACCAAGTCTGTTTCACCTACGGTAATTGTCCGCTATTAATAACGTACTTTCATAACGGCTGTCCATCCATACTGCCTATATGGTTCATCCGCTGCTTCTGGTCACCCTACACGTCACTTTTGCTGCTGCTACCTGGCCCGTTTCACCGGTTACTTTATCCCTTGTCACCTAGAGGATTTTAGAGAAGCCGTCCTTCTGCCCTGCCAATATTGTTAATGCGGCAATATTCGTTTGCCGCCAAGTGACCGTTGCGGCAGCTGTCAAATCCGCTGCACGTTCAGTAAGTCTATCCCCAGCCAATAAATGGCTTTTACATCTGCTCCGTATACATGCTTCCCATATGGTGATCCGCCGCTACTTTTCGACTCCAGGTGTTCTTTACTTGCTCGGTACTTCGTTGGAACTCCGGGAAGGTGCATTGACTCCTCACTATGGCCTTGTAGGACACCTGGGTCTCCATGACAGGTGCGCCGTTAATGGTATTCACTACGAAATCTTTCCTGCAACGTAGATACCCTTCGCACCGGCAGTCAAGTTGTTGGATGCTGACAAATGCCTTTTCCAACTCCTGTGTATCCGTGCTGCCTACATGCCTGCTAAGTGCATTGCTTGTTCACTTTTTGCTTTCAGAACCGCTGTCCATCCCTGTTGCCTACTTCAGTGATAAGCCACCGCTGGTGTGCCTCCAATTTACATGTGCCACTGCCGAAATGCTTTTTAGGCCGTTACGTTGGTGTATGAATCTGTAACTTCTAGCTTTCAGAACAACCGCATATTCCATTCGTATGCATGACTACTCTGCCCGTCTCTTCCTTTCCGGAGTACTGCAAAAATCAATGGGTATGTTCATCACCGAGTATTTCACGACATGTTCATTTCACATTTCCTTTTTAACAATATTACGTATTTATACTGGCTTACTTGCTCTTTTGTAGGATGTGCGGTTCATATTGATTTCGTATTGCCCACGTGGCCTGTGATGAGGATTCCGATACCATTTCACAGTGTTCACCCTTGGTGGTTCAGAGCTACATACACGCTCACTCACCTAGTGCTGAATATTTCTGAATGGTCCAAACGTCCGTCACGTTCATGGCATCTGGTTTGCCTATGTAACGAACCATTCACATCCACCGCCGCTTCTCACCTATAACGTTAACCTGTATAGTTGTTTCCGTAGCAGATAGCGTTATACGGGTAAACATATATATATATATATATATATATGTAAATATACACCCTTATGTGTGTGTACGCTCTTCCATACAGAACGACACACATGTCCTGGATTCAACATGCACTACTCCGTCAGTACACAGTGAATGTAATTTGTTATGTCTGTTAGTGGAATGCATGGAAGCCATCAACTCTTATCATTTAAAACTACCGCGCAACATACTGCATGACCTCGGTCAAATATGGTGCAAGAAATGCCGAGGTACTGTGCAGCCGAGAGGCCCCGTGAGCCACAAAATGAAAGAAACGTTCCATAGGATAACCTCCCTGGGTTTTTCAAAGGAAGCGGGTACCCATCCACCTCATTTGAACGAGCCAACGTACCCATCGGCGATAGGCTTTACACAGCGGGTTCCATCGGTCACTGGCGTGTCTGTTGGCGAGACCGCAGTCCGTCCTACAGACACTAAATTGGCTGTGCGTGCTGGCGCATTCGGTGAAGGCTACCATATATATATATATATATATATATGTATTTATATATATACATATAAATATATATGTGCCCCATGCTGAGGCTGTTGTCCCCTTCTTCATGCTTCTTCACCGCAGTTGGGCTAAACCAAATTGCACTTCAACTTCCTCTTTTTAAACTGCATAAATTACTTACCACTTCATTCGGTTTCTTCTGCATACCTTATTAATGTTCAAATAACTGGCCACGTTGCCTACGCTAATTGCCCTTATCTTCGGCGATTTCGTTGCGTTTATAGCACCTTTAAGTAAATGGTGGCCATTTATTACTTATCGCGGATTCGTCGCTAAGCCATTTACTTTATATGGTAATTAGTTGAACAGTTCTGGCACGGTATCTGGTTATGAACGAAATATATATGTATATATATGGTTGGCGGCATCCGGTTTCGGATTTGCCTGTCACTGTGGCAAGCCACAGGACGCCTGCGCCTACAGAGGGACTATGGATGGCTTGCGCTGCACCACCCGCAGCTCCAACCACACACCCCATATCCAGTGTAAACCCGAGGGAATAAGACCGGCAGGCATGCGGATGGGAGCCACGTTTCATCAACGGAGCCGACCCACACTCCTTCACAGGCAAACACAAGCACGCTGTATTTGGGGAATCAACCGCACACAAGGCGGTGGCTGGACCGTAGCCCGCTCCACACTGAGTGCATGGAACCACTCTTCGAGCCTAACACGGCCACAAGGACCGTGCACCCCGTCCCCTCCAGCAACGACCAACTGTCTCCTGGAGCCAGTATGGACGAGCTAGTGGGTAATAGACAGATAGGCACCTTGTCAACCTGCACATCAAGCGCAGCCACACCGGGGATATCAAACAACAGCCAAACACTTAGAGAGAGAGAGAACGAAAAAGAGAAAAACTCGATTAATGCATAAGGAAACGGTGAGATAAACCTTAAGTAAATAGCATATGTAATAAGTTGTTTACAACCAAATCCTAGCTAAGTGCACGAGGTCAGGAAATATAGTTCACGGAATGCTACGAACACAAATATGCTACGGAAATCGAATACAATTTGCTTAGGCGAGGTGTGCAAGTTAATGGAATAGAGTACTGGTAGACATTTATATGAGAATGAAAAGCACTAAGGCACAAACTGTAAACCCACCACCTTAAATAAAGAGACTTAGCATGCAAGCAAGCTGTTAGTAAATCGAATTCAGGGTGCCTACAAAACGCTGCGCCGGCTCGCCGTAATTCTCTGCAGGACCCGTCGTCGCTTCTGTAGTGGCCCCAAATGGCACAGGTCATGGCCCACTAGACATTTATATGAGAAAGATATATATATATATATATATATATATATATATACCCTGGTAGCACAAACGTAACACTAAACTTAGCAAACTGGACATAAACTGGACAGATGTCCAGTTCAGGTATTAATGCATTACTTGCAGCTAAATGCATTTAGTTGGACATTTATTAATAAAGTAATGGTTCGTATACATTATATTTGCTATCATTTGACCATAACCTTTAGTGGTTTAATTGCATAGGCAAGTCGTTTTATTTGGCCAGTTTCGGTTTTTTAACCTTGTTTGCCGGTGCCGCTTGGTTTTGTGCTATTGTGTAGCTCCCTTGAAACTGCGTTTCCGCATGCGCACCTATCAGGTTTTCCTGTTATAGATTGTTTAATACATATGTGTTCATTTTCAGCACATCACGTCGACAAAGTTATCAATTAACAGCACAGTTTCCTTCTCGTAGCACCATTTACCGTGCAGCAAATACTATGGCATCAGGATTCAGCTACGAATAAGTGCTTCTGTTATCAGCAGCTAAACGACAGCAGGGTAAGCGGATCTTTAACACGTATTAAATATCATTACTTACACAGTTCAGCCATCTACTAAAAGTAACAACTGCTGTGAAGATGACAGTTGCCGGGGAGATAAATTACTCCGGCGCGGGAGGTTTGTTTGCAATCAGGTGAACAAATATAAACGGTCTTGTACAAGGTAGGGTGACATACAGTAATCAACCAGCACTATCAAGGCGTCCTTCGGCAACGCATGGGTGATGCAGCCTCGGATGCTGACATTACGCGCCACATCAAAACGTGCTTGCATTCCGCACGGCACAAGAGACCGCCTGTTGTGCGAAATAAAGTATGCAGTGCGAATGAGGTGAGTCCCCTGCTTCCGTATGCACAACTTTAGCCTCCTACCTTGACACTCGCGGAAGCGGATTAACCATATGAACCATGCCGCTTTCTGATACTAACGTTCTTTGTACTACACCCCTTCATGTACATATAGCATTCTTATACCCCGGTTTTCATTTTCTCTCGCCTTGTGATTTTCTCAGGTGCGCGGTAAGATCCATTTAGTTTCCTGGCCAACAGCTTGGAGCGCCGCCTAGGTGGGTTCCCACGTCCTGCAACTACGGCAACAGGTACTGGGTGAACGTTAGCTCCGAACCGTCCTTATATTACTTAGTTGTTAAGTGCGTAGTCGTGTGATGTCCGTATTCGTATACCCAGGATAGGCAATGACGGGATCTGGACCTACCGGATTTTCACGCATAGTGGTGGTTTTCTATTGGTCAACGCTAGCATCATTTTCATTGGCCCTCCGTAAAATGGACAAAATCCCTTTTTAGCCGTCTCACGGTATTAGTTCCTGTCCAGTTTAGCTTAATGCTCTCATAGGAACGTTTGGGATGCTAAACTGGACAGGAGCTGGACATGTGCTACTAGGGTATGTACGCCTTCTCATAATCGGCTTACCTATGTACTTTGGTATCTGAGCACATAACAACTTATTTTTTTGCACAGAGCTTCGCAAACACGTATACATACATAAATAACTTTAACACTTGCAAATATTCATCTTCACTGACACAAACAACAAACCCTATTCCGTGCATCCTCATTTAACATTACCCGTTTACAGGCGCAACCATACAAGAATAGGCGTTAGTCAGCCATTATTCCTTATCACATTTATGCATGTTATTCCGTATGTTATAAACCATGCACATAGTCATGCGTTTGGCATAACAGTTATTTCTTTCTTATTTCTGCAGATTCACGACATAACATTCACTTCCAGGTTATCTTCAAGTCCTAATCCGTAAGTTCCCCACTTATTATTTACGCTTCTCCGTTCATTAGCATCACGCAAAATAAATAAATTGCCTTAAAATGTTGCATTTCAAGTCGTCCATGTGCAACATATTTGCAATTAACTTTCCGTGTAGATTTCTCACCCTTCCACCTGCTGCATTGTAAAAAGTCATTTCCCCTTATAATACACAGACAGTTTCTGTTTCAATACATGCAACAATTAAAAGCATTTCTCAAGCAAAACTAATGCTACATTTCTTAAACGATTTTTCAGCGCGAGAGTGGCTAATTTTTGACATGAAAAATAGGCCTGGAGGTGCTTTGTCTTCCAGTACACCTGGCTAAATGATGATGCTTTCATAACTGGATTAGAAATAGATGTGTATAGGTCGCTTTTTGCCTAAAGTATGTACAAAAAATGGTAGGTACTAAGATATATTAGTTGTGAATTTCGTTTTCAATCATCGCGATTTTAAAATATATAAAAAATACAATAATCGGACAACAGATGTGAATACCCCTTATCCAAGAATGTAACTTATTGCAAGCATAAACCTTACATACATGAAACAATTGTATTACCACTTATTTGCTCCATAAATCAGCCGTTTACACTACACTTTTATTTAGCATTTGCCTGCTTTCCATTATGCCGAGAACTTCTACTACGCCTGTAGTCATCACTTTAATTTATAATAACCGTTTTCACCAAGCAAATCCATACAGCATTATTTTCTTTTTCCCCGCACCTTAATACCACCAAAATTAAGAAAATCTTCTGCAGCCACTCAAACAAACTTGGCTGTTACCGAGGACAATGGTAGCAAAACCCTTTCCCGCCATGACAAAAATTAGCCCTTCCCTTTCAGCGCATTCCCATTGCTTGCTTTTCCCGCCACCATTACGACCTTACTCATTTTAAACACTTGACCTTAGTCAAATGTTTACACAAGATACACATGTATCATTATTAAACGCTTTACATTAATTAATGCTACCTAACCTTAGTATTATGAAGGTCATTTATTAAAGTCGGAAATCAGGTGAACCATTTGCCAAAACAGAAATTTAAATTTCACCGCCGACCTGTCGTCAAATGGTCCCAGCACACACAGTGACCACTTTTAAAACTTGTGGCTAAGGGTTTGTCGAGCCAGTTTAGTAAAACTGAACAACAACAACAAAGGGACAACAATAACGTCGTTGGCGCTTGCAACCTTTGATATGCACTATTTTGATCTATCAAAACTACGTTTTCCTGTTTCCTCCCAATGGCAGTACGATTGTAGTAACAAAAATTGTGTTGCTGCGGGAGGTTCCTTGGTACAAATGGTACATAGCAACAAGATTACCGAGCTACGTTGCCAAGGAGGATGAATGTGCAAACACCTAGAAATAGCTGGGCGGTGTGTGGTGATTGGGATTGTGTGTTAATTTTGATACCATAAAATTAGTAACCGGTAATGGTGCATATGTATGCTGCTTTTTCTGTTATTTCGGTGGCCATATTTGTTTTTTCTGCTATCGCTATGGTTGTGGATGATAGTCAGCTGTACAAATCTTTGGTTATTGGGAAGTATGAAAGTGTTGAAGACATTGAGCAGCAATTGGGATATTTTCAGATTGAAACGGCGACTTGTTTTTCTCGAGTTCCCTCTATCGCTACTGTGGCGTACCAGCGTGGAAGGCGAAAGCGGTTGCCGGATGGGGAAGACTATGTTTACATTCTGTACAGTTGCGTACATTTTGAACGTTTAGGATCGCGTGGCAAGCGGTAAGTTATTATTTATGTACCGCGGAGACTAATGCATGTAAATACAAATCCTAGAAATTCGAGGCGCGATTTTCCGTGGTTTTGAAGAATGGAAAAGATATCGCGCAAAATTATTTCATGGTCCATAGCCATGATTTTTACTTTGGTAACCCCTGGCTGTATGCACACAACTTTCGGCTGTCTCCGCGGCAGGAGAAGGAGGTTCCGCGTTTGATGGACAGTTTTCATAGCACGCTTGATTTGCGGCGCTTCATCTATCAGGAGTACGACAAACGTATAACCACTGTGGACATGAGCATTTTGCGCATCCATCATCGAAATGCAACCTCATGTGAAGTATCGGAGGTGGCAATGATGTAGGAAAGGCACGGTCTTTGCCGAGTGGTGTCAGAGGGTTTTCAGATTCGTTAGGTATTCTTCGCTCCATCCGTATTTCGTGGCATTGTGAAGCGTTACGGCGAGGTTGTATTGTGCGATGCGACGCACCAACTAAATTATGGTGGATACATTTTGTGACATTGCATGTTCGTGGACGTTTCAGTCCAGGGATTTCCCTTTTCTACGCCCTATCACCTGATGAGACGTCCAATAGCTATGGGCAAGCGGTGGAGGCTATGCGGGAGATGGTGCCTAGCAGCATAAGTTGCCGCACTGTGGTGATGGATAAATGTGCTGCTCAGTTGCGTGCCTTTCGACCTTATTATCTCAGCGCGAAAAAGGTGTTTTGCCGGTACCATGTGAAATTGGACATGGCTAGACGTTGCGGTCGCCTAAGCAGGATATCAGGTGTTTGGCGAATGCAACTGCGCGCTTGGCTTCATAACCTGATACATACTCGTCGGTGTTTGAAAGGTTATTGAACGCAGTGCGGCGTGGCAATCCGGAATGCTACCGGTATTTGTGCCCAACGTGGCTTCCATAAGCGTACCCTTGTGCGGAGCACAGACTAAGGGATGCTGTGGCTTTTGGATGCCACACGAAAAACAGGGTTGAGAATGAGAACAAGCATCTTAAGGAGTATTTGTCGGAGTGGACATGGTTTCTTATTCTGTTCACCTGCGTTGTTGGTAGGGTAAACAGTATCGTGCACGAAAGGAACAGCATAATAGCTAGGCGGTGCATGAGCTTACTTACTGTCCCATCGGAGGTGTCCTCAGTGGCTTGGGTTCTCACACAGCTGAGCGATTTTGCAGGCAATGTCTTCGTAGCCTATTTCCGTGCTTCAACCGTTCTCCGTTGTTGGTCTTATGGGCCTTAGTGTTTAGTTACCTGCCCTCGTTCGAAAGTGCGTCGGGTATACATCACACGGGGCAGTGAATTTGATTGCGAGTTCAGTCGGCAGTGGCGGCGCCCGTGTGCTCACATTTGTTATGTGGCGGCCCTTTACGGACACTCAGCGGAGGACGTATTACGTGGATGTCCGTGGATCGCACCCCGGCAACCTCCCGCAGCCACCGCAGTCGGCGTTGCGTTGGATGGTGGTGTACAGATTGAAGACCAGCAGGTAGGGGATAGCGATGCGGTTGTAATTGGCACCATAAAACTTTGCAAGACGCAGGTTCTTTTGGCTGACATCAGCACGCAACTGTGCAGCTACGGATCGGAAAGCTTCTCCGCGGAGTCGACCTTCCTGAAAATGGTTGCGTTGCACATGTCCAAGGAAGCGACTTTTCAGTTGTATGGTCGCACATCCAAGTGCCCTGTTCCCCTTCTGTTATATAAGGAGGCAAACGTAGGGATGTTATGCGGCATGCCTACGCCGGGCACGTTGCATTGGATCGCAGGGGAATGGTTGCACGGGCGTCATGTTTGTGCAACCGTCCACGACATGCACATACTTCTTCACGAATACGCCTTTCAGGGTGCCAGTGAGTCTGTCGAGAGTGACAGAGGCAAGCAGTTTTGAGACAATGTCCATAAGACTATTTCCGCTCTGGCTGGCGCAGCACCATTGTGAGCCTCCTTTGCAAAATCCCTATGGGACAGAGCGACTGCAATCGGTCAGGCCACCTTTCCGCTCCAACAGTTTGATACGCAACTGCTGCTAACCATCCACAACACCACTTTCCCCATTTTGATTCGGGCTACTGGATTATCATCAGGTCACGCGGCTTCATTTAAGTTACCCAGCGTCATTTCACTTCGGACTTATGAGGGAGAGGTAGGTTGCCAGGGGTTAGCCCAGGAAGACGGGCGATCATTGGCCGGCGAGAAAAGTAAGCATTCTGGCCGATGCACTTGCCTTTTAAAATGACCCCACAAACGCTCTAATCGTTCGCATTACTCGTGCATAGGCTGTAGAACCCTCATCAAGTACAGTTTAAGTAACACCACATCTCTCAGTTGCCGTAAGGCATCCTCAAGGTTAAGATCAGTAACAGCAGGAGTACAACCCAACGGCGGTTGGTGAGTGCTACAATGGATTCTTCGTTTACCCGTGCTGCCTAATCTTAGCATTGCCGCATTCCCATTACATCAACCAGGGTCCTTCTTCCCCAATTGCCAACTTCTTTACTGCAACATCGTACGGAGTTTCCCACACCTATCCACAGGTAAACTGGGTTACCTATGATAACTTCTTTTTCTGAGCTACGACCCAATTAAAATTTAT
Source organism: Dicrocoelium dendriticum (assembly GCA_944474145.2). NCBI lineage: Eukaryota > Metazoa > Platyhelminthes > Trematoda > Plagiorchiida > Dicrocoeliidae > Dicrocoelium > Dicrocoelium dendriticum. The sequence continues at coordinate 115,067,891 of OX104065.1, forward strand.
CCGCAAGCGGTTAACCGTACGTACCATCTACCCCGCACCGTCAGTTACCCTACTGCAAAAAGGTAAGTGCATACTAAACCTAATTTAATGCCCGGTCACTCCAATTCAGGTACATGTTTAAGTATCCGCACACCGTTCCTCAGTGTTCTTCCTTCCTGGGTAACCATACTTCGAGCAGCTCACCTGCGAGGTGGGACAGATTTGTGATCGCTTCCAACTTCATATGCCACCTTAGCATAAACCTATGGTGTTGCATATATCAAGCCCCTTCCATTTTCCACATCTGAAGAATAACCTCAACGTGTACGTTTGACGTAATGACGCTTGTGGCACACGCCTCCCTGAGTACCATTTCCAAGCACAACAGTGGAAGCATACAGGTCCATGAAAAGGATTGCAATAGTACAGGTTAGTAACCACTTATAGACGTCACACTCCTGCTCACCGCGTGCATTCCCTCACAGGCTGTTCCGCTTTACCACTGGTATACAACGACGGACATAAGGTTTTCTATACAAACTTATTTCAGGGTACGTCATCTTTGCTCGTATATGTTTGTGTAACGGTTACGTCAACCAACTTAATGTGAGTCTCGTCGCAGTAGCCAAAGCGTACGAAGCGTCCCTTATTACTGCGTTCCAGGGTCTGCAGAAGTCCACTCTATCGACGTGCATATGTCGGGTTCCCCATGCATGCCCCTTTTATATGCATGGCCATTCATCGCACGCTTGCTTACCTGCGACAGGAACGTCATATTTCGTACATCGATATATGGTTCCTGCTTGAAGGGAATGGTTGCACCAGCATGATGTCCCTGTCACCCTCCAACATTGCTTCCGTGCCAAACGCCTGGAGCGCAGCACCGCTCAGCATGCGCATACCGTGTGCTTTCATCCACGTAACACAACTTACTATTGTTTCCCTTTGAAACACTGTGGGCTGGCTCCATTCATGAACACGGCACTCCTCCAGGTTTAACCGGGGCTCATTCCTTTGAGTTTCCGTTGCAAACATGGTGCGTCGTTGTGACTGCTGGTGGTGATGCATTGAAGGTAATCAGCACGGGAATGTATTTTGCTAAGTTTAATTTAGTACAAAAGGAGTAACTGCGATGACAAAAGCATCCCTATATGCATCGTGGACAACATACAGAATAAGATGTCCAAATGTGACAGCGATTTACCAATAGCGGGCATTTTCCATTCCCGTATTGATGTGTCCAAAAATGGGTAATTTGAAAAGAGCATGCACTGATAATCATTTATTATTGATGTTAACGAAGGGGACTATTTACTTATGTAATCCCTGTGCTTGTAGGTCAATATCGTTGCGTAGTGCTAAGCAACCAGGAATAAGTTGGAAGGTCTTCATATGCCTAGATAAATATCTCTTACTGCATAAAATATGGCATAAGCTGTTGGCGTATTCTGCAACTATATATGAACCTATATACAAATATATGTATTATATATACTTATAAGTATTCAATATATATATATATGTATATCCACATACATATCCGTTGAATATTGACGCAGATGCTTGCAAAGGTTTTTACGTATGTAGATATATGTGTGTATATACACACATATACATTTCAGAATCAGGCATACAATTACCCCAGCTTGTACGCGGTTAACATATTTATCTGGCAATATAAACACGTTCCACATGACCATTACTTGCCTAACACTTCGCAACAAGCTAAACCTAACAACAAAGCGTTTACACAATGACGTATTCCCCCCACACTTATACAAATAGTGAACTCTAATCACCTCAAGATCATTTCCAAGTACGCGTTTTAGACACTGCATTACGGTAACATAAGATATCCGTTATCCTGCATTCCTTAATAACCTTAAATATCTCATTCCGTATTTCCTGGACTATGCACATAGTGATGCCCTCGTCATCCCAGTTGTTTCTTTCGCACTTCTTACCATTTATTAATTCACATTGACTTGCAGGTTACCTTCAAGGCATCCAAAGTAAGTTTCACACCTATTAATTACGTATTCCCTTCATTAGGAATAAACTAGGTACACGTTTTGCCTTAGAATCTCGCACTTCATGTCCTCCGTGAACATTAATTGTACAATTAAGGTTCCGTGCAGATTTCTCAACCTTATATCTGCAACATAGTAAAAAGATTTCCGTTTACAATAGATGGTTATTGGCAATTTCCATGCATGCAACATTTTAAAGCGTTATGTTATCAGAAATAACGCCATATTTGTTGAAGGCAATTCCCGCACATTCCCATCTGTTGATTTTCCGCCACCATCTCGGCCTTCCTTATTTCATTAACTTCCCTCAGTAAAATCTTTGCACATCATATCCCATGTACTACTATTAAACGATTTAGATTAATTTATGCTACGCATCCATAGTACTATGAAGGCAAATTATTCATGCCGCAAAAGGGATGTACCGGTCGGCACCACAGAAACTTAAATTTAACCGCGTTAGTGCAATCAAACGGTCCCTTCATCCCACTTTGACTAATTTTAAGCTGCGACGTAGTCGCAGCAACGTCACTCCGCAAAGCCTAGTGAGCAATAAATAGTCTCCTGTCATTTTATGACATGATTCCCGGCTATCTTTGTGGATTTGCAGTTTTATTCAATTCTGTGCAAATGTGATATTGCATTTGTTTAAATGTGTCAGAAGTCAGCTCCGCACCGTTACCCCGCAAAACGAAGTGCACAATAAATAGTTTATGGTTATTTTATGGCATTATTCCCGGCTATCTTACTGCATTTGCGATTTTATTTAAATCTCTGCAAATGTGTTATTGCAGTTGTTTGAATGTGTGGGATACCAGATACGCGTTGGAAACAGTATTTTCGAAATCGTACGCCGTGGAGTCTGATTTCCGGAGAATCTTCTTTGGGCGTGCTTTTAACAGTTTTGACGAGTTTAATAGTTTGTTTTCAGACTTTACGCTCCTTCATTACGTCAATTTCGTACGCTACAGCAGCAAAAATTGTAACCTGTCACGGGTGAAGTACGACAAAGTGATTTATCGATTTGTCCGCTGCGCTCGGCGAAAGTCAAAAAGTACAGGAGTGAGACGAGTTTAGTAGGATTTCGCTTCTATTATTCTACATCTTTCAGTTCACGTGATACTAGCTATCAAGCTCGCGTTCACCTCATTAGAACAGGACGCAAGCTGAAAGTCACAACGTTCGAGCTGTCTCACAATCACCCAGTTAATCGCCTTCTTTTTGAGAGACACCCCATCAATCGCCGTCTGACGGATTATGAGTTTGCTCAGTCCATAGACCTTTATCGCTACAACACCCCAACAAGCGACATCAAGCAGTTCGTCTAGGTTCGATTCGGATGGCATATTACCAGCGATGATGTCCGCAATGTTCGTCGTAAACTGAGACCTGACGTTGTGTGTAAGCGTATTTTGCTAGTTTTTATTTTCTGCAGTAAAATTGCATCAGGTTATTAAGTCTATGGAAGAAGACGGAGTTGCGCGGATTATTTCTGAGGAAGGCTTGTGCAAGCACGTATTATTCGCTCGGCATCAACAAATAGAACATTTCCGCCGATTCTCCCATGTCGTTTGTGTAGGCGCTACTCATGGCACTAACCGTTTGAAGTAAGAATTGATAGCGGGCTTACTTGTTGCTTGCAGCTTCAAACTATACCAGTTTTTAATACCTGACGGCATGGGGTATGGCCGGCCAATATTTTATGCGTTTCTGCGTCGGGAAGAATACGCATCATCGCTTACGTTGTTCGAAGCGTTTCTGGATATCATGGGTCATGATATTCCCATCCGCACAATAATGATGGACAAAATGGCCACTCAAATACGTGCGGCGCGCGCCGTTTTTCAATGCGACATTTTGTTGTGTTACTTCCACATCCGCCAGGCCATCAGGAAGCATGTAAGTGATAAATCTTCGTTACATTCTGTAGACAAACATTAACCGGTCGCGTTATCTGTTTCATTGCATGGCAACTTCTGACACGGAGATGGAGTAAAATCTCTTTTTATATGTAATATTCTTGTTTTAGATTTCAACAAGATTTGAAGCTCCTTCAAAGAACAGACTCCCACTTTGTGCGCTACCTTACATTGTACTGGTTGTACCTAAAACGCTCGTGGGCGCAACACGCACAAGCTGGACTGGTGCAATTTGGCAATACAACGAACATCCGAGTTGAGAATGCCAACTTCGATTGAAGAAAGTTACCCATGCATCGGATGGCCTTGTTGCAACCGTTCGGAAAGTCTGGGCGCATTCGGAAGTTCTCCTGTAAGAGTCCCAGAGGCATGCCGCGTTTTTCTGTGACAGGCGTCAGCTACTAGAAGGCAGCGCATATGTTCATCGCGTAGTTTGCCTCTTAACTACGTAGGCCTGCAACATAGTGATGAGCCATTTAGCACAAGCAGTTTACTCGGACCTTGGAGATGGAGTGGTATGTGAATAAAAATTTCTGACGATTCCAGTTTGAGATATCGCACCAGGGAAACCGCTTCACCATGGATTGCTCCTTGGGAACATGTACCTGTCCTTTTTATGAAACCATGTGGCTTCCTTGTGTGCATTTCATGACGGCATACAAGCAGCACGCGCATCCGACAAGTAAGCCGTTTCTGATATGTGCATCCATTTGCAGGCCAAATACCTATTTGCATCCGCTGGCTGGCGGACTACAACCTACCCACAGTGTCCATGCCTTTGCGGACGTTGAAAGTCCCCGTTACGAAACCATCTACGTCTAAAATTGCACATCTTGTACATCGTCTGAGAAGTGCTGAAGAGGTTAATCCATCCGAATTTTCGGAACTGTATCAAGAGCTATTGCGAAGGACTAACGAAGTAATTGGTGATTCGTCAGACTTTCAACGTGCAAAGAAACAACCGCGTTGGCGGAAAATTATGGCGCCAGCAGCTTCGTTTTTCACATGCTGCAGTTCACTGTGCTCACAATCGGTTACGTTACCATGGAAAGTTTTTGCGTGTGCAATCAGGAGCCCGTTGTACAATTTGTGTCAACGCTTCACAAACTGTATCTGTGCGCATGATGGCAGTGCAATGCTGTACTACCGGTAAGAAAGTACCTTTTTACATTGATATTTAGCTGTTGGCCGTTCACCAGCAACGGATTTCGCAGTTGCCTCCACCCCATCGATCTGCCCCGCTTACGAAGGTAAGCGACAGCTTAGTATAACTATCTCCTGCGCAGGCAGTCAGGATGAGATTACCGCCGATCCGAGTACAAGGCAACAAACCGTACCCCATATTGCACGTGCACTTGGTACTGGTGATCTATTTCCTTACCTTTCATCGATAGTTTGTCGAAAAGGAGCCGTGGAGTTCCCCTCAAACCGAGGTATTGTGCAGCATATAGTGCCAAAGTAACTTATTCGGTGCAATTTAAACTCCCATTTTCACTTCATTGTAGCGTCGACATGGATGCTAGCCCAGTAAAGAAAACGCAAAGGAAAAAACTTGTTCAGATAAAAACTCTCATTCAATTACCGGACAGTAGACTATATGTTCGCATTACTATTATATTTTAGCCGATGAATACGACTTTGCCTAAAGATACCTTGCATGGGACATGCGCGTCCAAGGCACGAATATAGTGAACAACGCTGAACCTTCTCTCGCTGCATTTTGGTAAAAACAATGCACAGTTTTTAAATCGGTTGCTCCGCTCATTTGGGATTACAGCATTTTGAACAATGAACTAGACTAGCGGCACGTTTGTTGCCAGTGTACTAGGACCCAGGTCGGTTGTAAATAGGCTCCATCAGTGGCACATTTGGTGTCAACGTAATAGGACCCAGTTGGATTGTAATAGCATACGGCTCGAAGTCTCGTGGTCGTTGTATATAGGCTCCATCAGTGGCACATTTGGTGTCAACGTAATAAGACCCAGTTGGGTTGTAATAGCATACGGCTCGAAGTCTCGTGGTCGTTGTATATAGGCTCCAGCAGTGGCACATTTGGTGCTGATGTAATAGGACACAAGTGGGTTGTAACAGCACACCGCTTGAAGTCTCGCAGTCGTTTGGACGAGAATTGGTAATTCAAAATCCATTTAGGGTTTGGGTTTGCGGCTACTGCATTGCGTAATTATAATTAATATGTGGCTTTCCGCTTCGTGTTTACGATATTTTTACCATGAAATTTTCGTTGCTGAATTTCAAGCGGCGTTGGAAGATCTACTGGGTGACCAAAAGGTCGTCCATAAGGTGAACATTCACACAGCTGAGGGCCAAAAGTCTGGTCATTTAAGGAGTTACAACACTCACACGACGGCACACGCTTTCGCTGCTCGCGCTGAATGGATGCATATTCCGTCAACGTTACGCGCTAATCGAGTACAGACTAATAAGTAGGTACTAACACAGTGACGAATTATTCGTCACACATGGCACGCTAAAAGTTACTTGTGCTGACCGAAAGTACGGTTAAAAAGAAGGATTTAACGCACTAAACAGCACCGATAATTATTTACATAAATAAATAAATAAACTTTTATTCTCGACAATGCGAGGCACACCTGTACAGGCATGATCATGTTTAGCTAACATAGTGTGATCAAAATGAACAAAAGTACATATTTGGCATAACAATGAATGTAAGTGTATGGGTGTATATATGTATGCAATTGTCTATGAATGTAGCTTGTAATTTTGCATGTGCCGCAGAATTTTTGACTGTTTGTTATCGGTAGGAATGTGAGAATATGCGATTGACGTCCGTGGGTTGGATACCATTTTCCGGATGTCCATGGGCCAGTGACTTTATTTTGTGGCGAGTCACATCCGCCACGTCACAGTGTTGATAAGCAGACATTTGTGGCTTTTTATAGGGAGAACGCTTGCCGGGAGAAAACCCACCACGTCCTGGAACACTGCCGCCGAACTATTTGCTGGAACGGGTTAAACCCGAACCACCCAGCTGGCGCCACGAGGAGGTTGTTCGGCTAGCCAGCCATTAGTTAACAATATCCATGGACATATAAAGACATTTGTCTTTATCTCCTTTTGCTTCTACGCGAGTTGCCAAAAGCACGCTTCAGTGGGAGGGTTTGCTGTACATATGTTTGGATAAAAAGCTAATTCATAGCTACAATAATGCTGCATAAGATTCCTATGATTTTACAAAATCTTCGCTGTTAAAGAAGCCACTCAATTATGTCTGCTATGATGAATGCACTGCTATGAAACTCACAAAAACCCAAGTGTTACTTTTTTCATTATATTAATAATGCGTTTCACATTAAAATTCCGAGGCTAAAATTATCGGCACAATAGCAGATTAATTAAATAGTCCAGGACGAAACTAAAATTGGACGGCTTGAATTTTTAATAAATGGGCTCCGAAACGGTATGCTTGTCTTTTATACCTTGTAGTGAATGATTTCTACTTTGGTTGCCAATAATGCATTACTGTTACGCATATTTAAGGCAAATATAGCTGCACGCATTACACACTTCGATGTTTCTCCAGCGATACGTGGACGCATAGTAACGCCAGTTGGATATTAGCAATTTTGCAACACAGCAGGCCCAGCTGTTTGAGTGGACACCAGTTTGCATTCGTTTCAAATCCGCTTTGCTGCACATCTCGTTTGTGTTTTGTTTTGTGTTTAACAACATCTAGACATGACGCCAAGAAGACGCATAAAAGAAAAGCCACGGATTAATAACAGACGCTCGTGACAACAAGCTTGTCACAAAGGAAAGTTATTACGGTATAAGTTTCGGAAATCCAATGTTTTTAACGGACTTCCAAGACTGCGATTTAGTTAAATGCAGCATCCATGAAAACAGGCGACCTTATTTTGACTTTTAGCATTGCAATGCGCTCACTGTGCAATATTAGACATAATGTTGTGAAAATTACTTTGTCTTATTAATTTACCAAATTGACAGAATTTTGCTAAGCGTATTGCCATGCATTTGAATCGGCGGCAAACGGTTGCTAGCTTTTTAGCACACTAAAACTAAGTTTTAAGGTTACACTAGATTAGAATGTCAGAGTCTAGAGGTCAATTGTTCACTCCCGTCCGACCAATCAACAAACGTCACTATCTTTAAAGTACCCTGCTAGGACTGCGACAACCGGGCAGCAATTTTAAAGTTAGCATACCAAACGACCGTAACCTGCGTATAGGCTAGACCTTAAATGTGAGTGCCCCGGGAGTGTTCCACCAGTCGGTATTTCAAACGAACATAAGAAATGGCTACTTATAAACTTATTGGTGTGATGGATTGCATTTAGCATTGGGCCACGGCTTAATGCGTTAATTGCTTCGATTACGGAAGCATTTATTTTTGTTTTAATGAAGGGATATATATAAATGCTGCTGAAGCGCGTCTTATACACACAACAGATATACGTCATTCCTTCGTTGCAATGGAGCACTTGTTTGCTTGCACAACCCGAATTTTATTCTCTTATCTAACTGCGTTCTAGCAAATTTTAAGTTGCAGAAAAGGTAAGGTAACCTAACGTAATTGTTTATTGTTAGTAATGGACCAAACTACCGTTATATTAAGGGATTTTCTTCCGTTGTATATTATTTGAACTTGAATTTATGCGCTTCGGACTGTTGTAACGCTAACATCCTCCGTCTGCTCAGCTGCCTTCTGAGGTCTCTAGAAATATGGTAGTTAGGCTATATTTTATTGTGAAATGTATATGGCGTGCTTAATAAAACTTCAAAAAGCAAAAGACTGTTGTGTTAAATGGTTATTTCATAAAACTTTGTAAAGTGGGATATCTAATATTTAAAGGTTAATACTTGGATACAAATAAAGCATATCGTTTAAGCATTCATAAGAAAACATATACTAGGTGGCCACGCAATAAAACCTTTCAGAGCAAGCTACCTAGTGTTCTCCCATGTATATGCTTAAATCCAGTACTTTCCTTACTGCACTCTCTAGCTTCATGTATTCAATCGGACTGCCAACTCTCAGTGCCGTGCGCTGCTTCCAAGTTTACTGAGATGCAAACAGGCAAGGTTCCACAGATAAAATGTTTCCCTTACATCGCGAGCCTACTAGACTTGCTCACTTTTAGTAACATAGCCACCTCGAGTTCTAACTTGTCCATTTCTGTTAAGCCTTTCTGTTCGTTTTCAAAACTTATCTGTACAAAACAGTCTCATGGCACCGACTATTCCAGTCCAGTCTGACCAGTCTCCTGCTTTCCGAATTCCCTTACACTAAAGTGACCTTACCGTCCAATGTTTGGAAGTCTGAGCGCTCTGTCTTTATTACTTCCGGAGTCTCGTTGGCTTTTCCAACCGTTTTCAATAAGTCCGTTTTCGTCCCGACCTTGTCGTTTCCTTAACGCCAACTTCTATGGTCTTGCCATTACCTATTTTTATCTGACTAGTCTCCTAATGTCGGTGGGCTACTAGACCACCGAGGTGTAAACGATCTACCGTCTGTAAAACCAACTCACCTTTTCCCACACTACTAGAGCTTTATCGGAATTACACACCATTTATTAATATAGCGTCTTCCTCCTCGGTCCTGTCCATTTCTGCTGAACGTCACCCGTTGTGTTCCTACCCCAATTGTACGACCTAAGCACAATGCACCGACTAACCACTATTGGATAAACTGTCTTCTGTTCTTACTTCCACCAGACCGAATGCAATTACCTTTTTGGTTTTGCAGCTGCTTCGCTCCGTTTTACGCAGGTTGCTATCCTTGTTGTTCTTAGATACCCTTATCCAAATGAGCTTATCCTGGAACACGTCCTTTCATGATTTTGCTCTCCGCTTTTATTCCCACTTCTATTGTACGGCGTACCCACCTTACGTCGCAAATAATTTAGCCTCGTGCGTATAGTCACCTGCTCTCCGACGCCTTCATTGCTGTTTGGCGGCACCGGACTATTGCTATCTAAACGTCCCGTGGCTATCCCATCCACTAATATGCATAACTTACCTTCCTTCGGAGGCAGCTGCTCCATGTCTCATATTCGCTTTTGCCTTGTTTCCTGGATGTTGTTGTATAAGCTTACTCGTCAGCTTATCAATCTAACCTTACCCGAGGTAATTACTTCACTGCTCGGCATTGTTTCAGTCTGCCCTGACGCGTTTCTATTAAAGCTGAAAATATTTTGCCCACGGTATGATGAGCGTTTCTGAGCCTTTATTCCCCATACCTCCTTACCGCAATACCACTCACACGCGTCGGTTCGTCATGATGTTTTCCATTTCCCTTTCCTACTAAAACGCTACTATACAAATAGGCTGCCCCTTGCTTTCTATTTTAATCTATTTATCGTTACATGCATTAAAACTGCCACAGTATGCTGACAACCATTTTCAGCAACAGTTTATTTTTGCTCCTCCGGAAACAGTACTATTTGCTGAGCGTTGCAAACGCACGTTGTTATAACGGTCTTTTGACCATGCGCTCTCCAGCTCCTTCTCCCTACCTAACCTAGGCAATCTAAACCACACCAAATATGTGAGTTAGCGAAAGCAACCGTAACTTTGGTGGCCAAAGGAAAGTACGTAGACTTTAGTGTAGTATATGTTTTAGCACCGATGCATACAAACCATCTTTCGGTTCTACCTCATGTTCCCGTTTCTCCGAAGTCAGGAACTTCTAAGGGATCCGGGATTAGTGTGAGAAACAACGTTTCCTTTGGAAGCAGTACGCAATAACCAACAAGGACCTACCTGGACCATGGCGGACACCAAAAGGTTTCAGCTGCAATCACCACTTTGGCTGCTGTCTATTTTGGTTATCTGGACAAAATGTGTGCACACACCCGAAAAGTTTACATGATCACTCAAATCCCGGCACAAAGAACTTTGAAATTTGTACTCAAGCGAACCATTAACAGCATGACTGGTTGCAAATCTCCCACCTTTGAACGGCCTCAACGGTTATGGTAGACCTGTCCAATCTATCTGGTTAGCCAACAAAGGCAAATGGAGGCCATTTAACTGCGAATAACGGAGTGTGAATGCCGTCAGCGAGCTGCTTTGGCAGTTTTACGTGAGTGTACAAAAGTGTTTACGGCAGTGTTCCAGAAAGTAGTGGGTTTTTGCATGGCAAGTTATCTACCTTTAAAAGGCCACAAAATCCGTTTAAAAGACTGCGACATTGCCGGCGCGGCACGCCACTAAATAACTTCACTGCTCACAACTGCATACAGGCAAGTCGACTTGAGCCATATTTTAACCTTTCCTTGGCACTTCAAAGGAAAGGATACTCACAGTCTACAACTTTAGACTTCACAAGTTTTACAGTGCTTCAATGTTTACACGACGCACACATGGTTAGCTAGCTGAACAACCTTCTCGATTTTCCAGCTGGTGGATCGGCTATAACCGGTTCCAGCAAATTGTTAGACAGCAGTGTTCTAGCACGTGGTAGGTTTACGTGTGGCAAGCGTTCTCCCTAAAATTGGCCACAAATGTCTGCTTAACCACACCGTGACTTTGCAATTGTGAGCCACCAAAAATAAACGCACTGCCTCGTGGATGATCGGGTAACCCTTTCCAACCCTCGGGCACCAAGTCTCTGCTAGTACACGGCCAAATATAACAAGCATCCGAAAATGAAGCAGCACAATTACAAGAAAAAACTACACAGCTACGTGCTTCACTGGCGCCTTTAGCGGGTTTGCCTGTAACTGTGAACACCATGGGGACAGTCACAGGACGCCTGCGCCGACAAAAGGGACCATGTGTGGCTTGAGCTGCATCACCTACAGTTCCGAACACACAACCCACATCCAGTGTAAACCCAAAGGAATTAGACCGGGAGGCTTATGAATGGGAGCCATGTTTCATCAACGGAGCCGGTCCACACTCCTTCAACAAGTAGAACGGAAGCATTCCGGCCTAATTAGGAAACCGCGGATGCCAGACGTACACATGGCGTTGGCTGGACCGTAGCCCATTCCACAAAGTATAGAACCACACTTTGAGCCTAGCAACCTCACGAAGACGGTCACCACGTCCCCACCAGCAACGACCAACTGTCTCCTGGAGCCAGTATGGACGCGATGGTGGGTAATAGACAAGGAGTCACCTTGTCAACATTCACACCAGGCGCAGAGACACCGGGGCGCTCAAGCAGCATCTACAGCTGAAATGCACGATTAAGCATCATACAGGCAAACGTACCACATACGCCGCCTTATTGGCTTAGGGTAATAAATTGAATGGAAGCGTATTCATGGTGCTTCTTTACCATCCGCCACATTGGCTTCTCCTGCACTTGAGCACCCACCCTCTATCGTAATGAAAGTAATTCGCATTGAGCAAAATTTCCCATGGATACGTATCATCCGAAATCAACATGAGTTTTTCATAAACTCGTGTTCTACATGTTCTGCTAATGTTATTTTCAGTTTGCTTGAGTGCCGTTCCACTGCACTACGTTGGTCGTACTAAAGCGGTAGGAATATCCACGTCGAATTCATTCGGTATATCTATTTGCATAGATTAGCGTCATCCGTATTCAATGGCAGTTCGAATAAAATACATGCACACGCGTTTAGACAAACTTAACTGTGAGCCGTTACTAACTGGATGGAGACAAATTAGACATCATGCTCCATGGTAAGACAAACGTGTATGGGTTGCCATTGGAGGTCAGGCTAACAAGTACTTTCGCAGGTATGAGTAGAATATCCAACAGGAACCGTTGATGTTTTCTTCAATATTTAGATGTGACAGCCTTAAACCTTGTGTATCTATAGTTGTAAGAAACCGATATATAGCCATAGCGAAGCAACTGCTAGATAGAATGAAAAAAACAATAATTCAGTAATGTGCACTTAGGTGTTGCCGTGTACGTGTAACGTTTGGTTTGAGTAACTGATGTGGGAGGTCACAGCATGTGAATGCGACGGTGTGTCCACTTCTGGCTCTCTGTGTCGCACAGCGGCCTGGTCAACTGCTGCCCGAGGTATGTGCACCTACTTAAAGAAAGATTGAGGCGCAACCTTTGGTTTTGACTGGTGACATCAACTAAGTCCCGCTGCCCCTGTTAAACCTGCCGCTTCCAAAACAGCGTTTGCATTGTTGTGCAAACTTCCATGTACTTAACCGTACTGTGTCCATAAACTACTTGCAAACGATTTGTCTCGTTCCCCTCGGTTGCAGCCATTCAATGCTGATGCGACGACTGTCCCTATGCGCCGATTCCTTTCCGTCGTAATATCCTAACATATTGACGTACCACTCCAGTTATGCACAAATTTTACTTTGTGCATCCAAAAGGTTGGTCATGTGCATTGCAACTTCTGATAGGCCTCTCCGCGCGAGGCGTTTTATCCGTTTAGTATATGCGTTTCATTAGCCCCGGTAACTTTAATATGGTTGAGGGAAAACTGGAAGGTAACTATGCTCATTCTGACCACTAACCTTCGGAACAAAATATGAAATGGTGGCACCATGATAATCGCTATTCGGTTAACCGTTGGAATTGTTCACGTGCCACAAAATTACTAGGGAAGGTTCTCTTCGAATGCATAATCCAATATGGTCACACCAGGAGCAATCGCTTAGCATTGTGTTCCAATTGTCAAACTTTACTCTTTATGCATATTGTAAGCAGCCAAGCGATGATGACCTTTTGATTTATACGTATCCAGCGAACCGGAGACACACACTATATTTTTCCGCCCACCACACAGTATAATTTGTCACCCCAGAATTGATCCGGATCATGCCCACAATGCGCTCGGAAACACTGCGTGCACGTCAACTACGAATGGGCTGTTGGATGCACAGAACAATTATTCTGCGATGCACCGGCTCTATAATCGTCGTGATACTTAGCATTGAGCAACTGGTCAAGTTACAGTTATGTAGTCTACAAATCGCTTTCAAGGAGCAGAATGTAGATACTATAGCCTGGTGGGTAGTAAAATGAAGTTAACATAGTGACGTGAATCGCGACCGAATACTAACGATAAGCGGAGAAACATGTTGTAGCTCACCGTCGCGGCATGTTACCGTACTAGAAACTACCAGAGAAAGCAGCAAGGTTAGCATAGCATAGGTCATGAGGAGTACAACATTGTAATGAGCAACACCTGAACTCATCGCGAAATACAACCGGGTTAAATGAGTTCAATAAAGGTAGGTTAGATGTGTCTAATTGATTCTGGGCAGGTGCAGTAAAGATACCACATTGCACCAAGTCAGTAGTTAATCAGCCTAGAAAGGAACTGTATCTAAGCTCAGCTTACACAGCTACATGCACACACAATTTAATACTTACTTACTCCTTGCGCAATCGTGCACCGTTATATCAGGCATGCCGGTTTTTGCACCTTGGGTATCACGCACCGTTTTATGAAACTGCTCCTGCCTGTAAAAGCGTGCCAAAACCTGTCAAGTATAAGAGCTTTATTTAACTAAGTACTATCATCCAATGATGCCTATATCCCTCCGGAGTATGCCTTTAGTTTCCGCGGTCTGTATAATTGTCGGCCACTGCTGGTTACCTATTACTCCACGTGCCTGGTAAATATAATAACTGCTTGTCAATTTTGACTATGCCTCATTACATGGGCCTTGATAAATACGAGAGTAAAAATTTATTTATTGATTTTATATTGCACTTTGGTGCATTACGGTCCGTCTATCTCTTTGTAGTCCTATGTTTCCTTGTCCGGTTATTCCGAGATTTCCATAATTACAACGGCTGAAAAGATGGTTCACACTCTGGACCTGGCTGAACGATTCGCATTAACCGGCTGGCTTGTAACCTGATCCACCCCCCACAACTGAAGAACAAGAGCGCTTTTGTAGTACACAATTAGCGTGCCAGTTATACTTCTCATCGACATCCTGGTGAGGTCAGGTTTACGGGGTCTCAGCAATTAGGATTATTTTACCAAGCAAGCCCACTACCACGACGTTGTATTGCGCGTATTATTGCAGAATGTTTCCGCCCATAACGAAGGAACCAAGGTTTGCAGACATCTACTTGTCATATAGATCTATATAGATTCGCAGTAACCTATGTAAAGGTATACGTGCAAACTTAGTGATTCCTCCTAACCTGGAGTACGTTGTGGGAATGGCGTCGGATGGAAGACAAGCCTCCGTAAAGAGCTACAAGAATTGAACCTTTATAAAGGTTTAACTTTTGGTCGCCGTCGATACGCATGGGCCATTCTATGCTTTACTGTATCACTCCAACATTTTAGCCGCACCGCCGGAGAAAGTGCAAAAGTTGGTGCCTTCACGATACGAACCACGGCCTTGCAGCTCACAATCCGGCAAAAAAGGCGTTATTCTGGCTACCTGTTACCCTCCGTCCGTCTGTAAATGCATTGTCCGCAGCCACGCGGCTGCAGTAAAGAGACATGGAAACATACTCAACCACGGTGACAGATTAGACCAATGTATTAACCGAACATTCAAACTGCTGCCAGTAAGTTTACAACAACATTCTCCATAAGACAAACGTGTTTAGGCATTTAATTACCCTTTAGTTTTCCACTGTCACACAAAGTCCCACATATAACTGAGAAACAATAATGTTTAACGTTTGTTCGCCAGAGTGAGTCCAACGGTCTGCTCTTCACCAGCGGACTCACAGAAATTCAGGACGAGACTCTTAAACCTTCGCAGGCTTGGTTGCATAACCAAGCTCCGACGACGAAGAAAAATGCTTAGCTTTTATACAATTAAGTATAAAAGGTCTACTTCAGCTACTAACGCAGCTATGAGAGGAAGTCCTTTTCTCAGTCGTCAACTTTCTGCAAAAGTCATTCAAGGTGTCCCGGGAAGTAGAAGTGGCTAATTAACCTACTAAGTATTCCTGCTATGGGTAAATAAATATTGGTGCAGTAGGTTAACTGCCGCTTGATCATGACTTTGACGCGGTAAGCCGTTTTATGGCTTGTCCTTTTATCACACTTTTACTTTGTAATAGTTAAGTCAACGATGTTTTACTGAAAACTCTGAGAACAAAATCAGGCTTACTAAACTTGTTTTTGATCCAGGTCGGACAGATAAAATATTGGCTAGACCAACTAAGTCAACGAAGAATAATGTACAAACTGCCCTTACCACTGACTACAGGATATGTCTTCCAGATCCTCTAAAGACCGCAAACGATAAAACCATCGTGCTCGAGATTGAGTTGACGCGCTCCAATGCAATATCTCTTTGCTATGCGAAACCTTGGCCAATATCATGTCACTAGCTGAGTTCTCGGAAATCACACAGACCAGTTATGTGAATGAACTCAAAGTGGCAGTGGAGTTAGTTCTACATACTTCTAATGATGGTTCCGCACGAATTCATCATGCACAAAATGTAATGCTATACAATTTTACTGACAAGACAAATTTAGAGGGGAATTGTTCGCACATCAGTATCTGCAACATGACTCCTGACTCCTTGGAAAGCAAACCCCTGCGCATAACATCCAAAAGTATATCACGCCAATCGTAGGCGAGCAAAACTAAGCAAGGGTCAATGCCCCTCCAGAACGCCCCACTTGCTTTAGACCTTAACGGAGCTCATCAATATATAAAAGCCAATATCCTCAGCCCCGGCCAAAGTCAGCACGATGCTCGCACCGCCGTAAATATAATCTGTATCCTTGACCCGATGAACGACGCCACAGCCCCATCATACCGCCTTCAGACAAACTAGTCTCTATGCCCGAGACTGTCCATTACACTCCGGCCTGGTGGTCAACGCACACCTACACACAACTGCCGCCATTTCCGTGGTATAGACCCCCGCCAGGCAGTAGAGCTGCAAATGGATGAGGTCAATCAAGCCATTGACCGTACTTAAGTAACAACCGGGACCCCATACTCCACAAGCCGGACTACCACGTTTCCTGCTATATCGCTCCTTGACACTCTAATAGCTTCGTACTAGCGCGGCATGTGCAAAGCCCTTAGGTGAAACCAACCCCGATGTAAACCGTGAATACCCACGAATGCCGTCGCCCGCCGCATGGCGATTAGCCAGCTACACAAATATGAGACACCAATATTTAGTCGGCCTACTGCGGTTCTCTATTTAAAGAACACCGTGTGGCACGGCCGATCACGCCCGGTTTCTTGAGAGCGTTAAATCGCTCGCTAGCCCCTCCACCGATTTTCGAACTCGGTGCAACTCTCCCCGAATAGCTGGTATCGACCAAAATACCGATGTCAATGAGTCCGACTGCTCAGTTATCGCTCCTGACATCAGTCGACTGCAGGGCCTCCTAAGAGTCTATTCAACCCCGTTGCTTTACCAGCCACCCCATACCCACTATTCTGGGCTGCTTGGCCTACAATGCCGCAGCCTCACGTCACTAAACTACTTGCCTCCTAGTGTCACGTCGACCGGCGTGTCGTTTGACGTTTTCACCCACAGTGCTATAACGGACAGCCACCGGGCTACTTTATCCTTTACTATTTCTTATCATTTCAGGCTCGCCTCTACAACGATGAAGGGTTTCCATACAAATCAGCACATCATTTGATCCCTATTAATGCCACGCTGGTAACTCATCTTGGCTCCATTAACATTTTCAAAAAGCCGACCAAAAATTCACGTACCCTCAAACAGCCAACAGCATTCAACAAAACTTACAGAATCCCAACGTACCTGGCCAATGCTTCCCTTCACCAACCTCAAGAGCAGATACACTCAAACTTTTGGTCAAACGCGTAGGCTTCCGACCACACGGTTTGACAAACACCAAAACCACACAATTAGCTAATTCGCAGCACACCATCCGACACACATAAATGCTTCTCATAGAGACTCATATGTACCGGATCAGTCCATATTGGTGTTAAGCCCTGCAACAGGGCCCCCATGATGGCAATGGGTGACCCCTTATCCCAGGCTACGGCATCTTTTGCAGTGGACGCCACCAGCAAAGCGCAGGTGGTTGGATTATCTATGTCGGTGAAGACGTTTGTAACTGTACTGTTGATAAGTTCACTTCAGGTGACTCAGAGGACCCAGTGTGGACTCAAACCAACGAGGGTCCCCTCGGCCTCCTAACTATACGCATTTATAATCCGTCCCATGCCCCTCATACAGTAAGCACCGAAATACCCAACCTCTGTACAGTAGTCTCAGCTATGCCTTCACGCCAAATGGTAGCCACAGGCGACTGCTACATGCCGCCCACTGTTTGGCTTTATCACACCCTACCCACAGATACAGGTCCATTATTGACACCATATATGCAAACGATTAGTAGCAACACTTCTACCTTCTGAGCAGACATAGCACAACGCAGCGGATAATATATCGGACGATATACCTGGATGTAATAACAAAGTTGTCAATCTGCGTTTTGCGCTTCCTGCTCTGCAAGACGCTGAAATCGATATTGTCATATACCCTCAAGCATTCCAACGCCTCAACTGCGCTAGCTTCTCATTACAATTGTGGTCAGTATATTAGGAAATATGCTTGCCGTCTGGTCAAATAAACTCAAGCACACGGGATGTGTACACTAGCGTCAAAGACCGCCTTAAAAGGATAGCCCTATTCGTGCTCATAAAAAGACCAAAACACATTCAGATTACAGCCTCTGCTTGCAGAGTGTTACTCGATTGCACGAAAATGTGACACATACGCAAGCACCAGATTTTTGTACCTCGTCGTATATAGCAAAGAAACCCTAATCTACTGGCGTCACGCCAAGTCCACCACAAAAGCAACCGATAAAAGCGCTGCGCTTATTGCAAGCGAGACAATCTAATACCTAACTATGCTAATGAAGTACAGAAACATTTTGCGCTTCTAGCTACGTCCCCTCACAAGGCGCATAGACGCTACCACCGTCAGTGACCCTATAAACACTGAGAACCTGTGAACACACACAACAGTGAATCTGCCGCTATAACCCACCATACTGCATCAAGCACCACGCCTTAACTCACCAGCCACCAGCTGCAAACCAATGCTTTTGAACTATTGTTAATCACACAAACCATTCGTGCGCTCAAAATATCGTAACAAAGCCATGAACGCCTCCCACTTGCAATGCTGGTACACGTACGCCCCGACCTACAAGTCCAGCTTTTTAACTTGTATACAACTAACATGCAAGGATGTTCCTTTGCAGCCATCTGAAAACCCTCCATAGTCATACTCAAGCACAACAGACAAATCCTCTACAACTCGCACTAAATCAGCCATATACACATCGCCTGTAGATTGAAGGGAAGAATAGGCAAAGAAAAGCTTCCAAATATTCAGCTGGATGGAAGTCTAATCAACAGATCAGGGGATGAATTTCTGCCATCAAATTCTTGCCAGAAATGCCAATTCGTATAACTGGACCAAGAGACGGGACAGTTGCACATCCAACAGGCATTGATCATTATCATCCTTGAAGGGAAAAGGCCATTAACCGAGTAAAGCACTCACAACTATGAAGCAAACTAACAGCATTTGTGTCGCTAATATACTTCTGTCCTGGTTCTGCGCAGCTCCTAAAACCCAAACAGTAAAGGCTGAGAGCTAAGAGTGACTTCCCAACCCGTAACAATTGGGGTCATTCAAGGTAGTGTACTAGGCTCACTGCTGTTCCTAAGATATATTAACAAATTATTCCAGGCATTTTAAGGCCAAAATCTTTTGCTACGCTGACGGCTCAAAAATGGTATACTCTTCTACCAAACCAAGTACCCAGTGGATGTATTAAAATTCTAACCAAGCACAAGACGTTTGAGGCTTACAGCAACATATTGAAACATGAAAACTTGCTTGCTAAATGCAGTGTTATATACTCTCTGCGCCCTACCGTCCAATGTCGTTTTGATCAAAAGCTCAGCACTATGGAACTTATTTACAGTACGAGCCCTAGGAATAACTACGTTAGTTCGCTAAACTTTGCTGCACGTGTACGCCACGGTCCAGCAAAGGCGCGCTTAATCATTTACCACAGCTTAAAGCTATGACGCTTACAGTGTCCAGACGTAAGCGCAACAACACCTTGCGCCTACACGTTTCTGTAATCAAAAATAAATAAATAAATAAATAAATAATTTATGCTTGACGGTGCGTGACACGCTTCCGTAGGCAAGATCATGGGAATACAAACGCGTAACAAAAGTAGTGTTACAGAAATGTCACGATTTAGGTAGTACTGGATTTAAGTGTGCATCTACGTGCATTATATATATGGGTGCACGTGTAAGTCATCGCATTGTATGAAGTTGTTATTATTGCACTGAACCTGTGAGTATGCTCGGTGAATGCGCCAATATAGGAAAGGTTAATATGAAAGCGTTCAAGTATTTGACGCCCGCGAAATGTGTATATCCTTTGGTATGGCGAGAAAGTGACTTCATTTAGTAGCGTGTTATCTTCGCCACGTCAAAGGGTTGTTTAGCAAAATTTTGTGGCTTGTTATGGGAAGAATGTTTTCAAAGCCCATGCCCACCACGGCCTAGACCACTGCCAATGAACTATTAGCTGGACCGAAATTAATCCGAAGCACCTGGCTGGCGCCCATTGGAGGTTGTTCAGCTAACTCCAAGGTATACATTAGCTTGCGCAAAAGCAATAGAGTCGCTCTCAAAAAGGTTTGACAGTTATTTACTAAACGCCTCATGTAGAATCTCAGTCTCAATTACCGCGCGCGCTGTAAATTACGTACACCCAACTCATTATTGCTCCGAATACTGAAACACAATCTTGTCTTTATTTAAAAGCTTACCGGTGCACCTGTATATATACCAAACCTTGTCCAAACAACCGACGGCATCGCGTTTGTTCTCTTTAGGTGCAGACAATATGGTGACCTGCCGGTGGCGCACAGCAACCTAAGGGCAACCTTCTACCTGTACACGTACACATATATGTGGTATAAGCTACCCATGGCTGTTAGGGCATCAGTTAGCAGAGGACAATTTCGCTCAACAACTAGACTCCTCATCCCGAACCGCATAGGTACTCTTCCACAAATTTGTTTCCCTGCTGCTGACCTATATGAACAAGGAGCGGACCATCTGTTGGATTACCCACATCCTTATTAGACCTAGATTTACGCTACTAGTTCCACTGCAACGTCTCAGCCTATGTATACTTATTCACCGGCCCGTCTGGTTGCGCAGCTAATGGGTGTGCTGCTGTGGCAATGCTGCCCACCTACTTCCCTACTGGCAAAGTTGACGTCTCACTTGGCCTTATGACTACCCATACCCATTCGTCCGACAATTATTCAGCAGAACCTAATAACCCACTCAGATCACGCTATAGATACTCTCGCCCGTTGCATACCTTCTGAACTCAACTATGTTTCTGCCCATGGCGCTAAGGATCCAACGTGTCGAATCTTAGGATAAATTTCTTACCGGCATCTCTACACCATCCACCCACACCCATTGATCCGTTATTCGCTTTATCCTTCACATGTTCAGGATGCAGTTCTTTAGTCCATAAACCGGCAAACCTAAGAGGCTCAGGTTTTCTGACCAGCTTTGAGCTTACAGAAAAGCCGCAGTGCACTAACGTCTCTTTTATTTGAGACGCATATTGCTTGGCTTTTATCCGCAATCCACAACTATAGCATTTTTCGCCTCACCGTAATACCAGCCCTATTACTGCTTTATATAAAAGGGTTACTGGTCTGAGCACTACACTCCCTTTTCCGTTTCCCACTAATTTTTAGTAAGTTGGCGAATCCTAATAAGTCCTACCCACAGCATCCTCTCACGTTCCTGTCACAGATGTTTCTGTGTTTTAGTCTTCCTCGTGAAGATATATCGCTTTCAACCTTTAACACGGGCTCCTATTCCTCCACTTACTTATCATACCCGTTTCTCGACGTATTTTTAAGCCCTTGCGTGTTCGTCAAGCAACTATCTAACAAACCTCATATCATCCTCTCTCTACCATCATTCTTCCAACTTTTACTTACTGGATGCATTTTTTGAAAGAAATGCCTACCAACCTGAAACTTTGGACTCTCCAACTATCTCCGAGCAATCCGAGAGGTCCCAGTGCACTGACACCCTTGCTTCAAAGCACTTGAAAGCCACGCCTCTATCCTTAGTACAACAGTATGACCTACTCTCTACCTCACCATCAAAACACACGTACTTAATGCCTTATTAGTTCTCTTTAAACCAGCGTTACTGACTGCATCGCTCATGGCCATTTTCTCAACTTTTATCTGTTAGTTATTCATTCCCATAAAGTCTAAGCTGCGTATTTCCAAAACCTTTTTCCCCAACGTAAGAGTCTTGCTCGAGATGCGGACCCACTATCCATATCGCTCATTACATCAAGAAACGTTCTGCCTCTGATGACACACTGCCTTCAATCCCAAGTTAATTTAGCGGCATAGCCTAAGCGCTCTAAATACGCTGGTCCCGTCTGCCCGGTCTCCTTCCTTCGGACTTCCGTCAGACAATGAGAAGCAAAATATCGACGTACTTCCAACCTTAAACTGGTCATGCTTCTCCATTATTACATCTATTTTAGCCCCAAAGCGCTACTGGACTTTCGACCGACCATTCATATAGCCCCTAACATTACGAACACTTCCACTTCCGTTGACATGGTAACTTTATTCAGGGCTTTAGGCGGCGGCGGAGCCGCAACGCACTGGTTCTCTGGTATTGACCAAACGGCCTGCAATACTCAGACCTCCTCCAGACCATGTTATGTAAAAGAACTTGGCTCTGATTACCCAATGAACTGTACCTCATTCATTATATGCATTGCTGGTCATGATTCTCCTCAATTCCCACGCAACCTAATTATCCCATTGCTGTTCTCATTTTGGCTTTCGGCTAATTCACATTGGACTTCCTTGCTTGTTGACGTCTATCGTAAACAGTTCAGTCCCTATGCGCTATTAATTATCCGGTTCGTCCTGCCATGCTTTCTGGGATATAATTTACGCTTCAGTTGTTATCGGACTCAAGTGTCGCTAGCTTTTTCAGCCGCTTGGCGATACACGTTATGCTCTACGCCATGAGGCACACTCACCTGGAGCTTTTCTGATGTCAGTTTACGGACAGCATTGCGCGCATATAAGCGGCTTTTCCCATGATCTTTCATGGAGTTCTCACTTGGCCATGGAGACAATTACGCTTACATTTGAAGGAATTACTAGTCCACTTTGCAGAGAATTGCATCTTTCATGTTATGGACATATTCAGACACAAGAAACAACTGCACTCACCGTCCCTATGACAAGTCCAGCATGGATAGCTGGACACGGGTTGCGAGCCGGACAATATAATAGAAAAATCCGGCTTCTATTAACAATGTGGTTACTCACCCGCATCATTATCATCCGACCGTGACTCTTTTACATCCTTGACTGGCTTCAACGCTATTGCCGGTTCAGTACTAAGCCATTTGGCAAACCAAGGAAGAATTTTGGCTGTCAACCGACTGCGAATAATAGAGTGCAAAATCGGTCTATACGGTGCATAGCCGACTAACACTACAGTTCAACGGAAGCTACGAGAGTGTTCCAGGACGTGGTGGGTTTTTGCCTGGCAAGCGTTCTCCCTATAAAAAGCCACACATGTCCGCTTAACAACACTGCAACGTGGCGGATGTGACACGCCACAAAATAAAGTCACAGCTATACATTTCACACTGACGCAGTCCTCAGCCTCCTACATCCAACCTGTGCAACTGATTTTACTATGAAGAATGCTTTAGGAGAGTACCGATCATCCCGGCTTCGTAATGGTCATTGGTTGCACTAAACATTTTTTGGGCTCCTGTGCTCATGAGTCACTACATGGCAAATTTACCCCCCACTTGTATCTTGACGCAACAGTTTTTGCGCGCCACAGCGCCATCATGGTCCTTGATCTGACTAGTACCTGACAATATGCTCGCTCAGATGAACTACATCTTTTCGTTTATTCCTTTCATTGTAACGAAATGTTTTAATATTCCAATGAAGCTATGCTTTTATGCATATTTGATCATGTCTTTTAGAGGTGTGTCTCGTTTTACAGAGAATATACCATTTATTTATTTATTTATTATTAGCAAGATGAATTTTTGTTTCTCCAATCTAAGCTTCTCACCACTTAAGCTTCAAAAGTCTCAATAATTCATCAGCCTTACTCTTTCATTACGGTTTACCAATACTAATTGAAGTTTAACTACTTGAATTACAAGGATAGCCTGCTCTTTTAACACTTGTGACTACGTTCGCCCATATTGTAACCGTGACCAAGCCAACTTCTCCCTACTATTGTAATAGTAGGCCTATTTTATAGCCTGATAGGGCGCCTTACGTCTTTGCACTCCGCTATGTTATATAACCTTACGCCCTGGCTGATTCCACAAGGTCAGTACGTATGAATCCTGGCCATCGGCTTATTTCCATTAGTAAGCCAAATGTGGCTCTGCTCTTCTGGCAAGTTGGCACGACCTACGGCTTTGTAGACGCCTTGCTTTAGCTTTATACCTCCTAAATGCTTACATGTTGCTCCTCTGCTGGACTTCCGACAATGAAAGCTCCTTTAGAACCATTCTACCTGCGAAGTACTTCGTTTTCTGTCATTGTTCCTTTACTTAGCCCGTAAAAACGTATATCCACCTTCCAATCGTTGCAAGTTTCCAGGAACTGTGTCTTGCATGTGCTTCCAGCTATTTCTCCGGAATTCCGTTACTGAACTTGTTAACATATTCTTCTTCTTAATAAATAAGTGCTTTATTCTTTGCCGTGAGTGACAAGCTTCTGAATGCATGAGCATGACAATACAATCATGGGATAGGTATTTGTATAAACTTACAGCAAACTACGCAGGAACGTGCTTAATTTTGTTTCTATATATATGTCATTGTATGCGCTAGTGGGCATAGTGGTTGAACTTCTGCATTGAGATTGAATTCGGGAGATTTTGCTCTGTCAACCAAGGTACTTCGGGAGCAAAGGAACCCTACACAATAACTGACGTTCGTGAAGTGAATCCCCTCTGGAAGGGAAAGGAGCAGAAAGTTTATTTTGTAACTATTCATATCCGCCACTTCGTAGTGTTGTTAAACGGCATTTGTGAATATTTCTAGGGAGCACGCTTGCCTGGCGCAATCCCACCACGTCCTACAACGTTGCCGCAAAGCTATTAGCTGGAGCCTGATTAACCCTACTTATCCAGCTGGCACTACGGAGAGGTTGTCGGGCTAGCCGACCTCCAAACAGGCGCATGTATACCGTGCTCTACTGCGCGCTAACCACACAAATAGTAGCAACTTCGTTGGCTCACTTTTGTATATTTGCGAGCGGCTCAACCACTGGCGGTGTACCAAGAAACCTTCAGCTTTCTCGTGTCGTACATTACTTTCTATGCCATAGGGCTTCCATCAACTCGCTCACCTGATAGCAAGGCCTGGTACTTCGTTTACTACACACGGAAGTTGCTACTTATACTAGGCCAATACGGAGAGCATCTGTATTACAGTTCCGAAAACTATCGGGTCACGGACTTGCATGCATAATAGTAGACCTGCTCTATAACATTTCCTGGTTAAACGTTTGCTTTTACTTACCACAAAATTAGCAAAACAGTTTTACTCCTACATCCAGTCACTCATGTACGCTTTGCCTACATGTTTGCACTGCCTTGCTTTTCGTTTTCTCCTCTGATAACAGAGTTCAATTTCTACATGAAACCCTCTAAATACATGCCTGCGACGACTATTTGGCCTTGGATTCAATACACATCATCACAATCTACCACAGCTTGCAAGCTTTATACTCCAATGGAATTAGGAAAACGTGTTTACAACGTACAACTCACCCGAGTCATTTGGTTTCATCAGGTGCAGTCAATGGCTTTTAAAGCCGCGGAAGCTTACGAAGCAGCCAACTTACCCAAATTGTCGATCCATGACTGCAGGGAATCGCTGGAAGAATCGGCCAAGAGAAATCCCACTTAGTGTTATACTATCAGAGTACCGTTTTCCAGGATGTGGTGTGTTCTCGCCTGGCATGCTTTCTCCCTACAATGAGCAAAATTGACAGATTAACAGCACTATAACCTGGCGAATGTAACTCGCCACCCAACAAAATCCATGCTTTCTACCATGCATTGGCATTTTGAATGAATAGTAAGTTCACAAATCCTGTGCATATACCCGCTCCCATACAACATCCCGTACATTTTTGATCAGTGACTCGCCACGATGCAAAAATCTACTCATGTATATTCGTTCCTGCCACCAGCACCTGACCTTTATTGTGTATCGACCGCATTGGACTATTTCCTCACGGACCTATACTTCACCCCAATGATCCCTGTAATTATTATCCGCAACTCTCGTACTCCGTTAACCAGTTTGTCTTTGTAACTCTGCTTATGCCTGCGTGGGTGTACCTTGATACCCTCGTGGATAAACTTCATACCGCCTTTTCGCAATGTGAGCCACACAACTGACTACAGCTGCTGGCTCCTGCTTTTGTACTTGTACCTTACGCTGCTATGTACAATGATGCATTAAGCTGTTCAAGCCCACAAAGTGCCTCTCTTCGTGGAGAATAAAAACGTTTATTTATAAGTATATCCAATCCACGGACGTCAACCATCACTTTACATAGTGGTGACACGAACCAATATTCAAAGTTGCAGAAGCGCATATGCAATTCCAAGCAACAATACCAACATACACCTTCGTACATAAGTACACTCACAAACATACTCTAACTAGTATGGCTAAGCCGTATTGCAACTTCCCCACTACTTGTTTCCTGTTAGCAGGCCCTTGGTCGCTTAGTCGTGCAGTGTTATTGTGCATTAAGTATTTATTTATATACTGGTACTAGCTAACATCGCATTTGTTAGCTCCAAAATTTGGAACTCATTGCTTAAACCATTATGTGTTCCAACCTTCTCCAAGTGATCAGGCACTTCTCCAGACAGATATCGATGCTGCTTATTCTTGGGCCTCGAAAAATTCGCTCCCGTTTAACCTCGACAAGTGCAAAGTCATGCACATTGGGCAAGGTGTGGCTAATCCGTACAATATCGGTGGTGTGCACCTTAGAGCCACATCCCAGGAACGCGACCTGGGGACCATATTATCCGCCGATCTGAGCCCGAGCGCCAACGTCGCTACACTGGCGCGAAAGGCTAGCGTTCGCCTGGCCCTCCTTGGACGTGTACTAGGGTATTTCCCTAGAGAGACATTTGTCCGTCTCTATAGCACTTTAGTACGTCCGTTGCTGGAGTACAACATACTTGTCCAGCCGCCGTACCTGAAGAAGGACGAGGCCATGCTGGAAACTGTACAGCGCAGAGCCACTAAGAGAGTGGACGGACTATTCTACCTCTCGTATGAGGAGTCCATAGGAAAGAAGACCTAATTAAAGGGTCCTGACTACGGGAACTACCAGCTGCCCGAAACACGCTTGTTGGCTGTTCAAGTAGTGCGCTTTCTGGAGTGTCACAGAGAAGCCATTCTGATTGCTCCACTTCAAGTTTACACGATGTCATCGGCTTACTGTCCTTTACCAGCTAAATAACTGAGGCGGCATGCAAAATTTCCTCTTCAGGCTGCTTCGGCCAAAGTGCTGGGTTGGAAGGCTGCAACGGAAGGCCTCCTGTAACGGTTACTAACCTTTATTACTTGTTGACCTTTAGAATTGCGAAAATGATCATATATTTGAACTCAAGTATTCAGTTAGCCGATTCAGTCACTCAACGTGGAATGGCAGTATACCGGTTGGCACTATCGGCCACAAGTGTGACCGGTGCATAGTAAATTTGGTCACTCTACTTTTGGCACCAGAGCACCGCAGTGTAGTGTTCCTTCTCCCTCTAAACTCAAAGGATGGGGACAATGTTTGTAATGCACAAGCAGCTTCAGAAGCTTGCTTGTATGGAAAAATGATAACAACCTTTGTCTGAATAAAAGTGTTAGTTTGTCTAGCTGGCGCAATACGAAGATTTTGGTATGTTTCCTAAACGCTATGCCGAATTGCCTCACCAAACGTGTAGTTAAGAAGCTCCATTGGTGGAGTATACGTTACCAGTTCAGTGTTGCTGGGCCATCTTTTGATTGAGTAGTTATTAGTAAGTTGTGTAACCGATGTTACTACCTTACCTGCAGCCGCACCCTTGCTTATGCCATTCTCTGGATGCAAAGAACCCATCAGCTTGCTGATAATAGGTAGATGGGTGCAGCGTGTGACGAAACGCACTAGTGGCACGGAAGAGCCGCTATATGTACCCCAGTTACAAATTGTATAAATTATCTTCTAAAAGGTGATCTTTACGAATAGGAGCGCTTTAAATAGCAAACTGTGGCAATATTAAACCCGTTAAACAAAGGATGCCGGAATATTAGCCTAAGGTGAAATTTTGAAAACGCGATTGGATAAAGGGGTTACACCGCCAAAAGCTTTTCTGCTTTGCCAACACCTAGCTGAAAGTTTGTTCATCTGGTGCATATTCGGACTCCTTTTGGACGACCATCGTAAGAACTTTGAACGCCAGTGGGATAACTTTCTGTTAATCGAGTCCGCTTCTGTGCGCTGAACTTCGTCACAGCAGTGACTGGCTTGCCGGGTGGTGTGTAATGCAACTTTCTGGGCAAAGGTTTCCATAAAATTTGCAATGGCCTGCCATCGAAATATTTAGCTTTTAGGGCAAGCATTGGAACGTTATAGCTTTGATGACTGTTGCCAGCGCAGAACTCTGTATTGTGTCATACTGATGGGTTGTGTTGCTTCGTTTGTCTTCAGAATAAGAAAATCGGGGCAAGTGTTGTTGGTGTGGTTGGTGTTGGAAGGGAAAGTTGATAGGCTAGATCGGCAATCGCCAGCAACGGTATTTCTTGGCAAGGAGGAAACCGTGTAAGCTAGTGTACAAATAGATTCTGTCGATCCTACGCCCTTGCCAATAGCGGCTAGTGAAGGAGTTAGAGATGAAAAGTTGGGAGGATGTCCCAATTTCTATGTTTGTTTTGCGGAGCCCCAAATTCCTTATTTTACAAAAGTACGCGGCGCACGAAAGAACACGTTAGATTGCAGCTTAGGGTAAATGCGGAAGACACTAACTTTGAACAGGCACGTTGCCCGCCGAGCCATTTTATGTGAGTTCTGCCATCACCCCGCTGCCAGTATCATTCTTAGCTGCCAGTGCGTAAAAGCACCTAGTCACGCAGTTGCTGGTCCCTGTAAGTATGGCGCGCAAAGTGGGCACGACAAATCGCATTGCCTCTTATACTGATAGTAATACAATTTTCGGAATAGCACGGAGTTAATTGCTGCGCTTCTAAATGAGTGAATGCTTTTAGATCTTCAAAGGCTTAAGCTTTGCGTATCCAAACAATTACCGCCTGCTTTTCCATAATAACTAAACGCAATCGCACCAGGCTGGGTACCGTGTTGGTGGATCTGC
The DNA here is from genome assembly GCA_944474145.2 of Dicrocoelium dendriticum. Taxonomy (NCBI): domain Eukaryota; kingdom Metazoa; phylum Platyhelminthes; class Trematoda; order Plagiorchiida; family Dicrocoeliidae; genus Dicrocoelium; species Dicrocoelium dendriticum. The sequence continues at coordinate 115,097,236 of OX104065.1, forward strand.
CGTTCATTAGACACCGCCAACGGAAAGTTGTTCTTGCTACACGAAATGAGCGTAACGAGCTTTTGCGGTTTGCTTTCAAAACGAACGGTTCTAGGGTTAGCATTCAACCAGACCTAAAATTAGCGGATCCACGGAAAGTCAAAGCCCCCGTCAGACACCTAACTGTGCGTCGGTACGCTGGCGTAACGGGTCTCTAGTTAATTGGGTTTCGGTTGGTGAGCCGGAGATTCTTTTCTTCACTTCTTGAACCCGTCCGGGTAGGCCACACACAGGAGCCTGCTCCTGTTTCCTGAAATTAGTCCACAGCAATGTGCCTAGCCTGCAATACAGTGTGTTCCAGCTCGGCACTAATATAGAAGGCTTTTTGCGTGATGTGGCTGTTCTGCGACCACCCGGACAGTGAGATATGTGTCTACCCCGCTATAACATGCCACGTTCTGCTGGCACTCTTTAACCCATCGCGGAGGTGGAGTTGCTCCCTACGTCAGGTCCGCCTTAGGTATTCTACAAACATAAATGTGCAACCCTCCATATAGGGCTGCTCTGGCTCTTTAGATGTACGTATGTAAATGCTTCAAGCAACACAAATTACTTTTGGTATTTTAGTAGTCCCGAATATGCATGCTGAGTTTATTGCTTTTATACGCACTCACAAGGCAAATAGATGCCTGGTTATGAATGATATTCATGTTACGGTGGTTGACTGGCAGAATTTTACTTGCAAAGTGGCGGCGCGGCGTTTATCTGCTGACTACCTTAGTCTTTCTTTACAAGCGTCCTTTTTGCAATTTTAGCAGATCCCAATAGATTCACGGAGGGGCCAAAACACCCCTAAAACCTCGCTTTTTCAACATGGTGGGCTCTGTGAGAGAGTTATTTTACGAATCCTCTTTGGGGGCTAGTGACGACGTGTGATTAGTGCACAAGTGTGTCGTGAGTAGGGGTACTGAAGTTTATATTACCCGTAGCCCACATATAAGGCGCGTAGATTGTTATCCTAACAAAGATGGTAACCAACTCCCCAGAATCATATGGAAGACCGCTACGGTTCAGACCACGTGTGATAGTTTAAGTCTCGCTTCAAAAGCTCATCTCGTTGAGGAATAAAGTGGAAGCGAAACCGCCACCGTTGGACTCTGATTCGAGCAGGATAGTCAGCCGGCGATCCAGATGTCGGAAGGCTCCCATTTGGCACAATTGACCGAAATATGACCATAGCGTAACCGAAGTCCATCAGATGTCGGAACGGAATGGTTCCGAAAATGCGCCCAGCAGGGCAACTTTTGTCTACATTCAGAACCCGCACCATTCATGACAAGCGAGCATAGCCGCGCACTCCATGGTATGCTTTCCTAGGTTGCCTTCATTTAGAAACCTACATACACTTATTTGTATGCGTATTCTCGACAAGTCGAGCAAGTTCTTTCACCTTATTTTGCGGAAAAACCGCTTTTGTCATGAAGTGTATTACTAAAGTTTAACAGGTACAAGGGTGCTGGGCTCGGGTGGCCGGCATCTCGTATTTTCCATGGCTGTAACCATATTTGAAGTTTTTTAAGATAACCGATACATTGCATGCAGCGAGAAGTTTCTATTTGCCGAAACGTCTTAGTGGGTTTATAACAAATACAGTATGCTTACTGATTACCTCTTTGGGCACATAAAGTCCCGGCTATTCAATACTTGTTGGTTATGCCTCGCCAGTTAAGCCTCTATGGGAGCTTTCTAGTGACGGAGATTTGGAGGACTTTTCATAAGGCTTCAGACGCTGTCCTCCCGACAACCTGGGCAAGAAAATAAAGCTTCCACTTGTACATTCATAAAAGATAGAGTAACATTTTGAACCAGTAATCCAGTGTTGTTAGCTTTCTACGCATAATCATCATAGCGTCCACCTCGTGCATTGAAGTGACGGCGTTCAGCAGCGCTGGCTGCGTTCCACAGTGGCGCATAATTTGGCAGCATGGATTAAACTTACTTGTGTAGTAACACGCTCTTTCAGCGGTATGAATTCATGAGTATTTCTCATTACATTGGCTGTATTCCCATAGCGGGCTTGTTAGGCAAACGTACCTGACATCTCATCAACAGCTGCAAGGACGGAGTCCTCACCAAGGCGCATGCTTTACTTGCTGAAGCCCCACTATTTGGCAACGTATTTGTTTAAAATAACAGCTACCTGAAGATATACGCGGAACACGAAGGATAAACGTTCGCTTGCATCTTGGGGCAAAAGCACTATGCCAAAAGCTCTAGCTTAGGTGATGAGCGCGAGTGATGCTTATCCACGGATTTCGTTTGTACAATGCTTTTCACGTTCAATATCGCATGGTGGCAGTGGAAGGCCTGGGGAAATTAAAAGTGATTGTATGCGGTGCATAGCATAAAACGGTCTCATAACGCCCCGGGAACATAGGCTCCGTCGCACCGCCCTGTGGTTTCCCAGGCTTTGTCATGAGCTGCTTCTAAAGCAACATGGCGCTCTCATAAACATCAGCAACGTAAATAATACTGTACTGTATGAGTTTTATAACAATCGCTTTATGTATTTGATCAGTATAAACCACCGCGGAAACAGGTGCACAAAGGTGCTGACTATGCGTTCTGTTAATTGCTTTAGGCTAATAGGTCCCAAAACCACCTGCTTTTCTCTAAAGCCAATCAGGTTTGCAGCTCTTTAGCAACGGAATGGTTTTATAGTTCTAGTCCTAGCCAAGTCTAACACGAGATACTCCGGTAATGGCTCGCATCGCCGGTGGAAGGATATGATACGTAATAAGCACAGCGCTATTTAGGTTGTCTTGGAAGCGCCCAGCTCGACCCCGAGCTGTGCACAAACATTAAAGGTGTAATAGTTTGACGGCAGGTACAGTATTTTCAGCAGCGAACTAAGGTAAGGCATAAACGGCACTACACGGCTAGCAATTTAACTGAAGTGTACGGCCGTGTAGCGGCTGTGTGCAAAACTGCAGGGACATATACTACACACATTCGTAACACCGTGCCTCCATGGAAAACCTGTGGAAAAGGTTGCCTAGTGGTACATTGCTTATTGCATCTTAAACTGGTCACGGTGTAAAGCAATAGATTCTGCTGCCGAAATTTTACACAGCGGAATGCTGGTCACCTCACTTGATATACTGCATGCGGAACCTCAGTATCAAATATGCAGCAGAGGATAAAACACAGTGTAATGCTTAACGGACAGTCGGACGCCTTTGCAGCTCATTTTTAACTGCGGCGTTTATGTCTTGTTTTTAACGGCCGCTGAAAATTTGTAGGTCCATGATTCTGCAGAAAGATTAAATCCAGTGTATAAAGCTGTGAATAAATGAATATCTAGATGCAAACCATGGCATTGCGCAAAGCTAGCAGAACAGACGACAAAACATCAACTCTAACAGCGTTAGCTGGATGCTTTGACGTACTCGTAGCCCCAGTTGCGCTTAATGGATTGTTGCGTAAGTATGTCGCTGGTAACACGATACTTGTAACCTCAACGCGGGTACCGCAACACACTGTGTTGCGGATAATACAAGCTTATGTTGAGAAGCCTACGACGCCGATAATCTTGCGCTTGTTGCCATTTTGCGTAAAGAATGCATGGAAGAGTCAACTGCAAAAGCAAAGGATACCTTCTGTGGAGCGACACGTGGAATATTCACGAACAAATGCGGCATGGTTTGCAAGTTAAAAGCAAACACATGCTAGCTACAAAGGAATGTTGAATGATGGAAGATTTTTCTAAGTGTTATTCAACAACGTTCAGAGAGTATGCAATCTATTTTAGACAGCACAAGGTGTATGCAACACTAGACACTTTCAGGAATATTTGTGCATTATTCCTTGCCACAAACATTTCAGAACCGTTAACCGAAATTACTCATGACAGCGCAAGTTGGTCGCTTTTTATAATTCCCCTTTTATCATGGTGCTGAGTAGTTTTGGGAATTTCATTGGCAAGCATTGCGAGCCGGTTTAAAGACATTTGTTGACCAATAAAAGAGCCTTGCCGGACGTTCTGATTTTTCTTGAGTTTGGAGCGCAAAGTCAAGTGATCAACAGCGGTGCCATAACAACCAGGCACAAAATTTGCATGCAATCCGATTAGAAGTTTTTCACCATGTTGATAAAAAATCTTTGAATGACAAAAACCTAACGCGGTATGTCTATTGCCACCGGATTTTAAAGCCACAACTGGTTCTCAGCGTAACCTCTGTGTACAGGAACAGAAACAGCAGTACCGTATTAGAGAACTTAGATTACTTTATACGTCATCCCAAATAAAAAACATAACCTACTAAAGTAAAGTGATGTGTGCGAAATAGCCATCGTTATCGTTTAGTTCCGCACACGAAAAGTGCGGTCTAAGAAGAATAAAACTTGGTACGTCGTTAGGTGTCTTGGTCATTCAAGACCTCCAGTGCAGCCTAATGTACCCATGTGCGGACAAAAGGTAGTATGTACCATCCGCGTTTAAACGTAGGCTAAAAAAACGCTGGTCGGGTAGTTGTTTATAACGCTTTGCAGATTCAGCTAGGAAATTAGAATCAGACAGCGAGTTCCAGAAACGCCCCCAGGACGAGTGAAACTGTAATTGTGTGAAGTGTTATCCTCATGTCCTCTTGTGAATATGATATCGTGGGCGCGGAGTCTCGCTCTTTATGGCCAAGTAGCTCACACTAAGTTTTCTGGCTTGTCGATACAGGATGAATTATAGTTACTGCGAATGCTGTTAACTAGAAACTTATTAGCACCAAGCCGTTACAAACTTAGGAACCGATATGACACTGCTAAGTACCGCCTGCTTTGTCTGACGTCGATTATCTGTAAAATCATGGAGAATCTTCTGCTACGCACTGTACAGTTACTTGTATGCCCTGCACCTGATTTCCTTTGCTTATCATGGGTTCCAGAGAACTCGTTCCTGTAGCTTCAAAGTGCATTTTGCTCGAGAATGATGGGCAAATGCTTTAGAATGTAGTCAACGTTTGTACGTTGTGTTTGGCTGCTTTTGTGAAGCGTTTGAATAGGGACCGCTTGAACGGCTCCTCCGATAGCTTCGGGATATTGGTATCACGAAGAATATCTTCATTTGGATTGCGGATTTCTTGCGCAGTGGTTTAAGGAAAGTGAAACTGAATGAAGCCCATTTTACAGCCTTTCCTGATGACCAGTGGTATGTCGCTTGGTTCGACCCTTTGCCTGAATCTTTCAAAATGTGCGACAGCAATCAGCCCTCTTTGCTTCAGGTATATTCTCTAACCTGTACTGAAAGTTAAAACTATGTTTAGTGCTTTCTGTTTCCAAGGATGCCAACAGATAATATTCAACACGACACCCTTAATGATACGTCCATCACCTGGGTTAGCCCAGTAACTGTGACAAACGTTACGTCAGCCTAATCGGCGCCCTTGAAGTCTTCGGCACATACCACGTTGGCGGTTGTTGGATCAGAATGCCACTCTAGGGAATGACTTAGAAAACCTTATGTCGCCAGATTTTAATACAACCCAGGATACTTTAACAAACGTCGGTGCAGCCAACTGGGTGCTCAGCGCTAGAAGTTATTTTTCTCGCTTGTCCACGGAAACCCTCAAACCTGTTTATCATGCATGTGCGATCAGTTCTTTAGAATGGCTTCCTGGCTGGTTACCTCCTCACGAAGGATAAATGAGACCCGCTTGCAAACATGTACAGGCGTGGTTCCAAATCTGTCTCATTGTTACGTGACAGTTGCTAATTTGCTCGGCTAGAGAAGCTGAATCAATTTTCTTTGGGTTAGGGGCGTAGCCGGGTAGTCCTTGTTTACTCCAGGCATATACTTAGAGAACGGTTAAGGAAGATGTTGCAACACTTCTACCAGTTGAACACAGCTAGCTGAACGCCGAGACTATTGAAAGCTGGTTAAGCGCAGGCGCCTTTAAGTCTGTCCGGCGGTTTTGGTTTGAAGCCTATAGGCATTTGAAGCCTGACAGGCCGGACTAGTCCAAAAGGTCTAAGAATGAGAGCCACAGTAGCAAGAAACATATAACGACGGCTGGGATTAGGCATACTGATAATGAATCGGACGGAGACGAAAGTCATGAGGCTGTTACTTATACCAGTGAGAACATTAATCAATGGCAGCCGATCCTCAAAGGAAGAGAGGCCTTGGTTTGAGACCTATAGGCATTTGGAGCCTGAGACGTCGGACTAGTCCAAAAGGTTTAGGAATGAGAGGCACAATAGGAAATCTAATCAAAGGAGGCCTAGGATGTTGCGCTGATGCTATGGGTACTTACACCGCCATTGTACCTTTGCGTTATGACCCAATAGAGAGGCCAAACAAGAGAGGGGGAGTAATTGTGTGCAAAGAAGCATGATAGTGCAGCCGACAGGCAAAAATCAACCAGAGACCCGAAATTGCAATTTCGGTAGAAAGGACCAAGCATGCAGACAATGTATCAGACGGAGGCGAGGACATGAGGCGGTTAATTATACCAATGAGAACTTTGTCGATGGCAACCGATGCCCAAAAGAAGAAAGGCCTTGGTTTGAGACCTATGGGCACTTGGAGACTGAGAGGCCGCGCTGGTCCAAAAGGTTTACGAAGGCAAACCACGGTAACAAAGAAAATCTAACGAGGCCGAGAATGTTTCGTTGATGTTAGTGATAGCTATACTACCATTGAATAGTTGCGATAGGGACCAAAAGAGAGGCCAAGCAAGAGAGGGAGACGTTGATGTGTGCCGCGAAGCATGATAGTGGAGCCAAGAAGCAAAACTCAATCAGAGGCTAGAACTTTCGAGTACGGCAGGGGACCAAGCATACAGATAATGAATCAAACGCAGACGATTGCCATGAGGCTGTTACTTATACCTATGAGAAACTTAGCCGATGGCGGCCGATGCTCAAAGGAAGAAAGGCCTTGGTTTGAGACCTATAGGCATTTGGAGTCTGAGGGGTCGGACTAGTCCAAAAGTTTTAAGAATGTGAGGCACAGAAGGAAATGTAAGCAAACAAGGCCTGGGAGGTTGCGCTGTCGCTTTGGGTACCTATACCGCCATTAAACCGTTGCGATATGGACCAAAACAGTGTCCGAAAAAGATGGGCAGACAGTATTTGTGCGCTGAGAAGTATGATAGTGAAGACTAGAGGCAAAACTCAATAAGCGGCCGGAACTATCGATTTCGGTAGGGGCGCAAGCCTACAGATAATCTATCAGACGGCGACGAGTACCATGAGGCTGCTACTTCTATCAGTGAGCACCAGATTCAATGTTCCAAAGAAGAGAAGCCTTTTTTGAGATCTATATTCATTTGGATCCAGTGAGGCCGGGCTGGTACAAAAGGTTTAAGAATGAGTGCCACAGTAGTAAAGAGAAGCTAACGAGGCCTAGGATGTTGCGCTGACGCTTTTAGGGGTCGCCTGAACCGGGAGCCCAGAGAGCGCTTCGAGAAGACAGATCGGATTGCAGGGAATCTTTTATTGGTACAGTAAAAATTCCCTGTTATCTAGCTATAAAAGAACGACACCGTGGACGCTCAAGCTAGGGAAGCGGAGCAGGCACATCTCCCAGGTCAGCCGCGAGTTGCAACTGTTGGGCGGAGCCTGGTATACTAGTCGGTAAGCAATGACACGTAAGACGTGTCAAATACGACAGTATAGAAATCGGAAGCGACTGAACCCAACGTATATTGTAAGGCTACGAGGATAGGAAGCGAATCAGACAGGGCGAGAAACGTGCAGCGAGGAACTCACCAAAACGGTTTGTGACAACGGACGTGCAGTCAGTTAAACAAATGGACGTTTCGAAGGTTAAAACAACCATAAAATCCAATGTTACAAAATACTGAAAGAGCATGTTTTCCAGTGCACTACAAGGGCCTCCCCCTAGAAGGCTGAAGGATGGAAGCCTTCGGTGGAGCTGTTAGTGGAGGGAACGGAAGGTGAGGGTGGATGCGAATGTTTGCAGGGGCTGGATAATGGCTTCCAAAGTGGGGTGTGTAGCAGATTTCGCTGGGTCCAGGCTTTGGTTAGTTTTATTTATGACGATCGTGTGGACCAGAGTGCATCATCGGTGGTCCGTCGGGGCGGGCTGGTCGGACTGCAAAAAACTGGCTAGTCCAGAAAAAGGCCGACAGGACCTTCCCTTTGCTGCAGACCCGACGGTGCGCTTGGGAGGTGTCACTCCCCCACCGCACTTTAGTCCAAGGTCCTCGTCCCACGAAGAAATCCAGGCGTCCTCGTCCCATGAAGGAATCCGGCGTCCTCGTCAACAATGCCTAGGCGGCGTTCGGGGACCAATCGGTTCGTGGGTGTCTGCGGTCGAGGGCGAGAAAGCGGGCTGTGGGACGGTTGGCGAGTCACTCCAGGGTTGCGTTGTGCCGGTTGGCGAGTCACTCGAGGGTTGCCAGGGCAGTTCCGGCGGTTGAGATGCTGGAAGGTAGAACTCAGAGGGAGTTGGCTAGGGTCGGGGAAAAGGCTTGACGCCGGAGAGGGAACATGGCATGGATGATAAAAGCAAATACGCTTTTTAGATTTTCAAAATGTTTTGGTTTTATTTGTCGATTTTGCAAAACGTTTGTGGGTGTGACGCAGGATAACCATTAAAGACGAAAAAAGGCGTGTTAATGGAAATAGCAAACGCTTACAAAATCGGGAAAACGGACCGGACGTTTGACCTGTCTACCGCGTCGGTCGGTTGCCTGGAATTTCGGCGGGATAGGTTGCGGGGCAAGCGGACGGAGGGTTTCGGGTTATGCAGTGCTCGGGAAGTCACCACAGGTGCGGGTGCTTGTGCGAGAGCATCAGGATGGGCTGCAAGTGGCTCGTCAAAGAAGGCCACTTTGAGGCGGTCGATGGACACCGTTGTTCGGTGACCATTCTGGTCTATAGTAAAATGTTTTGGAGTTCGTTGCAGAACTCTGAAAGGGCCAGTGTAGGGAGGCTGAAGAGGGCGCCGCACTGCGCCGGTGCGGAGAAAGACGTGAGTGCAGGTAGAGAGTCCGCTGTGCATTTGCACATCTCTAGTCTGTTCATGGGGCGGGGTCGGACATAGTGAACGCATGCGTTGAGCTAGGGAGGACGGAAAGTTAGACGGAGGCATACCCGACGATGCGGGAGGTGAAACGAATTCTCCTGGTAACTTGAGCGTCGTGCCGTAAACCAACTCTGCTGGTGCACACTGCAAGTCAGCTTTGATGCTACTGCGAATGCCTAAGAGTACGAGCGAAAGGTATTCGCTCCAGCTAGGGTCGGAGGAGGCGCAGAGCGAGGCTTTAAACTGTCTATGGAAACGTTCAACCAACCCGTTGGCTGCTGGGTGATACGCTGTGGTATGAATGCGGCGACAGCCTAAAAGGTTGCAGAACGTATCGAATTGTGATGATTCGAAAGGCGTTCCTCGGTCGGTTGTGATGGTGGATGGGCGTCCGTAGTGCAAGACCCACCGATCTAAGAAGACCCTGATAACAGTCTCAGCTGTGCAGTCTGTTACAGGAATGGCTTCTGGCCATCTGGTGAAGCGGTCGACACATGTGAGAATGTATACGAATCCGCGTGACGGAGGCAAGGGACCTACCAGGTCTAAGTGTACATGCGAGAACCGAGAGTCCGGGGCAGGAAATGAACCAAGAGGACTGCGGGTGTGGCGATGTACTTTAGAGCGCTGGCATTGAAGGCAGGCGCGAACCCAGGTACGGACATCTTTGTTTACGCGTGGCCAAACGAAACGTTCGGTGACCAGTTTCAAAGATGCACGGATACCCGGATGTGATGGTGAGTGCAGTTCGTCGAAGACTGTGCGTCTGAAGGAGACGGGCACGAGAGGTCTAGGACAACCTGTGGACGTGTCACACAGCATAGTTCCTTCCGTTGTTTGGTGAGGAACAGGTTGCACATGCACCGAAGTGGACTGCAGAGTGCGCTGTCTATCTTCGTCTTGAGCCTGAGCCAAAGCCATTGCGGCAAGGCCGACGGTAGGCAAAGACTGCAGAGTGAGGTTGACGCGTGAGAGAGCGTCGGCGACGGGATTGTCGACACCTGAGACATGACGCATGTCAGCAGTGAACTGCGTGACAAAGTCTAGGTGTCTTGTTTCCCGTGGTGAGTACTTGTCGCTAGCAGAGTTGAAGTCAAATATAAGGGGCATGTGGTCAGTGTAGACCGTGAAAGCGCAGGAATCAGATAAAAACATAAAAAAGGTTAAATATATAATGATGATTGAAAGCTGGGCTGAAGGGAATCGCCTACCCGTGCGGTCGATCATGCAATGGATCGAGCGGACGAATGCGTTTTCAAACACCCGGCGAATTGGACTTTTGCCTCAGAGTTGAGAGGACAGTGTTTTCGGCGGCATTTTCTGGCTACGTTGGCAGAGTTTTTGTTAACACGTTTTTCGTGGTCAAGGCTGTTGGAATTTTGATTTTTCTTCGGCCGGGCTAGAATTGCTGCGGAGAAAATTCTGGGTGGTTAATTCGGAATAACGAAAATGGGAAGATCAACAATGGCGACGGACAAGCACGGAAATGTTACAAATTTTTCTGCCGAACATTTTCAAAAGCTGCTTCTTCTGCAACAGTCCCAGATGGAAGCACAAATGAAACTGATTGAAAGTTTAACGCAGTGCTTAAACGTACAATCCAACGGAGCAGCTACACGGGACACGCAGGCTGTTTCACTTGATCTTCTTACGAATTCAATCACTGAATTTCATTATGATGCTGATTCCGAATCCACTTTCGAGGCGTGGTTCAAACGTTGGGAGGATATGTTCCAGACGGATTTCAGCCGTCAAGATGATTCATGGAAAGTGCGCCTTTTGCTCCGCAAGCTCGGAACTAATGAACATACAAGATTCCTTGACCACATATTGCCCAAAGAGCCGAAGGACATCACTTTCAACGAAGCAGTGGCAGCACTCAAAGAAACTTTTGGTGAGTCGACATCATTGTTTAGCATTCGTTATCAATGTCTAAAAATTGTAAAGCGTGATACAGACGATTATGGGGCACTAGCAGACATGGTTAACCGTGAATGCGAACGTTTCAAGTTTCGCTGCTTGACGGATGACCAGTTTAAGTGTCTTATATTTGTCAGCGCTTTACAGTCTCCACGCGACGCGGAAATCCGCACTCGGCTCCTTGCTAATTTGGATCAAGACCCAGGTTTGACATTGAAGTCTCTTGTACGCGAATGCAAACGGTTAATTACCTTGAAACACGACACGGCTATGATTGAGCAGAGTCGCCCCACCATTGCCGATACTGTTCATGCTGTGCAAAAAGCAAGAAAGCCTGGCTCGAATAAGTCGTTCAACAGAAAGCCGAACAAGCCGCCTACACCTTGTTGGTCATGTGGTGAATGGCATTTCGCACGATACTGTCCATTCAAGCGTCATATTTGTGATAAGTGCCATAAACGCGGCCACAAGGAAAACTTTTGCCATCAGTCCCGGCCAAGAAATGTGAAGCAGTCCTACCGAAGGAAGAATTTCAGAAAACCTGACGCAGAATCACTATCGGTGATTGCTACGTTTCACAGCGATTCTAAAACAGGCCGCCGATTTATCACGGTGCTTATCAACGGAATTCCAACCCGGCTGCAGTTCGATACGGCATCAGATATAACGATCATTTCCAAGAACACTTGGAAGCACATAAAGAAGCCGAAGATGATTGATTCCAACAAAATCGCGCACAATGCATGCGGTGGAGTGCTGAAGTTGGTCAGAGAAATAAATTGCAAAATTGCATTCAACGGAGTGGGAAAGGCCGAAACCTGCTACTTGTCTGATCGACCAAACTTGAACCTCCTTGGACTTGACTGGATGGAAAAATTACAACTGTTTAATGCTCCAATGAGTCAGATTTGCAATACAGTACAAACCGACCCAGTACATTCATCATTGTCGATAGAAGAGATGACCAGAAAGCTAAAGCAGCAGTTTGTCACCTTGTTTGAAGATGGTCTCGGTCACTGCACTAAGTTCAAAGCAAAGTTGTGTCTTCGTGATGGAACCATGCCAGTCTTTAGAGCAAAAAGACCGGTACCGTTTGCAGCCATGACAGCAGTTGATCAGGAGCTCGACCGACTGGAACGAGCCGGTGTCATCACACCAGTGAACTACTCTTCATGGGCTGCGCCGATTGTTGCTGTGAAAAAGCCGAACTTTAAAGTGCGAGTCTGCGCCGATTTTTCGACCGGCTTGAATGCCGCATTGGACGAGCATCAATACCCTCTTCCGCTACCAGAAGGTATCTTTGCCAAGCTGAAGGGTGGGAAGTGTTTCGCCAAGCTCGACTTGTCCGATGCCTACCTCCAGGTTGAGGTCGATGAAAGCTCAAGAGAATTGCTGACCATCAACACTCATCGTAGCTTGTACCAATACAACCGCCTCCCTTTGGGCGTGAAAACAGCACCAGCCATCTTCCGGCAGCTGATGGACACCATGCTCGCGGGAGTTTCTGGATCCGCGGCGTTCCTGGATGATATCATTTTAATGGGTCGGACGGCAGAAGAACTATTTCAGCGGCTCGCTGAAGTGCTTGTACGTATCCAGTCATATGTTTTCCGTATCCGCGAAGATAATTGTACCTATTTTACACCAACCATCAAGTTTCTCGGTTTCATCTTCTCAAAAGACGGTCCTCGCCCTGATCCAGAAAATATCCGAGCTACTCAAAAGATGCCCCCACCTGTGGACTTGCAGTCGCTTCTTTCATTCTGTGGAATAATCAGTCATTACAGCGCTTTTCTGCCCGAACTACATCGCCTGCGTGCCCCATTGAATAAGTGGTTGAGCAAGGGCCAAACCTGGAATTGGACGCCAGAATGCCAGACTGTGTTTGAGCGGGTCAAGTCATGGTTGGCTTCAGACTTACTCCTAACTCATTTTGATCCTTCCCGGGAAATTGTCCTTGCCACAGACGCATCGAGTCTAGGGATCGGTACCGTAGTTTCCCATACGTTCTCAGATGGATCTCAGAAGGCGATCGCACATGCCGCCAAGACGCTAACGAAAGCTGAAAGAAACTACAGTCAGATCGAGAAGGAGGCATTGGCCATAGTGTTTGTTGTGAAGAAATTTCACAAGATGCTGTATGGTCGCCGCTTTAGACTCTTGACGGATCACAAGCCGCTGCTGGCCATTTTCGGCTAGAAGAAGGGAATTCCTGCCTATACAGCCAATCGACTGCCATGATGGGCACTTACATTGCTGGGCTATGATTTTGAAATCCGTTATAAGTCAACGAATTCGCTGGGCCAAGCAGAGGCGTTGTCACGCCTCATTGAGTCCCAGCAACAAGAACACGAGGACACAATCATTGCCTCAGTTGAGATCGAACCTGATGTCAAATTTCTGGTGAACGAGGCACTACATGGTCTGCCAGTTACGGCCAATGCTGTGCGGGCCGAAACGCTTCGAGACCCAATCCTGAAGAAGGTGACACACTTTCACAGAACCAGCTGGCCACGTTCGTGTTCATCTGCCGAAATGCAGCAGTTCTATCAGCGAGGACATTCGCTGTACATTGTGGACGATTGCATCATGTTCTCAGACAGAGTAGTCATCCCGCAAACGTTGCAACAAAGAGTGCTGCGACAATTCCATGCAGGACATCCAGGGCTCAACCGAATGAAAGCGCTTGCCAGAAGTTGTGTATTGGCCGTTTATGGACAGGCAGCTGGAGCAGCTAGCTAAAAGTTGTGGCAACTGCGCTACCGCCTCAAGGGCACCACCAAAGACTGAACTCCGCTAATGGCCTAAACCAACTAAACCTTAGAGTCGTGTTCATGTCGACTTTGCAGGCCCAATCAATGGCCAGAACTTTCTCATAGTGGTCGACGCTTATAGCAAGTGGCCCGAAGTGTTCCTCATGAGAAGCACGAAAACCAGCGCAACCGTCTCTAGGTTGCGACAAATTTTCAGCAGGTTCGGCTGCCCTGAAACATTAGTGCCGGACAATGGAGCACAGTTTACTTCGGCCACATTCACGGAATTCTGCCAAAGTTGCGCCATCAAACACGTGCGGTCTCCTCCATTCCACCCACAATCGAATGGCCGAGCGCAGAGGTTTGTGGATACATTCAAACGCGCTCTCCTCAAATCAAGGAGGGAGGGAGACATAGAGGAGGTGATCGACCGCTTCTTATTTCTGTACCGATCTACACAAAATCCACAAACGCCGGGTGGAATATCATCAACAGAGGCAACGATGAAGAGAAAAGTTCGCATGTTATATGATGCAGTTCGGCCATCCTCAGAGTCCATAACTGGTGAAAGGAACCTAAAGATGGAACGTGATTTTAATCGGCGGTTTGGTGCCAAGCAACGTTCGTTTAGACCGGGTCAGCCAGTACTTGTGCGTGATTATCGGGGTGGACACGCGAAATGGACGAAAGGCACGATCCAGTGCAAGCGCGGAAGCGTCATTTACGACGTGCTGGTTGGAACGCAGGTATGGGTACTCCAAGCAAACCAACTGCGAACAACAATGTGTCAGCCACAAACAACAGAATCCGCCAAGCTTCCATTTGACCTGTTGACAGACAGCTTCAACTTGCCTACAGAGCCAGTAGAAGAACCCTGTCATCAGACGAATAGTACCAGACCGCAGAGAACGGAATTCGAATCCAGAACACTACAGCGAAGGCGATGCACCGGTAGGCGAAGCATCCCTTCCAGCAGGCTCCTGGTTAATCCCCGGCTAGCATACAACACAACGGCAGCAGCTTCAATAGAGGAGGTATCCGGGAATCAGATAAAAACATAAAAAGGGGAAAACATATAATGATGATTGAAAGCTGGGCTGAAGGGAATCGCCTACCCGTGCGGTCCATCAGGCGATGGATCGAGCGGATGAATGCGTTTTCAAACACCCGGCGAATTGGACTTTTGCCTCAGAGTTGAGAGGACAGTGTTTTCGGCGGCATTTTCTGGCTACGTTGGCAGAGTTTTTGTTAACACGTTTTTCGTGGTCAAGGCTGTTGGAATTTTGATTTTTCTTCGGCTGGGCTAGAATTGCTGCGGAGAAAATTCTGGGTGGTTAATTCGGAATAGCGAAAAAGGGAAGATCTAGCAGTGTAGACCGTGAAAGCGCGGCCTTCAAGTGCGTGCCGGAAGTGACGTATCGGTAGGTAAATGGCCAGCAGTTCTTTGCCAAACGTGCTGTAGCGGGATTCCGCTGGCTGCAGGCGCTTGGAGAAGAACCCAAGGGGTTGCCATTGCCCACCAACGTGTTGTTGGAGGATGGCTCCTACCGCGACGTCCGAGGTATCATTCGTAATAGAAAGGGGCGCAGTCGATCCGAAATGAGCGAGGAGGGCTAGGTTGAAGATAGAATCCTTGAGCTCGGCGAACTTACGTTCATTTCTTCGGAGTAGGTCAGACAGCGGCTGCATGAGCTAAGCGCAGCGCGGAATGAAGCGTCGATAGTAGTTGACCAAACCACAAAATCGACGGAGGTGCTTGGACGACGTCGGAGCTGGGAAGTCCTTGATTGCCTGGATCTTGTCAGGAAGGACTTCGATACCAGACGATGAAACGAGGTGGCTAGGAATTCTACCGTTGGTTTGCCGAGTTCGCACTTAGTAGGGTTGACTGTGACACCGTGTTGGGTCAAGCGCTGGAAGAGAGTTCGAAGGTGCTTGAGGTGCTCTTGTTCCGATGGACTGGCTACTAAGATATCATCGAGGTAGGAATATGCGAAGTCTAGGCCACGAGTAACATCGTGGATAAATCGTTGGAAGGTTTGTGCGGCGTTGCCCAGTCCAAATGGCATTCTTAAAAATTCAAACAATCTGAAAGGAGTGATGACGGCTGTTTTAGGAATGTCATTGTCTTCCACAGGTATCTGGTGATAGGCGCGAACCAGATCGATCTTGCTGAAGATCGTCTTACCTGTGAGGCATGCGGTAAGGTCCTGCATGTGTGGGATGGGATACCTATATGGGACGGTTAGGTGATTAAGTGCGCGGTAATCACCGCAAGGGCGCCAGTCACCAGATTTCTTGGGGGCCATCTGCAGGGGCAAAGACCAAAAGCTGTCAGAAGGGCGGATTATTCCAAGTTCAGGCATGTGTTCAGACTCCGCCCCAGCTACCCTTAGTTTCTCAGGCGATAGGCGGCGTGGACGGCATGACACAGGTGGGCCAATTTTCCGTATGGAGTGCGTGACTTGAGCTGTCACGGGCAAAGCTGCGTTCATTGGCTGAACGAGCTTGGGATACTGAGAAAGGAGGTTAGCGTAGGCTGACGTGGTCTGGGGAATGCAAAGACCAGGGATATAGCTATGACATCGGCGGTGCTGCCACGTACGCTGAGTTTCTTGCAGGGTCGGCTATCATCTCGCGTTTCGCATCGACCAGGGTGGTCGACATTCCTGTGGAAGTCAATGCCGATGATGTATAGGACAAGTTAATGAGAGTCCGAGACGGTGCGCGGAATTAAGCGCGGATATCAGAAGGCAATTGGAGTCGGACACAGCGGACTGTATTCGATGGGACTACAAAAAGGAACGGACAGATGAAGCAAGGCAAGAGCGTACACGTGAACGCGGGAACTTACAAGGCGGTTGTGTGTCGAGCCGGTTGCAAGATTAAAACAAGAAGGAGTAATGTACAATCGGTCAACAAGTAAATTGTACACGAAAGATGAGAGTTATCTTTTTGGGCGCTACAGAGCTCGCTCCCTAGAAGGCTGAACATAGAAAGCCTTCGAAATCGAAAAGGAATGTTAAAACGAGGTTCGTAAGGCGAACTCGTGCAGAGTAAAAATGGGCGTGCGTTCGGG
>OX104065.1:115114509-115135132 GCA_944474145.2 Dicrocoelium dendriticum
GAAATAAATAAATATTTATTCTCGACTATGCGAGGCACGCCAGTTGAGGCATGATCAGGTATGTACAGCTGTACAGACATTTTATGGGAACTGTATTGACAGTAGAAAATTGTTCATATATCCATGCTTGGAACTGTGCAATAGTGAACATGCGAAAAAACGATTTGTTTGGACATAATCGCTCTGCCATATATCGCAGTCATACCTCGAGTAATAATAGATAAATAATCCTGAGTGATCCCTTGGAAGATAATTGAAGAGCAAGCTATCCAGTATGATGATTCTAATTGACCTGCCAGTGTGAAGTTATGGGCTGTGACTTTATTCGTGGCGAGTCACATTCGCCACGTTGCAGTGTTGTTAAACGGACATTTGTGGCTTTTTATAGAGAGAACGCTTGCCAGGCGAAAACCCACCACGTCCTGCAACACTGCCGCCAATCCATTGAATGGCAAGTTGTAACTGGCTATGTTTCTTGTTGAACGTTCTTTTGCTCCGTTATTCGCAGTCAAGTTGCGTCCCATTTTTCTGCTGACTGATGCGCTATGCGAGCGGCCATTGCGTGCCTGGGTCCTCTCCTGTTCCAGATCGGTAGGTCAGGAACTAAGCATTCTTTCTGGATATGATGTGTTGATCATCTGCAGAACCACGTGAAGCCTCGAAGAATATACGTTGAAATATGTTGAAGTCTTGGAGGACAGGATAGGTTCCGAAGAAAGAATGGCAGATCCCCCGGGGTATGTAGTGAAATTGATTAGAGATGGTGGTAACCACGGCCATTTGAGCGGTCAAAGCGGATTGGAGAGCTTAGAATGACCGATTGTTCAATCTTTGTCTTGGCAGGAGAATGTGCCTTCCGTAGTCGAAAGTCCTCCAGTCAAGATATATGTGGGATAGGTATTGTTAGATAAATTGGACTCAGTGGTTCATGCCGCGGAAGAATTGATTGATTTGTCCAGTTTAGTAAGTTGTAAAAAAGTTGATAATTTTCCGCTCATGTCCAGGTAGAGGAACTGTGTGCCTTGGATTGTTGTCGAAACGGAGGGCAATTCCTTGGGTGCGTGTCGCCGTACCTGTGACAGACTCGGGAGAAAAAGGAAACGAACTGAGACAGCCACACAGACAGAAGAAAGGAATGCATCTGGAATGCAGTCAACCAATTGCGACGATGCCTGAACTATTGTACCACTATGCATGTAATTATTATTTAAATATCGCATATACACGTATATCATAAGTAACGAAATACGACGAGACTCGAGCGGAACACGGATCAGTAAAGAATGAAAGATTGAAGATGAAGCAGGAGTGTTTGGGGAGGGGTCAGAAAGCAAAAGAGCGTTTAGCTGAGACTGGATAAGTCAGCAAGATGTAGCTAGGCAGTCAAATTAAAGTGGGGGAAACAGTAGTGAATGTCGCGAGAAAATAAATTTGCGGGACTACAGAGGCTATATAAAAAGCCCGTTAGCCTATCAAACGAAGCTCTCAGGCTGAGAGACAGGGTGTGTTGTGACTGCACAGCCTAGAACACGTGCGTCTCTGATTTCTGGAAACAGTCAGAAAATAGGAGACTGGTCAGACCAGGCTAGAGTGGAGCCAGGCCCGAAGTGTTATCCGTCCAATGGATAAAGGAAGGCAGTCAGAGTGCGAAAATGAAAGAATGTAATCGTGAAGGAGACACTTAAGGGGAAGTGGAAGAGCCTACAAAAATCTCGAGGTGTTGCGAAGGGACCTTTGGACCAGTCGATGGTTCAAAAGTATGGGCTCAGTGTTCGGAAAGCAGGAGACCATGGAGATGAGATGAGGATATCGGCTCATGGAGAGAAAGCCGTATTAGAAATGTCAGAAAGTTAACGGAGTGTCAACAGGATAGAAGTGTTAAAGATAAAAGCGGATATACTAGTGATGAATCCTGAGCAGCAGTGCTCTGGAGGCGGGGGGAGACAGAGCATTGCGCCTGCAGAGACTAGATCATTTAGAACTCAGAAGTTTGAGAGAGGTCAGAAGGCAGGAGGCGTACAGCAGAACCAGATAAGTCAGGCTAGAGTGTAAAAGAATGGCTCTATGGGTGAGAAGAGAAAGAAAAAGAAAGCCAACTATATGCTCCAGGTGCTGTGCGCAGACCGTTGGAGCTTACGGTTTCTGTTCATTAGGGTCACGGAAGTCGGAAGGTACGAGATCGTTGAGACGAGCCCAGAATGTCAGCTCGTATGGTGAAAGTCGTATTAGTAAAGTCTAAGTGCTGACAGAGAGCATCAACAGAAATGGACATGTTAAGGAAAAAAAGGGGACATGATAACAAGGTTCAATCATGACCAGCGGTGGTCTTGCGGTAAGGGTAATAGACTTCCGTCGGCAGAGTCTAGATCATAGAGCACAGAAGTCCGAGCGATGTCAGAAGACAGGAGAGCGTACAGTCAAACCCGGGCAAGTCAGCAGTCTGAAGCTAGGCCTCCAAAGTAAGGTGGGAATAAGTAATGAGTGTCATCAGAAAGTAGTTTGGGAAGCAAGTGACTATATGAACGGTCTCGGGATAAAGGGGACAGAGCACCAGGACAACAGAGCCTAGATCGTTAATGTTTGGAATGTAAGGAAGTAGTCAGAAAGCAGGAGGCTGGTCGGACGCCGCTAAAGTAGTGCCAGATCCGGAGAGTTGCCTGACCGGTGGAAAAAGGAATGCACACAAAATGAGAAAAGGAAAAGTTTTCATTGATGAGTGGAGAAGTCAGCGATATTCCCGACGTGGTATGAACAGACCATATGGTCAGCCGACCCCTGATCATTAGAGTCACAGAAGTCGGAAGGTGGGTCGTTCAGACAAGACTAGAAAGTCGACACATAAGGAGAAAGGCGTAAGCGTAAGCTATGCATTTTGTCGGATCGAATCGGCAGAAATAGACACGTTAAGGATGAGAGAGGACATGATTATTGCGATTAGTCACGACCAGCAACGTTCTTGAGGTGAGGGTAACAAAGCGTTGCGTCGGCAGTGACAAGAACAGTGAGATCGCAGAAGCCCGAGAGAGGTCAGAAAAAGGATACCATTCCGCCTATCGCTGATCAATCGGGTCACAGCAGTCAAAAGCAAAGAGACCACTGAGAAGGAAAAGCAGACTGGTAAGTCTGCCCATCCCTGGACATTCGGGTCACAATAGTCAAAAACAAAGAAACTATATAATATATATATATATCTATATATATATATATATATATATATATATACTATGGTAGCCTTCACCGAATGCGCCAGCACGCACAGCCAATTTAGTGTCTGTAGGACGGACACGCCAGTGACCGATGGAACCCGCTGTGTAAAGCCTATCGCCGATGGGTACGTTGGCTCGTTCAAATAAGGTGGATGGGTACCCGCTTCCTTTGAAGAACCCAGGGAGTTTTTTCCTATGGAACGTTTCTTTCATTTTGTGGCTCACGCGGCCTCTCGGCTGCACAGTACCTCGGCATTTCTTGCACCATATTTGACCGAGGTCATGCAGTATGTTGCGCGGTAGTTTTAAATGATAAGAGTTGATGGCTTCCATGCCATCCACTAACAGACGTAACAAATTGCATTCACTGTGTACTGACGGAGTAGCGCATGTTGAATCCAGGACATGTGTGTCGTTCTGTATGGAAGAGAGTACACACACACATAAAGGTGTATATTTACATATATATATGTATATATATATATATATGTTTACCCCTATAACGCTATCTGATACGGAAACAACTATACAGGTTAACGTTATAGGTGAGAAGCGGCGGTGGATGTGAGTGGTTCGTTACATAGGCAAACCAGATGCCATGAACGTGACGGACGTTTGGACCATTCAGAAATATTCAGCACTAGGTGAGTGAGCGTGTATGTAGCTCTGAACCACCAAGGGTGAACACTGTGAAATGGTATCGGAATCCTCATCACAGGCCACGTGGGCAATACGAAATCAATATGAACCGCACATCCTACAAAAGAGCAAGTAAGCCAGTATAAATACGTAATATTGTTAAAAAGAAAATGTGAAATGAACATGTCGTGAAATACTCGGTGATGAACATACCCATTGATTTTTGCATTACTCCGGAAAGGAAGAGACGGGCAGATTAGTCATGCCTACGAATGGAATATGCGGTTCTTCTGAAAGCTAGAAGTTACAGATTCATACACCAACGTAACGGCCTAAAAAGCATTTCGGCAGTGGCACATGTAAATTAGAGGCACACCAGTGGTGGCTGCTCACTGAAGTAGGCAACAGGGATGGACAGCGGTTCTGAAAGCAAAATGTGAACAAGCAATGCACTTAGCAGGCATGTAGGCTGCCCGGATACACAGGAGTTGGAAAAGGCATTTGTCAGCATCCAACAACCTTACTGCCGGTGCAAGGGTATCTACGTTGCAGGAAAGATTTCGTGGTGAATAACATTAACGGCGCACCTGTCATGGAGACACAGATGTCCTACAAGGCCATAGTGAGGAGTCATTGCACCTTCCCAAAGTTCCAACGAAGTACCGAGCAAGTAAAGAACACCTGGAGTCGAAAAAGTAGCGGCGGATCACCATATGGGAAGCATGTATACGGAGCAGATGTAAAAGCCATTTATTGGCTGGGGATAGACTTACCGAACGTGCAGCGGATTTGACAGCTGCCGCAACGGTCACTTGGCGGAGAACGAATATTGCCGCATTAACAATATTGGCAGGGCAGAAGGACGGCTTCTCTAAAATCCACTAGGTGACAAGGGATAAAGTAACCGGTGAAACGGGCCAGGTAGCAGCGGCAAAAGTGACGTGTAGGGTGACCAGAAGCAGCGGATGAACCATATAGGCAGTATGGATGGACAGCCATTATGAAAGTACGTTATTAATAGCGGACAATTACCGTAGGTGAAACAGACTTGGTAGCCGCGGCAATGGTGACATGTGGGCTTACTAGTAGTGCCGGATGAAACCTTTAGGCAGCGCAGATAGACATGTGCTATGAAATGCAGTTGGTAAAGGAGGATACACTTACCGGAGGTGCTACGTACTTGATGGGGGGCAACGGTGTAGTGCATGCTCACCACCAGCTGCAGATAAAGCATATGGGCAGCACGGATGCACAGCAGTTCTAAAAACAAAAAGTGAAAAAGCAATGCACCTACCTGAGGTGCAACGGAGTATATACGCGGCAGCAGATGTTACATGCAGGGAAACTGGTAGTGACGCATCAATCCAGTAATAAGCACAGAGAGTCGTTCTAAAATGAAGGGGAACAGGCCACCTCGACGTTTGCCCATACAGCTTAAAAGTGGCATCCTTGGACATGACCAACGAAACCATTTTCAGGTAGGTCAACGCAGCAGCGTAATTCTCCGATCCGTAGCTCACGAATTGAGTGCCGATGTCCGCCAAAACGTTCTGAGTTTTGCGAAGTTTCGTGGGGCTGCTTACAACGGCATCCCTGTCCCCTACATTACGGTCTAGAATCTGCACACCTTCATCAGACGCAACACACTCTGAGGATGCTGCGGAAAGTTGCCGGAGTGCGACCTACCGACATTCATGTAGGATGTGTAGGACTAGTCAATACTAGTCCGAGACGATGCGCGGAATTAAGCGCGGATATCAGACGGCAATTGGAGTCGGACACAGCGGACTGTATTCGATGGGCTACAACAATAAGCGGACGGATGAAGCGAGGCAAGAGCGTACACGTGAGCGCGGGAACTTACAAGGCAGTTGTGTGTCGAGCCGGTTGTAAGATTAAAACAAGAAGGAGTAATGTACAATCGGTCAACAAGTAAATTGTACACGAAAGACAAGAGTTATCTTTTTGGGCGCTACAGAACTCCCCCCTAGAAGGCTGAACATAGAAAGCCTTCGAAATCGAAAAGGGATGTTGAAACCAGGTTCGTAAGGCGAAATCGTGCCGAGTAAAAATGGGCGTGCGTTCGTGTAAGTGGGGGTTCGTCGGAAGTCGGAGTCCGCTGTGCCGTTTATGCTTCGTTATTTATTGAATGCAGGGCAGGGTGCATTTCGGCGAGCCGTTGGAGCGGGCTTGTCGGACTACAAAAAAACTGGCTAGCCCAGAAAAAGGCCGACAGGACCTCAACCTACGCTGCTGCCAAACGGTGCGCTTGGGAGTGGTCTCTCCCCCCGCCGCACCCCGCCCCGCGCCATAACGACCCTCGTCCCACGAAGAAAACGACCATCGTCCCACGGAGAAGCGACCCTCGTCTCGCGGAGAAGCGATCCTCGTCCCGCGAAGAAGCGATCTTCGTCCGGCGGAGAAGTGACCCTCGTCTCGCGGAGAAACGACCAGTGTTCGCGTCAGGGTCCTCGAGAACCGTCCTCGTATGGGCCAGTCGATCGAAGGGGAGGGTTGGGGCATGTAAAGACGCGAAAGTAGAAAAACACGCGCAGAAAACGCCAAAAAGAACAAACGAATGAGCTGCGTGTTTAAATATTTTTGGTTTTTGAATATTTTTTTCGAAAAAGGTTTTCCGGGGATTTTTGATATTTTTGTTTATTTTCAAAACGTTAATCGACCAAAAACGAGGCAAATATATGCAATATCTACAAAGTTAAAAGTATTTACACTGTACATAGTCGGAGAAGCTACCAGCTCTCCGGGCAACCGCAGCGTGCAACCGTAGACTAGCTGCGCTGGTGTGGCGTCGAAGTCAGCCTTAACCGTGTTTCTTAAACCTAGGAGAACGAGGGGAAGCGTTTCAGACCATGAAGGATCTGCGTGCGCACGTAGCGCTGCCTTCAACTGGCGGTGAAAACGCTCCACCATGCCGTTAGCGGCCGGATGATACGCTGTCGTCTGAACGTGGCGACAGCCTAAATCCTTAAGCAACGTGGTAAACGTTGACGAAAAATGTGACCCTCGATCGGTGGTCACGATGGCGGGACAGCCGTATTGAGCTACCCAGCGCTCCATAAAAGCTTTCGCTACTGTTTCCGAGGAGCAATTTGGGATAGGGACGGCCTCAGGCTATCTAGTAAATCGATCGATGCAGGTCAGTAGATATACCGAGCCTTTGGTAGGCGGCAAAGGACCTACGAGGTCGACGTGCACGTGATGAAAGCGTGCGTCTGGCGTCGGAAAATTGCCTAATGGGCTTCTCGTGTGCTTGTGCACCTTCGCGCGTTGACACGGAAGGCAAGCAACTGCCCAGGTACGGACGTCCCGATTAACATTGCGCCAAACGAATCGTGCGGTTACGAGTTTAACCGATGCACGAACGCCTGGATGAGACAAGCCGTGCAACGCGTCGAACACGGTCTGCCGAAACTCACGTGGGACGACTGGGCGCGGCGTGCCCAGAGATAAATCGCACAGTATAGTGCCGTCTGATGATGTCAGCGGAACAGGTCGTATGTCCAATGAGGGAGACCTGCGTAGTAGATCAACCTCAGGATCGTTGAGTTGCGCTGTGGCCATGGCTGCCAAGTCGATAGCAGTGCAGGCGTCATCGGAGATAGATTGGATTCGGGAAAGTGCATCGGCGACGGCGTTGTGCACACCTGAGACATGCCGTATATCGGTCGTAAACTGAGCGATATAGTCAAGGTGGCGCGACTCTCTGGGAGAGTATCGGTCGGTAGTCGAGCCGAGCACGTAAGTCAGGGGTTTGTGGTCGGTGAAGACAACAAATGAGCGGCCTTCTAGGACATGTTGAAAACGACGTATCGCTAGATATACGGCAAGTAGTTCTCTATCGAACGTGCTGTAGCGAGATTCGGTAGGTTGTAGGCGTTTGGAGAAAAAGGCTAAGGGCTGCCACGTGTCGGCTACGCGTTGCTGCAAAACAGCGCCGACCGCGACGTCCGAGGCGTCAGTACTAAGGGACAGTGGGGCTGTCGGATCGTGATGCGCTATGGAAGCTATGTTGGCGATAGCCACTTTCAGCTACTTAAAAGCAGCGCGTGCTGCGGTAGGAAAGTCGAACGTCTTGAGTTTCTGTTATAGATTGGGTAGGTTAGATTGCCTTAGTCGTCGCCGCTGTTATAATTGAGGGAACGCCGCCTCTTGATGTAATTGCGTAATCGCCTGATAAGAGGGTCGCTGGCACGCCTACGATAATTGCTTGTTACGCTGACCACTCGAACGGAATTGCGCTGTCCTGATGACGCTGGCTTAGCCGGTGAGACGGAAAATTGAACGAGCGTGGGAGCGATCTTAGCCGCACTTGTTCGTATAGACTCTGAGGCCTCGAAAACGGACGCACACGAGAGGGGGTATGATAGACGCGCGCTAATGACTTAGACGCGAGGGCTGGCCAGTTAACGACTCGCACGCAATCACGCGACCCGACCGACTCCCAACTGAGGCGAAGAGAAAGAAAAGACAAGTGGTCCTCTGTAGGCTCTTTTACGACCAACAAAGGGCAATCACAGAAAGTGCTATAGGTTATTAAGTTAGGGAAAGCAGTCACCACGCAGAGGTGATAGTTTGCGAATGAGCATTGTCAAAAGGTGTGCAGTTGGGGCCGCGTCTCGGAGTGGCTGAGCTCTGCTGCGTTGTGGGGAGGAATTGGCCCTCGCTTTCCCCAGCCATTCTGCTGGGGTTTCTGGCGCGTTTTTGCGGGAATATTTGACGTGCCCGCAACACCTCCCTTTGAAGAGAAAGCGTACCGCTTCTGGCAAGGATTGACCTGGAGGGATTTCGGTGACCTCCGGATTCTTTCTGTTCGTCGGCAAGGTGGGTTTTCGAGATGCGGCGGCGACTGAGCGGCTTCGACCGTGCTCTGTCGTTGTGTGGCCAATCCGAAGGTATCCAGCAGGATGTGCAGCGGCAGGCGCACGGGATATCTGGCTGGCATGGAGGTTTCTCCGTGGCGCGGACGAAGTTGATTGCATTGGCGGACCCAGATGTCATTACCAACGGAGACATTATGCAGCATGTCACCTCGCCTGGCCGTCACTGTTGCTTTGATCCAGCGAGGATGACCGGCTCGATAATCGCGAGCGTAGACCGGGGCCCCAACGACGAATTCTTTAGGCTTGCTGTAGGCACCAGATTGTGTAGGTGGCTTCTCAGTCGGAATGAGCGCTTCGTTGGTTGTGCGTAGCTTGCGGCCCATCAATGCTTCAGCTGGTGACTGGCCTCCTGGCGTAGCTGGATTCGGTGTGGACCGGTACGAGAGCAGGAACGCTTGAAGACACTCATCCACGGTCCCCTCCCCGCGAGATTTCAAAAGCGCCCTCTTGAAGGTGTCGACAAATCGCTCCGCTTGACCATTGGGTTGGGGATGGTAAGGCGGTGAGCGGAGGTGTTCGATGCAGTGTCGGCGACAAAACTCTTCGAAGATGGAAGAGGTAAACTGGGTACCATTGTCGGACACCAGAACCTCGGGAAGGCCATGTTGACTGAAGATCCGTTGGAGACAACCCAGAGTGGCGGATGCTGTTGGGGGGTTGACTGCGACCACTTCTGGCCATTTGGAATAGGCGTCGACCACGACCAGATAGGAAATGCCATCGATGGGACCAGCGTAATCGATGTGCACTTGGGACCACGGTTTTGCTGGCGGATGCCATTGAACTGGTGATTGGTGTGGTGGCATCTTGGATGCTTGTTGACAATCCTGGAACACGGGGGCGGATTGACTGGCTTTGTCATCGGTTCGGTCGTTTGGTACTGTCGGAGAATGTACCACGTTGCAGATGGCCCGAAGAGGAAGACCGGCCAAGCCAAGGGTTTCGAGCCAGTCGAGACCAAGCAGGTTGAGCTTCGCCTTTGTGATGTAGCAGATCGCGTTGAACGTGGCGCCCCGGAAGGAGACGGAGCAGTGCAGCTGCCCAGTTAGCTGCACGCGACCACCACAGGCGCTAGTGGCAGATTGGGAAGTCGATTCAAATGGTGGTTTGCCAAGGGATCGCCAGAGATCCTCGGAGATGATTGTGATGTCCGACGCAGTGTCCAACTGCAATCGGACCGACTGACCATTGATTAAGACCTCGACGAACTTTCTCCGATCCGCAGCGTTGATTTGGAACGTGGCCAGCAGGCTCAAGGAGCTGCCAACCGGACCAGATTTGGGTGTGCGTCTGGGTCGGGACCTCTTCTTTGGATCGCGGGTGGGGGCCAGCCCAGTTTTGGCCCCTTGAGAAATGGAGGATGGCAGTAATCATCCCGGTGCCCCACCCTGCCACAACCTTGACAGCGATGCTGGCGGAAATTGCAGTCGCGGTGGAAATGCCAGGCACCACAGAATCGGCACGCGTAGGGTGGGGACTTCGCTCGGTCGGATTGGGTGGGGCGCGCGGACGATTGCGCCCTCGGTGCTGTGACTGCCTGGACCATGCCAGGTGCGGCGGCGTTCTGGATCATGGCAGAATCGTGCTTCACGTTGAGCAGCGTTTGACACTCCTCGGCCAGGTTCTGGAGTGTGACTGATCCATCATGTTGTAGCCTGGACAGGAGACGCGTCCGGATATCGGCATCATGTGGAGATTGGAGGCCAGAGACGAAGACCAGGCATTTGAATTGGTCCTCGGTGAGCGAGCCAAGTTGAAAACGTTGGCATTCACGGTTGACCATGCCCGCGTACGTGAGGAAGTCGTCGGCATCACGTTTGACCAGCTGCAGACATTGGTAACGAGCATTGAACAGAGAGGACTGCTCGCCAAAAATCTGTGACAACGTTCGGACCGTGTCGTCAAAGGTAACGTCCCGTGGGTTCCTCGGCAAGATGAAATTGGTGTAGCGCTGGTGTTCGTGGGTACCAAGTTTGCGCAGAAGCAGCCGGACCTTCCACGCGTCGTCCTGGCAAGCCAAGTCAACGGTGAACAGGTCCTCGTACCGCTTGTACCAGGATTCGAACGTTACCCCGGCCTTGGCGTCGTACAGAAATTCGCTGATGCCGCTAACCACCTGGTCCACTGACTGAGAATTGGCGCTCGGACCTGCATGAAGGGAAGAACTGGAAAGCTTTTCGGTTAGCGCGGACATCAATTTAAGCTGTTGCTGCAGCATCAATTTTAAATCGGCATATTCGTCGGTCATGGTTCACCAACTCTGTCGCCACTGTTATAGATTGGGTAGGTAGATTGCCTTAGTCGTCGCCGCTGTTATAATTGAGGGAACGCCGCCTCTTGAGGTAATTGCGTAATCGCCTGATAAGAGGGTCGCTGGCACGCCTACGATAATTGCTTGTTACGCTGACCACTCGAACGGAATTGCGCTGTCCTGATGACGCTGGCTTAGCCGGTGAGACGGAAAATTGAACGAGCGTGGGAACGATCTTAGCCGCACTTGTTCGTATAGACGCTGAGGCCTCGAAAACGGACGCACACGAGAGGGGGTATGATAGACGCGCGCTAATGACTTAGACGCGAGGGCTGGCCAGTTACCGACTCGCACGCAATCACGCGACCCGACCGACTCCCAACTGAGGCGAAGAGAAAGAAAAGACAAGTGGTCCTCTGTAGGCTCTTTTACGACCAACAAAGGGCAATCACAGATAGTGCTATAGGTTATTAAGTTAGGGAAAGCAGTCACCACGCAGAGGTGATAGTTTGCAAATGAGCATTGTCAAAAGGTGTGCAGTTGGGGCCGCGTCTCGGAGTGGCTGAGCTCTGCTGCGTTGTGGGGAGGAATTGGCCCTCGCTTTCCCCAGCCATTCTGCTGGGGTTCCTGGCGCGTTTTTGCGGGAATATTTGACGTGCCCGCTACAGTTTCCCTCGAAGAAGGTCCATGAGGGGTTGCATCAGCGAGGCGCAGTTGGGTATAAATCGACGGTAAAATTTGACCAGGCCATCAAAACGCCTGTGCTGTTTGAAAGAATGAGGCTTAGGGTAGTCGATAATGGCTTGAATTTTATCTTGCAGTGGCACGACGCCTGCAGAAGAGATACGGTGGCCCAGGAAATTAACTGAATCGACACCAAACGAACACTTTTCTGCGTTGATCGTCACCCCGTGTTGAGATAAACGATCAAAAAGTGTTCGTAGGTGGCGTATGTGCTCTTCTCGTGAAGAACTGGCGATTAAAATGTCGTCAAGATACGCGTAAGCGAAGTCTAAGCCGCGACAAACTTGGTCGATGAAACGCTGAAAAGTTTGCGTGGCGTTCTTTAGGCCAAATGGCATGCGCAGAAACTCGAACAAACCAAATGGAGCCGTCACGGCAGTTTTAGCGATGTCCGCCTCGGCTACCGGAATTTGGTTGTATGCGCGTACCAAGTCGATTTTGCTGAAGATATTTTTACCCGCCAGACTGGCGGTGAGATCCACTATGTGTGGGATCGGATAGCGATCAGGCGTGATTACCGTATTCAAGGATCGATAGTCACCGCACGGACGCCAGTCCCCCACAACCTTCTTCGGGACCATGTGCAGAGGCGACGCCCATGGGCTGTTGGACGGTCTGACGATACCAAGTTGAAGCATGTGGTCAAATTCGGCTCATGCTGCCCGTAGTTTGTCTGGAGCAAGCCGTCTTGGTCGTGCGTTAACTGGTTGACCGCGCGTAACTATGTGGTGAGCGACCTCTGTCGTGACTGGTGGAAGCTCTGAAGCCAGTCGAACCAGTCGCGGGTATTCGGAGAGGAGGCTCAAGTAGTCGGACGGTGCGTCTGCGATCCGAAATAAAGGGCTGATTATCGAGGCATCTGAAAGGACACCATCAACACCAAGTTTCGTACGGTCGTCTAAAAGTCTGTGGCGACCAGCATCAACAAGCAACCCAAAATGTCGGAGGAAGTCGATACCGATAATTGCGAAGGGTACAGACGCAACCATGAAGACCCACTGAAAATCTCGGCGAAGATTGAGGTCTAGGTTCATCATGCGCTGACCGAATGAAGCTATCGGAGAACCGTTGGCCGCACGCAAATTGTACGTAGGCTTCGAGTGCTTGTCGCTAGCGGTCGCTGGGATGACGCTGACTTCCGCTCCTGTGTCGATGAGGAACGTGATGGAAGAACGTCGATCCTTAACGTAAAACAGTCGGTTTACTTGGTTATTAAATGATACGTTTGTAGTGCTAGTATGCGGGCTATTCGTTTTCCCTGGGTCGTGCCTAATGCAGGGAGCCCGACAACGTCTAGCTCTTCCACCGTATTGGCGGTGATACCAACATACTTCTTCGACGGGCTTGACATTATCTGACTGAGAACTTGTAAGGAAATGTTGCGCTTTCGTGCCGAACGTGACGTACTCGGTGCAGGCACAGACGAGAGGCAATGAACGGTAGCCAAAACGTGGTCAGCATTTGACCGTAGCACCCGCTGCTTCGAAAGCTTCATTGCTGCTACCCTGCTGCGAAGTAGCGCAATTTCCTCGTCTTTAGAGTCCGATCGGTCTAGCGACTGGGAACAAACATGTGATTCGGTTTTCATCGGTGAGAATATGTCACCGGAGTTACTGGTCGTCTGCTGCGGAAAACGTTCGAACGCAGCGTCTGCCTTGGTAGCTAAGTCTTTCAAGGGTGCATCTATAAACATGGACAGCATTACCGGCAATGGCTCTGGGAGACGTGCAAACCACAGCTCCTTTATCCCTTCTTCGCTCAAGAATAAGGGACCAGCGATGCGCTGAAGTTCGCGGAGCAATGCCGACGGCTTGCGATCTCCAAGCTTGAGACCATTGAGCTGCTCAAATCGTGTTCGTGCGCTGGGTCGTAACTCTTTCAAAATCGCTTGCTTCATCGTTTCATACTTTGCCTCATTCAATGGGCAGAGTAGAATGTCCTCAATCAGCGTCACTACCGACGGAGGAAGGCGTGGGACGAGCTGATTGTACCTTGGACGGTCCGCCGTTATGCCCTTATTTTCTAGTTCGATCTCGAATATCTTAAACCAAACTTCTGGACTGTGTTCCATGAAACTTGGAACAGCCAAAGTAAGCATGGTTACGCTGTGAAACGACTCAGATACCACTCTCGAAATGTGAGTCGAAAGAGAAAAAACGAACGAAATACGATAAAAGTACTAAAATTACGCAAGAAACAAATGAATATACGTATATAGTCAAAAAAAGGAACGAACTCACCAAAAATACAAACGAGAAAAAAAGTTGAATTCGCGCGTGCGAATCGGGGTCACCAATTTGTAGGACTAGTCAATACTAGTCCGAGACGATGCGCGGAATTAAGCGCGGATATCAGAAGGCAATTGGAGTCGGACACAGCGGACTGTATTCGATGGGCTACAACAATAAGCGGACGGATGAAGCGAGGCAAGAGCGTACACGTGAGCGCGGGGACTTACAAGGCAGTTGTGTGTCGAGCCGGTTGTAAGATTAAAACAAGAAAGAGTAATGTACAATCGGTCAACAAGTAAATTGTACACGAAAGATAAGAGTTATCTTTTTGGGCGCTACAGATGTCCTCCGCCGAGTTTCTGTGACGCGCCGCCACATAACAAATGTGAGTACATGGGAGCCGCCACTGCCGACAGAACTCACAATCACATTCACTGCCCCGTGCGATGTATACCCGACGTACTTTAGAACGAGGACACGTAACAAACCAGTGTGGCTCGTCGGACCTGCAACGAAGAACCGTTGACGCACGGAAATGCGCTATGAACACATTGCCTGCGAAATCGCTTAGGTGTGCGAAAACCGAAGCCACTGAGGACACCTCCGATGGAACAGCAATTCCGCTCATGCACCGCCTACTTAGTATGCTCTTCTTTCGTGGATGATACTGTTCAACCTATCAACCACGCAGGTGAACAGAGTCAGTAGGGATGACCGCTCAGGCAAATACTCCTTCAGATGTTTGTTCTCATTCTCTACCCTGTTCGTGGCGTGGCAGCCAAAAAGCACAGTAGCCCTTGGTCTGTGAGCCGCATAGGAGTCCGCGTGCGGAAGCCACGTTGCGCAAAATAACGGTGGCATTCCGGATTTGCATCCCGCACCGCGTTCAATATTCGATCAAATACGGACGCATCACGAGTATTTATAAGGTTATGCAGCCAACCGCGTAACCGCATTCAGCGAGCTTAGTTCAGTTCAGTTCAGTTTAGATGGTGACTGGAAAGATGGGAGAATCCCGTGAGTGTTCCATCTTTAGTGAATCGTTGAGCCAGGAATTGATGAAGTGCGCAGTTATTGATGGATCTAAAACGGAACACCCGTCTCGCACCCTGGCCAACCAATTAATGCCCACGTTTCCTGCCCTAGCAGTCCCTGCTGTGGCAGTCACGTGAAGTAAGCAAAGGATAGGAAGAGAAATCTAAGGTACAGAATAAAGAAGTACACTTAAATAAGAAAATAATACCAATACGTGAAGAAAAGTAGAGAAAAGAAAATCGTAGTACGAAGATGCGAGTTACTCAGGAAAATGGAAAGGTTTCGTGTTGCCACCCAAGAGCGTCAAGTTGCCGCTCAAACCCTTTAACCGTAGATTCCCTGAAAACACTTTCCGGAAGCATGTTCCAGCGGTCGATGACTCTGCGTGACAGCCAGATTTCCGCCCTAATTTGATCGGACCGTGGTTTGTCCAGCTTCAATGAATGACCACGTAGAACGGACAATCTAGCGAGACTGAATAGCCAAGATAAATCTGGACCAACCTTCCCAGTCAAGATACGGTAGGTTAGGATTAGGTCTCCTCTAAACCTTCGGTAGTGCATTGAATGCATTCCCAAACTAAGTAGACGCTCGGGGTACGTCCGTCCCCGTAATCTCTCGACTAACCTAGTACCCACTCGTAAAGCCCTCTCGAGCTCCGTTTCGTCCAGGACGAGGCAGAGCGGACAAGCCTGAACGCAGTATTCCAGAAGAGGCCGAACGGAAGCCGAGAACAGCCTCGTAAAAATGCCGCCCGTCAAGGCTCCGAAAGGACGTCGGATTAACCACAACATGCGGAAACCTCTGCCTGCGGCCTTCTTCCAGTTGTCGCCGTAGTGTAAAGCCGAAGGGTGAACTACGCCTAGGTCAAACTGGCTAGATACACGGGGGATCGACCCTACCGACCAAGTACTTCGCAGGGGGACAACCTCCTCCAATTCGAAGAGCGGAGCAATATGCCTGACTTATGGGCAGTAACCATGAAGTAGACCGGTCCCAAAGCTTGTCCAATGCTCGCTGAATAGCTTCGGAACCCCAGGAACATCAACAGTGTTCAACGGCTTCAGGTCATCAGCAAATAGCAGCGATGGTACCTCATGCTCCGCGGGTGGGTCATTCAGATAGATAGAGAACAACAGCGGTCCAAGGACCGAACCCTGGGGCACGCCGCTGAGGACAGACTGCCTAAATGATAGGCCCCGGCCTACCCGTACGCACTGTTCTCTACCCACAAAGAAGGCAGTCACCCAATGAAGCGCGTGGCCAGATACCCCGTAGGAGGACAGCTTTTGTGAGAGCCTCACATGGGGTACCTAGTCAAACGCCTTCGAAAAGTCGACGAAAAGCACGTCCAGTTTATGGCCGTTATCCACTGCAATAGCCCAATTTTCGCGAGCCACCAACGGATTCGTCAGACACGAGAATCCCTTCCTGAATCCGTGTTGTACATTGTTAAGTAGATTAAATCTACTCAGATGACTCTCCAATGAATCTCTCACCAGTTTCCCGAGGAGTTTGACTATTACACTCGTTAGACTAACTGGCCTGTAATTTGTCAGGCAGACTGCTGTCCCCATGTTTGAAGATAGAACAGACGACAGCTTCCTTCCATTCGGAAGGCAATGCACAGCTGTCAAGCGATTTCTGAAACACAATAGCGAGCGGTCCACTTAGTTCCGCAGCCAACTCATGCGACAGTTTCGGGTGAATTAAATCAGGCCCGGAAGCCTTAGAAGGGTTCAGCCCTTGTAACAGCCTACGAACTGCAGTCTCCGCTACAATAACTTCAGATGGCTCTGAACCCTCTGGGGTTTTGCAAACCAGCTCAACGCCAGTGAAAGTGGCTGGCTAGCCGAACAAGGCTGGCTAGCCGAACAACCTCCTCGTGGTGCCAGCTGGGTGGTTCGGGTTTAACCTGTTCCAGCAAATAGTTCGGCGGCAGTGTTCCAGGACGTGGTGGGTTTTCGCCCGGCAAGCTTTTTCCATATAAAAATCCACAAATGTCTGCTTATCAACACTGTGACGTGGCGGATGTGACTCGCCACAAAATAAAGTCACTGGGCCGTGGACATCCGGAAAATGGTATCCAACTCACGGACATCGATCGCTTATTCTCACATTCCTACAGATAACAAACAGTCAAGAATTCTGCGGCACCTTCAAAAATACAAGCTACATTCATAGACAATTACATACATATATACACCCATACACTTACATTCACTGTTATGCCAAACATGTACTCTGTACATTTTGATCACACTATGTTAGCTAATCATGATCATGCCTGTACTGGTGTGTCTCGCATTGTCGAGAATAAACGTTTATTTATTTATTTATTTACAAACGCTGCCGCATAGTGCCCACTGAGTACGCAGGCCTTGTCATAATCCGTATGCGCATGAGTACCGTCATCACGCATCAATACTGGAATTGACATGTTCGAAGCGCAGCGCCTTTCGACATATGCGAAGAATCTTTTTGGATTCTCTGAAGCTTCATCCGCTAACCCATTTTCAAAATTGAGCCGAGTATCCCTTAGATGTTGCTTACACCTATTTCTAGCCTTACGGTACCTGTCAAAAGTATTGGTAGACGGAGCATCTCGGTAAGTCCGCCAACATCTAGACCTCTTTGTGAGCAGATGCCTGCCAGTGGGATCTATCCAGGGCGGCTGTGCTCAGGCCTCATTTCCCCTTCTGACTGGGATGAAGGGAGCAGAGACCTCTGTGAGGTAGGACTTAAATTTATTCCAGGCAACCTGGACAGTATCGTCGTCTGAGATCTCACAATGGAAACCAGAAGCCTTGACTCACATTGATTGATAGTCTGCTTGCCATATGTTCGGGCGAGACTCAACAGTACTCTGGTAGCGTCTAGACAGAGTACAACTGAAGAGCAAACAAACATGATCCCTAGAACCCAGTGGTAGTGCGTAAGTAATGTCATCAACAAATCGAGTGAATTAGCAAATACTAGGTCTAAGATGGACGGTACTTGGGCGTCCACGTAGCTAGTGGGTAGGTCAATGAACTGGTGCAAAGTTACTTAGAGCGTAAGTTCAAGCAGATCAGCGCCGAATGTGCCAGATGCTGAGTCGCAAGAAAGATCTGCCCAGCAAATCTCTGGGAAGTTGAAGTCGCCCATCACCAAACACTTATTTGCGCACTGGGAGCGGATGAATTCACCTACCTCTTTAGATACGCTCCCAGGGCTTCTGTACACAATTACAACTGTAACCTGAGCTGAGGATGTGCTAATAACAGCCGATAGAGCTCCAACAGTTTTGTCTGCCGACTGAAATAAGCAAGTCTTCAAAACGTCAGGTTTACAGCTCACATAAAAAGCAAAGGCCCTTCCCTGTCGGCCAGCAGAGCGATCGCATCTAAATAGTGCGTAGCCAGATAGATGTACTTCATTTTCCGTGATGTGCTGAGACAGCCACTTTTCAGTGCATGCGAGTATATCGGGATGAGACCCATCTACAAGCAGACCTAACTCGTACACCTTATTCCTTAGGCTGCGCACATTACTCAGCACTACCTGAAGTTTTTCGTTAGATCCAGACCTGGGTCGTGCGCTACCAGAATGGGCAGCGGTAGGGCGGAAAAGACCGCCGGCTGACCACTCGAAAGCCCACTAAACGGAGGCCTTGTTCACCGGCCGCTCGCCTGCTTTTTAGGTCCTTCGTGGCCTCCCTTAGCTTCAGCCTATCAATTAGCGGAAGGTCCGGCTGAATGCTAATATTTGTACCTTTCAGCTTAAACGCAAACCGCATGAGAGCATTGCGTTCCTCCGGGGTAGAGAGTACCACACGAAGTAGTTGCGGTGGCAGGTTTGATAAGTTAACTGGGACGTTCCCCAGTCTAGTCAGCTTCCTGCCAGTAACGCCTGGAAAACCAGGCGGAAGAAGCTTCGTTACACACATTTTAAACCATTGAAGGTCGTCCAGCATGCGATCAGCAGGAAGGACAGCAGAAGATTCAGCCGTGTTCCGGAATATAACGCTACTATCCGTGAAAAAATCGCCACGACGGGGTGTATTAACCCCACGGGTCTTTGATTGGGCACTCGGAGCAGGTGGCTTTACTACTGGTGATGGAACTGTCCTTAGCCCCTCCGATGACGTTGCAACGGCAGCGTATGTTTTTCGCACCATTGTCGATGTCTTACTTTTGTTAGGGTCATCGATTTCACCGAAAGGCTTTATAGCAGATTTTGTCTGCTTTTTCTTCTTGATAACAGGAGCAGGGTCCTGTAAGACTTTTTCGCTGTGAGCAGAATCAAGCAAACCTACAGAATATGTCTTCTCGGTGAGAACCAAGATTTCCGGCAACTTCGGCTGACAAGTAGTGCGTGTTGGGATCTTCGCCTTCGCACAACCGTCAGACGGTTTGCCAAGTAACGACACTTGGCTTGTTTCCGGTGCAGAAACAACAACTTCTTGTTCAGCAGAGAGCTTACGAGGTTTCCTGGCTCTTCTTCGCTTAACTCGCAGTGACCCTTGAACCAGCAATTCGGCCTCGCTCGGCGTAGGTTAAGATACGACGTCCGAAGCTGCTACATTTTGGTGGTCGGTAGCCATCTGGACCGGTGACATAACGATGGGTGCCACAAGTTGATCATCACTGTAAGCGATCAAATCTGCTTTGTTTGAGACCGGAAGCCTCGTCATGAACAGGTCAAACTTAAGGCGAAGATCAGAGAGCATCGAGAACGGACGCTCTACATTCCGCAGCTGGGTATCAAGAGATTCATCTCTCGTATGAATGGCTGTGTGGCCTTGCCGGCGACTGCAGCAATTGGCACAACTGAACAACAACTTTTCGCTGGTGGCCAGCGCTGCGTACTGTTCGGTATTTAGCTCCCTACAAAGCTGATGGTACAATAGCTTGCAGACATCGCATTGCATACCGCCTGAATCGTCAGTTATTGGAATATTGCAGCTTGGACCGACAAAAAGTGCGATAACCTCAGAATCCGAGCTATCAGGAACAACAGCCTCGATGAATTGCGAGACCAACAAAGTGGTAAACAGAGTGATTATAACACGTATGCAACAGTTAAACGACCACAATAAGAAAGGCAAAAATCTGGGTGCAAAACGGGGTCAAAACTGGGGAAAACTGGAAAAATTACCAGTAAGCGCCAACATCGCTTTGACCAGAACCGCTTTAATCGATCCAAGATATCTTGGATCAGGGGAAATTTGACAATAGTCAAATTCGTTTTAAGTGTTTATTCAAACACTGTATTCCACGTTAATTCAATTAAAAATATCGATCAGTATGGCAAGCATCCGAGATACCACGTAAGCGACCGCAACGTCGAGCCATGTCTACTTTAACATGGTACCTACAAAACACGACCGCAATGGGATAAAAACGTGGAAACGCCCGGAACTGCGCAGCACATTTATCCATCACCACAGTGTGGCAACGTACACTGCAAGGCACCATCTCACGCATAGCCTCCACCGCCTGCGCGTAGCTGTACGACGTCTCATCAGGTAATAGGGCGTAGAAAAAGGAAATCCCTAGGCCTGTGACGTCCACCAGCATGCAATGCCACAAAATGTAGCCATCGTATTTGAGTTATAAAGATGGTGTGGCGTTC